>JAQPPZ010015824.1:33091428-33729285 GCA_028583015.1 Wollemia nobilis
AAGACCAAGGTTTAATATTTCCTTGTGGGCCAAAGTTTTAAAAGTCTTATTATAATATTTTTTAAATATTATAATATTGTCATAAGGTTTTTGGTGCCAACGTCAATTTGAAAGCAAGGTCTAAACTCCAATTCAAGCACGTGAGCCGACTCAACTAATAACATTGAAGTGCATATATATATGAAAGACAAATGGTTGTATTTCTCCCAACTCCCGTGTGCGCTAATGTTTATGCTTTAATATTTTGATGCAAAAATCGATTATTATCTTGTGTTAAGGTTGAAGGACAATGAACGATAGAAGGACAATATTTTGAGAAGGGTGCAAGTGCTGAACATTGATATACTCCGTGTGCCTGAGACATTTCCAACCACCTAGGGTGGCCCAGTGGTTGGCTGGATGGTGTGAGCATTGTTACAGTAGAGGTTTCGGGTTCGAAACCCTCTGACATCCTTTTGGTTGTGAGCATTGAAGGTTGGGTAACGCAGATCGTAGATATATTTGATGCCCCCCATATTTGGTGCTACCTATTGTGGTAGCGTAGTTGGTTGAAGGCGCTTGTGTGAGCGCTGGCTCTTGGAGGTCACGGGTTCGAATTGCAATAGTGTTAAGGTACACAAAAATTTTATTTTATTAAACCTGCATGCATTCGTGACAATGAAGAAAGGTGTTTGATTTAATTTTATTAAAGAGCCTAGTGGGAGACGTTTGGTGCATGCATTGGATTAATCTAAAAAATATTTTATAAGGTTTATGAGAAGTGGGAGTTGTGTAATATATTGGTTTTGGTTATAATTTGCATATTATTGTGAGAAGGGTTTGTTGTTGAAAGAAGGAGTTTTATGGTGTATAAAGTTATTTGATATTTGTATTATTGTCTAAGTGTAGAAGGGTTTAGGTTGACAATTTTGAAAGAGGGAGTTACAAGGTGTATTGAGTCTTTTTATTGTTTGTAATTTTCACTTGATATTTTTGAGGGTTTGGTTTATAATTGAAGGCATTATCTTGAGAAACCAAAGGAGAGTTATAGAGGATTATTTTCAGGAATTATTGTGCACATATTTTGAGAAGAGGTTCATGTGAAAAGGGTCTTGCTAATATTTTGAAGTGCATGAAAAGAATATTATTTGAGACAGGTTCTTAAGAGGCACATCATCTTCAAGGTATTGTTGAGGTATGTTGATTTAACTTATTTTCAAGGTGGTTGTGTTTTGAGAAAAGTATTTTGAAATATTAAGGTGGAGATATAAGTGAATTATTGGAAATATAAGAGATAGAGTTTGAGAACAAAGTATGCATTATTGTTGAATGGTTGTGGAAATATATGTGCTTGGGTTTGAGAACAAGTTGTGCTTTATCTTTGAAAGAAATTGAAAACACTTGTGCTAGGGTTTGAGAATAAATTTGTGCATCATTGTTAAATGGATTTGTGAAGAATTTGGGCATTGGTTTGAGTGACATTGGAAGTGAATGTGCAAGTGTTAGAAATTGAATTTGTGAAGCAAGTGTGTGCATCAGTTTTGATTGTGGTAAATACATAAGAAGGTCAATTATCAAAGTGCTAGACTAGAGATACCATTAAAATGAAATAAATGTGAGACATGTGAATGTGAAGAACATATTGGGCATTTAATAGTACATATCATTCTCTATATGTTCAAGAGGTTAAAAGAATTTTGGGTAGAATATGTCTAAACTACTTTAGTCAAGGAAAGCACTTTTGGGAATGATATATGAAATTGTTTGTATGCAAGAATTGGGAATGTTTGAGCAGTTTCTATGAGCAGGATTGAAGCAGATTTGAGTATGTGTTATGATCATATTTGAGTATGTGTTATGAGCAGATTTGGGTATGTGTTATGAGAAGATTTGAGCATGTGTTATATGTAGATTTGAGCAGGATCTATGAGCAGATTTGAGCAGGTTTAGTGAGTAGATTTGAGCAAGCCTTGTGAGTAGGCTTGGAGAAGATTTAAGTAGGCTTGTGAGTAGTGTTATGCAGGGTGTGGAGCTAATTTGAGCAAGCCTTATGTGAAGGCTTGAAGTAGATTTGACCAGAGTAGAGAGAAGGTCTTGTGTGATGGCTTGAAGCATATTTGAGTAGAGTAGAGAGTAGGTCTTGTGTGAAGGCTTGAAGTAGATTTGAGCAAAGTAGAGAGTAGACCTTGTGTGAAGGCTTGAAGCAGATTTGAGCAGAGTAGAGAGCAGATCTTGTGTGAAGGATTAAAGCAGATTTAAGCAGAGTAGAGAGCAGGCCTTGTGAGAAGGCTTGGAGCATATTTGAGTAGGCTTGAGAGAAGAGTTGAGAGTAGGCTTTGGATTAGACCAAAGCAGAGGAGATTGGTGTCTCCTATGGATAGAGGTCCACAAACTAGAGTAGTGGGGATAGAGGTCTCTTATGGATAGAGGTCTCCTATGGATAGAGGTCCACGAACTAGAGTAGAGGGGATAGAGGTCTCCTATGGATAGAGGTCCACGAACCAGAGTAGAGGGGATAGAGGTCTCCTGTGGATAGAGGTCCACAAACTTGAGCATAGGGGATTGGTGTCTCCTTTGGATAGAGGTCCATAAACATTGTAATAGGGATTTGGTTCCCAAGAGATTTGTTGAGAAAATTTAGAAGAAATATTTTCTCCGTGGATGTAACCCACATTGGGTGAACCACGTTAAATCTATGTCTCTCTTGTGTGTGATGATATGTGCATTGCTTTGCTACTGCTATTGATGATATTGGTTAACACTACTTTGGAAAGATATTGCATTTGATAACATTGGATAATATTGTTTTGGAAAGAAAAGCAAAAGTTTATCTTATATTGTTCACCCCCTCTCAATATAAGCTTGTGTTCTTCAATTGGTATTAGAGCGGGTTCCTTCAAAAAATTCTAACAACTTGAAGGAAGATCTTACAGGAACACAGATGGCTTTTCAAAATGGATCTTCAACACATAAGGCTCTAATGTTTGATGGGAATAATTATGATTTCTAGAGTATGAGTATGAGGATGAAGATTTATTTGATAGCACAAGGATATGAAACATGGCAATATATTGAGGATGGGTTCAAACCTACAGCTACTCCTCCCATAGATAAGGATGGCAAGCAACTATATGTAAATAATACCAAGGCTATGAATGTAATCTTAAGTGGATTACGTGAATAAGAGTTTGTGAAAGTTATGCAATGCAAATCAACAAAATAAATGTGGGACAAATTGAAGTAAACATATGAAGGAGATAGCAAGGTTAAGTTGGAAAAAATTCAAACTCACAGGAGGAGGTTTGAAGAGTTGAAGATGAAATATGAGGAAGATATTGCTAAATACTTACTCCATGTTAATAAAGTTTTTAATACCATGCATGGACTTGGATTAGAAATTGAGAACTCTAGTGTTTCTCAGAAAGTATTAAGATCACTCCCTATGAGGTATGATGCAAAGGTTTCAGGAATAGAAGAGATGAAGGATCTCGATGAGTTGACAATGGATGAGTTACATGGAATTCTCACAACTTATGAGATGAGGATAGAAAAATATTAAAATTCCAAGAGAGAGACAACATTCAAAGTTTCAAAGAAGACAAAATATAAGAAACCAGAATCAAGTGATGAGTCAAGCAGTGATGAAGAAGCTAACTATGTGAGAAGAAATAAGAAGGGATTAAGAAAACATAAAGATATGAAGACTGTGAAATGTTTTAATTGTGGTAACTTTGGTCACTATGCATCTAATTGTCCACAAGCTGGAAGTAGTAGCAATGAAGAGAAACAAGATTATAAGAAAAAGGAAGAAAGAAAATTCAGGTATGAAAATAAAAATAGGTATGGTCAAGGTAAGCATGAAAATAAGATTTTTCAAAGGCACAAGAAGAGTTTCTATGTTGAAGAAGCAAGTAGTGCTTCAAGTGACAATGATGAAAGTTTCTCAGATAGTGAAAAAGAAGAGATTCTATTTTTGGAAATAGAAGAGGAAGAGGACACTCCTATTGAAGATCAAGTAGAAGATGTTTCTGACCAAGTAGAAGAAAAATAAGATGCTCCTATAATTGAAGACCTAGAGGAAGGTTCAAAAAAAGAAGAAGAAGCCATAGTTGACCTAGAAGAGGAAATTATTGTTGCTCTTAGAGAGTTGAAAAGAGTTAGAAAGAAGAACTCAATATTGAAGGCTCAAGTTCAAGAAGATGAGGAAATAAAGGAAAATTTTCTACAAGATCTCAAAAACTTAAAAGTTAAGGCAAGGAGATTTGAAGAAGTTATGGTTTAAAAGTGAGAGGCAAAAGATTTAGAATGTGAAAGACTAGAACATGAAGTGGTTTCTCTAAGAATGGAAGTGAAATATTCTAAGGATAAGCTGCACAGGTTTGGGAAAAGTTCAAAATATTTGGATAACATTATCAAAGCACAAAGATCTTCATTTATCAAAACAAGACTAGGCTATGAAGAAAGTCAAGAGGTACAAAAAGAGGAGTCAATCTCAAAAGAAAAGGAAGTATCAAAGGAAGAGATTGAAGAAGAACCTAATATCTATGTTGATAAGTTGAGAAGTGGAAGCATCATTGAGGAACAAAATAATGCACAAATGAGAAACATGGATCATCACAGAGAAGACAAAGAAAGGACCAAGAGACCATATTTTTCAAGGCAAGATGAATATTTCTTCCAAGGGTATTTTTTCTCATGTAATCATTTTGGTCACAAAGCTTTACATTGCAGGAATCATGGCAGGAATGATTATGGCTTCACCCAAAGGAAATTCAATTCATTTGCATCTTTCAAGAACTACAACATCAGGTGTTTCAATTGCAATAATTTTAGGCATAGAGCAAAGTGGTGTAGAACAATGTTTCAAGAACTTCCAAGGACAAGCAAGGACAGAGAAGCTCAAAATGTTCAAAAAGGTATGGCTACAAAAATATGGAAGAAAGTTGAGAAAGGAGAAGAGCATTGTAAGTTTGGAGTAGTCTTACTCCCACCCCAAAATTGATCACCTCAAGGAGAGGATGTGGTGTGGGGGCTATGCTAAAATGTCTTATTTTTAGCCCCATGGAGCCCTTTGCCATTGATGTCAAAGGGGGAGAGAATTCAGTAAGGGGAGAGATATTTTAGTGAGGGGGAGCAGTTTTGATATCCATTTGCACTAAAAGAATATTTTTTGAAAGGGTTGCCATAAATGACAAAGGGGGAGATTTTTAGAAATATCAAGCATATTGAGTTGTCATTGATGTCAAAAGAAAGCTTAGTCATACAATTATGCATGGCAAGGTTTATCTCATAGCAAAAGAAAATTCGTGAAAATAAATGGTTTATAATTTTTTTAAATATTATAAAGAAGGTCCAAGAGGTTTAAAGTTGTTTGGCTCAAAGAAAAAGCAAGGTAAAAAGAAATGGTCTATAATATTTAAATTTTATAAAAGAGGTCCAAGAGGTTTAAAGTTGTTTGGCTTTAAGAAAAAGCAAGGTTCATTTATTATTTCTTTAAGAGCAAAAGGTTTAAATAAAAGGTAGGGTTAAAGTTTCTTTAAGAGCAAAAAGGAAGACCAAGGCCAAAGGTTTAAGAGCAAGGTTTAATTTTGGAAAAGGTGATAATGTTTCTAAAAGAGATTTTAAAAGAAGACCAAGGTTTAATATTTCCTTGTGGGCCAAAGTTTTAAAAGTCTTATTATAATAAATTTTTTAAATATTATAATATTTTCATAAGGGTTTTGGAGCCAACATTAATTTGAAAGCAAGGTCTAAAATCCAATTCAAGCACGTGAGCTGACTCAACTAATAACATTGAAGTGCATATATATATGAAAGACAAATGGTTGTATTTCTAAAAACTCTCGTGTGTGCTAATGTTTATGCTTTAATCTTTTGATGTGAAAATAAATTATTATCTTGTGCTAAGGTTGAAGGATAGCGAACGACATAAGGATAGTATTTTGAGAAGGTTGCAAGTGTTGAAAATTGATATACTCCATGCACCTAAGACATTTCCAACCACCTGGGGTGGCCCAGCGACTATCTGGTTAGTGTGAGCGCTATTACAGTATAGGTGTCGGGTTCGAAACCCTCTGATATTATTTTAGTTGTAAGCATTGAAGGTTGGGTAACGTAGATCACATATATATGATGCCCCTCATATTTGGTGCTACCTGTTACGGTAGAGCAGATGGTTGAAGGTGCTTGTGTGAGCGTTGGCTCTTGGAGGTTGTGGGTTCGAATTGCAACAGTGTTAAGGTACACCAAATTTTTATTTTATTAAATCTGCATGCATTCGTGATAGTTAAGAAAGGTGTTTGATTTAATTTTATTAAAGAGCCTAGTGGGAGACATTTTGTGCATGCATTGGATTAATCTGAAAAACATTTTATAATGTTAATGAGAAGTGAGAGTTGTGTAATATATTGGTTTTGGTTATAATTTGCATATTATTGTGAGAAGGGTTTTTTGTTGAAAGGATTTTTATGGTGTATAAATTATTTGATATTTGTATTATTGTCTAAGCGTAGAAGGGTTTAGGTTGAAAATTTTGAAATAGGGAGTTACAAGGTGTATTGAGTCTTTTTATTGTTTGTAATTTTAACTTGATATTTTTGAGGGTTTGGTTTATAATTGAAGGCATTATCTTGTGAAACCAAAGGAGAGTTATAGAGGATTATTTTCAGGAAATATTGTGCACATATTATCTTCTTCAGGGTAGCCTTATGAGGTATGGTGTTTTAACTCCTCAAGGTGTTTTGGTTTGGAAAGAATACTTGTGTTGTTATATGAGGTGGAGATAAAAGGATTGATTTCATGAGCATTGTTGGAAATATATGTGCTAGAGTTTGAGAATAAAGTATGCATTATTGTTGAATGGTTGTGGAAATATATGTGCTTGGGTTTGAGAACAAGTTGTGCTTTATCTTTGAAAGAAATTGAAAACACTTGTGCTAGGGTTTGAGAACAAATTTGTGCATCATTGTTAAATGGATTTGTGAAGCATTTGGGCATTGGTTTGAGTGATATCGGAAGTGAATATGCAAGTGTTGGAAATTGGATTTGTGAAGCAAGTGTGTGCATCAGTTTTGATTATGGAAAATACATAAGAAGGTTAATTATCAAAGTGCTAAACTAGAGCTACCGTTAAAATGAAATAAATGTGAGACATGTGAATGTGAAGAATATATTGGGCATTTAATAGTATATATCATTCTCTATATGTTCAAGAGGTTAAATTAATTTTGGGTAGAATATGTCTAAACTACTTTAGTCAAGGAAAGCACTTTTGAGAATGATATATGAAATTATTTGTATGCAAGAATTGGGAATGTTTGAGCAGTTTATATGAGCAAGATTGAAGCAGATTTGAGTATGTGTTATGATCATATTTGAGTATGTGTTATGAGAAGATTTGAGCATGTGTTATGAGCAGATTTGAGCATGTGTTATGAGCAGATTTGAGTATATATTTTGAGCAGGATCTGTGAGCAGATTGAGTAGGTTTGGTGAGAATATTTAAGCAAGCCTTGTATGTAGGCTTGGAGAATATTTAAGTAGGCTTGTGAGAAATTTTGTGCAGGGTGTGGAGTAGATTTGAGAAAGCCTTGTGTGAAGGCTTGAAGTAGATTTGAGCAGAGTAGAGAGTAGGCCTTGTGTGAAGGCTTGAAGTAGATTTGAGCAGAATAGAGAGCAGGCCTTGTGTGAAGGCTTGAAGCAGATTTGAGCAGAGTAGAGAGTAGGCCTTGTGTGAAGGCTTGAAGTAGATTTGAGCAGAGTAGAGAGTAGGCCTTGTATGAAGAATTGAAGCATATTTGAGAAGAGTAGAGAGCAGGCCTTATGTGAATACTTGAGGCATATTTGAGTAGAGTAGAGAGCAGGCCTTGTGTGAAGGTTTGAAGCAGATTTGAGCAGAGTAGAGAGCAGGCCTTGTGTGAAGGCTTGAAGCAAATTTGAGCAGAGTAGAGAGTAGGCCTTGTATGAAGAATTGAAGCATATTTGAGCAGAGTAGAGAGCAGGCCTTATGTGAATACTTGAGGCATATTTGAGTAGAGTAGAGAGCAGGCCTTGTGTGAAGGTTTGAAGCAGATTTAAGTAGAGTAGAGAGCAGACCTTGTGTGAAGGCTCGAAGCAGATTTGAGCAGAGTAGAGAGTAGGCCTTGTGTGAAGGCTTGAAGCATATTTGAGCAGAGTAGAGAGCAGACCTTGTGAGAAGGATTGGAGCAGATTTGAGCAGTATTAAGAGTAGATTTGAGAGCAGGATTTGGAGTAGACTAAAGAAAATGATATTGGTGTCTCCTACGGATAGAGGTCCATAAACCATATAAGTGGGGATAGAGGTCTCCTATGGATAGAGGTCCATGAACCAGAGTAGTGGGGACAAAGGTCTCCTATGGATAGAGGTCCACAAACTAGAATAATGGGGACAAAGGTCTCCTATGGATAGAGGTACACAAACTAGAGCAGTGGGGATAGAGGTCCAAAAACTTGAGCATAGGGGATTGAGGTCTCCTTTGGACAAAGGTCCATAAACATATTAAAAGGGATTTGGTTCCCAAAATATTTGTTGAGAAAATTTAGAAGAAATATTTTCTTCGTGGATGTAACCCACATTGGGTGAACCATGTTAAATCAGTGTCTCTTGTGTATGATGATATGTATATTTCTTTGCTACTGCTATTGATGATATTGGTTAAAATTGCTTTGGAAAGATATTGCAATTGATAACATTGGATAATATTGTTTTGGAAAGAAAAGCAAAAGTTTATCTTATATTGTTCACCCCCCCTCTCAGTATAATCTTGTGTTCTTCAATTAGATCATTCATATTATAAGATAAAGTGAAAGAGAAATAAGTTGGTTAGATATCGAAGATTTAGGAAATTAATATTAAGATCAAACTAACCAATTTAATATGAGCTAGGGAATTATACAAGAAATTAGTTAGGTCACATACAAATAATAAGATTAGGTTCATCAATTAGTAGCCACAAAAAATATAATAACCAAATTCCCAAGATTTGTATAGATGTATGTGTATAATTAATGAATAAATAAAAAATAACACCATCATATGAGTCCCCACACAAATGGAAAAGAAACAGATAGAGAAAATATTGTTAGCTATAAAATTGATTGATAGGGTTTTGTTCTAAAAAGGCTATGAGGGTCATATTATTGAGATTCATTGAGAAGGATAAAGTATCAAATGTACTCTAGGAATTCCTTAACATAGGGGACCACTATTAGGATTACACCATCACACAAAATATTGAGATCTAGGTATTATTGGTCCTTGATTATTTTTATTGTATTTCAATGGATCAGGAAATGCAAATCCTACTATATTTTCAATGGAAAGTAAAATAATTTTTTTATTGCTATTATAGCCCATAGTTACAACCAAGCGATTTTAATAGTGGTATTAGACTTCATTAGCAAAATTAGATCTTTATATAGTGTAGTTCATGGTTGGTTGGTTACTTTAATAGATAGATAGAAGTTATCCTAATGAAGAAGACCAATCAAGAGACAATAATAAGATGTTGAAAGACTTTACTACCAAATTTACGGTACCTTAGATAAGAATTATGCATAATTCTATGATTTTATTGGGATAAAAATTGAAGCAATTTGCTCTTGAATATGGCATTAGCAAAATGTCATCTAATTACTACCCCTATGAAAATGCTCTATCTAAATAAATGAACAATAATATGGTATATATTATAAAAAAATAATAGTCAAATATAAAAAAGGCTAGAAAATCAATTAATGAGTCCACTATGAGTAAAAGAGACTCCAAATCCATCAGTCAATAACCTTTTATAGAATATAGTATTAGTGAAAATACAATATTGCCTTTCAACCTAGAGATCCCGTCACTCTAAATGAAAAGGAAATTAGATCCAAAAGATGGTGATATAACTATTATGCAATAAAGGATGGATTATCTATTATTCCTGAAGAAGAATATGAAAAGTTATTTTCAACAAGTTTGGAAACCATGAAGTAAAAATCAGCATTTGGTTTAACAAAAGAGCTACTAATATTGACTTTAAGGTTGGGGATCTAGTACTAAAGTGGGATGAAGATTATGCTAGAATTCATAATACTTTTCAGTAACATTCTAAAACATACATTCACCATAATCTTATGCAGAAAAGGAACAAGAGTGAAATAGAAGAGCTTATATATGAAAATAAAGAAAGGGATAAAAAACATGGATATATAGAAGGAATAATGGGTGGGTTATAGGCACCCTAATGATCTCATATATCATAAATCGATATAATGGATCAATCATTGGGTGTATTTATTGTGATGCCAAATCCTCAATTAAATATTAACCTCAAGCCAACTTATTCTAGCTTGAAGGTTAAGTTATAATACAATAAATATATTAAACTCTTTAATCATGGTTAACCATAGAGGTGGTTAAACCAATATTACTAAGAGTGAATATATCAAAACTATCTTTAGGATTTTATAAAGATGCCCATAGGCTTACATAAAGATGCTCATATGATTGTTAGGAGTTATTACATCTTATCCCATGTGAAATGGCATGTAGTATAACCGCCCATCACAAGGTATATGCATGCACTATATGAAAAGGGTAGTTACAAGTTGAGTTAGAGGTTGTCATGCTAAAATTGGACATTATGTGTATTTAAATATCTGCCATTTCATGATACAAAGTATCAAGGCATTGAGTTCTAACATGTGGTATTAGAGTAGGTACAAGGAAGAGACAACTCTCCTTCTAATACTCCTCTCCATTTGACCCAAATAAGCTTAGGAAGCTCTTTGTTAAAAATAAATTTTAAGGGTAAACAACCCTACTAGACATTGTTTAAGGTTAACCTAAAAAGAAGAGGTAACCATTTTATTGTGAAGCAATTCCATGGAAGAAAATTAAAATACTTGCACAAACCTTGAAAGAGAGGTAATCATATCCATAAAGAAAATTCTAAGGAAGACTCAAAATTTTAGATAAGTTGTAGAAATTTCCCAAACAAGAATCAAGGCCTACGAAAGAAGATTTTGATATTATATCTATAGGAATTTCTCACAAGAACTTGAGGAAGCAACAAGAAGACAAACGATCAAGAAGAATGTGAAGATATTAGACCATATTTTTCTAAGAAGCCACAAGGTGAAAGAAATTAGATTTGGTCAAAATAAACCAATGTATATTAGGTGAAATATAGGAACAACGAGGAGAGAAACGAGCCCATGTGGATCCACATTTAGAACAATGAGCTTGTACAAATCCATGTTGAGGAGAGAAACAAGTTTGTGTGGTTCCATATTGAGGAGAATGACAAGCCCGTATGAATTCACATTAAGAAGAATGATGAACCCATGTGAATTCATGTTGGGAAGAGCGATGAGCCCATGTCAACATAATTGAGGTGCACAAGATGCACACAAACCAACAACAAAGCACCAATACAAATATATAGTTTAATAATAATTAGCACATTTCAATGCTAAAATTATTAGGTGGTCCATAATACAATAATTTTTAAGCATAAAAACGATATATAGACTCAATTGTTTCAATATAAATAGAAATACGACTAGACGTCTCTCTTAACAATGATTATCTGAACATCAAAGAAATACTGAGCAAAACACTAGAATATATATCAAAGGATATCACACTCAAAAGCTAATAAAGAGCCCAATTAATAGGGCATATCTTAAAATTCCAAAGATAAAGTAATTCCAAAGAACATAGAAAAAACCAATGCCAAAGAATATAGAAAAAATCTAAAAAGAGCAACACAAAAGCATAAAAAACAACATAAAAAATGAAATTAATGTACGAAAGCTCATTTTGTCTAGACACTATCAACTAACCAAGGCGATATCAAAATCATATTTCTCTAGCCAGGAAGCTACACATGGATAGGAAAAGAAGTGGACACATGGACATCTCAAAGAAAAACTACACCATCAAATCAGCCTTCAAAGTAATTGCCAAAGGTTAGAGTTTAAAATTTTCTAATATACCACATTAAGAGTGGGAAGGCTAGTTAAATCCAATATATTATTGTTATTTCTTTTTGTTTAATGCAAATGAAAAGGATATATATTTGAGAGACCAAAATATTCCAAAGAATATTCCTTAGAGGAAGAGTATCCCCTCTAATTTTATATTGCCAAGAGACACTATTTTCTCACAATTTGAGACATCAATTAGAACATGAGTATAAGCATATATATTTTTTTGTTGTATAATAAGGGGTTGTACTCGGATCTCCCACCCTTGAAAAATTACAACTCTCTTCTTTAGAGCTTGAGATTTTACAAATAGATACACTTATCATCTCAATTGAGATGTTATAGCTAGAAACCTACATCATTTTACATAAAATATATGAATTCTAGATTTTCATTTTTTGGATCCTTTCAATTTTCTGTAAGAATACAAATTTTCTAGAATTTAACATCCTTATTGACATTTTCCTATAGAAATCTTCACAACACCAAAACTTCACCTCTACTATCTATGCCTTGCATCTTAGTAGAGTAATATTTCCAAAACATCGCTTTATCATAGTCCGCTTTATCAAAATTGGATTGCTAGTTTCCTTCCTAAAACACAACTGCAACCACAAAAATTATAATAAATAGTCTATATGAAAACACCTTACTATTACAAAATAAAGAAAATATTACCAATGGAAAATATTAAAGTAAAACTTAATCATTTATCGATCTAGGTAACCAACATTTTCTTATCAGCTTCAACTAAACTTACTACTTCCTCTAACCATGGAAAGGAGAATTTAAATTCATGATCCTCAATCAAAATCCCTCTATTGGTAGCCTATATACACATTTGTTACCTTCCCTTAATGTATGTGTAAACCTAATTTATTCAAACTCTTTAGCAAGATATTGAATTTCCACATTTATCTCTTGTATGTTCCATGGAGCCTTTGCTTTCCTCAAATTGCATTTATTACTATGAGAGAATCACCTTCCATCCACAATTTGTTCCATTTTATTTGTTTACATATTTTTAACCCTTTTAAAGCCAGCTAAGCTTCAACTTCATTATTTGTCTTAATTCCACTATTGAAAGTGTAACGAGACAAAATATCTCTATTATTTCTAATTATTCCTCCTCCTACTGGTCATGGATTTCCTTTAGAAGCTCCATAAAATTTCAATTTAACCCACTCCACATCTAGTGGTTTCCACTTTATATTCTTTACCTTCTTTTTGCTTCTATTGTACCCAACATCATAATTCCATTTAATGAATTAACTCCATCTATCAAGTCTCTCTACTTCCAGATTAGGGACTGGATGAGTTGATAGGGTTGGTTTAGACTCCTCTATGGCTAAAAATATCTTCCTTTTCATTACCTCTAAGCTAATTTCCTTTCCTTTAAATATTATTCTATTCCTTTCTAGCCATACAGTCCAAAGTATTGTATCTTTTGTTATATCCCATATTGTATGTCAAGCCTCACTTTTATAAGTGCTTTGCATTGCTTTAATCAATATTCAATTTTTCTATTCATCACCATGCATTTACCAAACATATTAAGAATCCATTGCCATAGATTCCATACTATTGAGCAATGTCCCAAGAGATGATCTATACTCTCCTCCTCCTTTTTACAAAAAATACATTGAGAGGGACCATGAAAACCCCTTTTCATAAGGTTATCCCAGGATAAAATTCTTCTAAGACCTACTAGCCAAACAAAAATTTTTATTTTAGGAATGCTCGGTCTATCCCAAATATCTCTCCATATTCTAGTGATATTATTATTTTATTGGTGTTGTACATTATATCCACTTCTTATTTTGTATTATCCTGAGCTATTTAACTCCCAAATCAATTTATTCTTGGCTCCCATTGGAATAATCATAGTTGTTATCTTTATACTCAAATGTCTCCTAGCATCAATGTCTTGTATACTCATAAAAAATCTTCTTTCCATTTGTATCTTCCTTCTTGATCCTTGTACACAATGTTTGAAACCCTATCACCATATTTGTCTTGAAGCGATCTCATCTAAGGTTTCAAAATTGGAACTAAATTGAGTGGTTTTTTATCATACCAAGTATCCATCTAAATAGATATCTTTTCTCCAGTTCCCCACCACCCATATTAAACCTTTAATCATAATATCAATATATTTTTTTAAACCATTCCAAAGATTAGAACCATTTGGTAGAGATAAAGGAGTAAATATTAAAATTGGGTCATTTAGATCAATATACTTATTTAGAAGAATTCTTTCCCATTGTCTTTGACTCTCTTTGTAAAATCTCTAGATAATGTTTCCCTTAATAACTAAGTTTGCATCTATAATAAATCTTACACCAAGACCTCCCCTAGTTTTATCATCACACACCTTGCTCCATTTCACCAAAGGTAATTTCCTTTTATCATGTAAACTTGACCACAAAAAGGATTGCATAATATAGATTAAACTTTTTTCAACTGATTTCGGCATAGAATACAATGACATATAATATGTTGGGATGGCCCGAAATAATAACTTAATTAAATCCACTCTTATCACTAATGATAACCATCTACATTTCTAAGCTAGAAGTTTATTATGAACTTTACTAATAACTAGATTCCATAATTCTCTCCTCATTCTCCCCTCAAATAAAGACATCCCTAACTACAACAAGTGGAGTTAGAAATCATACATAGGATGCAGGTGTGTATTGGGTTGCACAACGGAAACCCTTGCGCACAACGGGTAAAAAAAACAACAAATAAAGCTAGAAGCAGTGGTGGTAGGGAGCAACAATAGTGGTAAAAAATTCTGCTCAGACATAGCTGATGAGAGTAGCAGGCAGGGAAAATAACCAGCAAGGGATCGAAACCTAATAAGGGGAAAAAAAGGAAAACCTAGAAAATAGAGTTTTTAATTATTTTCAACTCATAAACGTGTGTTTAAGTTAAATAATGGAACGAGTGGTAAAAGGAGCATATGAACTAGGGTTTGGAGGATAGAAGATGATCGAGGAGCGGTTGGCACAGGAATTAGAGTAGGGTAGGTCCAGACTGGGGCCTTGGAAGGTATGTTAATGAATGGGGCATTGGAAGGTACGTCAATGAATGGGGCCTTGGATGAAGAGCTGGAGAATGGCTTTATGGGAATAAAAATACAAGAATATCCCAACAAAGTGGTCCTATAGAAGGGGCATGATGAATGAGAGGTAGACAATAGTCAAGAGAATTAGGCCCCAGAAGTGGAACAAAAATGCTCTTGGGCCCAGGTGGTACATGGTCCTAAACCTGTTGCTACTCTTCCTCCATTGGTAAGCCACTTAAACTTGAGAGTTAAATATGGCATTCTTAACATTCCCTCAGAGATAATTTTGAACGTGGAGGCAGAAGGGGAACACAATTTGGTGGGCAATTATTTTAGGACAAGGTCATATATAGATACTATTTGAAGGTGGGCCTTTGCTAGATGGAAACTAGTAGGATGCATGGAGATTGCGGCGCTACCAAATGGGTTTTCATGATCAAACTTACTGAGGTAAGTGACATGCAAAAAATTCTAGGGAGAGGACCATGGTTGATGGGGAAGTGTAGCCTATTTATTAGAAAATTTGATGTGGATTTTAATCCTCACACCCAAAGTCTTAACACAACTACTATTTGGGTAATATTACCTAACCCCCCTTTTAATATCAACATGATAAAGTTTTAATGGCTATTGCAAATGGTATTGGTACCTTTGTTACCATTGATAGGGTAACCAGGCTAAAAACCTGTATGGTGTTTGCTTGAATTTATGTTAATGTTGATATGGATAACAAGCTTCTTGAAAAATAGACCTAACATCCCTAGTGGGTGCTTGGAATCGAAGGTTGGAGTATGAAAATATTCCACACCTTTGTGATCTTTGTAAAGGGAGAGGTCATATCTCAAGCTTCTTCCTGAAGAAGAAGAAAGCTCCCAATAAGAAATTTTGGCAGAGGAAGGAGAGTAAATATGCAAAGTAGGGTAAAGGCATAAATCTCATGGTGGATAATCAAAAGGAAGCAAGCACCTCACACCAGGTGGTTGTGGTGGTTGAGGAGGAACACATGGAAGATATCTCTTATGGATTTGTGGTAGTCTAGCCCCTTTGGAGCTATGGAACCCCTTGATTTTGCATACCCTAACTCTTTTGCTTGCTTGAGAGGAGTTGAAGAGGATAAAATGAGAGACCCAACTAAATTTGTGGAATTTATGGAGGAGACACAATGGATAAATCATGAGGGGGTACAATAGGAGAGTGTAAAATCTCTAGAGAAGCGGATGTAGAGGTTAACCCTATTGACATGATTCTTAAAAATTAGGATAGGCAGGATGAAGCTAGAAAAGCGTTAAGGGAAGATAAGTATATCCTAAAAAATATAGAGGTGAATCCTATAGCTCCAATATGAGAGGATTCCAATTTAGAGGAGGTTTAAATGATGCCCTCAAGGGTGACTAGAAATCAAGCAAAGAGAACTCCCCTGGATGTTGGTAAGGAACACACTGTAGTTATACCCCCTTTAATGGAGGTAATAAAGAGGGCAACAATGACAGAGATAGCCAGAGGAACATAAACTATCATCAATCTGGGCAGGGGAGAGAAAAAATTAGCTAAATATTAAAAATGAAGGTTTTGTCATGGAATATACGAGGTCTCAACGGGACTAGAAGACATAGATCAATACAAACATTGAAAATAGATAATAACCTAGACATTTTTCTATTACAAGAGATAAATGTGGTAGAAGTAAACTTAGCAATGGTTAAAGACAAGACTTGGAGAGAAGAAGACATTTTTTCTCAACCCTCAATGAGCTTCTTAGGAGGAATGTTGTGTATTTAGGATCCAAATAAATTGGAAGGACACAAAATTATCTCAAATAATAGATTTTGTGTTATCCACTTCTTTTCAAAGGAGGATAATTCCCACTGGATCATTACAAATGTCTATGCACCCACTACTATGGTTGTAAGATGAAGGTTATAGAGGGAATTGGTTGAACTTAGGAATGTATTTGTAGGCATCCCATGGATCATTGCAAGGTACTTCAATACCCCTCTTTATCCATATAATAATAAGGGAGGTGTTGAAGGATATTCAGAGAGTATGACTGAATTTGGTGATTTTATAAATTCAAATGCTTTGATGGACTTGGAGGTTAGACAAGCAAAGTTTACCTGGACTAATAGGTGGTTGGGGAGTCAATTGATTCAAATCAAAATGGACAGGGTGTTGATTTCTCAGGGGATCTTAGTGTTGTTTGGGGGCACTACTCTCATGACCATCCTACAAACTGGATCAAATCATAATCCTTTGATTTAGGAAACAACAGACATGAGAAGGTTCTTTGCTACCCATTTTTAGTTTGAAAAGATATGGATTCTTCATTCTGATTTAGAGGGTAGGATTCAATCTTGGTGGCATCAATATATTTTTTGGGATAGATTGACTCAAGTAGCAAAGAAACTGAGATTTGTTAAGTGAAACTTAAAAATGTGGAACAAAGAGGTGTTTGGAGATATTATGCTTAAAAAGGTAGCTTTACAACAACAAATCATGGAGTTTTAAAACTCTTTGCATTTGGGGGAGTATTCGAAGGAAGTTTGGACTAGAGAAAAGGATTTTCTATGTAATTGGCACAATACTCTAGCGTGTGAGGAGGCTTTATGGAGGCAAAAATCAAGAGATTTATGGTTAAATGAAGGGGACATGAATACGAGGTTTTTCCATGTTTCAACTCTTAGGCACAAAAGTTTTAATAAAATCCAGGAGATCAAGATTGTTGATGGTTCTTCTACAAGGGATCCTTTCCAAATTAGAGGGGAAGCTATTCAATTTTTCCAAGACATGTTAGGAGTGGATTCGGAGCTGGATGAAGAGGCAATGAACCTGTTGTTAGGCCATATTATCTTAAATATTATGAACCAAATAAATGACTATCTCCTCAGCCCCTTTACGGATAAGGATGTTAAATAGGTGGTCTTATCCATGAAGGGAGGAAAATATCCTCGTCCAGATGGGTTTACGATGCTCTTCTATCACAAGTTTTGGCACATCATTGGTAATGATGTCACCTTGGCAGTTAAGGAGTTTCAAACCTCTAAAAGGATCCCTTTGATGTGAACTGTACATTCTTATCCCTCATCCTAAAGATTGTAGGTGCTAAATATTTTGTAGATTATCGCCCAATTAGCCTGTGTAATACTCTCTACAAAAATTGTGTCCAAAGTCCTTGCAAATTGGCTAAAGATAGATCTCCCTTTTATCATTTTGATCCATGAGATCCTACACTCTGTCTCTAAATCAAAAAAGGAAAGTATGTTTCTTAAAATGAATATGAAAAAGCATATGACAAATTTTCTTGGGATTTTCTGATCAAAGTGCTCTAAAGTTATGGTTTTCATGAGGATTGGATCTCTATGATGAAAAACTGCATCTCCATCATGATGATCTCCATCTTAGTTAATGGGTCTACAGTGGGTTATTTTCCTATCAAGAGGGGGTTGAGACAAGGGGACACCCTATCCCCTTATCTATTTATAATTTTAGCGAAAGATATGGGTAGAGACTTCACAATAGCCATAGATAGAGGAGACATAGAAGGTATCGGGCCAACTTCCACTCTAGAATTGGTCTCTTTTCAATTATTTGTGGATGATACTCTAAATTTGACAAGATCATATCTTCCAAAAGCAAGACATATTAAGATGATTTTGCAATTCTATGAGCTTGCAGCAGGCCAAAAGGTAAATTTTACTAAAAATAATATTTTTTTATTGAATGCCTCCAGAGCTCTCCAACTGCAAATAGCAAGAATCTTCAATTGTGGCATAGGTGATTTTCCAGCAACCTATCTAGGGATGCCTTTTTTCATGGGAGTATGAAGGAAGCCTTGTGGAATCTGGTTATTGAATGTGTTACAAAGAAACTATATTTATAGTAAGACTCTATTCCTAGTCAGGCAGGAAAGACCCATCTTGTGAAATCCTGCCTTCAAAGTATACCATTTAATTCATGTCAATTTTTAAAATGCCAGTATTGGTCTGCAAAAAATTGAACAGATCCAAAGGATTTTTTTGTGGTCTAGGGTTGAGTAAAAGAAGAGGATATATTTACTTGCTTGGAACAAAATTTGTACCTCTAAAAAATATGGGGGATTGGGACTGAGAACTCTTTACAAAATGAACAAATATTTAATGGAAAAGTTGGGTTGGAAGTTGGCGAAGGAAGAATATACTCCCTAGGTCAAAATTGTAAAAGCTAAGTATTTAGGTAATTCCTCCTTCCTAGAAAACCTCAACCCCCCTAAGGGGTCAAGTTTTTGGAATAGCCTTCAATAGGTAATACCTCTGATCCAACAGGGCTGTAGATGGCAGATTGGAGATGGTGCTAATGTGAGATTTTGGTAGGATACTTGAATCTTTAACTATCCCCTTTGTGATATCCCAAGGTTTGTAAACTTAAGAAAAATCTTGACTCCTATTTATGAACTATTGGTTCAGGATTATATGGTGGAAGAAAATGACATCAATAAGTGGAAGTGGATTTATGTTGAGAACATCAATGAGGACTTGTTTCCACACCTAGAAAGTCTTAATAGATGACTTAATGCCTACATCTTCAACCATTGGTGATTGAACAATATATTTATTTGGATGAAAACAAAGAGTGGAGATTATTCTATGAAGTCTAGTTATAACTTGGTTGAAGGTGTAGGGGTAGTGTGGCCCCATGTAAAGGTTTGGGAAAAAGATCTCATCCCTAAGATTACTATTTTTAGTGGCTAGTTATGCATAATAAATTTATGACATAGGATAATATGAAAAACGTGGTTTCTCCTTACCAAATAGACATGTTTTATGTGAAAAAGAGGAGGAAAGCATTGATCATCTACTTCTTAAGTTCTCCTTTACCAAAAACTTGTTTGATCAGCTCTGTAGTGAATTCCAAGTTTAGTGGGTTTTCCCTAGAACTATCTCAGACTTGAAATTGCAATGGGAGCCTCCTTTTAAAGGCAAAATAATCGAGAAGTTATGGCTTCTAAGCCTTCCACATATCTGGTGGAGAGTCTAGAATGAAAGAAACCACAAAATATTTAAGGACTTGAATATGGATTGGGAAATGGTTTGGAACCGAGCAAGAAGTCTCTTGATGGAGAATTTTAACACTATTCGCTTCAAGAAGGGATGGGAATCAGAGTAGGAAAGGTGAATATTGGAATGCTACGGAGTCAGAGAGAAATTACCAATACCTAGAGTTCATCCTTGAACACATGCAAAATGGATACCACCACCGGTTGGATGGTTCAAATTAAATTTTTATGGCACCTCAAAAGGTAATCCTAAACTGGTAGGAGCTAGAGGGGTGATCCAAAATCATATGGGTAAGGTAATCAAAGCCTTTGTTGAACCACTAGGTGAACAAACAAGTCATTTTACTGAAGCAAGAACAACTTATGTAGGAATTTCTTTGGCTATCAATTACAATCTAGATAATCTCATAGTTGAAGGAGACTCACAAAATATTGTGACCATTTTAAAGGTAGGTCAATCATCCACCTGGACTATTGATTTAATGATGGTGGAATCTTGAGCACTTTTGGATAGACTCAAGAATGTGTCTATCAATCATATTTAGAGAGAAGCCAACAGAATAGCATATGGTCTTACTAACAAAGGATTTATGGTAGATGCCATAAAGGAATGGGGGAATGATATCCCAATGGACATAAATTATTTAGTTGACAATGATAATGCCACAAGAATTGACAACGAGGATCAGTAGGAAGAGGATGCCAGGAAAGCATGGAGTATATGATATTTAGATATGTAAGGTGTATGCTGGTTTTCTAGTTTTGGATGTGGTTAGTGAAGTGTGTTTTTTGTTACACGATTGGTATAGGATTTATGCCAGTGGGAAACCCTTCTTGGTTAAATGGACAGTGATTGACCATGTGTTGATGTAAAATGTTAGCATTCCTTTCAAAAATGCACTTTTTCAACTTAGCAAAAAAATAAAGGCATCCCTAGATAAGTTACAGGTAAATTTACCTCTTCCATTTGAAGAAACTTGGAAATTTTTTCTTTGATATTAGCAGAAGTGTTAAGGAAGTAATTTTTGGATTTTATCCTATTACTTTTTTCCCTGATGTTCTTTCATATTCCTTTAAAAATTTATTCAAAGCTTTGGCGTCATTAATCCTTACCCTTCCAAAAAAGGTTGTATCATCTACAAAATATTTATGGGTGATGTCGATGTTATTACTAACCTTAAGTCCACTTATAAGTCCATATTTGTAAGTATTATTTAAGTTCTTACTCAAAATATCTGCTATAATAATGAACAAATAAGGAGATAGAGGGTCTCCTTGTCTAAGACCTTTCTTGGATTTAAAAAATTCTGTTACTAACCCATTGACCAACACTAAATAAGAAATTGTAGATACACAAGCTTTAATCCATCTAATCCATTTTTTTTGGAATCCAACCTTTTCTAAAACCGCAAAAAGAAAATCTCATTTAACCCTATCATAGGCTTTACTCATATCAAGTTTTAAGATCATTGCTTTCTATTTTCTTGAAGCTACTGAATGTATAACTTCATGAGCTACTATGATCCTATCCATAATTTGTCTCCATTTTGCAAATCCTCCTTGCTCTTCTGAAATAAAATTATCTAAAAATAGCCTTAATCAATTTTCCATCACTTTGGAGATGATATTATATGCCATATTACATAGGCTTATGGGTCTAAAAGAATCAAACAATTCAACATCCTTTTTTTTTGGAATAAGGGTAAGATATGTTGCATTTACTTTATAAGGTATCTATTATTTTACCCTAGATTGTTCCACTACCACCAATAAAGAATCCTTCATTATATCCCAATTATGTTGGTAAAAATTTGCAAAGAGCTCATCTGGACCTGGGGATTTATCCTTATTAAAAGAGAAAAGAGCTAAACAAAATTATTCTAGAGTAATAGAAGAAGTTTATCATTAAGAACTTTAGTCTCCTCTGATCCTAGAATATTCTAATAAAAACCTCTTTTCTAATTTCACTTGTCTTTAATACAAACCCCTTCTATTGATTTAATTCTACTAATTCTAGATGTTGATCTCTGTACTATAGCCATCCTATGAAAAAAAATGTATTTTTATCTCCTTTTAATAAAGACTGTCTTGATTTTAATCTCCAAAATTTCTCTTTTGCACTCAAAATATTATGGTATTCACTAAGAAACTCTCTTTCGTGTGGGCTTGGATTGTTATTTTCCCCCTTATTGAAATTTTAGAATTTTATCTTTTAGTTCTTCTTTCTTCTAAAAAATATTTCCAAAAATGTTTTTGTTCCATTCCTTTTAATCTAGATGTCATATATTTAATTTGATTTGTAAGAGCATATAACCCACCATTACCTAAAGACTTCTATGTTTGAGCTATCATATTAGCAAATTGAGGATGACCTTCCCACATATGCTTATATTTTAAATATGATATTTTTTTGAATTCACTAACCACCATTTTAACTCTTATTAGACATTGATCTGAATCAATTCTTGTTAAGGTATTAATACTAGCACAAGTTCCTTCATCTAGCTAATGATATGAGAGAATTCATCTGTCTAATTTTTTTGCTATTAGGTTTTGGCCTCTCATATTTTTGGTCCAAGTATAGTTGTCTTCTTCAAACTCAACCTCCCATAGATTATTATTTTGAATAAAAGCTAAGAAATATTTCATACTTTGGGTTAATTTTCTAATTCCCCCATTTTTTTTATCCAGCTTGGTTATGGTATTAAAATCTCCTATGATCATGAATCAAGTTTCTTGGTATTTACTTCTCATAAAGGATTCAATCCCACTCTAGACTTGTAATATACCTAACTGAGTTGTAGGTCCATAACAATTGATAAGGATAAAACGAATATATGCAAAGTAGCAAGTGACTAAAAAGTCTAACCAATGCCTAGTTTTATGAATGGTTACACAAGAGGTTTTAGAAGGATTCCAACAAGTTAGAATTCCCCCTACTACTCCTTTAGAATCCATATCATCCCATTCACATCTTGCCCATACTGCTTTCATAATTTTTAAAACCTTTTTTTTTGTCATTTTATTTTCTTGGATACAAATAATATCAGGCTTATTACTTAAACATAGGTCCCTAATACACCTCTACTTTAAGGGGGCATTAGCACCCCTTATATTCGATGATATGATAATCATGTCTCATTAGGGGCTTTTGGACCTACCTGCGTAATACTAATATGCTTTTGTTGTTTGGTAAAGAAAATTTCAACCAATTTAGTTTGTGTTCCCCTCTCTATGTTTGCTCTTGCTTCCCTGGATCTTGCTTGATAATTTGAGGGTTTTCCTCTTTTTACCTTGCCTATATCAGGAGTAGGTCTTATTATTCTATTCCTCAATATTATTTCACAATTTTATTTTTTATCATATTTATCCTCTCCTGGATCTATTATAGAAGCTTTTGACTTGTCCTACTCATTTTCTAGTATTTCCTTATTAATGGCAGAGGTATTAACTTCTAAAACTATATTTTATTTACCAATTTTTTTTTCTTGAATGGTGCATGGTACTTCAAGAGAGTCTTAAAAATCTAATGAGACACATTCCTTAGGTTCATCGAGAATGTTCTTCCTTAAATTAGGATCATACTGAATAAATGATTCCTTGTTAATATGTTGAAATATTGTATTGTGTCCTCTAAGCTTTGATCTACTTTTTATTCATAGGCTAAAGCCTCAAAAGGGTTGGTATTTCTTCCAATATCCTTCCTTACTGTTCTCCAATATTTATTTTTCTTTCGTTTTCTAGATCTATTTTTTGAAACTTGAAAACCATCTTCATCCATAACCATTTGTAAGTTTCTCTTGCAATTTTCTACATATGATTTTGCTAGGCTCTTCTTAGGGCATGATCTCTCAATATGTCTACCTCATGACATCTTCTACATATAAAAGATATGTTTTCATAATATATGGTTTGGATCCACATCTTATCCCCATACTTAAGAATGATTTATTTTGGTAAAGCTTTACTTATATCAATCATGACCAATATCTAAGCATAAATAGCCAAGAATCCATCTTTTGTAGTATTTGAAATCTCAAGGAATTATCCTAGAGTGTTGCCTATTGCATTGAAGGTATATATTTCCTAAAATTCAATGGGTAACCCAAACATCCTAACCCAGACTAATACTAGGGATAGATTTAAATTTTTAGGTGAAAAGCCTTCATGCTAGCGGGTAAGGAAGAGTCGTGCTCTTTCCATAAACCAAGGATCCCCTTTTAGGATTTTTTCTCTTTCTTCCTTGTAAAAAAAGTATCTAGAAAGAAACCTTTGGGAAGAAAGGATAGAATTATTCCTGGAGACTTCCAACTCCTATCAATCCATTTTCTCAAGGTTGAAGCCCCTAGCCAATACCCCTTAAATTTACCAAAAACTACCCTATCTTGGAGCAATGAGAATCTCTCTGAGGTGCACTCACTAAAATTTACCACTAGAGATGATTCTAAGGATTTGAATTTAAATTAGTCCATGGAAAGGAAACTAAAACTCAAAATATATTGAAATTTATCTAAATGTCCTATAGCAAATATAATATTTGATAAAAACTTTATAATAATTTGCATTCATAGTTTCTAAGATAAAGAAAGAAAAAAAAACTTAGCTGAAAAATTCTTTGTCCAGATAGAATGTCTTACCTCACTAAATTCCTAGCCCTTCATTACTATTTCCATCATCCGAACCCTAGCTGACAAATATTTGTAATTTCATTTTTTGCAACTTGAAAAATCGTCATTGCCCTTGTTTCGAATGGTTGACTTCATAGGGTCATATCTTCCTCAATATTGCTCAAATTCTTTCATATGACCATTCATTTTAAAGTTATTCAAATTTTGCACAATTTGGTCCAAGAATCAACTAAATCGAATAACCCTTTGTGAAGATATATGTTAGGATCCCATCCTAACGCTATTTTGTAATTCTCATTATTATGTAATGACCCACTTCCAACGTGGGGGATCCCATCTATAATGTTATTTTACAATATTTTGTAATGTATGTGGCAAGTTAGGCTCCTAGCCAAGTGGGGCCATTTGATGTAACCGTTATCAAGATTGTAACCGACATTTGGTAGAAGATTCTAGCTCGAGTGGCATTTTGCATGTAAGCCAACTCTTGAGCTTAGGGTTAGGGTTGCATGAAGTCTTTCTTTAAAAGCTATGAAGCCATGTACGAAGGTATATTTTTGCAAGTTAATGAAATATTGAAGGAGGTTGCCCCCTCGAAGAGGCCTATGATTCTGAGTTATTTGTGAGATTGTTTCAATTCTGCAATTACTTTTTGCATAGTATTATTCTGTTATTGCATGTATTTCAGTTATCTTTCAGTATTTTGTGTGTGTGAGCTTTATTTCAATAGTAGGTTCCTTACAAGTGGTATCAGAGCGCTTTCCAGGGCCGAGTTCTGTTGTGATTGCGACAATTCTTGCTCAACCATTTTTGCTTGTTAGGTATAATTTTCCTGTGTTTTTCATTCTATTTTCCTTTATTCAAAAAGCCAAAAAAAATCTGCAAAAACCAAAAAAATATAGTCTATTTTTTTCGTAGTTGAGTAGGCTAGAAACCCTATGTCGGGGGTTTTAAAATATCGTGAAGGAGCTATCATTATTGGCTAAGCTAGATAGCCCATAAAGCATCTAGTGAAGTGAGGGGCGATCAGGCTCCAATACCCAGGCCTCAGACAACACTCGCGCATGAAATCGAGCTCCCACGCATCTTCGGGTGTATCGAGAGACCATTCTAGGTTGAACAAAATTTTATCCAGTAGGAAGATTTTTAACCTTGTATCATCCATAGTCCATGGGACACAACATCCCGGATGATTACCCTCTCGTACTATCAGAGAGGTAGATAGTGTGCTCAAGGGTATGTGTGGAATCCTCCTTGGGTAGTGGCCTAAAATATTGGTCTGAGCACTATTGTTCATCACTACGGTATAACAGAGGGCCTATGGGTGTTACATACTCCTCTACCTAGCATACCCTAGTTCTGTTAAACACTTCAACCTACAAAAATACACATCTCCCTATTCTGCTGAACCTGCATTCACAATCCCAAAAAGTGAGCATACAAGAAGGACTTCCCTATCACAGAAGAATACACTTTGCATGCACCAATAATTAGGATAGAGTTCGCAAGTGTCTCTAATAGTCTAAAATATTCTAGTACCATCTATATCAGTGGTAGTAACAATCAGGTTAGTGATAGTACTAGTCAGTCTGATAAATTTTATGATTAATAGTACAACAATAATAGTAACAACTATAACAGTAAAAAATATAGGTGGTCAAGGTCAAAAATAAAACCATCAGTGTCAGTAACTATAGTACAAGTGACAAGACAATGATAAGGTGATCAATTGATAAAATGCATAGATCAGAGATAGTTGATCCAATACCCAACTTGTGAACTATAGCTCCAAATAAAAAAAACAACTGCACCAAATCGGAGCTATAACGAAGAAGTTGTAGTGGTTTTATCATTACTCTATTTTGAGTAATTTTTAAACCAGAAATAGGGAAAATAGCACTAAAAAAGTCATAACAAGCCCTAGACAACTCCAAAAATCCTCAAATTTGTTTTGTTGTCTTAGTTAGCCCCTTTTGCACCTCTCACAAAATTTTTGAGTCTTAACTCCCTTTTTCTCAAAATTCCTCAAATTTATCAATTTTCCACTAGCCCTTTTTGGCCAAATATTCTACAAATACAAAATTTGAGTCTAGGGTGCCCAAAAATCTGTGTTGTGGCATATAGCTCATTGTGACCATATTTTCAAGTTGATCATCTTGATATATAACATCCAAGCACTTTTTTGGACTCCTTACTAAAAATAGTAACTCCTAAAACCACACTTCTATTTTTAGTAATTCAGTAAAAAAGGTTCAAGGCTATCTCAAATGGCAAGTGGCACTCGTGGACATCAAAAAGAGGTAGAGCAAAACACTACTTCAGTATTGGATAACCTAATAAGTGTTGTTACAAGCTTGCAAAACACAAGTGACACCTTGATGGCAGAATTTCAAACTTTCAGAATTGAACAAGATACCTCCAGAATTCGCCTAGAAGAACAACTAGCAGAAGTTGAGTCCAAATTGCAAGGTGTTCCAAGCAAGTCTGAGTATCGTACTGAACACTCACATTTTGATCGAGGTCAAGGAAAGGGAACATATGACTCTCACCTTCGCTTTGATCGTGATACTACCTTTAAGATGCCGAAACTAGACTTTCCTAAGTTCAATGGGAAGGATGTGGATGGGTGGTTATGTCGTGTTGCTCAATTCTTTAGACTCCATGATGTCCCCATTTATCACCGAGTTCAAATGGCTTCTTTCAATTTGGAATCTGAAGCCTTACAGTGGTACCAATGGTTGCAGAAAACTCTCCCTGATCCTTCTTGGGTGGACTTTGAGTCTCAATTACTCACTCGCTTTGGCTCTAGTGAGTATGATGATTTTACAGGATAGTTGACAAAGTTGAAACAAACTTCGATAGTTCGAGATTACCAAATACAATTTGAGAGATTGGCCAACAAAACTACAAGATTGAATGAAGGGTTCTTTATGAGTTGTTTTGTTAGTGGGTTGAGGGAAGATCTCCAAGCCGAGGTCACAATGTTTAAACCACAATCCATGATGCAGGCTATCAAGTTGGCTCATTTGGTCGAGTCCAAATTTTTAGCTCAGAGGTGGATATCTAAATTTCCATAAGCTAAACCCTCTTTTCCTCCTAGATTCCAAAATCAGAATGAACAAAAACCTGTTGCACCCACTGCTGCACCCAAACGTTTAACCACTACCAAAATGGATGCGCGATGCGCCCAAGGGTTGTGCTACAATTGTGATGAAAAGTTTTCTCATGGGCATAGGTGCACCCAAAAGAAGTTGTTCCTCATCGATGTTGATGAGCCTGACACCAATGACCATAGTGATGATGACATCGAATCAGTAGAGGAACCACCCAAACCAGAGGAAGAAAACTAGGATGAACCACAGGCTAAAATTTTTGTTCATGCTCTTGCGGGCATTACTACTCCCCAAACTATGAAAGTTGTGGGCTATTTCAAGGGCTTGCATCTTACCATCTTGATTGATTCTGGTAGTACACATAATTTTATTGATCCTCGCATTGCCAAGCAGGCAAATTGTTACGTACATACATGTAATTCCTTTGAGGTTATGGTAGAAAATGGTGGGACCTTACCTTGCAAAGGTAAATGTCATAATGTTAAGGTCAATATTGGGGACTATGAGCTCAAACAGGATATGTTTGCACTTCAACTAGGGGGATGTGATATCGTGTTGGGAGCTCAATGGTTGGGCACATTGGGAGTCATCTCATGGCACTTTGCCGAGCTTTGGATGCGATTTTCATAGAATGGATAGTCCTACACTCTCCATGGCTTAAAAGTAGGGCCTTCATAGATTATCAGTTCCAGTCGGATGGAGAAGTTGTTAAAAAAATCATCTCGGGGTGTCATAGCTCAGATTTTTGTGATCCAACCTCATCCTTCAGAGGAGGATTCTGTTCCTAAATATTTGCAACTTATTTTGACCAAGCACAACTCTATTTTTGTTGAGCCAACAGAATTACCACCTCGTCGCTCTCATGACCATGCTATTCCCTTGTTACCTGGCAATGCACCACCCAACATTAGACCGTATCGGTATCCTCATGCTCTTAAGTCAGAAATCGAGAAGTTAGTACAAGAATTGTTAAAATTCGATGTCATTCGACCAAGCAATAGTCCTTACTCTTCTCTAGTTTTACTGGTGCACAAGAAATATGGGTCCTGGCGGTTGTGTATCAATTATCAAGAGCTCAATAAACTCACCATCAAGGATAAGTTTCCTATTCTGGTGGTGGATGAATTATTGGATGAACTTCATGGGACTATGTATTTTTCCAAACTTGACCTTCACTCAAGGTACCATCAAATCTGGCTCAAGGATGAGGATATTTCCAAGACTGCTTTTCGTACTCATGAAGGTCACTATGAGTTTTTGGTAATGCCATTCGGATTGACTAATGCCCCTTCCACTTTCCAAAGCCTCATGAACAACATTTTTCATCCATTCCTTTGAAAGTTCATCCTAGTCTTCTTTGATGACATTATGGTGTATAGTCGCTCATGGGAAGAGCATCTTATTCATGTGAATCAGACTCTCCAATTGTTGGCACAACATCAACTCTATGCTAAGTATTCCAAGTGTTCTTTTGGGTTGACAGAAGTGGAATATTTGGGACACATTATCACTAAGGAGGGCATCAAAGTTGACCCCAAGAAGATCCAAGCGGTTCAGGAATGGCCGAAACCTCACACTCTCAAAGGTCTTAGGGGATTTTTAGGGCTTACAGGTTATTACCATAAATTTATTCATAACTATGGTAAAATTGTAGCTCCCCTCACTTCCATGTTAAAGAAGGACTCTTTTACTTGGATGGGACCCATTGAACAGGATTTCCTAGAATTGAAGCATGCTATGACCACTACGCCTATTTTGGCTATGCCAGATTTCTCCAAACCATTTGTCATTGAAAGCGATGCTTCAGGTCATGGTATTGGTGTAGTATTGATGCAAGAAGGGAGACCCTTGGCCTTCACTAGTAAAGCTCTCTCCAACCATAATTTGGGAAAATCCACTTATGCCAAGGAGATGATGGCAATTCTGCATGTAGTAACCCATT
The DNA here is from genome assembly GCA_028583015.1 of Wollemia nobilis. Lineage (NCBI taxonomy): Eukaryota > Viridiplantae > Streptophyta > Pinopsida > Araucariales > Araucariaceae > Wollemia > Wollemia nobilis. The sequence continues at coordinate 33,121,187 of JAQPPZ010015824.1, forward strand.
GGTGACCGTATCTCATCGGGCATCATTTCTCCATTAAAATAGACCATCAGAGTCTCAAATACTTTTTGGAGCAATGGGTTGCCACCCCTGAACAACAAAAATGGGTCTCTAAACTCATGGGCTATGATTATGATATCACCTATAAGAAGGGCAAGGAGAATGTTGTGGTCGATGCTCTCTCTCACCAATTTGAGGCTCTCAGTATGTTGTGTGCCATTTCATTGTCGGTTCCCCAATGGATCGATTCCTTACGCCAGGAGGTACTTCAAGATTCTGAATTGCAGACTTTGGTTGCTTCCCTACACATTGAGCCTACTTCATGTCCAGGCTACACTTGGGATGGCCAGGATTTGCGTTACCACCAATGCCTTGTTGTTCCCCACAAGTCCCCACTATGGGAACTTCTCATGATAGAACTGCATGTTACCCCATCTACCGACCATTCAAGATTTCTCAAAACATATGAATGACTTAAGCACACTTTTTTTGGAAGGGTATGAAAAAGGACATTCAAGATTTTGTGGTAGCTTGTGATACCTATCAATGGATGAAAGGTGAAACAGTGCATTCTCTAGGCACTCTTCAACCCTTACCCATTCCTGACCAGGTATGGATGGATATTTCTATGGATTTTATTGAAGGATTACCTAAGTCTGGAGGCAAATCTATTATCTTCATGGTAGTGGATCATCTTTCAAAATATGCTCACTTTTGTTCCCTATCCCATCCTTACACAACATCCACCATTGCCCAAATTTTCCTTGATTCTATCTTTCACCTTCATGGTCTACCCTCCTCCATCGTGTTCGATCATGACCCAACCTTTACTAGTCACTTCTGGCAAGAATTGTTTAAGTTGCAGGGAACTCAACTCAAAATGAGTTCAGCTTATCATCCACAAACGGATGGCCAGATGGATATTGTCAACAAATGTTTGGAAACCTACCTTCATTGCTTTACCTCGGATCATCCTACGCACTGGGTGAAATGGCTTCCTTTGGTCGAGTGGTGGTACAACACTTCCTATCACACAACAACCAAGGTTACCCCTTTTGAGGTAGTTTATGGGTACCCTCCACCCATGCCTTCCTCCTACATTCCAGGTAGCTCCAAGGTCCATGCAGTTGACACTACTCTCAATCAGCATGCTGATGTCCTCCATCAACTGAAGATGAATTTGGATGCGACCTAGAACCGGATGCGCCAATAGGCTGACCAACACCATTTCGAGCATAGTTTTGATGTGGGTGATATGGTTTTCCTTCGCTTGCAGCCATACAAATAGTTGTCCCTCCAGCTTCGTAGATGCCAAAAACTTGCCATGAAATACTATGGGCCCTACCAGGTGTTACAACGGATTGGTGCCACAGCCTACAAATTGGCCCTTCCACCTACATCCAAGCTCCATCCTATTTTTCATGTTTCCTCTCTCAAAAAGGTGGTGGGTAATCAGGTACAAGTTCAATCTGCACTTTCGAAGTTAGATGAAGAAGGTTCTATCTTGCTTGAACCCAAATAGTTGTTGGATCATCGAACTCACACTCTACGCAACCGCACCATTACTAAAGTCCTTGTTCAGTGGCGTGGACTCCAACCAGAAGATGCTACATGGGAGTCTCTCCATCAGCTCCAACACTAGTTTCCTCACCTTCAGCTTTGAGGACAAAGCTTTTTGAAGGGGAAGGACATGTTAGGATCCCATCCTAACGTTATTTTGTAATTCTCATTATTATGTAATGACCCACTTCCAACGTGGGGGATCCCATCTATAATGTTATTTTACAATATTTTGTAATGTATGTGGTAAGTTAGGCTCCTAGCCAAGTGGGGCCATTTGATGTAACCGTTATCAAGATTGTAACCGACATTTGGTAGAAGATTCTAGCTCGAGTGGCATTTTGCATGTAAGCCAACTCTTGAGCTTAGGGTTAGGGTTGCATGAAGTCTTTCTTTAAAAGCTATGAAGCCATGTACGAATGTATATTTTTGCAAGTTAATGAAATATTGAAGGAGGTTGCCCCCTCGAAGAGGCCTGCGATTCTGAGTTATTTGTGAGATTGTTTCAATTCTGCAATTACTTTCTGCATAGTATTATTCTGTTATTGCATGTATTTCAGTTATCTTTCAGTATTTTGTGTGAATGAAGTCTTTATTTAAAAGCTATGAAGCCATGTACGAAGGCATATTTTTGCAGGTTAATGAAATATTGAAGGAGCTTGCGCCCTCGAAGAGGCCTGCGATTCTAAATTATTTGTGAGATTGTTTCAATTTTGTAATTTCTTTTTGCATAGTATTATTCTATTATTGCATGTATTTCAGTTATCTTTTAGTATTTTGTGTGTGAGCTTTATTTCAATAGTAGGTTCCTTACAATATAGCTCCTGAAAGATGAGACATTTTTTTAGAAAAAAACCCTAATGCTTCGTGAAGATAATATTGTGAGTATAAGCATATATGTACTCGTAAAAAAATATTTTTTGAGGCCAATTTAGTGAAATAATTTTTTTTTTTTTTTTTTAAATTTACTATGGCTAGTGGAGCACTGAAGTTCCTATTGCTCGATCCCAAACTATTAAGGGGGAATAATTATGTTTTATAGAATACTAAAATTAGAAGGTGGTAACACTTTTTGTACCAAAATCATGAAAGACTTTGTGGATTTTTTTAATCATAATAAACTCGTGGATATGGAGTTGAGGGGATCAAAGTTCACTTGGAGTAATAGGAGAGCTAGGAATCAACTCATTCTCATTAGGTTAGATAGGGTGCTAGTTTCCAAACAAGGTTTACATTTTTTGGGATGCTTCTCTTTGTTCTTTATCCAAGGTGGGGTCAGATCACAACTCGTTATAGTTTGAATCTTCCTTGAATTTAGATTTTTTTTCCCTAAGTCATTTAGATTTGAGGTAATGTGGTGTCATAACCCAAACTTGGAATATATGATTAAGGATTGGTGGTCCATTTCAGTATTGGGAGTGGGTTTCTCCAAATTGGATGCCAAACTCAAGATCATCAAGAGTAACCTCAAATTTTGGAATAAAAATATTTTTGGTCATGTCATGTAAAAGGAGAGCCTTAAAAGTTAGCTTAAAGCTCTAGAGTCTGAGGTGGATTTTGGTGGTCTTTCCTTGGAAGCTAGACTAAAGTAGGAGGTACTTTGTAAGCTACATAATACTTTAGCAAGAGAGGAAATAATGCGGAGATAAAAATCAAGGGCTCTTTGGCTCAAGGAAAGTGATAAAAATATTATTTTTTTCATGTTTCAACACTAAGGAATAGGTTTGCTAATAGGATTAAGGAAATCTCCAAAGATAATGGTCCTATGTTGGTGGAGATTCAAGATATAAGACCTAAATTTGTCTCATATTTTGGATCCCTTCTTATAACAAGATATGTCAGGGATTGGGAGGTTGAATGTAAGCCCTCAAAAATATCCCTCACTTGGTTTTAGAAGATATGCACATCAACCTTGAATTTCCATTCAGATATGATGAGATCAAGATAGTAGTATTTGCTATGGAGGGTTTGAAATCCCATGGGCCTAATGGTTTCCCTCCCCTATTTTTTTAGAAGTTCTAGAACATTATGGGTAAGGAGATTTGTAAGGCCTTGAGGGAAGTTCAAATATTGAATTTTATTTCTTTTGGGGTGAACTCTACTTTCCTTACACTTATCCCCAAGTAGGTAGATGCCAAAGACCTATGATCTTAGACCTATTAGCTTGTGTAACATAATTTACAAAATATTAATGAAGGTGTTCGCTAATAGAGTGAAGCCTCCCTTCATTATTGATAACGATCAGAGTGGGCTTGTGGTTGGAAGGAAAATTCTAGATGGGATCATAGTTGTCCACAAAATTATCCACTCGATATATAAAAGTGGTAGGCTAATATTTTCCTTAAGATAGATATGAATAAGGCTTGTGACAAATTTTCTTGGGATTTCATTCTAGTGATTTTGACCAAGTTTGGGTTCAGTCAAAGTTGGATTGACTTGATTAACACATTATATCTTTAGCTAAATTTTTAGTTCTGATAAATGGATCCCTAGTTGGATGATTCTCAAGTTGTAGAGGTATCCATTAAGGTGAACCTCTATCTTAGTATCTCTTTATCCTTATGGCTGAAGTGCTTGGAAGATCCATAACTTTAGAGGCTACTTTTGAAGATCTTAGACCAACATTGATGATTAATCCAATCTCTCACCACCAATTTGTCGATAATAGTATCCTCTCCTTTTTGGCCCTAGTTGTCCAAGTGGAAGCTATAAAGGAAGTCTTGAACCTTTTTGAGAAGGTAGCAGGTCAAAAAATAAATCATTCCAAGAGTAGGCTTTACTTTATAAGTACCCCGATAAATAGAAAAAGGAAGATTGCTAATATACTAGGTTGTGAAGTGGCTACTTTTTTGGTTGTGTACCTTGGAATACCCTTATCTAAAGGAAGGGTGGTTGAAAATATTTGGGATTTTGTTATTGAAAGGGTACATAGGAAGCTTGCTAGATGAAAGGGTGCCCTCTTCAGTCAAGCTAGGAAGGCTATTATTGCTAAATCCACACTCCAAAGTATTCCTACTTTCTTCATGTCCATTTTTAGGTTACTTGTTAAAATTTTGTTGAAAATTGAGTGGATCTAGAAATCCTTTTTATGGTTAGGCACAAAAGTTAAAAAGATATTTCACCTTTTATCTTAGGATCAATTCTATAGTAGGAAATATTGTGGGGGTCTGAGTCTTAGAAACCTTCATCTTATGAATAAAGCTATGGTGGTTAAGCAGGGCTGGAAGTTATTGAAATAAAAGGATGTGGGTTGGGTTCGCACTATTTTTTCTAAACACCTAAATCAAAGAAGCTACTTTCGTATTGATCCATTAATCTCTTTGGGATCTATTTTCTAGCAGAGTTTGGTAAAGTACAAGTTGACTATTATTAAGGGATGTAGGTGGAATCTAAGCAATGGTGAAAGGATTGAATTTTGGAATGATCCCTAGCTTCTAGGTGGGCTCCTATCCCAAATTCCTAACTTAGCGTGTGTGGAACCTATCTATAGATGTATTGGTAGAGCCAAAGTTATTGATTTTATTAAGGAGAGAAATGGAAAAAATGTTTAGAAATCTTTGGATACCTCTAACCTCAGTATGACCAAGATATTGGCTTGGGGTTCTATTCTTAACATTCTTAAGTTTTAGGTCCTTAAGAATAGGAAGGAGGAGGATGTTTTGATTTGGAAAGGAGAGAGTGTCGAATCATTTTTAGTTAGATTAGCATATGCTCTTCTTGATGTATATTCTCCTTAGTAGCTCACTCTTTTTAAATTTTGGTTCAAGGGTATCACCTTAAAAAAATATTTAATTTTGGTTGGCTATCCACAATAATATTTCGATGTTAGAAAATTTGAGAAAGAAAGAGATGGTTCTGTTAAATAGGTGTTACTTGTGTGGGTCATGTGATGAATTCTCTAACCATCTATTTTTTTAGTGCCCCTTCTCTATAAGGTATTTCATACTTTTTTGAGTGCTTTGGATGGTTGTTGGATCATTCCAAACCTCATGTCTAATGTGTTTCTCAGTGGTTCCCCCCTTTTTTATCCCCTTGACTCAAATTCTTGTGGTGGTTCATGTTACCCCACCTCTTTTGGAGCATTTGATGAGAGAGAAATAATAGAGCTTTAAAAAACATTAATAGGGATGTTGCTGCTATTTGTTCTAGGGTAATATTAGATGTAGTTGAGAATGTGTCCTATATTTTTTTGGAAGGGGTTGTTGGAAGGTTGAATAAAGCAGCTCTAGAATTGAAACTTGACTTTCTCTCCCTTCATAGGTTGGTTAGGGTCCTTCCTCTAATATTAAAGCATCTATTAAATGGGTCCCTCCTCCCACTAGTTGGTTTAAGTTTAACTTTGATGGAGATTTAGAAGATAATCCTAATTTAGTTGGTACTGAAGGTGTGTTAAGAAAGGAGAGGGAGAAATTTGTGTTGGTATTTGCTAAATTTATTAATACCCAGACTTCCCACTTCATAGAGCTTAGAGATATTTACCAGGTTCTGATTTTGCTTAAGCCTTTGAAATGTAAGAAGGTGATCATTGAAGGGGACTCCCTAAATTTAATTAATTTTATTAAAGGCTCTCAAGCCCTAAGTTGAAATATTTCAAATATGATATTGGAAGCCAAGAGAATTCTACAATTCAAGGGGGAAGTTAAAATTCAACATACTTTTAGAGAAGGTAATAAGGTGGTAGATTTAATGGTGAACCTGGGCCTATCTCAAATTAGTATCTCTATTTGGAGGAGTAACTTTCCTCATGATCTCTTGTAGCTAGGTGAAGGGGGTTAAGCATTACCTTCTTATAATGTTGCCCTTGGAGGTTTGTTTTTTGGGTGTTATGGGTTGGATCTAGAGTTGCTTTGGTGGGTTCTTGCAAGCCTGGATGTCAATTTTACCTTTAGTTAAATTCAAATTTAAATATAGTGATCTTGGTAGGTTAGTGTCATCCTGAACGTTAATTTTGATATTTGTCAAATTCAAATTTAAATATAGAGGTTTTGGCATTTCTCGACTCAACAATGAACATGTGACATCAATTATGGGGGGCATGTTAAATGATAATCAAGTTTGATGGACTACGTACTAGATGATGTGGCTTATCTTGTGGTATAATTACTCCATTCATCAAAAGGATATAATAAGATCCATCATGCCTGGAAGAGGGAGTCCCTATTGGCACTATAGTATTGGATTGAGAACACGAGCGAGGTCCCTATTCTATTGGTTTGTGATCGTTAAGTGATGAAATATGGGCTATTATGGAGCCTAGACTTATTTAAAAATTCTTAGCTTTGTCATTTTTTAGCATGCATGTAATGAGGTTGTATTTTAAGCGGGGGAACAACCCTTTTAGCTATCATCCTAGGCATATGAACAACCCAAAAATCCCATGGCTGATGTTGGAAATTGATTTTAATAATTTTAGGGAAGGGTGCCAAGATCGCTTGTGCTTGGAATATGGTTCCAAAATCCACATCTTTATTATATCATCTTCATCCTAGGTAAAGTATTAGAATGTGTCATGGTCACAACTAAGGTTTTTGAGTTTTGGTAAAGTTCTAGTTTGGAAAGTGAGCCTAAGATTCCTAAAACTTAGAGAGGATGTTGGTCAGCTCCTGAGATTTGATGCTTTTTGTCAAATCCAAATTCTACTCTATATCCGTGGTTTGGAATTCCAATCCAAAAATTTGAAGGGATAGTTGAGACAGATTTAATGGGTCTTTGAATGTTTTATGGGTATTTATCTATCTTCTCTGCTTGCTTGGTGCAAAAGGCTTTTTGGGTTTCTCATTGTTTGTTCGAACAATGTTCCTTGTTTATGGGTTGGCTTTAGTATTATGGAAGAAATAATTCTAGTGCGCAACATCTTAGTGATCAATGAAGGTATTAGAAAGATCTTTAAAAAATGGGGGCTTCTAAGATGTTTGATGAAGTTTCAAGGGTACAACAGAGAGTTTTTGAAGCAAATGGCTCATTCTTAGAAGTAGAGGACAGTGAAAGTAGGCAATCTAGAGTTTGAGATTGATATTTCAGTGATTGTTAAGGTGACGAGTTTGTCCATGGATGGTACCTACCATAATAGAGATAAACATTCCTTGATGAGGGAATTAGGATATTTCTTGAGTGAAGATGAGATGCTACCCAAGTTACAAAATGGTCTTCAAGTGAAGTCGTTGAAGGATCCCTAGGGTAGGGTGGTGAAGGTAATTATGGACTATTTTACATTGGATGAGTCTAGGGACATCCTTTGAAGCTACCATGTGATGTTCTTGAATCAAATTTTTCATGACAGAAAGATGAATATCCCATCTTTCCTCTTTAACTCATTGGTGAAGCATTTTGGCTAGGTAAAATATGGGAAAGTAATGGATCCCATCCATTAGGGGTTGATACTTCTTATTTTTTAGCATGTGGATAAATCTAGGGGTGCTTTGATTGAAGCGATGCCTATCACCCCAAAAATTGGAGCAGCTCTAAAGGACTCCATGACTTTGTCTTGTTTAAAATTTAAGACTCCTATGGAAGCTGAGGAGAATGTTATTAGTCCAAGTAATTATGGAAAAAAGGTCTAGGAACTACCCAATTTTTTTTTAGAAGCTTTATATTCATCGATTGATTCCAAAGGTGGGATGGAGAAAGCAATAATATCCAAGCAACTATTCACTAAGTCAGCTAAGGTAGAAAAAACCCCATATTTATGGATAATTCAGATTTAGAGGATCTACCTCCACCAAAGATGAAATTTAAACTGATCTCAAGGTCCTTTACCCATAAAGGAAAGACTCCTCCTAGGCTACGAGATATTCCCAATAACCCTAACACTCCCAAGTCATTTAATAAGATGATTATGGATTATAAAAATACCCTCATTGAATCTCTGAACATTACCATGGTTTACGTTGAAGAGATAAAAATCATGCTATAGTGGAACCAAGGAGTGCCAATGACCTTGGCTTTGATAATGAAGGATGGGCGAGATGGTCCCTATAAAGCCTAATTTCCTTTGCATCTTGGTCTGGGGCTCTCTTGGGTCTGAAGTTAGTATTGTCTTGCTAGTTTTTCTAGTTTACTCTTTTGGTTTTGGCTCTTAGTGGATCTGTATCACGGTCCTAAGTCAGATACCAGTTTCTTTTGGTTTTATTTTGGTGGTCCTGCATGTTGGTTGCAATATGGTTTTTCTTTTCGACTGATGGATGTGTTCCTTGGTTTTGGATAAGGATCTATTTTAATCTACCCTTTGTAAAAGGTTTGGGGATCCTTTCAAAACCCCTTCATATGTCTAATAAAAATTAGAACATAGCTCAAGTTTGAAGAAGTATGAAAAATTGTAGATGGAACGATTACTTGCCCTACTGTAGAAGGTGAAGATCAGACAAAGTTTAACAAGGAAAATAGAAAGGTAAGGTTAATCATCATGTTCAAAGTAGCAGATGAAGTACAAACATACATTCGAGATTCAACCATAGCCAAAGATGCATGGGATAAGCTACAAATAATTTTTAAAACAAAGAGCCAAAAAAAAATTATATTTCTCTAGAGCCAACTCCATTACTTGAAGATGAAGAGTGAGAGAAACTCAAATATTTTATGAGGAGAATTACTAAATTATCAACATCACTACAAGCATTGCAAGAAAAGGTATATGAAAAAACACTAGTTCCAATTATTTTAAGATATTTCCCTCCTCAATACAATGTATTTGTGATAATATTAAATAACATTGAATAAACATCAAGTTTTGAAAAGTTGGTGAACCTACTTCAGAAATTAGAGACCTCACATTCAAGACATGAAGAAGAAATATTATTAATTACAAATCAAAGGGGGAAGCAACCATTCATAAGGGACATAAGACCTCAACAAGCTTCCAATAGAGAAATAATTCTCAAGGCTATCAAAATCAAAGAAATGATTCTCAAAAAAAAATTCACACACAAAAAATGTGTGAACTTTATGGTAGAAGTGGCCACACAATGAAGGAATGATAACATAATTCATTTACAAATGGATCCTCTTCACGAGAGATGAACGAACAACAAGATAAGTCATCATTAGAAAAGCAAACTCAAATTTGGAAAATATTATCACAAAATACTATAGTTGAAGAGAACCAAGTTAAAGAAGAAAATTAAGTAAAAGAAAAAACATGTATTGTTGCACAAGCACAACTAAGTTAACACAATAATGTTTATTATGACTTCAAAGCAACCAAATATATTATATGTCAGGAAAATTGGATTCATCCCAATCATTCAAATTATTATACAAGAAATATTGCATGAGTTGATCAGTTTAAGCCACTAGAGAACCACCAAGAATACATAAAGCAGGAGAGAACACTATGAATATACAAATGCAACCATGACAAGCATAAACCATGGGATACCTCTAAGGTCAAGAATTTCAATACATTCTAGAATGAAGACGGTATATTCAGAGTTAAATTTTCACTTATTTTCCAAGGTATAGAGAAAAACATTTATAGGATGAATGGCTTATTGTAATAAGAGCTTGAAAACTTGATCTTGTTAAGAAAATATTATCTATTTTTTACAACTCACAGAATGAGATATATTTACACCATCATCAAATCCTAGGATCTCATAAAACTCTTAATAAGGAGTGTACCAATGCTACAATCAATCAAAATATTAAATGATAAGCTACATTGTGATATCAAAATTAGCAATACATTACAAAACAAAGAAATATGTTTTAGATAGCATCAATAGTTTTGGGTCCTAATGGTTCAAATCTAAAGGCTATTGAACACCTGATAGGTTGCTATATTCTTGTTCAAGAAAAAACTATGGCAACTATGGGATCATTCAAGGGACTAAAACAAGTACACATAATTGCTAAATATTATATTCAAAACATACATCCTATGTATTATATCAAAGAACTTATGATAAAAGGATAAGTTGCAAAGAATTTAAAATTTATCACATTAGAAGAAATAAAAAGCAAAGAAGGTGAAGAAACCATACAAAAATTTATTTTCGTCACATGCAAGACAAAAATTGATGATCAAATGGTCAACACATGATGCATGGTGGAAAATCCTTCACATGAAGATATTGAAGGAGGCACATATTTCATGTATTTATATATACTAGCTATTAAAAAAGTATTTATAATGAATGTATTTTTGGAGTGCATGATCGATGGAACCTGACACTAGAAAGCCTACATTGAGGGGGTATTTCTCTCTCAAATCTATAAATTCTAGCATCACCCTAGAAATTATTTTTGGTCATAATATAGAGATAGATCTATGAATATGATGTAATAAGATGGGGTATGTTAGTATTTATTACATCATAGCACATGTAAAATGACATGTGGTATAACCACACATCACAAGGTCTATGCATGCACTATAGGACAAGGGTAGTTATAAGTTTGGTTGGAGGTTGTCATGCCAAAATTGGGCATTGTATGTATTTAAATATCTACCATTTTATAATGCAAAATTTTGAAGCATTGAGTTCTAGCAAGACTTACATAGAAGAATGCCTATATCCTTACATAGAAAGATGTCCATAGGATTGCATATAATCTCTATAGGATTACATATAGAATGCTCAATGGCTTACATAACACTTCCCATAGGATGTATTAGGACCACTTGTAGGTACTTCATCACTATTGATCTTGGCTTAATAAGGTGAATTTAAAAATATTTCAAAATCGTCCCATAATTTGAACTAAAGGACCAAGGATATAAGACATTGAATATGGTACATCCTCCATAATGAATGCTCAAATGGACTAATGGATCTTGTTATCCTCTCTTACCAAAGTTACATGAACTATATCAACCTCACCTTGAACATAAAGCTATGACTCCATCTCCTGGATCAAGATGTTGAGCTTCCCTTAAGATCTTCAATATGTAATATGGTGATCACAATCTATTCTCCAATTAGAGAAAGAAATTGAATCATGAAGCAATAAACATGTCTCTAAATAAATGACCCTAGTGGCTAGAAAGGGCCCACAGAAACAAGGTGTACCTTGTGTTGACCATCCAAAATCTACCCCTCTTAAAAACTAAAATATTACCAACCATTATGCCACTGGATTGTTGGATTTAGAGAGAGCACCCACTATGAGGGAAAAGAATGATAAACATAAGGAATTCAAATCTCTTAAATATAGTACAACTAATCAACCTCTACACCAATAAATTTAGTTGGACTTAGATACTTGGTACTTGTTGAAGAAATCAAAACTTGAGTGCTATGATAAAATAAATTAGAGAAATTTATTTTTGAACCTATGAAATTGATAATGAAGGCTTTAAATTATATGCGTTGAATGTAAGTAAAATTTCCAATTAGGTATTTTTGCATAGAAATGACCCAAAAATAGTAGCATATCCTTGAATTGATGTCACTAACCTATAGAGATAAAATATCTATGTAATATTTATAAAAAAGCCCAAAATGCCTTGATATGCAAAATTTATGACCTCTAAAATATTGGATATATTAGAGCTAAAAACTAAGAAAAAAATTAAAATTTTAAACCTCGGAGAAATTATGACCAATCTAAAGCTACTATATATCACCTATAGAAGTGCCACATCTATTACTGACATCATCACTCTCAACTCAAGATTGATGAAGGGGAATATCACAATTGGAGTAATGCAATTGGCATGAACTCTCTCTCTCTCTCTCTCTCTCTCTATATATATATATATATATATATATATATATATATATATATATAAGGTTTGAATTTTCACATTGGCATCAAAACAAGTTGATGGTGGGCAATAAAATGTATTGCCTACATGAGAATCAAACCTCTTATCATACTAGGAAAAGCTTCTACCACTAGCTAAGTTAGACACTTACCCCCACATGCAATAGAGATCAATGTTCCCCCTACTTACCTCTTGAGGTAGGTAATTCCACACATCATCTAGCCAATATAAGAAATTAAATAGTGCACAAAAACAGGGTGAGTCAAACTCATAACCTCTATGTTGTGAATTCCTACACAAGCCATTGCACCAACATGATAATTTGGATAAAAATCCATCCCAAATATACAAATTCTCTAGTTGAGCTGTAATTTTGCCCAATTGCAAAACCACACTCACAGTTAGGATTTTGAGACAAAACCCTCTCTTGCAAAGAAATTAATATTTCTCCAAGGTTTATTTTACTTAATGTGTGCTTGTAATCTTATGAAGATGTATCAAATAAGTTCTAGGAATACCTTAGTGGTTTGCAAGCAACTATTAACAAGGTGTCTGTGTTGGTTTATTTTATTATACTATGCTATTGATTGTTTATGAAACTTAAAAGAAATAAAAATATGATTGGCCCTCATATGGCCACAATGTAAAGCCTTAGTTCATTTTATCTTGGAGTGTTTTAGGTAGCTTTTACATTTTTTTGGTTAAGCAGATTTTAAATAAGTTTTATCTTTTTTAAACCCTGCTTTGAGCATGAAACATAAGATTAAAATCTATCTCTAACATGTGAATCTTGAATGATGATTGGATTCCTTTTATATTGCCTTGTGAATAAAAAGAAAATAATTAAATGACTAACTTTGAAATGTGATAGCCTTGAAATGCCAAATAAATTACCCCTCTTTGATGAAATTAATTTTCATAAAGAGAAGTTAATTTATTGCTTTAAAAACAATGGCCTTTGGAATGCCATATAAATTACCCCCTTTAATAAAATTGTACTTTTCATAAAGAGAAGTTAATTTATTGCTTGCAAAAATAACATGCAAAGCTTGAAAATTGATTTACCTTCAAAATGTGCAATTATGTCCAATTTCAAAATTACAAAATTCCTAATAAAACAACTTTAAATAATTTTTATAATTTTGAAATGGCTTCAAAATGAAATTAAACTTGCTTAAGATGAAACATTAAAGCTTATTTTACACATCCGTGTATTTATTTTTTGGATTTTATTTTAATTGCCAAAGTTTAAAAAAAATGCAAAAGGAAAAGGTTAGAAAAAAAATAAAAAAATCTGGAATATGGACCAGAATATGAAAAATGACCAAAGAGGAACTACAAAACCCTAATCTGACCTACACTGCAAAAAACATTAGATCCTGAATATAAACACAACCGGGTTAGACCTGCATCCACACAATCTAAGATCCGATTATGGCGAGAGTCTAAGGAATAAACATGCATTAAAGTTATCCAATGATGCTACCAACTTAACACATAAAACACCATTAAAATAACTGTTAAACATAGAAAGATAGGTAATAATAGCATATTTCATTCAAAATCTTCCATTTTTACATACAAATGTGAAACCAAAATATTGACAACAATTCAAAAAAACCTTTCAATCTTCTTCCAGCTGATTCCTATTCCAAAAAAACTTCCACCATGTAACTTTCAGAAAAAAAAAATCCAGTCCTTGGTCCTCCTCCTTTCAAAGCTCTATTTAAAATCTATTTTTTTCCTGTTCAACTGCTTACAATTTCAAGCGTTTCGCTTTCTCTTCCACTGCTTAGCTTCATAATCATTCGGTCTATAACGCTCCCCAAGCATTACTCCCTTTTTCTTAATTTATAGCAATTTCATCCAAACGTGATGACACGCGTCGTGGACGTTACCTTTTTAAGAACCCGACCCACCTATATTAAAACCGACAAACCGGGTGCCTCTCACTTTTGAATCATTCATGTGAAGACAAGCTTAATTAAATTTAATTAAGCTTCATTTTATTATTCCGAATCTGTTGTAGCCTCCGTAATGTCCAAATCGTCGTGTTGGAACGATGCCCCACCATGGACTTCGTGACCGATCCCATAGCTGATGCCAGGTCTCGTAGACAATTAATCAGGCTCCGACTTTCCCTTTAAACTATCAACAGAGCTACTGGCCGGCGACCTATCGAATAGCCGCCATCTTACCGCACCCTTATCCACTTGTTCCCACGTGATAACAAAACTAACAAAGGCTGCATCATATTGTCAAGCGAGCATTTTGGGTTTGTTGACAAAAGTTTGCCGTATCTACCAGGTATGCAAGCGAGGTGCCGGCAACACAGAAGGCTTGAAAAGCCTTGGTGATTTTACGGAGTTTCACATATGGCAGTATGGAACAGGAAGTTCGTCGTGGTCCAAAAGCACGTGGCCTTGCTAAATACCACCACATTTTATTCGCTTTCACTGGGTGCGTATGTGGACCCGTTGGCACTCTAGCCACTCGGATTCGGCTCTCTATATCGACAAGCTTCTTGAATCGCGGCCGCGTTGATGAGTGCCATTCTTCAACGGTAACTACCGGATGAAAACCAAAGTCTTTTACATCACCACGTCCCCCTCATCCATCATGTCGGCTACCCTGTCGAAGTCATTGATCCACGTCACTGCCACGTCAGTGCTTTTCGAACCCGTTCGATCCCGTCACACATGCCCTCTAGTGTGTGTTTGTTACGTTCGTTCGCTCGTCGTTTTCTAACGCCGACGTCGGTCTTTTGTGCGTTCCAAGTTGTTACTGCCACGTAGCTTCACCGCCGACCTCGTATTCTGGGTCATCTGCAAAACACTTTCGTTTGGTTCTGGTTTATTGTCGAGTCAACCTCGAAACGACTATCCTCTCTTCAAGATAATGCTGGCGCAAACTCGTCTTTACGAACACCATAGATGCATTTCCTATACAAACAAAAGAAAGCAACTTGTTACATCACACCATCGTCAAATGATAATATTCATAAATTATGGTAAGGTAACATGATTTGACTTGCACATTCGTATCCTTATTTTAACAATTTTATTTATTTATTTATTAATTATTTATTATTATTTTTAATTTTTATTACATAATCAATATATGTATATATATATATATATATTTATTTGGTTATTGTAAGAAACCTCTATAACCGACGTAGAGGGCTGAGTAGTCTCCTCCCAACCATAATCCCTCGTAAAGCCGAGAGCTATACTTATCAATAGAGAATTTAACACAAAGCCACCACACACCCACCCCCTCACACACTCGCCCATGTCGCAGTTTGAACCTTGGACATCCTGAAGAAGAACCAAAGCCCGATTCGGTGCATGTATATATTTTATTTGTTATAATATATATATATTTCCTTTTATATATTTTTTTATTTACCTTTGGTTAGTTTCAATATCTAGATTAACTGCATTCAAGACATTTGAAAACAATCAACTATCCAAAATTAAAATGAATGAAAGAGAAACATCAAAAACCTAACCTCAAAACTTAAGACACTTTACAAGAAACTGAACGAAGGCACTATCCAACATTCGAGACCTATCAAGATCATAAGTCAAACAACCAAAATTCTCAATATAAACAAATTTAAGGTGGGTCCCCAAATTTTGGGGCTAGTTGTGCAATGGTCACAACATCTCTCTAAGCTATAAAATATGATAAAGAGTATAGTCTCCTTGTTCAAAATATTAATCTTTAGTGACACATGAAAAGGACTTACCACTACACTATGGTGCATGTGTATTGAAGGAACTCATGTGTTATGTATGAGGCATCAAGAAAAATTAGCAAAACAGATGTTGTAGACTCCAATTGACCATATACTAGTTTCAAATGTAGGACCTCCCACAGGCAAGTTAGGAGTCCTACCATTTGGACATAGTGCCTTGCTTAGTTGTAAGCTACTACAAAAGTTACTTGTATAGTACTCAAGAAATAAAATATTTTTGGTTGCTTCAAAGGTCTTTTCACTATCACAAATTGACATAATAACCTTGAACATATAGGGATAATGCCTTACCATTTTTCCATGGGCATATGCATAGATGAATTAAAAACTATTTCCTCCAAAGAATTCACTATGCAAAGCATCAAATCCATATGTACCTTTTGTCTATTCTTACCAATTTGTTTTTGGAATATTTTAAATTTAAATTTAAGATTGGAAAGAGAAGGAAAATTTTTGTTATGAAACTATTCTCATTAACATAAATCATTCAACATTATGTAGAAATATCAAAGCATTCATCCATAAATAATTATCCATAATAACAATCCACACAATGAGATAGAGATAGATAATACCCTTAGGGTAGGGCAACACCAATGATACTCCTTATGGAAGGAATAACTCCACAAGATATCCAAAGATGAGAGAACCACTTAGAGAGGGTAAAGTCTTATAAGTCACTTCATGGGCAAAGATGATTGCAAGTAATACCTGATATGGATGATCATTACAATGACAATCTCCCTTCTTTATATACCTATTTTCTAACTCTACTTTAGGTATCCGACTACTAAATCCTCATCCTACTCATTATTATAATATAATATAATAATATAATCAACCTCGTGTTATGTATCTTATGTCAACTATCCATAATACCCTTATACAATATGGTATCATATCCCCATATACCTATTCCTAAGTACGATAGCAACTTTCAAGCACAAAAATGGGTGATGAAATAATGATATCTTGAAATGTATTGAACTAGGATCCCCTTAAATTTTTCTAAGGAATCCATTCAAACTAACATTCATCCATATCTATTATGGTTTACCTTATACATAGTTTTTGTGTGATTGAGTGAAGTTCCTTTGTTTTAGCTCTAATACTATATTCGAATTCACAATATTTTCTAGAAATATTTCAAAACATACATTCACCACAATCATATGCAGAAAAAGAAATAAGATAAAAATAGAAGGGCTTACAGATGAAAATAGAGAAAACAATAAACAACATGAGTATAAAGAACAAATAAGTTGTGGGTGATCATAGGAACTTCCACGATCTCATACATTACAAACTGATATAATGGATCAATCATTGGGGGTAGTTATAGTGATACCAAATAACCAATTAAATATTAACCTCAAGCCAACATAACCTGACTTGAAGGTTCAATTATAATATAATTAAAGGTTAACCATAGATGTTGTTTAACCAATATCACTAATGGTGAATACATTAAAACTATCTATAAGCTTAATATTACATAGAAAGATGAATGTAAGACTACATATAGAATGCCCATATGCTATATAGAAAATTTCTCAATGACTTTATGACACTTTTCTATAGGCTACATAGGTATTGTCAAACTTGGCCTAATAAGAACATGTTACAAATACTCCAATAGATCAAGCTAAGTCTAGAAAACACATCAAGTTTGACTCTCTATGGAGTGGACCATATCATATCACCAATGTTAAGGTCATCAATGTGTATGAATTAATAGAAAACACATCAAGTTTGACTCTCTATGGAGTGGACCATATCATATCACCAATGTTAAGGTCATCAATGTGTATGAATTAACAACATTCAACGGTTGAAAACTGTCCATTTTGGTAATGGATAGCACTTAAAATAATTGTAGTTAAAAATAATTGTAGTTAAGTCGATGCCCATGGCCTTAACTTGTAAAAATGTACATATTTTCTTTTCCTACATTTACCATTTTAAAATTATGTTTTTATCATAACATTCAAAAATTAAAAAATATAAAATATAAAAAAAATAAGAGCTTCATTCTTGCAAGGTGAAAATTTGTAACGAGGCACTCAATTCACCCATATTTTTTCATTCTATTTTGCTCAAGTTCAATTTAAAATTCCTCCAAAGATGAAAAATTTGTAAGGGTGTGGGATCCATCTTCTGTTATGGAATCCCACTTTTTTAATCCTTGTGACTCCCCTCATAGTATTTCCTCTTTTCTTACTGTGCGTGCCACTGTAGCCATATTTAAAAACAATACTGCTTATGTTGTTTGGCTGAAAATCTTTTGGCAAATTGTGTTATTCTTCTGAAAAGAAATAGCATTTTCGTAGGCATTCCTATGGTTTCCTTTTTCTTACTTGACACATTTGAGCCCCTCTTTTGCTGCATTTCTATAGCAATATCCATTACAAAATAGAGAAAGGATACTTAATGTTGTCACTCTTATGGAACTTTGGGAATCGAAGTGCATGCTAAACAAGGAGTTAGGCAACCCAACCTTCCAATATAAGAATATCCTTGCATATTAGATTTTAGGATATAGGTCTGTTTTAAGGTCAAATATAGATAAATAATTTTACAACAATGTTTGATTCTTGACCCAAGAGATGCTCTTATGTCTTAAATCCATCTAATTGACCATTTGTGATCATACTTAATGGTGGAGTTTCAAGTCGTAAAACCACATCAGTTCAAATGGGGAATTAGCATGCACATGAGTACTAGGTTGTGTACTTACGCTTAATTTATTTTTTGAAGCATGAGATGATTAATCCTCCTTCAGGTGGGATTAGTTTATTAGTTGCTTGCATTGTTGATTCATCAATAGTTGATCTTTTTTGGCAGATAGACTTGAAGCTATTTGTGCAAAATAATAAAATGTGTGATAAAAGCCTTTATTGTCACTCAGTATTTTGACATGTTACTAGTGAAAGAAGTGCTTAGAAAGCTTCTGAAAGTAGCAATTTCATATATAATTTTTTAAAAAGATGAAGCATATACTGTTTGCCATTTTTCAAGTAGTTTAGGAATATGATTTGCGCGTGAATGGGTGATATACATAGGTAAGTGCTTGTTATAGTTTTCTAATGAAGAATATGACAAATTGTAACTTGCATGTGTTAGTATGGACCACTCCTGTTTATCCATAGGGCACCAAAAATGAGGAAACAGTTTGGTGATGTCGATAAAAGCCTTGGCAAATTTAGAAAATGCCACAGGAAACAACACTATACTATATTCTTTGTAAAAATATACCATCTAGTAAAATAAAAATAAAAGTAATTAATTGATATTATAATCATATTCTGGAGCTAGAAATGGCCAGCTGGAACTTCTTATTTGCTGGAAATTATTCCAACCAGCTGGAAGCATTAGCAACAGGAGGATGCTGTTTCCACTGGCATTTGCTGATTGTTTTGGCATTGTTCTACTGGGCAGTTTCTTGTTACTTTGCTGCTGTTATTATATCAGGGATGATGTCATCCCATTTGACTCTGATCTGAGTTGTCTGTAGTTGTATTCCATTCAAATATTTGAAAATAACTTGAAAACAAAGGTTCAACATCAGAATTTGTGTGATTTTTAGAAAGACTTGTCATGTCTTCATGATTTTTTAATTGACTATTCGTCAATAGGGTGGGAAGATGATGCAAGCGGATTTTCACTTTAGATTACATTTCATTTTTTATCCATCTTCTAGAACAGTATGATCTTCCTTATTTGAATTGGTGTATGCTACGAGAGGGAGATGTTCAATTCTCCATAATTGAGATTGGGTCTACTGGTGTCCATTGGTTTCAACATGGTCTGTAAGTGGACCTTCAAGGTGTAAGGGTAACATGATATGTTTTTAATAGGCTAGCTAATGTCATGTACCTAAAGTCTATGCTTTCTTGTTTGTGCTTTATGACTCTTCAGGCTTACTAAATGCAGTGTGTGTATTTACAGGAACTTGGAGGAAACAGCACTGCTGTAGAAAGAGAGAAGGTGCTGCTGCAGCAGCTGATGAATGTTGCAAAGGGAATGCTGAGAAATGCCGAGGTTGATTCGTCCAGAACCATCAGCTAGTGCTTCTCAGCCCACACCAGCAGCATCAGGACCCACTAGTTTTCCAAATTCAACAACCTCCCAAATATCCACTTCTACTACATCTATGATGGATTTCTATAGTGGGTTACCAGCAAAACTCTCTCCCTTTTTACAGCAGACAGTTGCAAGGTTTGAGAGACAACTTGCAGAGTGCCGACATTGGATTGAAGAATTAGAGCGGCTGCTTCTCCCTGCAAGTGATGAGACATGGAGTTCCAGTTCTTGTCTGACATTGTTGCAGTCTTTGCCATCAGTATTATCTAACATTCATGATTTCTTCATAAATGTTGCTGCTGAGGTACTTTTCTGATTGGGATCTTGACATGATTGTCTTTTATTGTATTAGAATTAGACAATATTAATCATGCTCATAAGGGATATAAATGGGTATGTACATACATAAGAAGGGAGACAGTTAGATGTTGGGTTCTTATTGTCTGGATCTTCATCATGATTAGTTTCATCCAGGAAAAATCTGTTCCCCAAAATCATTTAGGGTTTGCACCCAGCCTTTCAAACAGTGCAATCAATACATATTTATTGGAAGAAGCATGGAAATGTCATCAACCAACAACATCATCTCTTTAACATGAAGATGAGAATGTCAATGAGATTTTTGACTGAATGTTTGAACATGCATTTTTGTGATAGATTTAAGCCCAGAATATTGTGCAGAGCACTTGCATGCTTTTACAGTTTTTATCATTTTGGAAAAACAGTCGTTCTTAGAAATTCACTCAAAAGAAGTTAGAATAGAAGGTTTGGTGATAAGCTTGCGTTGTCAAACCTAAAATTATGATAATATCTGCTTGTTCAAATTTATACACAAGATCTTTGAAATTTAACAAAGTGTATCTTTGGTCTGATTTACTTGATTAGTAAGGAATTAATCGATGTTAACATAATTAGCCCAATTGATCCCACACCCTTAACTTGTTGATTTGATAAGTGAGTTAATTTGGTGTCGACAAGAAATTCCAATGACACAATGATGTACCACATGTCAACACCTATTAGTTGATTGGTAGGAAGACATGGTTGAAAACATAGAGGGGTCTTGGAGCCTAATTCACTTTATTTAAGCACCACATTTTCATGAATGATATAATCTAAAGGGATTAAACTACAATAAGGTTTATAGATCAATCTACTATGTTGTGGGGTAAAAGTGGAAGCTAATGTAGTTATGACATCGTCATATAGGACACATCTATTCAGGAGGGTTTATCAGTAGGTATACTATAAGGCAAGTTATAATAATTTATTCTTTTATGTATTTAGGATGACATCAATTAAATATGAAATATCAAATCCAATACAAATTATATTGATTTATTAGATAAAAGTCATTAAAATTATTGACAATGATAACAAGTTATCCATGCTAGGTATTCATTTCAAAGTAGTCGATAAACACCTATAGGGTAGAGGTGGAATAAGGTATTATAAAGATTGATTTGCTATCATATCATGCCATGCATACTTAGATGTTATATGAGGGATAATGTTGATTAGATGACCCACTCAATAATCTCAATACTGATCTAAAAATGATTGGGTGATGATGTGATTATATGAGGTGATAAAATGGGATAAAAATTTCAAAAATCGGTACACTAATATTAGCATGCTCAACAAGGAGGATAAGAACCAATTAAAAATTTTGGATCCTACATGTGCAGTACCATCAAGAAAATTATAGTATTATTCACATTATATCAAAAGTTAAATCAATTCACTTGAGATGAAATTATAGAAGCCTATGACCTTGATATGAGTGGAGGCAACCAAAAGGGGGTTAAAAATGGTTTATTTATAATATTTCAATCAACAAATGTGATCAAGTGTCTATATATCATAATTGACTACAACATTCAAATTATTAACACAATCCCCTTATCACCTATAAACATAGAATTAGAAATAAACCCATTAGTAAAATTTAAAATAAATGATCACCTACATAACTAGAGTCATGAATCAAAGAGTGAGAGAATAGTAGTACATATAAAGAAATATTGTCTTATGGTTATTTGTATCCTAGACCTAAGCCTCAAGAGTTAAGCAATAAATACTAAGAGCAGGACTTCATCAATTTTAAAGCAAGAATTTTTAGACGAAGGAACAAAATCGGGGGTTGAACCACAGAGAGTATAGGTAAGAAAGATATAATTTAGTGTCAACCTTCCTCATTGAAGTTATAAGAAGAGAATAAAATAGAAAAGCTCCAATTATCTCATGGTTCTAATTGGTTGACTGCAATTCATCATGTATACATGCTATAATAGCCTAGCTAAACAAGACAATATTAAAAGTGGAAAGTGAGTTGAGAATGTTCCAAATTTAAAAATATATATCCATTCGAGCTTATTAGCCTAGAGCACAAGGAATCACTATGATTTCTATCATCACCCAATACCACCATGGATCTATCTAATAGCCTATTGATTTGATATAAGAGTACCAATTAAATTAACTAAATCTTATTCTTGTTGATTGGTACCTTTTAACACTGATTAACACTTGATCTATTTGACTCACTAGTAAAAGAGAAAAGTGGTTTACTTGGTAAAATTTTAGTAGTTGGGTAGATTCCAAATAAGAGAAAGTGGACTCATAGTCAAACTAGGGAGGGTAAAATTTTAGTGGTTGGGTAGATTTCCAAATAAGATTTATACATAGAAGTATCAATAACACTCACTACACCCATAAATTTATTTCTAATAGATGTTAGTTTTATTACATCTCAAGCTAGGGAGGGTCATCTAGGGATAGGACTAGAGATATTAGGATAGTATAAGTTAAACATGCATGTCCAAAATAAGAAACACTTAGGATATTTATAAAATAAGGAAAAATACCAAGGTAAGCACCTTGAAGAATTATACAAGAATTTTAATGACCAAACCATTTAGAAAAAAACTTGCATCCCCTATATATCATCTAGATTAAATCAAATAATAGACTCAACTTCATCCAATGAAGTACCTCTACATCATTGAGCATGAAATAACTATCCATACTTGGTCAGATCACGGTATCACAAGTGTGGGATTGCTCATAAATGATGCATGATTGTGCTACAGCCTACAATATGAGAACATGCATGATCCATGTGTAGTCTAGTGGAAAGGAATTTTTTAAGATAAACATAGAGGCTATTAGTGATATGATAAAAATAGAGCATTTTAATTCCTAATGGATTCTTTATAATCCTCAATCATAACTAAAATTCAATAATATCCATAATAAGTGGGAATTGGTATAATTTCTATAGCAACAACTAATATACCCCAATAAGTGTAACATTTGAGTTATCCCTATGAATAAGCAACTCAAGATTACCTTTCATGTTAGGATACATTACCAACAAGGAAGTGCATCAACACCATTTGACAATGTTGTATTTGGTGTTTGACCTTGATGATTGATCTCGAAGAAGTTAAACTATTCTAATTATATTAATTCCTAAATTAGATACCAAGTAAAATACTATAGATTTGAGGTGGTATTTAACTACACCTCCTATCTTGTTTGGTTGACTATTATCAAAACATAGGTTGGTTGCACTCACTGTAGGTGAATTAGATGAGGCTAGACCAATCATGAGTTTTACAAGCATGTGTATGAAGCAATTATAAGGAATATATTTGATCCAATGCCCATACCATCACACAACTACTTTATGTTGAGGACTCCTTGCATACATTTTTGTGATTTATACCTCGACAGCAATCAATTCTTCATTTTGTTGTATGGATTTTTAGTGTACCTATTCATCCTTCTAGATTATATACCTAACCACCTATTTTACTTTGAAGTTGTGATGTAAATAGACTATATAGGTCAAAACTAGTTAAAAGGTTGGAAGAAAGGGGCATTCTACAATGTTGGAGAAACCACCATTTGTTAACCACATTGGGAAAGAGTTGCATTGGGTAGTTAGAGATAAAGATTATAGATTTTTGTTTGGAAAAGATACCAAATTATCGGTTTTATAATCCATAGGTTATTTTTCCCTAGAAACTACAACTAGATATAAATACTATCTATATCCACAATGGTCGTTATACCTTTAAACAAGAGAGAAATTTGGAGGAAAATAAAGCTAGACTAAGGTTGAACTCATCACTAACTCAAAAGAAAGAAGCTAAGAAGATATTGATTAATCCTTTCACATGGTTCACATTTTTAATGAAAAATATGATTGACCCCAATGTGAATAAAATAAAACATAAAAAAATCAAGGTATTATGAAAAAAGTATCAATAGACTTATGATAATATAATTGTCTAGTAGCACATGAGGATTGAAAACAACACCAAGGAGACTTGGATTATGTAGGATTATCTAGTTAATAACTACTCTTATATATAGTATGAATACCATATGGAAGGATCACAAATGATTGCTTAGTAAGATACATAAAACAACATTCAAATAGCTTCCAACCATATTCTAACAAGAAGCTACAATAATGCATACCCTAAAGGTCCCTGTAGTAGGGCAAGGAGCAAAGATAGTGTTATATAAAGGATAGTTATAAATATCCATAGTAAGAGACACAAATTTTAAATTTTAAATTGAAGTTCCTTTAAAATCAATAGTCTCCATTCCCCATGTCCCAATTGATTTACTAAGACATAAGCAATATGCATGGAGGGTTGATAGCTAAGTAGTCAAGGTTGGAAAACAAATATGATTCAAATTTAAAGTATATATAATACTAGATTATGAACAAAATACATCTATAGGAAAAAAGGGGTGGATGAAGAAGAACCTCATAGGGAGGAAAATAGGACAAAAGTAAATCATGTAGTTGTTCCATTGGTTTCTATGGGGAGGAAGAAGAAATAATTTAAGGTAAACATGTGGAAGGTACTATAGGAAAATAAAAATATATAAGGTAAATAAAGAGGATCTAAGTAAATGAACTACCACATAGGAATACCAAGAAGATTTGTACTAAGATCCATCAATGAAGGGACTTTGACCATGGAAGTCATAATATATACAATTTCAAAATCTCTATGTCTATTCCAACTTCATTATCTATCACCACTTATTTCATTTCCACTTCTTCCATTCCCACTTCTTCTGCTACTACTATGGATGCTTCTATAATCCAACCCCATTCCTTTATCATGTTTATTACACCTTTCACTAGCATGAAAAACATCGTAGCAAGGGCTACAAACTCATTTACCATCCCATATTATATATAATTAGCTTCTTCACTCACCTCATCACCATAATAATTTATAGTATTATCTACTTTCACTCCCACTTCATAAAGCAATACCATTGACACTCTACCATCCAATAGATAAATAATGATGCGGTCCACCATTTTCCATACTATGATGCCCAACATATGAAGGCTATATTTTCAAGTTAACAAATATTTTTCCTAAATATAAAATTCACCTCAAAGGTATACGAATGGAATCTTTAGTTTTAATATTTGGAGTGGGTCCAATCCTAAGTTTTTTTAGTGAACAACCCTAGGGTTTTGTGGGTATTTTAGTCTAAATTAAAACATATATATATATATATATAAATATATATATATATATATATATATATATATATATATATATATATATATATATATATATATATTAATGTTAAAAAAATGTAAATGTTATAAAAGAAAAAATAAATTAAATCTCATAAGTAATGAAATGCAATAAAATAAAGTGCTTTTTTATTTTTTAAAAGAATAAGTTACATTAAAACCTTGAGATTCTACTATAATTTCATAATGAATTTGTAAAATAAAAAATGCTCAAATGGTTGTTGATGAGGTCATTTTAGTGAAATTTCACTACAACAGGTAAATATTGCTAGAGGGGATAATTTTAAGCACAATTGCCACCTAGTGCTGATTTTGAAGAGCAATGAGATGAGAGGACCTAAAGCCCCTTCAATCTATCAAGTAGCCAGTGCCATGAAAGTGCCAAATATGTTAATAAGGGAAGGCCTCATCCATAAGCTTTGAGTAAATCTTAATCTCCTTACACCATGAAGTTTTTTTGATCAACCAGACTAGATAGATAATGGCCCATAACCTTCTCGATGGTAGCTAAACTAGAACTCACCATTGGTAGGAGTCTTAGAGCCTTTCTGGTGATAGCTAAAAGGACTCTACCTTTGGCAAGGTTTTATTCCATACAATGATTGTGGACTCACCTCTCATCTAGATGGGTGGGTTCAAAAAATGAATTATCCTCCATATTTGTTTGGGTTTGTAGTGTGTATCCAACTACACACTATTCCCTGATGCAATTATAGAACAAAACTAGAAAAGAACCTCAGGGAATAGAACCCATGAATAATAGAGGAAGAAAGGAGGCTTGAGGTGTCTTGTGGAGGAATCAACAAGATAAGCTCCTATATTTCCATAAAAAGGAGCTTAATGCTTATAAATTTATGCATAAGTCAATCCGTTGTAAAGGAGTGTCAATCGACATAAGCCGATTGGTTGCAGATAAGTGTCTATCGACATAAGTTGATCGATTTTGGAGGAGTGTCAATTGACATATGTCGATCGATTTTATAGGAGTGTCAATCGACATAAGTTGATCGATTGTAGAGGAGTGTCAATCAACATAAGTCAATTGGTTTTATATAAGTGTTTGTTGGTATAATTCAATTGATTACAGAGAATATTTTATCGGTATAAGCTGATCGGTTGTAGAGGAGTGTTAATCAACATAAATGAATTTGTTGTAGAGTAGTATCAATCAGTATAAATTGATTGGTTGCAAAGAAGTGTCTATCGACATAATTTGATCGATTGTAGAGGAGTGCCAAATGGTATAATCCAATCGGTTGTAGAGTAGTGACTATCAGTATAAGTAGATCAGTTACAGAAGAGTGCCAATCAGCAGAAGTCGATTGGTTGAAGAGTACTTACTATCTGTATCACCTTATCAATTTTAGAGGAGTGTCAATCGGTATAAGCCGATCGATTGTAGAGGCATGTCTATTGACATAAGCCGATCGGTTGCAAAGGCATGTCTATCATCTTAAGCTGATTGGTTACAGAGGAATGTCAATCGACATAGGCCAATTGGTTGTAGAGGATTGTCAATCGATCATTATTGAGTGGTTGCAGAGTAGTGTCAATCGATCGTGATCGAGTAGTTATAGTAACATTAAAGTTACTATTAGTGACATAAAGTTGTGATGACTGTGATAATAGGTAGAGTATTATTCTTCCATAGTTTTGTTTTCCAAAGCTCTTTTTCTTCATTTTCATAGGCAGTGTAGATGCACTATCTGCAACTATAGTAGACAAGTATCCTTTGATGGCTCACTTGTTTCTAAAAGTGGATCAATCCTTACATTCAGTTTTCTATGATTATCCAATCCTCACTTGTAAATAATGACTCTAAACCTTCCATTTATTCCTGATCATTATTTGGCTCATGTTGGATATCATCATTTGGAGCATATTGGATTTCTTGATGGTCCATTTCAACAATTTCATCTAAGTTTATGGAAGATCATGATTTGTCATATGTTTCAAGACTGGTCAACTCTAGGACCCCTCCACTATCTAACAGAATATCACTTTTAGTATCTTCGACCTTTGTCTCATGAGGATGATTTAAAGAATTATCACGATGCGTATCTTGAGGCATTTGTTCCTGTAATTGAGCTATGTTTATTTTAAGTTGTAGAACTAGCCTTTACAACTTGTCCTGCATATCAGGTGAAGCAAACATTTCATTAGAAAGAGCAAAAAAATCATTCCATTTATTCCAACAACCATAATCATCTTCTAAAACTGGGGTGTGATGTTCAACCACTTCTTCACAATATTTAGATTCAACAATAGACTTCTTTTCATTCTCACCTTCATCCACGTTTGAGGGCTCAATTGTTTCTAAAAGTGGATCAATTCATGCATTTAGCTTTCTATGATTATCCCAATCCTCCCTTGTAAATAATGACTCTAAGCCTTTTAATTCTAGGATTCCTCCATTGTCTGAGATAGTATCATTGTGAAAATCATTGAAATTTATCTCATGGACATGATTTGTAGAATGATCAAGATGTACATTTTAGGGCACTTGCTTCTGGAATTGATCCATATCTCTACTAAGTTGTAGAATTGACCTACGCAACTCGTTCAATTGAGATTTGGTCTCATTAGCTTTAGCTGTAGTGGTTTGGCTCATTGCATCATCCCGAGATATTTGGGTATTCTAAAATTGATTCACACTTGATAATGATGATTGATTATGCATGGTATATTGAGGTGAATAAACTATTGGGTGGACAAGGGAGGTATTAAGTGATTGAGGATTATATGATCCAAAACCCACACCACCACCTAGAAAAATCAATTATTCTTCAAATGTTATTGCTTCGATGTAGGCTTGGGACAAAGATGTGATTTGAGGCATCCCTTGTAAATACATAGATATTGATGGGTCAAGAGCATTGAAATATACTTGGATAGCAACTCCCTCTATAGGAACATAAGGTACCACCAATTGAGTATATAACCCATGGAACCTTTTGGTGAATAACTTCAAATATTCATTTGGTCCTTTACAAGAAGTGACAAACTGATTGTACATGGGGATTGGTTCAACTAGCATTTTTTTTAAATGATTGAGGAACATTGCCTCTAGTTTAGCCCAAGAAGTGATAGAACCTGAAGGTAGTGTAGATTAAAGATACAACGCCAAACAAAAATAAAGAAATCACAATAATGGAATGCAGAACAGTTGTACAAAACAAACAATTTTTATTAATCAATGGAGTTTAAAAACTCCTTTTGAGTACAACAGGGCCTGTAACCCTTTTTCGTGATACACAAATTACAGTTTGTGCTAGGGTTCTCCGAAACCCTAGGCGGCACAAAGTGGTGGCGTTTCCGAAGAATGTATCCTTAACCCCAACAAAGTGAGTGGGCTTCGTTGTATCCTTTGGCTCGGACCACTCCGACTTAAGCAGTTGCTATCAACACACCGGATCTGCCATTAAAATCCTGCACACATTAACACTATCAAGGAGTTAGAAATTAATAAGAGGGCTCCACTGTGTGAGCCCTCAGAAACAATTTAAAACCCTAGAAAAATAGAATGCAGGAGTTCAACAACGGATTAATAAAAGAAAAGAAGTTACTTGCTTTAAACTGATTTATACCTATTCTCTGTTAACGCGGCTAGACCAGGCGGCACCTGGAAGTAATGTGGCTGTCAAATCGGCTGCAGAAGGTGCCCTGGTGCACTCGTTGAATGCCCGCGTGCTTCTGGATCAAGGTTTTAGACGCCGGTCTGAGTCTGTGGCTGTGGGTAAACGCCCGTGGGCACTTGCGACAAGAATGGGGGATTCTGCAGAATGCTGCAGAAGGGATGGCGGCGAAGTTGGCGACGGATGCGGCGAAAAGGATGCGGCGATGGATAGCTGAAGAGATAGATGAAATAGAAGAGATAGGTCCAAAAGATAGCAAAGATAGCAAAGATAGGAGAAGAAGATAGGGTTTGAGCCATCAAGGTGACTCAATTTATAATCTACTCTTAGGGCACACTTTAGGGTTTTAACGACACTTTGAACGTGTGGCTAAGATTAAAGTGGATCCAAGGGTAGAGAATAAATCTAGGTTGTGAAACGGATTAAGATGGATGGACGGATGAGATTAAATGAAGGATGGACGGCTTAGATTAAATCACTTAAACTATATTTATATATATATTAAAATATATTAAAATATTAAAATATATATATAAATATTAATTTAAATAAATTTGGGGATGAAAAATGGCGGGAAAGGTGAAATTGGGCCAAATAATGGCGGGAAGGTGTGGATTTGGGCCAAATAATGGCGGGAAGGATGGATGACTGACACGTGGCTGACAGGAAGGTATAGATGACTTGCAAGTGGCTGGATTTTGGTGTCTACAGATGCCCCTTTTTGAGTTGCTTTGTGTGAAGACACAATGCAGCACAAAAACTTAAGACACCTGAAAAGCTGGATCAGACGCAACTCTCTCTCAAGACTAAAGCACAACTTTGAAGACCAAAGAATAAAAGAATATTTAAAATTTTATCAGCTTACCCCCTCAATTGGCGAGCGAGAATGGTTCTCACAAGCCAATTGGAAGAAATTCGGAAGAAAATGAACCGTTTTTGCCCCAACGGTGAAAAAAAGGGGTTGGTGTATGAACCATCTGTTTATGTCCCAACAGGAAAGGGGTTGGTGTACAAACCAGAAAAGAATATGATTGAAGACGATATGAGTGATGTGAAAGATGGACCGTTTTCTGCCCCAACGGTTATAAAGGGATTTTTGCCAAATTGTAAATTCCATGATCATGTAAGATGAATTCCATTATAGGAAAATTAGAAATTGATAACGGATGCCCCAACTCCTGTGTGTGAATCCATACTGTTGATGAAATTGCCTTGTTGGCGCCATTGATATGCAGAGATGAAAGATGCATGAAAGAGTCCAGAACTCAGAGATGCTCCTAGTGATTGTATGGATAATTCCTCGGGTTGGAACCAATCAACCTAGGTAGCCTCAATCTCTAGCAAGACTCAAAATAATGATGATATTAAAGATTGTCCATGTTTAAGGCCCCATGAACTAGGCCATCAATGACAACTGTTGAGCAAATTAATCTTGGTATGAGGTCACTTGAAAAGTAGAATACCCAAAATTGATTTCCAATTTTCAAACAGTGAAATAATTGATGATGATAAATGGTAAGTGTCCTTATGGTGGTTTAATCCTCTTACCGAATTGCATGGATTCAAATCGTTGCAATCGCCAAGGTGATAGAATATACCACTAGATACGAGGTTTACTTTAATTTGATTTGGCAAAAATATGCATGATGAAAGAAGAATGAATGAAATTGACGATAGATCAGAAGAATTGATGAATGTGGTTAATTTTGTGAAGGTTTTGAATATTTTTAACCCAATTTGTAAAACAATGATGAATGATGCGCTTTTTGAGCGAAATGACAAAATTTGTGTCCAAAAGCTGTTGTAACCTTCACAAAATGTTTTATTATGATAAGAAGAATGGATGAATGCAATTTGATGAAATTTGGAGGAGGTAAGCTTCAATTTTGCAAGTTTTGTTCCTTTATTCAATACTGACACCAAACGCCGGTCTGCATTTGTGGTTGGCAGAGACGCCCGTCGGTGTTTAGGCACTCTGCAGACGTAGGACTGCATCTGAATCCGCCATGAAATGCCCTACTACATTTCAGGGCACCAAAATCAGCTATTTAAACAGTTTCAGCGAGAATTTCGCTCATTTGTGCGTTCGAGCTTAAGAGAAGTGCGTCTGAGGGAGTGGAGTGAAAGGTTGTGTGGGAGAGTGAAGCACGCGGGAGCTATGGCGGAGATGGGAGCGGACGCGCCAGTGCAGCCAGCTGAGGTATTTGTTCATTTAAGCAAGTACTTATTATGTGTTTTTTTTTTGGAAAAA
Source organism: Wollemia nobilis (assembly GCA_028583015.1). Taxonomy (NCBI): domain Eukaryota; kingdom Viridiplantae; phylum Streptophyta; class Pinopsida; order Araucariales; family Araucariaceae; genus Wollemia; species Wollemia nobilis. The sequence continues at coordinate 33,152,765 of JAQPPZ010015824.1, forward strand.
TTTGTAACAAATTTTTGTTTTGTTGTTTTGCAACTAGGTCTCAGGGGTCCTCTTTTGATGGTTAGCTTAGTGCTTAGATGCACTCTTTATGAGCCTTGGTGCTCTATTGTATATTGTAACCTTTTGGCATTCATTGTACAGTTTGACCTTTATACATATATATATACATGGCTTTTATTTATTTGGTGTTTTACTCTCTTTTGTGTGAATGCCTATGTTTTTGTGATGCATGTTTTTATATGTTTTAATGTTTTTGATGCATATGTGATGGAATGGAATGCAAACTTATAGATGATTAATGCGAGCTAAGTAATAAAACAAACAGGAGATTAAGAAGACTAAGTAAATGAAATATGCACTAAGAAGCACTCATACTTTTAGATAGTTAGATTTAGCCAACTGTTATCATAATTGTTTAATCGGGGGCACCGAACTTGGTGGCTTGTGAATGGATGACGTATGGAATGACATGAATATGGAAGAAGATATGGAGGGTGATATGGAAGAGATATGGAGGAAGATATGGAGGTTGATATGGAAGACTTTTTACAAAGACTCAAACATGCTAGTGGTATCAAACAAACTTACTAATACTTCCTAATTCAACTAGGACCAAATGTGTGTGCATGCGAGTTCATTAACCAAATCGGAAGCATGGTAGTGACTCTAGGCAATCAAAAACCTGTGTGTGTGCAAGTGTGTTCATTAACCTCATCTTGCATAAATTAGGTAACCTCTGTTATGGAGAAGACCCCGAAGCTAGTTTGTCCGTATGAGCATTCGAGAGGTCTCTTTTTGAGGAGAGACATGTCGCCACGCAATGAGTATACTCCACTTGCCGAGTCAAGCGTCTATAGCCCCGGTGAAGGTTAACTCCATAGTCCATGTTGTTTTTGACCTTTGTAAGCCTTGGGGATGACTACCTATCCGTCCGATTGGACAAGTAGTACGATCCTTACAACTTATTTGGGATCGGTGGTGTGTGAAAAATGTTCATTTCCTTAGAGCTTTGGGGAATCGGATTCTCAACCGAAGTATGATGAGAATTTTACCCTATCCTTACTACTCTGTTTATATTTATATTTTGTGATTGCTTGTGATAGTGGTAAGAACCACTGTTTTATGGACTATGTTTGCATGATAGGACAAACGAGGATTACCCTTTTCACTTCAAGGCACAACCCAAGGATGGTGTTATCTCTCTTTGACACAAGATGTTTTTAAGATGTGAAAATGTGATAGGTTCAAGACCGCTTTTGAAATCATTTCCCAATACTCAAGATTTTATTTAGTGTAATTTGTGATATGGCCCTAGAGAACTTTGACATGCATTTCGAAGTTTGCTTAAAACACTAGGAATGGCTGAGTGATTGAAAACATTTTGGCAATGTAAATATGTGCAAATGGAAAATGGGTGTACGAATGACAATTCGGTTTGATGGATTTTATGAAGGTGCCCCTGATTAAGGCAACATGACTTTTGCTTGACCAAATTTTATATCCAAAAGATAGAATGGTCTCTAACATGATATGCAACTATGGCTGAAAATGAAATGTTATGGTTTTCAATGAGATGTATGCACATGAAATGCAATGTTTTTGAATGAGATGTATGCAACTAACAATGAAATGCAAATTCTTTTTATTTTATTTGTTTTTTTTTTTTTTTTTTTTTTGTACAAGCCATGTATATATGTACATATAAAATTCAAACTATGCGTAGAATGCCCTCAAGTGTATAACATTAAGTGGTTCGGGTTCTTCCTCTCCCTCTAAACTGGCAAGTCTATAAGTTCCATTACCCACTCTTTCGGTGACCATATATGGACCTAACCAATTAGCCGCGAATTTATCTCGAAGATGCGGCAATGCATTGGTGTTTTGTTGATTCTCTTTAAGGACAAGATCCCCTACTTGAAATTCTCTTAGATGAACTTTGGCATTGTAAGCACGTTTCAATCGGTCTTGATAAACTCGCAAATGCTCTAAAGCATTGATTCATTTTTCATCTATGAGTGTGAGTTGATCAAGACGTGCTTGTCTAGCGAGTATCATCATCGATAAATTCCTGCAAAGAAATTCGCAAGGAAGGGATCTCGAGCTCAAGAGGCATGATTGCTTCAGCTCCATAGACCAAAGAAAATGGCGTTGCCCCAATGGGAGTTCTGATGCTTGTTATGTAAGCCCATAATGCCAAGGGGATTTGTGTATGCCAATCTTTATGATTTTCTTTAACAAGTTTCTTAAGAATAGCAATTATGGTCTTATTGGAAGCTTCCACTTGTCCATTGGCTTGTGGGTAGTAAGGAGTTGAGAAACTATGTTGGATATTATACTTTTCGCAAAGAGCTCGAACATCCTTATTCTTAAAAGACTTGCCGTTATCAGAAATGATTTTAGAGGGAATACCAAAACGACAAATGATATGGTGAAGTATAAACTCCACAATTCTAGGACCTGTCATACTGGTTAGAGGAATAGCTTCAACCCACTTTGTGAAGTATTCGATGGTTGTAATGATGAAAGTATGTTGTCCTGAAGAGGCGGGTGAAATCTTGCCAATTAAATCGAGACCCCATTGTGAGAAGGGCCAAAGGCTTTGGATGGGCTGTAAAGCTTGTGATGGTATATGGGTTAAATTAGCGTGTTCTTGACACTTTTTACATTGTTTAACATATTTGCAACAATCTTGTTCCATAGTGGGCCAATAATACCCCATACGTAAAATACGCTTCGCAATGGCCATTCCACTAAAATGACCACCACAAGTACCATCATGGGCTTCAGCAATAGCTCTATGTGTTTCACCTGCTTCTAGACAACGGAGGAGTACTCCATCATATCCACGTTTATACAACACATCCCCCAAAAGAACAAAACGAGCTGCCTTTTGCTTAAAACAGCGACGGGCAGTTCGAGACAAATCGGATGGGAGTGTTCCAAACTTGAGGAAGGCTACTATCTCACTAGACCAAGGCTCATATGGATCCGAATGGATAAAGCAAACATCTTTTTCATCCTTAGACTCAGCACAGACAATTGCGGACTTAGAGATTGTGGAAATGATTAGGGGTTGTACCTCTCCAAGGGAGTCCTTTGGAATCAATGATCCAAGAGAGGCCATGGCATCCGCAAATCTATTAGTCGAACGAGGCAAACTAGTGATCTCATACCAATCAAACTTAGAGAGCAACTTCATTGCTACATCATGATAAAGCTTAATGGTAGGTTCTTTGGCTTGGTATTCTCCTGTAATTTGTTTAACCACGAGTTGAGAATCCCCAAATATCCGAATACGCTTAATGCTCATAGCTATGGCTGATTGAAGACCTAAAATTAAGGCTTCATACTCTGCTGTATTATTGGTGCATTGGAAGTCTAGTTTGAATGATAAAGGGATGGGAATCCCTTGAGGTGTATGAAACACAACTCCAGCACCTTGACCTTTCGTGCACTTAGAGCCATCAAAGAATAGCGTGATGTCAACATCTTCCTCCGGAATGATGTCCTCTTCTTGTTCGGTGATAGCAAATACCGAATCATCTGGGAGCTCAATAATCAAAGGATGATCACTAGGTAGTGGAGCTTCCGCAAGTTGATCGGCTATAACTTGACCTTTAACAGATTTTTGGCTAATGAATTCAAGATCGAATTCGGTAAGCAACATTATCCATTTAGCGGTACGAGTGTTATTATAAGTGCGAGACATCATATAACGCAGAGGGTTTTCTCTAGCTATGACATATGTTGTATGGCTAAGCATATAATGACGAAGTTTCTTAGTGGCAAAAACCACTTCTAAGCACAACTTTTCCACATAAGCATATCGGGTTTCATAGCTTACCAATGTTCGACTAATATAATAGACAGCTTGCTCACGATTTTGTTCATTCTTTTGTGCAAGCATTGTCCCTAAGGCAAAGTCCGTTCCTTGAGATATAAAGATTGAAAGGGACCCCTGGACGAGGCGGAGCTAAGGCTGGCGGAGATGCTAAGTCTTGCTTGATGTCATCAAAGGCTTTCGGACACTCATCTGTCCATGAAAATTGTACCCCCTTTTGTAGTAGGTGGCAAAATGGCCTACATTTATCGAGAAAGTTGTGCAATAAAGCGACGGATTGAATTAATCTTTCCTTGCAAACTACGCAACTCCTTCAAATTAGTTGGGGGACACATTTCCATAATGGCTTTGACCTTGTTTGGGTCCACCTCAATACCTCGTTTAGAGATAATAAAACCTAGGAGTTTGCCTGAGGTAACACCAAAGACACATTTCTTAGGCTTATCCGGATCATATGGATTATGGAGCGGGGTGAATAAGTCTTCGAAATTCATTGTCGACTTATGGAAGAAAGGATGGGCGGAATGGAAGGGAAAACCGGTGAAGACCTCGGAAGACCGAGATGCAAAACAACATAGTTTTTCAGTTTTTTTTTTTTTTTTTGTAGTGGTGAAAACCACTATTTTAGTATATACATATAATACGGGTTTGGATTATGGCTTATGGATGTGGCGGAGGGGGTGGTTCACCTCGTTCTTGTGGAAGAAGCAAGCGAAAGATGGCCTCTTGGAGAGGGAACAATTGGAGATAAAACTCGTCTTGTTCAGTGAGGGGAACAATGGGCGCCGACTCTTCTTCGGATTCATCACCATTTGACATGATGTCAAATTCTTCATAGGCTTCATCTTCGGATTCGTCGGGGTGGAGGATTTCTTCTTCTGAATTAAGATTAATGCTTTGAAAAGCTCGTTCAAAAGAAGAAAGGGATGGAAGTGGTTGGTAGCCCAGACCAAAACGCTCAGTGGGTCTTTGATATGGCATATCGATGCGTTCAGTTACCCCTTGCTCGTATCGACCTAGGCCAAATTGCTGCCAATTATGTCCGTGGAAATAGTGAGAGGGAAAACCCTCCATCCTTTCGATATTGGCAGGGATTGGATGCTTAGGTTCTAGTATGGTGGTAGGACTAGAAGATGACTCTATTCCCCCATATACAAAATTAATGGAATTTGGCATAGAACCCATGTTATAAACCGATCCAATGGATAAATGTTGGTCATGTGGACGACCAAAATCTTTAACTTTTTGCACATTGAACGGTGTGATGTGGACATCTTGGATGGCATACTCACCAATACCTGCATCAGTGAGATGGACCTTGACTTGGGAGGGAGATGGACTAGATGATGGAATAGAAGAATGTGGGATAGAAGAATTGGAAGGATTTGGTTGGGTTGATGCTTCACTAACTTGTGAAACATCGGCTGGTGATGGTTGGGAAGATGGAGGAATAATAGGTGATGTTGAAGAAGGTGTAGAAGAAGGGGGTAATGACGTGGAAAGAGATGATTGGTCATGGCCACATGTGCATGTGGTCACTGATGAAGAAGAAGGAAGATTAGGAGATGAAGAAAGTGGTGAATGAGATGGAATAGCGGAAGAGGAAGATGGTTGCGATATGATGGGTAGCTCCTCGGGAATGGGAGCTTTAGAAGAAGATGGTATAGAAGAAGTAGATGGGGTCAAGAAAAGATGAGTGGATGGCAACACAATCTCATAAGGATTTGAGACATAGTTGCAATGTTTGAAGGGTTCAATGTCAGCAGGTACACAATGAACTTGTCCCTCATATACATACTTCAGACATTGATGGAGTATAGAAGGGACACATCTCATCTCCCTAAGCCAAGGCCGTCCAAGCAATACATTGTATGCCATGGACCCTTCCAAGATGTGAAACAAGGTATGCAAAGTTCAGGCCCCTACCTCAATGGGCAAGATAACCGTGCCAACCAGGGAAGATAAAGCATCATTGAATGCTTTAAGAGTAAAAGTCGACTTTGTGATAAGGGATGGCGACGACTTTAGATGACTCAACGCCGATGTTGTAATGATATTGATTGAGGAACCGGTGTCAATTAAGACTCTCTTGAATGGCTTGTGATCGATCTTGGCCATGATATGCAGTGGAGGATCTATACTTTCTGTTGACATAGGTTTGATTTCAAAATCATAGAAAGTGATGGAGGGCTCCATGCATGTTTGAATACTCCCCACAAAGTTGTTGAAGGCATTAGTATCTTGAGTTTGAAGCTCGATTGACTTTAATATTTCCATTAATGCCTCTCTATGCGGGGGAGATTGTTGAATGAGGTCATAGATCGATAACTTGGCAGAAGCCATTTTTAAAGTGGTAGTTAATCGGCTACTCAATGACATGATGGGTCGTTGGCGTTGAGTAGAATGATTTAGCGGTTGTTGAGAAGTACTAGCACGTCGTTGGGTCACTGTTACCTGAGGTGGACTGGGAGTTTGTACAGGTGGCTGTGGTTCAGCCTGATTTGGTTGGTTCGCCCTTTGACCCCGGGTTACTACGTTAATAGTACCCACAAAACCTTGGTATTGTTGTACATGGTTGACTTGATTAGGAGGAGTTACCTGAGTTACTCCCCTGAAGTTGTTGGAGCTTCCTCCCGATGTGGAAGGGGTGTTTGAAATACACCAAGATTTTGATTTTGTTGGGCTAAGGGGCTATCCAATTTAATGGCTCCAATCTCAATAAGATCTTGGATCACATGTTTGAAAGTTGTACAATTATTGATATCGTGCCCATTTTGCCTATGATAAGGACAAAATAGGTACTCCTTGTAATACTTCCCCCTTCTAGATGGTTCTAAAGGTTTAAACTCAGGTAAAGTTAACTGATTTGTGCTATATAACTTGTTGAATATGACCGCATATGGTTCATCTAAAGGTGTGAATTGTCGCTTGGGACGATTTTTTTGCCAAGGTCGAGTTTCCATGGTTGGCCCGATATTGTGAGCTGGTTGAGGAGGGGCGGGTACCGCATGATAAGCAATTGGTTGCGGTTGACTTTGCATTACTTGTTGTTGTTGAGCCATTACGGGCTGGCTCGCCACCACTTGATTAACTTGGTTAACATTTGAGGCTGTACTAGCCTTGTGCTTGTTTGTTTTGGCCATAATTATTATTTCGTTGTTGGCCCTTTTGTTGCCATTCTTTTCTACGGGGTTTTAAAACACCCTCTTGGACTTTAATGTCTTCTATGATACTTGCTTGGGCCAAAGCCTCTTCAAAAGTCCTGTATTGTTGTAATTGGAGTAACCAAGAGATAGGTTTTAGACAACTGTGGGTGAACATTTTGGTTAACTCCTCCATTGGTAGGGAGAATGGCGAGTTTATTAATGATAGCCCTCCAACGGTTTCCAAAGTCATAAACAGTCTCATCGTCATGTTGCTTGAGCTTGTATAAGTCGGACAATGAGACTTTCCTTTGTACATTTAGGGAGAATCGTTCTAAAAATAGATTAATCAATTGCTCGTAAGCATAAATGCTATGGTGAGCTAAATGATTGTACCATTGTACAACATCTCCCCCTAATGTCTGAGGAAAAGTTCTGAGCATAAGAGCGTCATTATTTTGGATTCTAAAGCGAGCATGCATGAATGAGCTCACATGTTCATGAGGATCCTCGGTTCCTCGAAATTTGTCAAACTTCGGTAATGTGAAATCGATCGGATATGGCGGTGAAGGTACCGAAGGATGAATTGGTTGATTGATCAACGACCTTAGCGTAGGTTTCGACTAGATGAGCCGGGCATGTTGAGCATAAGGTTGTCAATCTGTTGTTGCATAGCATGGAGTCGAGAATCTTCATGAAAATTTTGATTCGTTTGATGATTATGATGATGCAATGGAGGAGTGGAAAAATGATGAGATGGGATGAAATTGCCTGGATTAGGCGGTGTGGAATGGACAGGTTGTTGGTATGGATGATACCGAAAAGAAGGTGATTGGGGTGAATGATGAACTGGACTGGGTTGGGAGAAAGGTGGGGTAGGAATGGACACCACCGAAGATTGGGGGACCCAGGTGGGGCCTGAGCTAAGAAAAGTTGGCTGGGTAGAAATTGGTTGGGGTGTAGGATTTACTACGACAGGTGGTTGGGCATTTTGTTGTTGTTGTTGCTGAAGCAACTTGTCGAGGTACTCCCTAACCTTATTAATCTCTAACCCAAGGGAGGTGGGATGATTGGATGAAGGTGGAGGGCGGGCTGCCATGGTAGTCACAGGAGGCTGCATAGCGGGGGCAATGAAGGTGGGTGAAGTAGGCGGTACACGGGAAGAAACGATGAGTCGTGCCCCGGGTAGGGTGAAACCATAAATGGTTTGGGAAGAAGAGGGTTGAAATTGGTCATGGCTAGAGGAGGTTCCACCGGCCTCATAGAGAGAATTGGTGTACACCCGGGTAAATGGAGGAGAAAGTGGTCGGGAAGACACTACATTTGTCTCCAAAGGAGGACAATTGAGCATCTGGGAAGATGTTGGAGATGAAGTCGGCTGAGCAGATACAACATTAGCCTCAAAAAAGGGTTAGTGTAGACCTGAGTGAAACCAGCGGGTATGGTTGATGCAATATCCTGCTGAAAAATAGAATCTTGCATAGGGGAATCTTGGATTGGCTCAAGGACATAACCAGTGCCATCTCTTAAGTGAGTTTGCACTTGGGCCATATCAATGTGGGTAATATGACAGGAATTGTCTTCCTCCATGGGCATGGCCATGCGATAGACGGTAGAAGGACGTGAAAGACCTACAGGCGAACCTGCCTGAAATTCACTAGGATAAGTGGTCATGTTGGTGGTGGGGATGTTCTGTGAATTACTCATTTGATTATTTAGATTTAACACTTTAGATTGATTCCTTGTTAAGACCATAAAGCAATAAATCTAAACAAATTCAGAAAAGAAGAATGCAAAACTTAGAATGATAAATTTACACTACAAAAAATTATCAGAAAATAATCACAACCTAGGTTTCAACCAATGTGATTTACCTGCGGTTAATTAATTATTTTCTGATCTTAATCTGTAGTAAATTTTAAGTGTCCGGTTTATGAGTTTTGCATGTGATCTAATCTTGAATTATTCACAAAAAAGGTAAAAACTATGGCTAGGAAAGGACAACGAGATTCTTACTGGTGATGAAATCCAGCAAGTTTGCTCGGGGGTGACCTATGGTGTCTAAGGCAGAAGTTTAATGGATGGAGATGAATTCCACCGTCACTAAACTTCAAGCAATACCTAGTGATGAAATCCAGATATTACTTGTTTTAAATGCAATATGAAATGCGGTGAATTTTATTTTAAGTGTTTTAGTTGTCTAATGTATACATACAAAGCTATAAATCAAAAGTTCTAATGATCTAAGCAAGAGGCCACTGAAAATATGCCATTTCCTCTGAAGAAGTGGAGTACACCGTTTAAAACCCCCTGCCTACCAATGATATCAGATATCAAAGGAGCAACCGGAAGGTTCGTCCACTTCTCTGCCTGGAATCACCCAATGGCAGGAGTACTATTGACATCCAATCAATAGTCCTACTTAGATAACTAAAACAGATAATTCGTAGCTATTCTAATATGCAGCTAGGTATGCAAATTTTTTTTTTTATGCAAGCAACAACCAATAATGCAATGCAAAAAAAAATGTAACTAAAAATAACTATTCTTTTCCAGATTACTTAGTTTTTGTTCATTTTAAAGCAATGATCTGAAAAAGAAACAGAATACGACAGAAAAACCAAAAACGTAAAAAGTACAAATAAAAAAAAAACACACTTACTCGGAAGCCTACGCTTTTTTGTAAAACTGCCTTCAAACGCCCACGGGAGTCTGCACAGGCTGAAACGCACCTCTGCGTTTCGTATTGGACTTCCAGACGCCGCTCTGCATCTGCTGCATTTTTGCAAGCTCAGAAACCCTAGTTCGTCTGAACAACGAATTTCATGATTTCTGGAACCTGCAAAATAAAACAAAAAACAGGAATAGATTAGTAAAGCAAGTATTAAAAACATGAAACCCTAGGGGGTCCCACCGTGATCGCCATTTGTAGATTAAAGATACAACGCCAAACAAAAATAAAAATCACAATAAAGGAATACAGAACAGTTGTACAAAACAAATGATTTTTATTAATCGGTGGAGTTTAAAAACTCCTTTTGAGTACAACGGGGCACTGTAACCCTTTTTGTGATACAAAATTACAATTTGTGCTAGGGTTCTCCGAAACCCTAGTTGGCACAATATGGTGGCGTCTTCGAAGAATGTATCCTTAACCTCAACAAAGTGAGTGGGCTTTGTTGTATCCTTTGGCTCGGACCACTCCAGCTTAAACAGCTGCTATCAACACACCAGATCTGCCATTAAAATCCTGCACACATTAACACTATCAAGGAGTTAGAAATTAATAAGAGGGCTCCACTGTGTGAGCCCTCAAAAACAATCTAAAACCCTAGAAAAATAGAATGCAGGAGTTCAACAACAGATTAATAAAAGAAAAGAAGTTACTTGCTTTAAACTAATTTATACCTGTTCTCTGTTAACGCGGCTAGACCAGGCGGCACCTGGAAGTAATGTGGATGTCAAATCGGCTGCAAAAGGCGCCCTGGTGCACTCGCTGAACGCCCGCGTGCTTCTGGATCAAGGTTTGGACGGTAGTCAGTGCAGGCACTTGACAAGAATGGGGATTCCCGAATGTCTGAAGAGATGGCGGAAAGTTGGCGATGGATGCGGCGAAAAGGATGCGGCGATGGATAGGAAGAGATAGATGAAATAGAAGAGATAGGTCCAAAAGATAGCAAAGATAGAGAGATAGGAGAAGAAGATAGGGTTTGAGCCATCAAAGTGACTCAATTTATAATCTACTCTTAGGGCACACTTTAGGGTTTTAACGACACTTTGAACGTGTGGCTAAGATTAAAGTGGATCCAAGGGTAGAGAATAAATCTAGGTTGTGAAATGGATTAAGATGGATGGACGGATGAGATTAAATGAAGGATGGACGGCTTAGATTAAATCACTTAAACTATATTTATATATATATATATTAAAATATATTAAAATATTAAAATATATATATAAATATTAATTTAAATAAATTTGGGGATGAAAAATGGCGGGAAAGGTGAAATTGGGCCAAATAATGGCGGGAAAGTGTGGATTTGGGCCAAATAATGGCGGGAAGGATGGATGATCGACACGTGGCTGACAGGAAGGTATAGATGACTTGCAAGTGGCTGGATTTTGGTGTCTACAGGTAGGTTGATAAACCAGTCATATGTAGACTCATTCAAGGTATAAGAAAACATTTTATAAATAACACTTTCATGCAAAACTTGTAAACAAACCATATCATCCTTGAATGCATGAATGTGTGTTGTAGCTAACATCCCTCCATCATGCCTAAATTGGGGTAGAGAACATTTAAACTGTATAGGCACAATAGGTGGAGGTCCAGGTATGTTTAAAGGACTGCCTATATTCCATGGAGAAAACATGGCTATTGTGACTTGGTTCCAATTTTTTTTAGTCACCTAACCTCGTTATGTGAACATCTGCATCAAAATAACACATAGCAATTAGTGAAAGTAGATGAAACTCATGCATGAAAAAGGAGATGCACCTCAAATTTAAGCAACTTGAAATAAGACAATGCAAATACCTCAAATTCAAGCCCTCCCTTCAGCACCGATTATGTTGTGCATGAGGGAGGCTAAAGATAAGCATTAAGTTCCAATTTCAAAATATTGCAGCAACAATGAATAATAATCTTGAACATTAAACAAAATTGGGTTAGACCTGCATCCACACAATCTAAATCTGGTTAAATGCTAGATTTTAAGGAATAAAGCATGCATTAAAACACACCAATGATGCTACCATATCTATGCATAAAACACCATTAAAATATACTCAATACATGTGGAAAAATATGCAATAAAAACTTCTATTATGTTCAAAACCTCTTTGTTTCTCCATACAAGGTGACACCAAATGTCGACAATAGTTTGGAGCCTTCCAATCCTTCTTCCTATGCTTTTGTCCCAAAAAATCCAGCCCTCTCTCCTTTGCTTGCATAGCTTTTTAAAACTTTTCAACAATAAAAGAAACTCTTCATTTCTTTTTCCCTCCTTCATTTGGCTTAGCTGTGTAACTTCTTCTTTGTAACCATAATATCTTCCAAATATAACGCTTCTTCTAGTAATAAATTAAATATCTTCCAAATCAAACGCTTCTTCCATAATGCAATTTTTTCCAAAAATGAATTAAATAATGCTTTTCTTTTATTTAGAAACCTGCGAACATCAATATAAAGCATTAATTCAAACTAACTTTAATAAAATCATAAAGTCAACATAGAAATTAATATCAAACCAATATGTAAATAAATATTAGTGTGCCATGAGAAAAAGAAATGTTATTCTTTTGTTTTATTTTATTCATATATATATATATATATATATATATATATATATATATATATATATATATATATATATATATATATTATTAAAAAAAATTTATTACTATTATTATTTTCATGATTATTATTATTTATATATTTTTCTTTTCTCTTTTTATTTTTTATTTTTATTTTATTTTCTTCTTTTATTATGTTTTTGAATTTATCAATTTTGAATGTTTGAATTATTCTAATTCAAAAGACACACAAAAGAAAACATTAAAACCAACATTTAAAACTCAAACAATGATTCTAACCTAAAACATTAAAATTAACTTTTGCAACAAAATTAAAAGAAGACACTAACCAACACACAAGCCTATCAAGATTATCATGCAAAGAAACCAAAATTTCCAGAAACCCTAAAATTTAAGGTGGGTCCCCAAATTTGGGGTGTGTTGTGAAATGGTCACAAAAATACTCTATTGGAGTTTTTCAAATTATCTCATCAAGGTCTAACTTCAGCTTCATCTTGACTAGCTGACCATGAATTCTAAGAAGATCTTCTTAACCATCTATCGATAGTATCAAGGGTCACACTTCCACCATGTAAGGTATTTTTCCATGAATATTATCATCCATTGATAATATCTATGACTACACTTACTCCACGTAAGGTGTCATTCCAAAAGTATTATCATCCGTTGATAATACCAATGGTCACACTTACTCTGCATAAGGTGCCATTCCAAATCATTGAGCAACAAAATCAACAACATTCTTTTTCATAACTTCCTAGAAGATCTTTTTCATGCTCTCACTCATCTTAGCCCCTATAATATAAGTAAAATAAGGAGATTTATGCACTTTCCACATTATCCATCTCCTCATATTCTCAATATTGGGTATAAGTACCCAATATTTAAGACATAAGAGTCCATCCCTTAAATTGAAATCCTCGTCCTCTCTAGGATTTATTTTATTTTATCTCGACCTTGATTGCAATATCTATCTTGAGATTGCATTCTCTTGACTTAGCCCGTTAAGTCAACGTGACTATGGGTCAAAATAGTTATAAGCCTTTTTCAAGGACTTAAACTTGAATAGGTTTATCCTATTTTAGTCTTAGGATTTGCTCCTAATATGGACTTATGTACCTTCTATTGTTCATAAACCTCATATTCTTGGACATACTTTATCAACTTAAAGAGAGAATCCAATTAAGTACAATCAAAACTTAACTAAGAATAGAATTTCTATTTCTATTATTTCTCATTAAGTATGATCAAAACTTAACCAAGAATTAATTTGCACATATATATTAATTCATGTTTATTGGTTACATTTTGCAAATTCCATTGGCATACACACCATACATCCTTATAGCACATAAAATAATGGATTTTCAACCACACAAAAAAACAAACTTTATCTTTTATTATGCCCACAAGCCTTTTTGCTTCAACTATTGTGATTCTAATTATCGAACTTGCTTCCTCAAAGACTTTACCTCATACATTCCATCCATCATCAAATTCCATCCATAATCTTCTTGGCAATCTGATGGACCTACTTTTGTATCTATCTGATAATGTACATGTCATCTAAGAAGCTCCTCTTCACTTCCAATAGCCTTTGTTGTTTCTCTAGTTGTTTCACCAGATTTCTCCATATTTACATATTCCTTTGTATCTTCCTCTTTTTGCCATCTCTAAGTGGCCCACCATCTAACATACTCTACGGTTGTACTAGTATCATCATCATATAGAACCCATATTCCTGTTGTACTAGGGTCTTTCTATAGCCACATGTTCCCAGGTCCATATTTTTAGTAAGAGGCTACAACTCATCCCTGATCGCTTCATCATTCGAAACTTGAATAACTCTCTATAAGTTTGAGCCAATAAATTTGGTGCCCAGGAAAACACTATTGAACTCTCAACTAGGTCCTACACCACTCCTAGCATATTTTAAAGAAATTGTGCACCAGATGAATTAGGTAAAATAACTCCTGATATAAGTACCATCAGCATAGCCTTTCTATGTGTTATTTTTCCCAACATATAATACATCTCATACATTATACTACCCTTATTAGTGTTCACATCTCTCCACTCTGATCCAAACACTCTTTCCAATAACCACCCCTTCTCTACTTCATCTACAACAATTATCGTACATCCCTCTATTGGTAACCGATATATTTGGTATACATCTTCTAGAGTGATGGTCATCTCTCTAGTGGGTAACTGGAATGTCCCCCTATCGGGATCCCATATTTTGATCAAGGTCGATAGATAACATCTATCTATATGTACTAGCTCTAGATGCATAGCTCCTTCCAATCCTATCACTCTCAACCACCACCAGTCATCATCATTCAACATATCCCTCATATTTTGAAAGATTGCTCTAAATGTGTGATGTGGTCTTACAAATTTTAATGGCCTTATTTCCTCTAGCACCACCATAATACATCTTCTCTTCTCAAAGTGTATGCACCATTAGGTCAACAATCAATAGCAATACGAAGCATACTATGGGATTTACCCTAAATATAATCAATATCAACAACAAAAACCCTAATACGAGTATAATCATGTTAAACACCATGAGTAATTGACAGGTTAATTCTTTCCTCCCTTTGAAGTTGAATAAATAAATAAAAATCCAATTTTACATATTAATATTCGAAGCTACAACATTTAAAAATTTGAATTATTCCTTCAATTATTGCTAATTGTCTAACCAATCATCAGTTTACAACACATCAATCCTGCTCAGTTGTCTAGCTGATCACATCTTGATCGTCTCAAGTCTCTACATCCATCCTCCGTAGATCATGTCGTAATCATCTTGGGCTGCCTGATTCCTCTTATGCCACCCATCGCTATTCTCATATTTATTAACTTAGGACACATCATTTATCTAAACCATCCAAAGCTACAACATTACCCAATGTGATTGAAATTCTATTATTTCTTCAGACATGTCCCACCTTTATGGTATTTTAACCCATTTGATGTCTCATTGTATATTTCCATCAATCCATCCTATATAAATCTATTTATACACCTTATCCTTGGTACCATTTTAATTCTAACCATTATCACTCTACTGACAATGATATAGGTCACGCTTGCCTACCTACAAGGTGTTATCTCAAAAAAATTGCACTTAATTATTCATTCTATAATGAATAAGGTTACAAAAAGTTGAGTTTAGTTATTTATAGTTAGTTCTTTAACTAAATTTTCTCATTATCATTCATCCGATAATGGTTATGGTTATTCTTGCTCCATGCAAGATACTACTCCTAGGTAATCTTATACATTATCACTCACCTGATAATGATGGTCACTCTTACTTTAGGCAAGGTACCATATCAAAATAAAGCTACCTTTACTAGGATCAATTCTATGGAATTCTAGCAATTTAGAAGTTGTAGGTCTTCCCAAATTTAGTTTAAGAACTAAGCAAGGGATTGAATAAGAAGTTACTTGATTCCTTAGCACATTCCAAGGAAACTTCTAATCCTACAACTTAAAACTCATCCATGGAAACTTATAGTCCTATGACCTAGAGATTTAACAACTAAAACATTGTTATCAATGGTTCAAACAACTTTTGTTGGAAATTTTGAGTTAGTTGTGTTGTCATTGATGTCAAGAGTAAGTGTCAGGAATCAGTGCAGGACTTGGAAAAGGAAGGGTTAAAATATTTATATTTTAAGCCCAAGAGATTTGGTTTAAGAGCTTCACATGATTGGTCAAAAGGATAGTTAAATACCCCGAAGAAAAGGCCTAAAGGAAATAATATTATAATATTTATTATTATAATATTAAAGGCGGTCAGAAAAGGTCTAAGGGCGAAAGAGAAAAATACCTAGGCCTAATGGAAATAATATTATAATATTAAAGGTTAAATTAAAGCCTAAGGTAATTTATAAATAATTTATAATATTTATATTATAAATTAATTTATAAAAATAATATTATTAAAATCCAAAGTTGGGTTGGGCACAAATTTAATTTAAACTTTTATTCCCCCCACCGAAATTCGAAGGATAGAAGCATATGGTATAAATACCATAACATTTGTCTCACAAATGCAAGTCTCCAAATATTAATGCACATGCGAGTATTGGAAGTGGAATGCGATAAATTCGTGAGCAAAGGACAAAGAGGATATTAATTTTTTGTTGGTAGTCAAAGTTGTGAAGGACAAAGTGACCAAGGCATAAATCCTTGTCACCAACCAATCAATTGGGCTAGTGGTAAGCCCTTGGTATGTAAGGTGCTGGGAATGCAGAGGTGCTACGTTCGAGTCTCGATGGTGGAGAAGGGACAAAGCCTTTTTGGCTTTGGCGTTGGTCAGACAAACAAAATGCTCAAAGCACTTTTGCCTTCCACGTGAGCGTCTAGCTCATGCGGTAGCTAGGCTGCGACTAGGGTGCAAGCAACGACTTGACCTGGGATCGAGTCCCACCAAGGAACACATGAGGTATTTAACATTTATTTTAATAAAAGCACATGGTCTATGGTCTATGGTTGCTTGGAGGCGCTAGTTGAAGTGTGTGGTTTGAAATTGCTTTGTGAGCACTATTTTAGCGCATGGTGTGATTTGATTAATTAAGTGCTTAGGGAGTTAAAAGGAGGGTAAGGTAAAAAAAATTTACCTTAGACAAAAGGGTGGTAAATTGCATTGTTTTTGTTTTATAAAGTCAATTATTTTGGAAATGCAATTATGAGTAGGGAGACATAAGTAGGATTCTATATTAATTCATGCATTAAATTTTTGAAAGGGGTTATAGTGAAACTGAGTGAATATTTGTGATATCTAACCATTGATATTGGCAAAGAGGTTGATTGTGATTGAGACAGGTTTTGAGGTTATTTCTCCATCAAGAAAAATGTATGGGCACATCTTCCTTGTGAGTGGAATATTGTTGGATTGAATATTGTGAAATACAAAGTTGGAGTGAAAAGGTTTTGTTTGATAAGCATTGTTGGAAATGTTTGAATGATTTTTCACATGCATGATTGGTGAATGGTTGTGATTAAAATTGAGTGTAAGATTGGAAACTATATTAAACTAGGGTTTGTGAAAGAACATGATTATCATTGTTATATGATATTGAGAACTATCTTGAACTAGGGTTTGTGAAAGATCATGAGTATCATTGTTATGTGAATTTGGAATCAGCTTGAGTCAAGGTTTGAGCTACATAGTGTAATTTTTTGAAAGCATTGTGAAACATTTGTTTAGAGTTTGCAAGCAAGTTGTGTTTCATTAAGTGGATGGTTGAGTAAGATTGGATGAGGATATTTTATTGAATACATTGGAATGATAGTTGAAGTTCTGTGAAACAAATTGTTCTTTATTTCTGAATTGGGTTGAAGAAAATTTTGAGAGTGATTGAGTGGTTTGTGAGTATAAAATATATTGAGTCTCTAACAATTCTCTATATGCTTCTATGATTAAACAATATTTTGAGTGAAACTTGTTTGTGTGATTGAAGAGGTTTTCTAAAAGGATTAAGTTGAGTTGTGTATGCAAGTTTTGTAATTGATTTGAATAAAGCTTTTGTGAAAGCTAGTGGGCAGGTTTGAGTAATTCCTAGAGGGGACTTAAGGACAAAGTTGAGTAAGATTTTTTGAAATCTTAAGGACATATTTGTGTGAGCTTTTGTGAAATATTACAATCTGATTTCAGGTAAGTCTTTGTGAAGACTTGTTGCGTAGACTGGACACATTCTAGAGAGAACTTATTGAGGAGAGTAGAGACAAAGATTGAGCATATTTGTGCTAGATTGAAGGACAGTGTTTAGTGCAGATTTAAGATAGATATTGAGCAAGTTTTTCCTATGATGAAGGATAGTTTTTAGTGTAGATTTGAGACAGACATTGAGCAGATTTATGCAGGGTAGAGGACATATTTTAGTACAGATCTAAGACAGATACAGAGTAGAGTAAGAGCAGGATTTGGAGGTGACAGAGCAGAGGATAGTAGTCTCTAGTGGATAGAGATCCATTAGCGAGGGTAGTTATGACAAATATCTTCTATGGAGAGAGACCCACAAGCTAGAGTAGAGGAGGTAGTAGTATTCTAGAGGATCACCGACCAGAGCAGAGAAGAAGGAGTTCTCTTGTGGATAGGGATCCACAAAATTTATTAGGGGATTGGTGTCTCCTTCGTACAATGGTCCATAAACATTATAATAGGGAAGGATTCCCAAGAGATTTGTTGAGAAAATTTTAGTGAAATATTTTCTTCGTGGATGTAGCCCACATTGGGTGAACCATGTTAAATCATGTCTCTCATGTGTGTGATGCTTTGTGTAATGCTTACTGCTTTAATATTGTTGATGTTATCATATGGTTTGACAAGAAAAAATCTTTATATTATATTGTTCACCCCACTCTCAGTATAAGCACATGTTCTTCAATTGGTATTAGAGCGGGTCTCTCTATGAAAAGACTAACAACTTGGAGGAAGATCCATCAGGAACACACATGACTTTAAAAAATGAAGAAGAGACCATGTTTGACATAAAAGAGGAATTATTTGCTACTCTCAGAAACTTGGAAAAGATTATAAAGAAGAAATCAAGTTTGAAGGATCAAATTCAAGAGGGTGAAGAAGCAAAGATGGAACTTCTACAAAATCTCATAGAACTTCTACAAGTGCTATACATATCTCAAAGAATCCAGTGATGCACTCCAGGACAAAGCACATTTTGATCAAGTATCATTTTTTGAGAGAACAGGTGACAGATAAGCAAGTCAAGTTGGAATATGTTACTATAAAGGAACATATTGCGGATATTTTCACTAAGCCACCTCCAAAAGAGACTTTTGAATATCTTCGAGGATATTTGAGAGTAGTCATACTCCCATCCCAAAATTAACCACCTCAATAGAGGATGTGGGGGAGGGGCTAAGCTAAGAGTCTCATTCTTAGCCCCAAGCCCCAAAGGTTACCCTTTACCATTTATGTCAAAGGGGGAGATATTTGAGTTAGGAGGAGAGAATTCAGTCAGGGGGAGCAGTACTGAAAAGAAAAAGGAATTGTTACAAAAAAGGGGTTGCCATCAATGACAAAGGAGGAGATTGTTGGAAATTTTGAGTTAGTTGTGTTGTCATTGATTTCAAGATTCAGTGTCAGGAATTAGTGTAGGACTTGGCAAAGAAGGGTTAAAATATTTATATTTTAAGCCCAAGATATTTGGTTTAAGAGCTTCACATGATTGGTCAAAAGGACGGTTAAATACCCTGAAGAAAAGGCCTAAAGGAAATAATATTATAATATTTATTATTATAATATTAAAGGCGGTCAGAAAAGGTCTAAGGGCGAAAGAGAAAAAACCTAAGCCTAGTGGAAATAATATTAGAATATCTTTATTATAATATTAAAGGTTAAATTAAAGCCTAAGGTAATTTATAAATAATTTATAATATTTATATTATAAATTAATTTATAAAAATAATATTATTAAAATCCAAATTTGGGTTGGGCGCAAATTTAATTTAAACATTTATTCCCCCACCGACGTTCTAAGGATAGAAGCATATGGTATAAATACCATAACATTTGTCTTACAAATTCAAGTCTTCGAATATTAATGCACATGCGAATATTGGAAGTGGAATGCGATAAATTCGTGAGCAAAGGACAAAGAGGATATTAATTTTTTATTGGCATCGAAAGTTGTGAAGGACAAAGTGACCAATGCATAAAGCCTTATCACCAACCAATCGGTTGGTCTAGTGGTAATCCCTTGGTGTGTAAGGTGATGGGAATGCAAAGGTGTTGCATTCGATTCTCGACGGTGGAGAAGGGACAAAGCCTTTTTAACTTTGGCATTGGTTGGAGAAATAAAGTTCTCAAAGCACTTTCGCCTTCCATGTAAACACCTAGCTCACATGGTAGCTAGGTCGTAGGCAGTGGCTTGACCTGGGATCGAGTCCCACCAAGGAGCGCGTGAGGTATTTAATTTTTGTTTTAATAAAATCGCATGGTCTATGGTCTATGGTTTCTTGGTGGCGCTAGTTGAAGCGTGTGGTTTGAAATTGCTTTATGAGCATTATTTTAGCGCATGGTGTGATTTGATTATTTAATTGCTTAGGGAGTTAAAATGTGGGTAAGGTAAAAACAATTGTACCTTAGACAAAAGGGTGGTAAATAGTATTATTGAAGGTTAAAAGTAAATTACATTGTTTTTGTTTTATAAAGTCAATTATTTTGGAAATGAAATTATGAGTAGGGAGACATAAGTAGGATTCTAGATTAATTCATGCATTAAATTTCTGAAAAGGGTTATAGTGAAACTAAGTGAAAATTTGTGATATCTAACCATTGATATTGGCAAAGAGGTTGATTGTGATTGAGACAGGTTTTGAGGTTATTTTTCCATCAAGAAAAAGGTATGGGCACATCTTCCTTATGAGTGGAATATTGTTGGATTGAATATTATGAAATACAAAGTTGGAGTGAAAAGGTTTTATTTGATAAGCAATGTGGAAAATGTTTGAGTGAGTTTTCACATGCATGATTGGTGAATGGATGTGATGAAAATTGAGTGTGAGATTGAAAACTATCTTGAACTAGGGTTTGTGAAAGAACATGAGTATCATTGTTATGTGAGTTTGAGAACTATCTTGAACTAGGGTTTGTGAAAGATCATGAGTATCATTGTTATGTGAATTTGGAATCATCTTGAGTCAAGGTTTGAGTTCCATAGTGTGAGTTTTTGAAAGCATTGTGAAACACTTGTTTAGGGTTTGCAAGCAAGTTGTGTTTCATTGAGTGGATGGTTGAGTAATATTGGATGAGCATTATTGATTGAATGCATTGGAGTGATAGTTCAAGTTCTGTGAAATAAATTGTTCTTTATTTATGAATTGGGTTGAAGAAAAGTTTGAGAGTGATTGAGTGGTTTGTGAGTATGAAACATATTGAGTCTCTAACAATTCTCTATATGCTTCTATGATTAAACAAGATTCTGAGTGAAACTTTTTTGTGTGATTGAAGAGGTTTTCTGAAAGGATTGAGTTGAGTTGTGTATGTAAGTTTTGCAATTGATTTGAATAAAGCTTTTGTGAAAGCTAGTGGGAAGGTTTTAGTAAGTCCTAGAGGGGACAAAAGGAAAAAGTTGAGTAAGCTTTTGTGAAATCTTAAGGACATATTTGTGTGAGATTTTGTGAAAGATTACAATCTGATTTCAGGTAAGTCTTTGTGAAGACTTTTTGCGCAGACTAGACACGTTCTAGAGAGAACTTATTGAGGAGAGTAGAGACAGAGATTGAGCATATTTGTGCTAGACTGAAGGACAGTGTTTAGTGCAAATTTAAGATAGATATTGAGAAATTTTATTCTATAACGAAGGATAGTGTTTAGTGCAGATTTGAGACAGAGATTGAGCAAATTTATGCAGGGTAGAGGACAATGTTTAGTACAGATCTGAGACAGAGATAGAGCAAAGTAAGAGAAAGCTTTGGAGGTGATAGAGCAGAGGACGATAGTATCTAGTGGATAGAGATCCATTAGAGAGAGCAGTGAAGACATAGGTCTTCTATGGAGAGAGACCCACAAGCCAGTGTAGTAGAGGCAGTAGTCTTCTAGAGGATCACTAGCCAGAGAATAGGAGTTATCTTGTGGATAGGGATCCACAAACTTGATTAAGGTATTGGTATCTCCTTTGGATAGTGGTCCATAAATATTGTAATAGGGAAGGATTCCCAAGAGATTTGTTGAGAAAAGTTTAGTGAAATATTTTCTCTGCGGACGTAGCCCACATTGGGTGAACCACATTACATTATGTTTCTCATGTGTGTGATGCTTTAAGTAATGCTTACTGCTTTAATATTGCTTATGTTATCATATGGTTTGAAAAGCAAAAAAATTTATCTTACACTGTTCACCCCCCTCTCAGTATAAGCACATGTTCTTCAACTTTAAACTCAAATTGAGCAACCTTTAGGCTTTGGTTCTCTTACCAGCATCTTTTTACTAGCCTAGGCCTTATACTAGTGTCCATTTGCTAGACTGTGCTCTATTACTAACTGTAACGATCCTCTCATTAATCAACTCAAAACAACCCAAGAGAGAATATTTTTTTTAAGTGTGGAATTCATAAGCAAAGGTTGCACAAGTAAGGTTCACAAGATATTTCCATTTCACATAAGGCATAACCACTTTTGAGATATCTTGGAAATATCTTGACAAGGTACTAGACAGGATGTCTAAAGCATTGTATTCCCAAGTACCCTCACGTGAACATAAATAAATCTCATATAATTTACCATCTCTCTCTAAGCATATTATATTCATTTAGTTTAGTATTTCATAAAACCATTGCAATGGACAAATAACTTTACTAAAGCATTCTTAAGTGAATATAAAATACTCCATCATATAAACAAGACATGATTTCATTCATATTCTATCCTAGCAAAAGACTATGCATATATCATTTTAATAACCTTTAATTAAATAGCATACAATAAACTAAAATAGTAGATGCAAGTATCAAATATAACACCACATTTATCTTGGAAAACCCCAAAGGGAATAACCTAGCCTCAAATATATCATTTCATTATATAATCATAATTTTCTCTAATATAATCAATTTAAGGAATTCTAAAATTTCATTTTCCAAAATCATCAATATATTACATAAGAATTTTGATAATTCTTGATGTTACGAAAGAACACCATTCTTTCCAAATATAATCAGTAACAACCCGTTTTCATGAAAACAAGGTAACATGTTTTCAACAATCATATAGTATAAAATATATTTCAAGAAGGGACCCTATAATCCCTTCCACGTCCATATCATAATGTATAAAATAAGTTTCGAGAAGGCACCCTATAATCCCTTCCATGTTCATATCATATTGTATAAAATGATTTTCAAGAAGGGACCCTATAATCCCTTCAAGAATTAACTCCAAGTTCATTATTTCCAAAATATTATTTTATCAAAAATCTAGAACTTCCACAATTCTAGAATTAACTCCATGTTCATATCATCAACTTAGAACTTCCATAGTTCTATCATTAGTTTAGAACTTCCACAGTTCTATCATCATTTTAGAACTTCCATAGTTCTATCCATGAATGGCTACAACCATTCAATAAGCAAAGTATTTTCTCTAAATTATCTTTACAATCAAGCCATGATTTGTTTTACAAATCCTATCAAATTTTCCCCAAAATTTGACCTATGGATGCATTCAATTTTTCCACAAAATATTTTATAAATCCTATCTATTTTTTCCAAAATGCATTCAATAAAATAAAAAGGGAGAGTAATCCACTTAATATCTTACCAAATCAAAGAGGAGAGATTAATCCATTTAATCTCAAATTATTCCAAAATACGAAATTAATCCATTTAATATCTAATTACTCCAAAAGGGGAAATTAATCCATTTAAACTCTAATTATTCCAAAATAAGAGATTAGTCCTTTTAATCTCTAATTAATCCCAAAAGAGAAATTAATCCATTTAATCTTAAATTATTTCAAAAGAAGATATTAGTCCTTTTAATATTTAATTACTCTAAAAATGGGAGATTAATCCATTTAATCTTAAATTATTTCAAAATAAGAGATTAGTCCTTTTAATATTTAATTACTCTAAAAATGGGAGATTAATCCATTTCATCTCAAATTATTTCAAAAGAAGAGATTAGTCCTTTTAATCTCTAATTATTCCAAAAAGGGGAGACTAATCCATTTAATCTCAAATTATTTCAAATTAAGATATTAGTCCATTTAATCTCTAATTATTCCAAAATAATATATTAGTCCACTTAATCTCCAAGTTCAACTAGTCTTCAAACAATAAGGTTTTCATTTCCCTATCAACTATTGGCATATCAACTATTCATTTACTATTCACTATTCACTATAGAATGAGCTCCACATTCATCCTCTTATACACAACTGACATCTACAGACATCAAATTCTGGTCATTTGCACTAGAATTACTATACTATTTATTATTCACATTTCCACTATTCATTTACTATTAACTAACCCCCTTGGCTACCTAATCCCTCTTTCACACCTAGCTCCTGGTCACCATGTGGCCAACCATTTAACCTACCCTAGTCAAAGGTCTACAGGAAGGTCTAATTTTCATTACTTGTCAAATCGGTCTCTACTACATTCTTACAAGGAATCACACCATTCCTTCTCTCAAATTATTAGTACAAATTATGGGTGCACAAGAACCCCATACTTCTTATGCTCCACACCGTGAGTTGATCCCTTTAACTCATATTTCAATAACAATGAGGGAATCCCCATAAATTCCCTTGGGTGAACTCCATGTTCATCCTCCTAAAGATAACCTCTATCTTTTAATCCACACTCAAGGAACATCTTTCCTCAAAAAATCTAATGTATTCTTCCATCCAAAGAAAATACGCATAACAACTCCAAATTATCCAAATAGAACAATTTGAAAACCATATTGTTTGATTGAAATAATTTAAAGACAAAATAACTTTTAATTACCTTATATCCTAAACTAAATTCAAAGGAAAGAGAACTGATTTCGTAAAGTTATTTACAAGGGTTCAAACTTATAAGCAAGCAATATAAAAACAATCATTCATTTCCAAAGTGTAATAAACTCCTTCAAAAATAAAGGCAATTAAGGTGGTATAATCCAACCTTGAACTTCAAATGCTCATTCCATTCAATCTTCCAAGATTTGTACTTTGGCTAAGTCCTTCTAGCCTCCTTCTAGCCTTCTCCTCATGCTAGCCTCCTAGTGTCTTGCTCCTCATGCTTATCCAAGAATCCCTCTCATATTCCTAAGGTTGCCTTACCTAAATGCCTCTACTAGATTATGAATTTTCCCTAAAACTCATTTCTCTTACAAAGCATTATGGTTTTTTATCCACAAAAGTGGAGAGCATACTCCCTAAGCAATGGAGAAAAAATGAGGGAAATCCCCCTCAAAGGCTTCAAGATTACCCTCTCATGCTTGCCCTCTCATGCTTACCCTCTCATGCTAGCCTCTAAGTCCTCCTCATGCTCTGCTTAACCTAGTCTTCTCCTTGTGCTAAATTAACTCCCAACTAAGCCCTCTATGCTTATTTATAGGCCTTATTGAAATATGTCTTTATTAAACTATTAATTTCTCCCTTTATGAGTCATAAAGGTGAGTTAATATTAAATGATAGAAATATCCTCTATTATGGTCCCCTTTTACTCTCCTCCCTTAATTTGGAGAATATTACCATCAAAAGGGTTTATACCTCATATTTTAATAATGCTTTAATTAAGATACCCTTTTTCCACCCTTGGTTTGAAAATGGGGGGTCTATTTTGAAAAGCATTATTTAATTCCTAATTTTGGCCCTTTTGCTAAATTTAAAAGGACTACTATTGAGATACTAAGATGCCTTAATTTAATCAATATTAAACACCCATTAACAAAGATGCCAATCCTCCTCCCTTCATTTGGAGGGTGTCCAAATCCATTAGTCATTCCCTAATTTGGCCTCTTTGCTAAATTTAAAAGGACTACTATTGAAATAGTAATATTAATCAATATTAAATTTCCATTAGCAAAGATGCCAATCCTCCTCCCTTCATTTGGAGGGTGTTCAAACCCATTAGTCATTCCCTAATTTTGAACCCTTTGCTAAATTTAAAATGACTACTATTGAAATAGTAAGATGTCTTAATTTAATCAATATTAAATTCCCATTAGCAAAGATGCCAATCCTCCTCCCTTCATTTAAAGGAGGGGACAATTTGGTAAACTATTGTTTTGTTCCAAGGGGAAGATGCTCTTTCTCCTCCCTTGGTTTGAAAGGGGTCTTTGTCACCCAATTCCAACTCAATTTCCTATTTAAAAAAATAAGCTAAATAATAAAATCATCTAATTAAAGCTAATCACAATTAATTAATTAAACTTGTAATTAATATTAAATCATATAATTAAATCTAATCATAATTAATTAATTAAACTTGTAATTAATATGGAGAGAGATCCACAAGCCAGTGTAGTGGAGGCAGTAGTCTTCTAGAGGATCACCATCCAGAGCAGAGGAGAAGGAGTTCTCCTATGGATAGGGATCCATAAACTTGATTAGGGGATTGGTGTCTCCTTTGGATAGAGGTCCATAAACATTGTAATAGGGAAGGATTCCCAAGAGATTTGTTGAGAAAATTTTAGTGAAATATTTTCTTCGTGGACGTAGCCCACATTGGGTGAACCACGTTAAATCATGTCTCTCATGTGTGTGATGCTTTGTGTAATGTTTACTGCTTTAATATTGTTGATGTTATCATATGGTTTGAAAAGCAAAAAGTTTTATCTTATACTGTTCACCCCCCTCTCAGTATAAGCACATGTTCTTCAATTGGTATCAGAGCGGGTCTCTCCATGAAAAGACTAACAACTTGGAGGAAGATCCATCAGGAACACACATGACTTCAGAGAATGAAGAAGAGACCATGTTTGACATAAAAGAGGAATTCTTTGCTGCTCTCAAGAACTTGGAAAATATTAGAAAGAAGAACTCAAGTTTGAAGGATCAAATTCAAGAGGGTGAAGAAGCAAAGATGGAACTTCTACAGAGTCTCACAGAACTCAAAATAAAGGTAGAAGAAGGAAAGAAAATTGAACAGGATATGATAGATCTATTAAGAGCAAGGGAAACAGAATGTGAAATATTGGAAGCAAAAATTGTTTATCTAAGGAATGAAGTTGAAAAGACCAAGTTACGACAAGATATAAAGTTGGGGAAATAGAAAGAGGAGTCAAGCCTTCAAGAAGCAGAGACATCAAACAAAGATAAGCAAGTGACTCATACTCTGGAAGGAAAAGACATCAAGAAAGAAGAAGGCAAAGAAGAACCATGGACAAGAGTTAATCACAACAAAAGGAGGAGCACTCGACCATATTTTCCAAGGCATTCAAATAGGTTACATAATCTCTTCCATGGCTATTGCTTTTCATGTAACAAATATGGTCATAGAGTTGTACATTGCACTGGTTATGTTAAAAAGGATGTCAATAGAAATTTCAATTCTTTTGCACCTCTTATGAATAGTGATGTCATATGTTATAAGTGCAATAATTTTGGGCACAAGGCTAGATGGTGTAAAATGGTATTTCCTGAGTCAAGTAAAAAGAATACAACTTCAACAATTAGGAAAGAGAGAAAAGGGCATGAGAAAGCTAGATCAATGTTAGTACAAACAACTCTTCATGTTCAGGATAAGGGAAAACAATGGTATCTTGATAGTGGATGTTCTAGTCACATGACAGGAGACAAAAGTAAATTTCTAGTACTCAAAGAAACTGATGGAGGATCAGTAAGATTTGGTGATAATGGATCAGCAAAAATTTGTGGGAAAGGAACTCTGAGTTTAGATAATGGGAAAACAAAAATAGAGAATGTATTGTATGTCAAGGGGTTGAGGCACAATCTACTAAGTGTGAGCCAACTTTGTGATCAAGGGCACATGGTTACTTTTCATCCAAGTAGGTGTGAGATTAGAAAGTCTAAAACTAGAAAACTTATTGCAAATGCAAATAGAACTACAAACAACCTCTACATGTTAAGTGAGATTAAAGGAGAAAAGTGTTTTCTATCACAAGAAGATGAGAGTTGGTTGTGGCATAGAAGAATGGGTCATTTGAACTTTGACAACATAGTAAACATAAGCAACAAGCAGGTTGTCAGAGATTTACCAAAGCTAAAAAGGCCACAAAACACAATTTGTTCACAATGTCAGCATGGGAAGCAAACTAGAACAAGTTTCAAGTCAAAAGGATTTATGTCATCTGAGCCATTGAGGCTAGTGCACACTGACCTATGTGGTCCTACAAGGACAAAGAGTTTACAAGGTGAAAGTTACTTTATATTATTTATAGATGATTATTCCAGAATGATTTGGGTAGCTTTCCTAAAAGAAAAGTCAGAAGCTCTTGAGAAGTTTAAAGCTTTTAAAGAGTTAGTGGAAAATGAAACAGGTAAAAGGATTAAGAGTTTAAGGTCAGACAGAGGAGGAGAATTTACCTCAAATGAATTCGTAGACTTTTGTGAACAACATGGGATCAAAAGAGAATATTCAGCAGCAAGAACTCCTCAACAAAATGGGGTAGTTGAAAGGAAAAATAGGACAGTTGAGAATATGGCTAGAGCCATGTTAAATGAGTCTAATATTTTAGATGGTTTTTGGAAAGAGGTAGTACATACAACAACATATATCATCAATAGAGCTCAAGTAAGAGTAAACCATCACAAAAATCCATATGAGCTCTGGAAAGGAAGACCAACTACTATAAAGTACTTCAAAATTTTTGGAAGCAAATGTTACATAAGACGGGAAGAGAAAAATTTGGGTAAGTTTGACCCAAGATGTGATGAGGGTATTTTTCTTGGCTATTCCACCAAGAGCAAAGCCTATAGATGCTATAACAAAAGGACACGTACTATTATAGAAAGTATAAATGTAACAGTTGATGAGAAGATAGGATCAAGAGAACCAGTTCAAGAAATTGTGTATCAAGAAGATGAAAGTTGTCAAGAAGAGTTATGTGAAGAATCAGAGGAAGAAGATGAAACACAAAGATTGTTTCCTAAGACTCCATCCAGGTATGTATAGAAAAATCATCCAAGGGATCAAATCATTGGGAATCCAGATGAGAGACAGACAAGGAGAAGGATAATAGCATCAAATCAACAAGCAAATTTCTCCTTGTTATCTAAAGTTGAGCCAAAATATTTCAATGAGGCAAGTGAAGATGACTTTTGGATTAAGGCAATGAATGAGGAACTAGATCAGATAGAGAAAAGTAAGACTTGGGAACTTGTCCCATGACCAAAGGACAAGAATGTGATTGGCACTAAATGGGTATTCAGAAACAAGTTAAATGAAGATGGTCAAGTAGTCAGAAATAAAGCAAGATTAGTATGCAAGGGTTATGCACAGGTTGAGGGAATTGAATTTGATGAGACATTTGCTCCAGTTGCATGACTTGAAGCTATCAGAATGTTCTTAGCCTTCTCAAGTTTCAAAAACTTCAAAGTATATCAGATGGATGTTAAATCAACCTTTCTAAATGGTGTTCTAGAAGAAGAGGTTTACATTGAGCAGCCAGAAGGATTCAACTTGATTGATAAACCAGACTATGTATGCAGATTGAAGAAGGCACTTTATGGACTAAAGCAAGCTCCTAGAGCTTGGTACTCAAGATTGGATAAGTACCTACAAGAACAGGGTTTCAGGAAAGGAATAGTGGACAATAACTTATACATAAAAAATGAAGGGAATGACTTACTAATTATGGTTGTTTATGTGGATGATATTATTTTTGGAGGCAACAATGATAAGATGTGTCAAAAATTTGCAAAGAGCATGCAGAATGAATTTGAGATGTCAATGCTTGGTGAGTTGTCCTTCTTTCTTGGACTTCAGATTTCATAATCAGAGAAAGGAGTATTTCTTTCACAAACCAAGTATATAAAAGAGATGCTAAAGAAATTCAAGTTAGAATATTGTAAACCAGTGAGTACCCCCATGGTTACAGGATGCAAGTTAAGTAAAGATGATGAATCTCCTGAGGCAAATCAAAAATTGTACAGATCTATGATTGGCAGCTTACTGTATGTCACAGCTACAAGACCAGATATCATGCAAGCAGTGGGATTAGTGGCAAGGTTTCAAGAAGCACCCAAGGAGACACATGTAGTAGCAGTAAAGAGGATTCTCAAGTATTTAAAAGGGACTATGGATTTTGGGCTCTAGTATCCCAAAAGTGATAATTTCACTCTCACAACATATACAGATGCAGATTGGGTTAGCAGCATTGATGACAGAAAAAGTACAAGTGGAGGAGCATTCTTTCTTGGAGACTGTTTAGTCTCTTGGCTAAGTAAGAAATAGGCATCAATATCCTTATCCACAGTAGAGGCAGAGTATATTGCAGTAGTTGCTTGTTGTACACAGGTATTATGGATGAAGCAAACTCTAGAGGACTTCAAGATAAAGCATGATCACCCTATTCCCATATTGTGTGATAATACAAGTGCTATAAATATCTCAAAGAATCCAGTGATGCACTCTAGGACAAAGCACATTCTGATCAAGTATCATTTTCTGAGAGAACAGGTGACAGATAAGCAAGTCAAGTTGGAATATGTTACTACAAAGGAGCAGATTGTGGATATCTTCACTAAGCCACTTCCGAAAGAGACTTTTGAGTATCTTCGAGGAAATTTGGGAGTAGTTCTACTCCCACCCCAAAATTAACCACCTCAAGAGAGGAGGTGGGGGAGGGGCTAAGCTAAGAGTCTCATTCTTAGCCCCAAGCCCCAAAGGTGGCCCTTTGCCATTGATGTCAAAGGGGGAGAGATTTGAGTTAGGGGGAGAGCATTCAATCAGGGGAGCAGTATTGAAAAAGGAAAAGGAATGGTTACAAAAAAGGGGTTGCCATCAATGACAAAGGGGGAGATTGTTGGAAATTTTGAGTTAGTTGTGTTGTCATTGATGTCAAGAGTCAGTGTCAGGAATCAATGTAGGACTTGGAAAAAGAAGGGTTAAAATATTTATATTTTAAGCCCAAGAGATTTGGTTTAAGAGCTTCACATGATTGGTCAAAAGGATGGTTAAATACCCTGAAGAAAAGGCCTAAAGGAAATAATATTATAATATTTATTATTATAATATTAAAGGGTTAAAAGGTCTAAGGAAAAGAAAATACCTAGGCCAAATGGAAATAATATTATAATATTTTTATTATAATATTAAAGGTTAAATTAAAGCCTAAGGTAATTTATAAATTATTTATAATATTTATATTATAAATTAATTTATAAAAATAATATTATTAAAACCCAAAGTTGGGTTGGGCGCAAATTTAATTTAAATTTTATTCCCCATCGACATTCGAAGGAAAGAAGCATATGGTATAAATACCATAAGATTTACCTCACAAATGCAAGTCTCTGAATATTAATGCACATGCGAGTATTGAAAGTGGAATGTGAAAATTCATGAGCAAAGACAAGAGGATATTAATTTTTTATTGCAACCGAATATGTGAAGGACAAAGTGACCAAGGCATAAAGCCTTGTCACCAACCAATTGGTTGGGCTAGTGGTAAGTTATTGGGTGTGTAAGGTGTTGGGAACACAGAGGTGTTGCGTTCGAGTCTCGACGGTGGAGAAGGGACAAAGCCTTTTTGGCTTTGGCATTGGTCGAAGAAACAAAGTGCTCAAAGTACTTTTACCTCCCACGTGAGCACCTAGCTCACACGATAGCTAGGTCTGGCTAGGGCGCAGGTGGCAACTTGACTTAGGATCGAATCCCATCGATGAGTGTGTAAAGGTACTTTAATTTTTTATAAAGTTGCATGGTCTATGGTCTAAGGTTGCATTGTGTAGTTGAATGATTTAATTTTTGTGATGAACTATTTATATGGTGTATTTTATTAATTAAGTGCTTTATGGGAGTTATAAGGAGGTTAAGGTAAATATATTTTTACCTTAGATAAAAGGTGGTAAATATATTATTGAAGTTTAAAAGTAAATTGAATTAATTTTGTTTATAAAGTGTGTCGATTATTTTGGATAATGCAATTTTGAGTAGGGAGACATAAGGTAGTGATTTGGATTAATTTATGCATTAAATTTTTAAAAGGGATTATAGTGAAACTGAGTGAAAATTTGTTGCTATCTAACCTTGAAATTGGCAAAGAGGTTTTGATTGTGATTAAGACAGGTTTTGAAGATATATCTCCATCAAAACAAAAGGTATGGGCACATCTTCCTTATGAGTGAAATATTGTTGGATTGAATGTTGTGAAATGCAAAGTTGGAGTGAAAAGGTTTGTTTGATAAGCATTGTTGGAAATATTTGAGTGAGTTTTCATATGCATGATTAGGTGAATTTTAATTGGTATTAGGTTTGTGAAAGATCATGAGTATCATTGTTATGTGAATTTGGAATCATCTTGAGTCAAGGTTTGAGTTCCATAGTGTGAGTTATTGGAAGTATAGTGAAACACTTGGTTAGGGTTTGTAAGCAAGTTGTGTTTCATTGAGTGGATGGTTGAGTAAAGTTGGATGAGCATTATTGATTGAATGCATTGGAGTGATAGTTCAAGTTCTGTGAAACAAATTATTCTTTATTTCTGAATTGATTTGAAGGAGAGTTTGAAAGTGATTGAGTGGTTTGTGAGTGTGAAACATATTGAGTCTCTAACAATTCTCTATATGTTTCTATGGTTAAACAAGATTCTGAGTGAAACTTGTTTGTGTGATTGAAGAGGTTTTCTGAAAGGATTAAGTTGAGTTGTGTATGCAAGTTTTGCAATTGATTTGAATAAAGCTTTTGTGAAAGCTAGTGGACAGGTTTGAGTAAGTCCTAGAGGGGACTTAAGGAAATTGATTTTTTAACTTAAGACAATTTGTGTGAGATTTTGTGGAAGCTTACAATCATATTTGAGGTAAGTCTTGGTGAAGACTTGTTGA
The DNA here is from genome assembly GCA_028583015.1 of Wollemia nobilis. Lineage (NCBI taxonomy): Eukaryota > Viridiplantae > Streptophyta > Pinopsida > Araucariales > Araucariaceae > Wollemia > Wollemia nobilis. The sequence continues at coordinate 33,185,550 of JAQPPZ010015824.1, forward strand.
GTTCTGGATTTTTAGTAATGAGATAGAGATTGAGCAGATTTGTGCTAGACGAAGGATATGTTTAGTGTAGATTTGAGATAGATATTGAGATTTGTGCTAGACCGAAGGATAGTGTTTAGTGCAGATTTGAGATAGAGATTGAGAAGATTTATGTAGGGTAGAGGATAGTGTTTAGTATAGATTTGAGATAGAGATAGAGCAGAGTAAGAGCAGGCTTTGGAGGTGATAGAGCAGAGGATAGTAGTCTCTAGTGGATAGAGATCCATTAGCCAGGGAAGTGAGGATAAAGGTCTTCTATGGAGAGAGATCCACAAGCCAGTGCAGTGGAGGTAGTAGTCTTCTAGAGGATCACCAGCCAGAGCAGAGGAGAAGGAGTTCTCCTATGGATAGGGATCCACAAACTTGATTAGGGGATTGGTGTCTCCTTTGGATAGAGGTCCATAAACATTGTAATAGGGAAGGATTCCCAAGAGAATTTATTGAGAAAATTTTAGTGAAATATTTTCTCCGTGGAGTAGCCCACATTGGGTGAACCACGTTAAATCATGTCTCTCATGTGTGTGATGCTTTGTGTAATGTTTATTGCTTTAATATTGTTGATGTTATCATATGGTTTGAAAAGCAAAAAGTTTTATCTTATACTGTTCACCCCCCTCTCAGTATAAGCACATGTTCTTCAACTTTAAACTCAAATTGAGCAACCTTTAGTCTTTGGTTCTCTTACCAACATCTTTTTACTAGCCTAGACCTTATACTAGTGTCCATTTGCTAGCCTATGCTCTATTACTAACTGTAACGATCCTCTCATTAATCAACTCAAAACAACCCAAGAGAGAATATTTTTTTTTTTAATTGTGGAATTCCCAAGCAAAGGTTGCACAAGTAAGTTTCACAAGATATTTCCATTTCACATAAGGCATAACCACTTTTGAGATATCTTACAAATATCTTGACAAGGTACTAGAAAGGATGTCTAAAGCATTGTATTCCCAAGTACCCCCACATGAACATAAATAAACCACATATAATTTACCATCTCTCTCTAAGCATATTATATTCCTTTACTTTAATATTTCATAAAACCATTGCAATGGACAAATATCATTAACTAAAGCATTCTTAAGTGAATATAAAACATTCCATCATATAAACAAGACATGATTTCATTCATATTCCATCTTAGCAAAAGACTATGCATATTTCATATTAATAACATTTCATTAAAGAGCATACAATAAACTAAAATAGTAGATGCAAGTATCAAATATAACACCACATTTATCTTGGGAAACCCCAAAGGGAAAAACCTAGCCTCAAAGATATCCTTTCATTATATAATCATAATTTTCTCCAATACAATCAATTTAAGGAATTTCCACAATTCCATTTTCCAAAATCATCAATATATTACATAAGAATTTCCACAATTCTTTATGTTACGAAAGAACACCATTCTTTCCAAATATAATCAGTAACAACCTGTTTTCATCAAAACAAGGTAACATGTTTTCAACAATCATATAGTATAAAATAAATTTCAAGAAGGGACCCTATAATCCCTTCCACGTTCATATCATATTGTATAAAATAAGTTTCAAGAAGGGACCCTATAATCCCTTCCATGTTCATATCATATTGTATAAAATAAGTTTCAAGAAGGGACCCTATAATCCCTTCAAGAATGAACTCCATGTTCATTCTTTTCCAAAGATTATTTTATCAAAAACCTAGAACTTCCACAGTTCTAGAATGAACTCCATGTTCATATCATCATCTTAGAACTTCCATAGTTCTATCATTAGTTTAGAACTTCCACAGTTCTATCATAATTTTAGAACTTCCATAGTTCTATCCATGAATGGCTACAACCATTCAATAAGCAAAGTATTTTCTCTAAATTATCTTTACAATCAAGCCATGATTTGTTTTACAAATCCTATCAAATTTTCCCCAAAATTTGACCTATGGATGCATTCAATTTTTCCACAAAATGTTTTACAAATCCTATCAAATTTTCTCCAAAATGCATTCAATTAAATAAAAAGGAGATTAATCCACTTAATCTCTTAGCAAATCAAAGAGGGGAGATTAATCCATTTAATCTCAAATTATTCCAAAATAAGAGATTAATCCATTTAATCTCTAATTACTCCAAAAGGGGAGATTAATCCATTTAATCTCAAATTATTTCAAAAGAAGAGATTAGTCCTTTTAATCTCTAATTACTCCAAAAAGGGAGATTAATCCATTTAATCTCAAATTATTTCAAAAGAAGAGATTAGTCCTTTTAATATCTAATTACTCCAAAAATGGGAGATTAATCCATTTAATCTCAAATTATTTCAAAATAAGAGATTAGTCCTTTTAATCTCTAATTACTCCAAAAAGGGGAGATTAATCCATTTAATCTCAAATTATTTCAAAAGAAGAGATTAGTCCTTTTAATCTCTAATTACTCCAAAAATGGGAGATTAATCCATTTAATCTCAAATTATTTCAAAATAAGAGATTAGTCCATTTAATCTCTAATTATTCCAAAAGAAGAGATTAGTCCATTTAATCTCTAAGGTCAACTAGTCTTCAAACAATAGGGTTTTCCTTTCCCTATCAACTATTCACATATCCACTATTCATTTACTATTCACTATTCACTATTCACTATAGAATGAACTCCACATTCATCCTCCTACATGCAACCGACATCTACAGACACCAAATTCTAGTCATTTGCACTAGAATTACTATACTATTCATTATTCACATTTCCACTATTCATTTACTATTCACTAACCCCCTTGGCTACCTAAGCCCTCTCTCACACCTAGCTCCTGGTCACCATGTGGCCATCCATTTAACCTACCCTGGTCAAAGGTCTACAACAAGGTCTAATTTTCATTACTTGTCAAATCGGTCTCTACTACATTCTTACAAGGAATCACACCATTCCTTCTCTCAAATCATTAGTACAAATTATGGGTGCACAAGAACCCCATACTTCTTATGCTCCACACCGTGAGTTGATCCCTTTAACTCATATTTCAAGAACAATGAGGGAATCCCCATAAATTCCCTTGGGTGAACTCCATGTTCATCCTCCTAAAGATAACCTCTATCTTTTAATCCACACTCAAGGAACATCTTTCCTCCAAGAGTCTAATGTATTCTTCCATCCAAAGAAAATACGCATAACAACTCCAAATTATCCAAATAGAACAATTTGAAAACCACATCATTTGATTGAAAGAATTTAAAGATAAATTAACTTTTAATTGCCTTATATCCTAAACTAAATTCAAAGGAAAGAGAACCGATTCCATAAATTTATTTAGAAGGGTTCAAACTCATAAGCAAGCAATACAAAAACAATCATTCATTTCCAAAGCGTAATAAACTCCTTCAAAAACAAAGGCAATTAAGGTGGTATAATCCAACCTTGAACTCCAAATGCTCATTCCATTCAATCTTCCAAGCTCTACACTTTGGCTAAGTCCTTCTAGCCTCCTTCTAGCCTTCTCCTCATGCTAGCCTCCTAGTGTCTTGCTCCTCATGCTTATCCAAGAATCCCTCTCATACTCCCAAGGTTGCCTTTCCTAAATGCCTCTACTAGAATACAAAATTTCCCTAAAACTCATTGCTCTCACAAAGCTTTCTGGTTTTTGATCCACAAAAGTGGAGAGCATACTCCCTAAGCAATGGAGAAAAAATGAGGGAAATCCCCCTTCAAAAGCTCCAAGATTACCCTCTCATGATAGCCTCCAAGTCCTCCTCATGCTCTCCTTAGCCTAGTCTTCTCCTTGTGCTAAATTAACTCCCAACTAAGCCCTCTATGCTTATTTATAGGCCTTCTTGAAAGATGCCTTTATTAAACTATTAATTTCTCCCTTTATGAGTCATAAAGGTGAGTTAATATTAAATGATAGAAAGATCCTCCATTATGGCCCCCTTTTACTCTCCTCCCTTAATTTGGAGAAGGTTACCATCAAAAGGGTTTATGCCTCCTATTTTAATAATGCTTTAATTAAGATGCCCTTTCTCCACCCTTGGTTTGAAAAGGGGGTCTATTTTGAAAAGCATTATTTAATTCCTAATTTTGGCCCCTTTGCTAAATTTAAAAGGACTACTATTGAAATAGTAAGATGCCTTAATTTAATCAATATTAAATTCCCATTAGCAAAGATGCCAATCCTCCTCCCTTCATTTGGAGGGTGTCCAAATCCATTAGTCATTCCCTAATTTTGGCCCCTTTGCTAAATTTAAAAGGACTACTATTGAAATAGTAAGATGTCTTAATTTAATCAATATTAAATTCCCATTAGCAAAGATGCCAATCCTCCTCCCTTCATTTGGAGGGTGTCCAAATCCATTAGTCATTCCCTAATTTTGGCCCCTTTGCTAAATTTAAAAGGACTACTATTGAAATAGTAAGATGCCTTAATTTAATCAATATTAAATTCCCATTAGCAAAGATGCCAATCCTCCTCCCTTCATTTGGAGGAGGGGTCAATTTGGCAAACTATTATTTTATTCCAAGGGGAAGATGCTCTTTCTCCTCCCTTGGTTTGGAAGGGGTCTTTGTCACCCAATTCCAACTCAATTTCCTATTTTACAAAAATAGGCTAAATAATCAAATCATCTAATTAAAGCTAATCACAATTAATTAATTAAACTTGTAATTAATATTAAATCATCTAATTAAATCTAATCACAATTAATTAATTAAACTTGTAATTAATATTAAATCATCATTAAGACCATTATGGATCTTCATCCATCTTTTCCTTCTTTCTCATCCTTAGTGGTGACTCCCTCGTCCACTCTATCCAAAGGATTCCTGTTTTTGCAACCATGCAAACTAATGCAAACTATCAACAATACCATATTCTTAAATAAACCAAATATATTGCAAATAATCAACTTAATTCCATTTAATATATCTTCAAAACAACATAAAAATTTCATAATTTCATCATATGAAAAAGCTTGCCAAGTGAGGGTCATGACATTGGACAAATACAATAATGGAGACACCATAAACCAAACAAAAAAAAATGAGGTAAAAATAAACCAAACAAGAATCAAAGTAGCATTAAGAAATGGAATAGATGTGGATTGATTAAAGAGTGAGTGTGAGGCGATTGTGCTTTTGTATGGTGTGTAATTTTTTGTAGTCATGATGGAATGTGGTAAAATTGAAGATGAAAGAAGGTATGATGCCTCTCACCAGACCAAGGGGAAGGCGAGAAGAAGATAAAATTGAGGGAAACCCTCCCAATTAGAATTTTTTTTGAATGGTGAACACGTTCCCCAGGCTAGTGAAGAAGGAAAGAGTGGGAAAGGTGAAATTGATGAGCAATAGGATGATGATGGATGTAAAGGGACGAAGAGACACTTGAGTAGGAGACTCAAGATTATCTTGAATTTTGACCAATGTGAGATGCCCTGGTGATGAAAGCGATGAAAATATTTGAACCTTACCATTGACAAGTTGTAGAGGTCATTTGATTGAATTAAATCCTAGTCTGAAACTATGCTAATGACGATTAGACGGATTTGCTTTTGTCCCAGCAAATAGGGGGTAATGATTATGATTGGTTAATTTTGCTTTTGACCTAGCAAAGGAGGGTGGCAAATGTAAATGATAAGCTATGAAATGAAAAAACCTATGATAAATAAAATAAGGATGGCTAATGATATTCTTCGACAAGGTTTTGGGATACACGTAGATTCCAAGATGGGGTGTTGGGGTATTGATCAAGATTTGTGATAATATTGATTTGATAGTGTCATCCCACTCAAGTGATTGTATGAATGATGATGTGGTGTGACTTGGGTGTATGGATCTGAGGTGGCAAAGGTGGTTGTATACTCCATACAGGTGGATGTATGAATGAATTCAATTGGTGGCCAAGCAAGTATGTGGATGGATAAGAAGGAGGTAATTGATGAAGGGGAGGGTTACGTCGATAGAGTAGAGGAAATGAGGAAGACCAAGGTAAATGAAGAAGACCAAGTGCATGATGAAGTTGTTGAGGTTGGGGCACATGAGCATGAGATTGAAAAATGGTTTTGAAGATTTTGATGATGATCTAGAAAGGTTTTGTGAAAGAACGATGCTACCTACACAAACAAAAAGACCAACATGCAATTAAACAAACAAACAAATGATTGTTGTTGAAAAGTATTTTGTTTGATGTTGTGCAATATTTTTTAAATTTTTGATGGTTTTGTAATGTTTTTGAGACTTTTTATGGTTTTAGAATGTTTTTGTGTTTTGTGTTGGGTTTTGTGTGTTTTATATACCCTAAGTCAAATAGCTATAATGGGGTGAAGGAAGTGGAATCTAACAGGGTGTGTTGATGTCCATTTCTCTTACAAGAAGTGGTACAAAAATGGCTAAAAAAGCTACCTAGGATGGTGGTTGTGATGTTGGGTATCCTAAAGGGGACTAAAAAGTACCTCCTGAAAGAGGTCACACTGTTTGAGTCCTACTACTGGCCTATTCAGGCTTTCATGTCACCCTCAGTCAGGTTTAGACAAGAACGACAATTGTGAATCTACAAATTATTAATCCTCGTAGTCAAAAGGCGTCTAACCTAACCTACCCCGAAGTAATCTCAAGAATAAAAGATTTTTTAGTAATGAAGTTTAAAAAAATCGTTCACGAGACATCTAACCTAACCTACCTTTACTTTATTGTGTTTTTTTATTTTTATTTTTAATTTTTTTTTTGTTTATGGTTTTGTGTTCAGTTTATGCTTTTTTTTATTTTTATTTTTGTTGATGTTTTGATGTCTATGCTTTTTGTGTTGAGTTTTTTTTTTTTCTCGTGTTTTGTTTTGTTTTTATTTTTTTATTTTGGTTCATTTTATGTTTTTTTTGTTTTTGTGTTTATGTTTTTTTTTCTCTTTGTTTGTGTTTGTTTTTTGTTTTTTTCATTTATTTTATTTTTTTGTTTGAATTTGTGCTCATTGTGGGTTATTGGTGAACATGCGATCAACGCATGTGGACCCCGTGTTTGATTGTACTAGCATGCACAAGCACGTTAGGCGTGCACTGAGTGTGCCTAGGGCACGCAGACACTTTGCATGTGCTTGGGGTGGGGCGTGTGGTGCCCCCACACGGGCGTGCAAGCAATGTGCAGTGCACGGACTGTGCACCCTGTGCCCGGCACGCGCTGAGTGCCCCATGGGATTTTGCATGTTCTTCATTGTTCTTGTGGTAAGGAGCGCTGGCCGCATAGATAGATAGATGGGTAGGTATTAACATGGAAAGGAATTTCAATCATGGAATATGTTATTAAACTTGCATAATCATATTAACTCCGGTTAGATAAAGGAAGGTTTGTTTAAAATTGAAACCTAAGATGCCATCTATATCCGTTCATGTAGAAGAGTTGGAGAGCAAGTGGGTAGTTTAAACTCTTCGTTAAAATCGATAAGCCCCAAGTTTAAATCTCTCCCATCACACACTACAAAACGGGAAGGTTTGTTTAAGATTGAAACCTAGGATGCCATCAAGTTTAAATCTCTCCCATCACACACTACAAAACGGGAAGGTTTGTTTAAGATTGAAACCTAAGATGCCATCTATATTCGTTCATGTGGAAGAGTTGGAGAGCAAGTGGAACTAAAACTCTTCAGTTAAAATCGATAAGCCCCAAGTTTAAATCTCTCCCCTCACACACTACAAAACGGGAAGGTTTGTTTAAGATTGAAACCTAAGATGCCATCTATATCCGTTCATGTAGAAGAGTTGGAGAGCAAGTGGGTAGTTAAAACTCTTCAGTTAAAATCGATAAGCACCAAGTTTAAATCTTTCCCCTCACACACTACAAAACTGGAAGGTTTGTTTAAGATTGAAACCTAAGATGCCATCTATATCCGTTCATGTAAAAGAGTTGGAGAGCTGTTTAAGATTGAAACCTAAGATGCCATCTATATCCGTTCATGTAAAAGAGTTGGAGAGCAAGTGAGTAGTTAAAACTCTTCAGTTAAAATCGATAAGCCCCAAATTTAAATCTCTCCCCTCACACTACTACAAATATACAAAGAATTACAAATAAAAAAATGCCACACATGCGGTTATACCTTAACATGTCATTCAGTAGCACACGTTATAATGGTGAAGAAATACCTAAGATGCCACGCATGCAAGTCATTCAGTAGCACACGTTATAATGGTGAAGAAATGCATCTCATCTCTTGCAAAGATTTCTCACACCACTTAAAAATAAAAAAAATTGGGTGAACGTGAGTGTTGCTGGTAATTTCGTGTTATTGAGATCTAGAATAATATGATCGATATGATCGACTCAAATGTAATTAAATGATGGATTACCAATCAATGTAATGCACGTCATCATCAACGCAAGCTTTGGAGGAAACGTCAATTAGGTAGCATTTTTTTGTTCAAAGCGTTCACTTTTTCGACTGGGGAAAATCACACCTGCACTATCAATTACTCATGAGATTACTCATAATTCTCTTTGTTAAGGGTTATTATTTGCGTCATGCTCTGTTGCAATTTTGGTCCAATCTTCTTTTTGAATATGCAAATATAAAAAATAGAAAATCTTGCTTTGGGAGATGGACGAATGAGAATAAGGCTTTAGATGACTTGTTGTTGAGTGAACTAAAGTAAACTAAAAATTAGTGAATTTTTTTGTTTTTGGTTAATTAAGAAAACAGAAAATAACTTGTTGTTGAGTGAACTAAAGTAAACTAAAAATTAGTGATTTTTTTTGTTTTTGGTTAATTAAGAAAACAGAAAATAAAAATAAAGCGGAATTTTTTTTTTCAATAAGCGGAGCAAAAAATAAAATGCAAGTAGATGATTATTTTTTTTGCAATTAACATATCAGTAAATAAAAATAAAGTAAATTTTTTTTTTTTTAATTAATAGAACAGAGTAAAGAAGGAACTTATTTTTTTTAATTAACAAACAAGAAAATAAAAGTAAACCAAAAATATATATTTTTTTTTTAACTAAAAGAATAGAGCAAAAAGGGAATAATTTTTTTAAAATAAAAAGAACAAAGTGAAAAAGGAAAAAAAAAAAAAAAATGTTTTTTTTCAAAGATAAAGAAAAGCGTAAAAGCTACAGAAAAGGAAGAGAAAACATATCACCAAAGTTGTTTATGTATAGCAACACCTGTATATTACTAAGGTTGATTTATGCACAACATTTATAAAAGGTGAATCACCTACGGTCTCAAAGGGATTTAGCAGAAAAACTTTGCACGGGCTGATCTAAGAGATCCGATACGACAAGAGGAGATGGTGAATACAAAACACAACTACAACCACAAAAAGAGAAAAAATTAGTTGGTTGAAAAAAAATTAACAACCTAAGAAGGAGCTAAAAAAACATAAAAAGAAATGTGGGTAAGAGAAAAATGTGATCATCATTTTGTGGAATAGAAAACGTGCCCTTTCATTAATTATAAGAAAATGTTACAATACATGTTTTAACAATGCCCCAGGAACTACAATAGGGGTTACCAAGGTGAAATCCCTTTTTTCAATACATTATAATGGTGCACAAAGGTCTTCTAGACCACCTCAAAGTGTAGGTGGGTTTTGTTGCTTTTTTGAAAAATTGACCACCTTAATCGCATGTGCTCCTATAAGCCTCTGCACACAATCAAACACAATAGATTAGTAATACCTATCGGGTTTGTCTTGATTAGGCCCAAACCCTATGAAGGTGTAAAACAAAAACAACTCTATTAAACTTGATCTTAAAGAAAAATAGAACATGGAATAAGAAAAATAGCTTGATAGAATCACTCGGATCTCAGTAGCGCTTTGCTAGTATTTTTTAGGATTCTCAAATGAAAAAAAATGGGGAATATTTATAATTTTTTTGGAGGGAGAGGGGAAAGTACCCAAGATCTGGAGTGACTACTTTTGCCTAGTGTGAAAAGGTTTGTGATTTAATGTGTGTGGCTTGGGCCTTCATTTTGAATTTTAAATTCATATAAACGTGTTTGATAGTGTGATATGATGAGGTTTAGGATTTAATGTGCATTTAATGTGTGTGGCTTCGACCTTCATTTTGAATTTTAAATTCATATAAATGTGTTTGATAGTGTGATATGATGAGGTTTGGGATTTAATGTGCATTTAATGTGTGTGGCTTGGGCCTCCATTTTGAATTTTAAATTCAAATAAACTCGTTTGATAGTGTGAAATGATGAAATGAAGGGTGTGGAAGGTTTAATAGACATTTAATAATTTTGACTTGGGCCACCAATGGGAATTTTAAATTCGAATTTAAATCCCATGGAATGTGAAAGGGGATTTTGTGGGTGTTAAGTGGAATATTAGAGGAAAATATGGGTTTAATTAGGATTAAGCGGGATTATGAAGAATTTGAGTAAGATTAGGGAAAATGATGGATTAAGTGGGATTTAGAGGAAAATTAGAGGATTAGGGAGGCTAAGAGGGGATTAGCGAGGGTTTGGTTGTGCAAATGACTAAAATTTGATGTCTACACAAGTATGATGTAAGAAGAGAGTGAAGAGTCTAGTATACAAGTGACAAGATGAGAAGCCAAAGGTCAAGAATAGGAAAGTTCGCATCTCCTAGATATGTGAGGAGTGCAACAGAATTATTGAAGAGTCATATTACTATTTCTATATTATGGAGATAAATCTCCATAAATTGTAAGGGAAAATAGTCTATAGCGATCACCACATAGCCAACATTGATAATAAAGCTTGTATATAGTTTTTGAGCAATTTATTATTGTATGTAGTCTTCATGCATGTACATGAATAATTTTTTCCATTTCCATTTCCATTTACATTCATATTTTATATTATAAGCGAATGCTATTTCATTATTATATTGGCTTGGATATATATTTGATTGCTCATATATATAATTCTACTCTTGATTATTGATATTTCTACCTATAATATTATGGTTTAATTATATTGGGACCTATGATATTTTGAGATAAAAGCCAACACCACTAATGTCACCACTATCCACCTTATTAATATAAATAACCACTAAAATATCCACAATTGCCTTGTCATTCACTTTTATTTTGGCTCAATTTATCCTACATACCACCTCATCTCATCCACAATGTCCACCAAGTACCTCAATCTCAAAACCCCTATTTGGAAGATGATGTCACAAGTGTAATTTTATGTGATTGAGTCCTTGAGGATCACCCAAGAGTGTTAAATTATAATAGAACATAATAAGGGTTACATTTAGCAAATCATTGGTGCACCTAGTGTTAAGAATGCATAGGAAGTGGTGGATTCTATTCAAGAAGAGGAGATGAAATCTAAGGAGAAATTTAATCACTTAAAAAAACAACCTCCAAGAACATTGATAATCATGTAGTCCTAGGTAGTTGAGGGTGGAAGAAAACTTGATTATAAAAACCTTATAGATTGACCCATCTAGGTCCTTCACTAGTCTAGATGACTTGTCACCATGGTTTCATAGCTAGAGCTCACTAGAATAGATCCTTATTAGATGATCTAACTTTTCAACTAGTTATAACTAGGAGTGGCCATGCAATACAATTATTCAACAAAGGAGAATGAATGCAATAGGAAAAATACTCAAGATAGTGTGATAGCACCAACTAAGCTTATAGCAAAGAAGCTTTAATTATAAGAAGAAATATAATCCATTAGGAAATATGTCATTAAAGAAGCCTAACTATCACAACGAGTATTATAGTAATAGAAAAATCTTATTAAAAATAAGCAACAAGGAAGTAGATTCAAGGTCTCTCTAAGCAAATCGCACGAGAAAAGAACCAACTTGGGAAATAATTTGAGCAAGAAAATAAAGAGTTGGCGCTACAAGTTGAGCATATACAATATGCATAATAAGAGAGATATTAAGAAATTGCTAAGATCCAAAAATAAATATAGGATCTAAATATAGTAGCAGACAAACCTCAAACATACCTCAATGATAGAATAAGTATAGTCCTTGTGGAACAACATTAGAAATAATATTGTAAATATTAAAAGGAAATTTGAATTTTTGGTTAATTCTAAATCCACCATTGAACAAACAACAAAATCCATTTAGTAAATTAAGGATAACCTTGTCACAAAACATGATATCTTAAACATATAAACTAGGGGTTGATACAAAAGAAATGTTTAGGTGATTAAAGAAAATTCTAGGTGCTTGAAAATACTTGCAAGCCTAATAATACACATCAGCCTCCCTAGTGACCTCAAGATAGAAAATGATAGTAGAGATATAGGGGTTAGTAAATGTTGGATTGCCTAGCATATTTGAGATTACTATAGATGACTCATTTATGAAGATATGATTTAGGTTATGATCAAAGAGGAGATGTCTAGAGCTAAATCAAATATTTCACCATAATAGATAGGGAAGATGGAGGCACTATCAGGTGAGATAAAGAAATTATCAGAGCTACAAGATGGTCTACTTGAGAATCCATACAAGAATATTATAGGTAATGCAAAGGACTTAATTAATCTTAGGTTACCAAGAGATAAGGGATAGAAATTTTTTTTGAAGCTACTATCATAAGAAGATCTAGAGAACCAATAAGTTTACAAATTTAAAATGATAAGGTCCTAATTTTATAGACTCTATGCCCAAGTATAAAGACATAAAATGGGATCTTTCATTAATTGAGCTTAGTGCCTCATGAAGTTACTAGAAATGTGGTAACTTGGATACTACCTTGGGTTTCTAACACTTAAAATACTTATAAAACCAAAAAACTAAGTGATTTAAACCTCTATGAAGCCAATTTTGCAAATTTAAGTTTAGAGATATGATTTTCTCTAAGAGGTATGATTGGTTTGATCATAGTAAAGTGGTCATCAGACAAAAGCAAATCTCTCTACCTCAAGGAATAAATCCCTCATTGATAGATAATTCAAAGCAAGGAGCATAACAATCTCAAGTAAGATCTTTTAAAAGCAATTATTTGACACATAGTAACACCATTAACCATTTTGGAAGGATTCTAATCTATTTAAGTGTGTATTTAGAGGAATGTAACATTAGGAGGTACAACATTTTTCTAAAAATGCCTCCACAACTTTACTTCTACTAGAAGATAAATTTATCACCCAAGGTAACTTAAGGATGAATTCCATCTATAAATAGGATCCATGGACTTTATTATAAAGATAGTTTGGCCTTGAGAGAATCAAACCTATACTTTGTGAGACCACATAGTAATTGCTCATTTTGAACTCATAAGAGATTATGCAAGAATTTTTGCTTTTCAATAATAGAACTACTCTTTTGGATTATGGAATGCATGATGGTTGTGGCATTACTCTTTTGTACTTTTGTCATTCCTTTATATTTCTATTTTACACATGCAGGGATACTTAATCATTATTTAATTTGTCATGTTTTGTTTGATCACACACTCTCCTTGCTATGACTATGGTCATATTTATTTTCATAAATTTTATTTCAACCCCTTACACTTTAAATTTCAAATGTTTTACTCTTATAAATTTAATTTTAGTATTTAGGTTAATTTAGTGAGAATAGTGGGGAGTCAACCTCAAATTGGAGGTTGAATTGAGCATGATATTCCTTCTTCCAATTGTTGAAATAAGATTACGAGCACAAAAGAAAATATCTTTCTGCTATTCAACAATACCATGGATCATATATACCATGAAAGTAGGAGTATAGTAAATAGGTAAATGATCAATCATGATTAAAATATTTTTAAGTCATGATACCTTAGCATAGGAAAGGGCTTGGGTTCGAGGGTTTTGTTCAATAGTAAAAACACTTTTGTAGGAGCACGGAGACCAGGGTTCCAATCCCTCGGGCCCTGTAGTACCGGTGGGCATGTTGCATCAGCGTAGTCGACTATGTAAGTGGTTTACCCAATGCAAGTGGAGGTTATAGTGGTGACAAGGAGGAGATTTAAAACCATGAAGAGGCATATAAAATTGTAATGAGTTACCAATTCCTCTAGTATAATAAAAAAACATAGGAAATGGCTCAATTGGTGATCTTAAAAGATAATGTGATCACTGAGATGGACTATTATCTCCAAGAATGTGATACCATTCATGGAGAGTGATATATATTAACCAAAAAATATTTGATCCTATATTTAGAGATAACAATACTCATCTTTAAGAGTGGTGAGACAAAGTATGTAGTGGAATGACATGGAGATATAATTGGGACTAGCATCTCAATAGATCTTATACAACTAGTGATTTGGTTGCAAATGTAATGTGTAAGAGATCAAGTATAGGTGTAAGTATAAGTAGTAGCATAAGAGGTAGTGATGGAGGGACTCTATGATGAGATTTCCATACCCCAAGATAATATAGACTTTGTTAGGGAGGGCATAGTTCAATATAGGTTTACCTACTTTGTAGGCATGCCTAAGGATCATAGGGTGCATTGACTTATACTAGTGGAACTAGCTACATGTATAATATCTAAAGCCTAAAATAATTAATGTTAAAGAGGATAGCAGGGAATGAAGAGGAAGAGGAAGAATAATTTTTGATATAATGCTAGGAATATGAAAATTTACAATATTACTATTGATTCCATTTTTTTAATTAGGTAAAATAAAGGGTTTTGAAAGGATCCTCGAACCTTTTACACAAGAATAAAGAGAAACCAAAGAGAGAACTAAACAAAGACTAACTGAAACTATCCCCACTAAGGAGACTTGAAAACATCAAAGAGCAAAACTAGAGAACACGAGAAATACCACAAGAGAAAGAGGGGAACCAGAGTATTGAGAGGACCAAGAGAACCCTTTAATACTCCAATACATCATCCAAAACATGATACTTGCCAAACTTAGATTCCTTTTGATCTTACTACATACATTCTATTAACATGTTGACTTCATTGGCAAAAGAAATGACAATTTATAGGGTGCTTCTCAAAGACCTCAACATGTCCTTTATAAAACCCTTGGTAGACTTGGGAGTCCTAAGGAGGTCTTGCAAAAATGTCAAAGTCTTCACATTGTCTGCAAATGTCACCTTGGGTATCTTGGCTTTCTTCTTGATGAGCAGGGAGGAGTCCTTAGAGTCCTAAGACTCTAGGATATAAAGGGTGACCTTCTTGTTCTTTGTTGCCTTCACTCTCAGCTGCTTAGAGCATTTTTTTCTATCTTTGCTTCCTCTAGATCCTCTTAGAGGATCAATTGTGATGCCTTTCTCCTTATTTAGCTCCAAAACCTTAATCCCAGGGGTGGATTTAGAATCAGAATGGGTATGATCAAACTTGAATGGGGAAGGAGTATTCTAAGATGTTAGATTTTGATGGTGTATGCCAAGGGAGAATGCAATCACAAGATGTATGAATATGCAGAAATGTAAGATGCTAAAATATGCTATTAATGGAAAGTGACAAAAATGATACAATGCTGAAATGGAGGAAATGAACACTCCAAAAATGATGCTAAAGAACTACATTGTATCCATCACCAATCTATATGGTGATCTACCCAATATACCCACTACTACCTACAACAATATCTTATCACTCACTATGAGGCCCTTTATATAGAAATATGGATTGCTTGGCCAACACTCTACCTAGTTGTACAAGGGGACACCTTGCACATTTACAACTTGCACATAGACACTTGTGCATTTATTATATTACTTGAAGTAACTAGTTAACTACCCCCTAAAGTAATCTACTACTCTAGTTATGTACCAAGGGTGGTACATTTACATGACCCAAATGATGTAATATACTCTAACACCCCCTGTATTACATTATTTGGGTATTGAAGACTTTAGTCTTCAATATGGATCTTCTTCTCTTGAATAGTCTTTGGCTTGCATTGTATGCCTCCTTGGTCTGATTCTTCCTCTTCTTCTTTAGCCTTTGCTTTAGATCCTATTTTTGTACTTTCATAAGTGGTTGTACTGCTATCTGATTCCTGTAAAGGTAATTTTCCTTCTTTGTCCTTGTTGTGTACAAAGGCTTCTGAACAAACACTCAAAGCATCATGATAAGATCTTGAATTAGTAGAACTTGAAGTACCAATACTGCATGAGGATTGAAATATCTTTTCTAAGTATGATTCACTCAATTTTATTTTCTTTTTAAGAGCTTCTATCAATCCTTTTTGTTCTGCATTCTCATTCTTGTAACATTTGTATATAAGTAATGCCATATACAATATGCTTACAAAATCTAAGGAAAGTGGAATGTTACTTTTTCCATTATCAATTGCTTCAGTGAGTCGAGCATGTAGATAATGTTCCATAGTATCAAAGTTATCTTCTAAGGCTTCACTATGAATCACCTTTGAGGTAAGATCTAAAATTCCTTCAGACTTTATAAGTAGATTCATGATCCCAATTTTTATGGCATTTGCTCTTTCCTTTCTAATAGTGTTGTTCATGTTATTGTTTGTTGTATTTTTGGAGGTAGACATCCTTATAGCTCCCTAGATTAGAGTATATGAATTAGTTTGATTAAACTATTCAAGTCTTAGCTTTTGTAGAATCCCTTATTTCTCCTTAGTTAAGAGATGTGAACTAATTTGATAAAACCTTTCTTAGAATTAGGTTTTGTAGGCTTCCTTATATCTCCCTAATAATTAGAATATGCTTAGTTCACCTTCTAAGTTGATTTTGTAATGTTTTGAGAATAATCAACCTTTTAATTTTACCTTATCTTTCCCAATGAAGTATGCTTTAATGGTTGGATTTATTTTTGTCTCCTTAGAATGAGTATGAGATAATTTTTACCAATTAATTCCAACTCTATATGTAGGCAATTGATTTGCTTCTCTTTCCAATAGATTAATTTTCTAAATTCCAATTATATGTATATAGTTTGAAGTAGTATGCCTTATATCTCCCTAATTTTTGGAATATTAGAAAATAATGGTATTTGCAATTTAATAATGATTTAATCAAGGTTGACAACCTTATATCTCCTACTTGGTTAATTGCAAATATGAATATTCAATACCTTGAAATAAGCTTGCTTGATAATTACTAATGCTTGATAAGTTTATTCCAATGCAATAGTCTATATCACCTTATAACTCCAATTTTAATTAAAGAAAGCAAATTTAATCTTTACCTTAGTAAGGCTTGATGCTCTACATATCCTTGAGTAGCTCCACATACTTTGATGGTTGGTTGGTACGTATCTCCAATGTTGTATTAATGTTGCTTTGACCTTGTTGTCCAATGAAGGGCCTATGTGCTCTTTCTTCAAACTCTTTCAAATCTTGTATAATGTGTATTGTATTCTCCAATGTATGGGCATTGTATTTTCCAATGTTGGACGTAGATGATGACAATAGGCTTTAATGCTTGTCTTGAATTCCTTCTATGATGGATGGTGATAGGCTTTGATTCTTCTTTGACTACAATTTTTGGATAGTGGATGCCTTGCTTCTAGCTTCTTTGACTCTCCTTGACCATGAGCTTTTAATGCTCTTATCTCCTCTTACACATTGCACTCTTTTGCTTGCTATGAATGCACTACTCTCCTTGAGTTTTGGTACCTTAAATAGGAAGGAGATATTTTGATGTTTGACAAGTGTCTTGGGAGTTATATTCAATGCTTATTCCACCTTGGAGTATGTAGATGCTCTTGAAATTTGTTGTATTCATTGCCTGGGTGAAATATAGGCTTTAGAGTCTCTTCTTGGGTGCTTATGAAGCTTTCTTACATGTGTCACTCCTTCTCAGAGGCATTACTTATGACAAGCAACATTCTCCTTCCTCCTGTGTAACGCTTTCTTGGATGATTCTCTTCAGGCGTGCAAGACTTGAGCGTTATTCTGAGTGCTCATTTGAAAGGTGTTAGAGTATATTTGATGGTGACAAGTGGCACCTTTTCCTATTGCATGTACCTTCTTTTCCAATGTATCTAAATGCCTCAATGTATTCTTGGAAGCTTGGCTTCTTTCTTCTTGCTTCCTCAACGTATTTCTACCAACTATTGCAAGCTTGTGATGACTCCTTTCCAACGAAGATAAATGATGTGCTCCTCCCAAATTTGGCTCCAGTTATCATGATTCTTGAGCAATCCAACTCAGGTCCTATGGTGCTTTCTCGATTGGTGGCTAGAGCTTGGTAATGCACCTAATTTTTTCCTTCTTTGCTTGTAATATGTTGTGCTGGAATGCTTAGTGTAGTCTTTGTAATACCTTCTTACGTGGATCACGAGCTGGATTTTGGTGCTTTGTTGTAGATGATAACTTCTTCCTTGTGTTATGTTGTGTATGCTTGTAGGTTTCTCATTGTGTCTATCCAAACCCGTGGGTGATGTGAGCTTCTTGAAGGCTCTTTTGACCTTGCTTGGATAGTGCTCCTCTACGATCGCTTATGAGATGATCCTTGCTTGTGAAGGATGTGTCTTTATGACACTTAAACTCTATCCTCTTTTCTATGTAGGACAAGATGTTATGGTGCAGAATAATGTAAATAGATTTGTAATACAATACCTTGATTTTGCACCTTCTCTTTTGCAAGCTTCTTTTGTTGGTTTTAATGGTGGCTTCTCTGTACTGTTTCTTGTAGGCAAGGGTTGATTGATGTTGTCTTCTCTTCTAGACAACTCTCTCCTTCACTTGGTTAATCTAGTAATGAACCCAAGCTAATAATCATGTAGATAATATGCCCTTGAAGGAGTAATTTCTGCACTAATATTTTACCTGTAATGAGCTCTTAGTGCACCTTGAATCTGAGACTCACCAAGTCTCGATTTTTGGCTTCTTTTCAAGGATATTAATGGTGGATTTCTTCTCCACTCCTTGGAGGAATATGATCCTATTTGGTGGCTTCTCTAGGCCACAATACCTTGCAGGTATTGAGTTTTGAATAGTGTCTTTAGACACTTTGATATTTGCAGATTTTTGTGTCCTTGATCTTAACAATCAATACACAAAATAACCCTTTGAGAGTAACTAGTTTAATGAACAACTAGTATAGTGCAATGAACCAATAATATTTCTAACTTAATGCACTTTAATAATCTCACCTTATTGCTCCTATTAATAAGCTCTCAAAGTAGTTTCAAATGCACTAATGATCACTGCAAATTCCTTAATGTAGTCCTCTTCTCAATAATTAGATAATAGGAAGAATGTATCTAACTCCTATTAATGTGCAGGTAATGAACCTTAATAGAAACTATCTTCTACACTTTCTTTGAGGACTTTAAAATGCAACCTTCTATTTTGCAACTTTTGAATTCTAATAAGGTGCTTAATGAAGTTAAGTAGTAATCTGAATTAAGTGTTCAAGTAATGAACCTTTTGCACCTAAGTTGCTTACCTTTGATGATGAATATCTTGATGAGTTGATTCACCAAATTTCTTGTCTAGAATGGTGGTTGCTCGTAGCTATGAATGCTTCTAGTCTGCTACTCTAAAATTGTAGTAGATGATTTCAACTTCTCCTTCAAGATCTAGCCTGGAACTCTGAAGTCTTGTAGCTAGTAATGCTATCTTGATTGTTGTCCTTTAGTAGTCAATCTATTCACTAAAATGTTGTCCTTCAAGAACCCTTTCAATATTTTGCTATGAATCCAACAAATCCCTATCTTTGAAATGTGCCTTCTTTAGCTATGAAGGGCAATCTCCAAATCTTCTTGGATTTGGTAGGTTTCTTCTATCTGAGTTCTAACTTCAAACAAGACTTTCTTCTCAAGAATCTGAAGGTCTTGAGGTCTTCACAAATCTTCTCTCTGAAGTTTGACAAATTGTTTGCCAAATATTTCTCCTTTGGGCTTGTTGTCGGATGGTGACAATTGTCCCAAGTTCTTCCACTATCTTTTGTAGTGAATTTCTCCAATGAGTTCTCCTAGGAACTTCTTTGATGGCTTCTCCAATTTCTGCAATGAGGCTCTCCAAGCCTTCTCCTTGTTTCTCCTTGAGACCTCTCCAAGGTCTTTAGTCTTGCAACTTCTCTGGTCTTCTTGATGAGACATTTCCTTCAACCTTCAACTACGAAAGTGTTGGCAATGAGATCTTCTTCACGGATATCTAGAACAAGACTTTTTGATAGTCCTTCTCTATCTCTTCCAGGGATGGAAGTTCTTCAATGAGACCTTTGATGGGTCTCTTCAAATTCTTCTAGAGGAAGTCTTCAATCAAAAAAGGAGATCACCAATCTCCTATATTTCATAGACTCTTCTCTGGAGTCTTCTTCAGGTTCAAGGCTTCTATGGCCTTTTCTTCTAGATCAAGGCTTTTGTGGCCTTTTATTTTGGATCAAGGCTTCTATGGCCTTTTATTCTAGATCAAGGCTTTTATGGCCTTTTCATCTACAATGTGTTGGTCTACAATAGGGCTTCCCTCAGTTTCCTTTTCTTGCAAGAAAGTATTAGTAAGCTGATTCTAAATCTTGTCAATGATGAATCTTCACTAGTTGATTTGTCAATCTAGTGGAATGAATGTTGAGTCCTAGTCTTCATGAGTTTTTCTGCAACTCTATGGAAAGACTCTAGCCAAATGTAATCTCAAAAATTTTAGAACTGAGATTTGCTTCTCCTCTCAATATTTCTTGTGACTTTCCTATTCCTAGTGACCTATTGTGGCTCTCCCTATTCCTATTGATCTATCATGGCTTTGATACCACTGTTAGCTTTTGATGGTGTATGCCAAGGGAGAATGCAATCACAGGATGTTGAATATGCAGAAATGTAAGATGCTAAAATATGCTATTAATGGAAAGTGATGAAAATGATACAATGTTGAAATGGAGGAAATGAACACTCTAGAACTGATGCTAAAGAACTACATTGTATCCATCACCAATCTATATGGTGATCTACCCAGTATACCCACTACTACCTACAATGATATCTTATCACTCACTATGAGGCCCTTTATATAGAAATATGGATTGCTTGGCCAACACTCTACCTAGTTGTACAAGGGGACACCTTGCACATTTACAACTTGCACATAGACACTTGTGCATTTATTATATTACTTGAAGTAACTAGCTAACTACCCCCTAAAGTAATCTACTACTCTAGTTATGTACCAAGGGTGGTACATTTACATGACCCAAATGATGTAATATACTCTAACATAAGAATCATTCTTAGATATTGAAGGGGAAAAATCAACATTGGGATCTTCCATTAGAGCATTGGTTAACACCTTGTTAAAGTCCTCCACTCTACCTCCTCTTTTGACCATGAAATCAAAAATCATATTTATGAGACCTTGGTGAAATGGGTCTGTAGAGTCACCTTTCTTAGTGTGGATTATAGTTTTATCTAAATACTTGAACAGAAATGTAGGTATATTCAACCTTTTCCTGCGATGAAGTTGATTCAGGAACACAAAATGAAAACTTCTCACAATTTTAGTGTTACTTTTGGGAGTAAAGTATTCCATTATCACAAGTGTAACTCTATCCCAAGGAGCTTTAAAAGAGGTCTGAATGATCCCATTCTAATATTTCTCTAGTTCTTCATCATCTTCTAAAAAAATCTCCAATTCCTTTACAATGGAGTGTTTCTCTCTATTTAGACAATCTCCCGGTAATGGAAGGTCGATGACTTTAGCTAAGAGTAGGATTGAGATTTGGAAATTCAGTCCATTCACTCTAACATTTCTATCCTTCCATGAATGTGCCATTTGAAGAGATATGCCTCTTTCATATCCATTAAACTTCTTCAACCAGTTAAGAATCCCCTTTTTCTCCATAATTTCTTTGGCATCTTTATCGAGATTGAGAATCGTGGGTTCCACCCTAGCCAAATATCTAGCCATAATCTATAAATTTTTACTATGAAAATAGGTGTAGAGATTCTGGCAGACACAATACCACCAGAGGCCTCAAATGTAGTTAAAAATAAACCCAATAAACAATAGAGTCCTTGTACTAGAGGCATTAATGGTAAGGGATAATTTACATTCCAAGATTTGATGCCTCCTCTATGACAAACCTATAGCCAAATCAAATTGGTTCCAATTTTTAAAAATTGAGGCACTCTTGAATGGGACAAAGAAAAGGTAATTCTTGGAAATGAGGAGAGGGCCAAGGTCCTCCCCATTGTATGATAAACATGTAAGCTAGTATGGGAGAGCTTGGAATATGGAGGGTTGGCATATATTTTGGATGGAAAAAAACTACGAGAGAGCCTAAAATTTTCCACCTAAGCTCATGGAAATTATGCTTGAGGAGTGGGCATCAGGCCATGTCATTCTTATGCCTAAGAGTGGAAAAATATAAATCTTGGCACATTTCCTAAAATTGAAACTACTTCTTAGGGTGAGAGTTGAGTAGATGTAAGTACAAATTCCACTCCCTATCATGTGTTCTAAAATAGAGATGAGAAGTCAAAGCCAAAACATAAACTACCACATCAGCTTGAGGAGACCTTCAGCAAAGTCATAATCATCTAAGAGGAATGTCAAAAATTTGGCTGCCACGAGCCTATCAAACTAATAGTTGGCACGTTGTAGAGCAACCAATCACATATTAGCTAACCTATAAATGAGATGCCACTCCCTAAAATAAATCTTAATCTACCACTTCATTAAACAATAACCACTCCCATTGATCAAGAGAAGCATAGTTCTTTTATGAGCCATCAAATTCAAATTTACTACTGTTGACACTTTTTGTCACATTATACAAGGGGTAGAAGAATAGTAGAATTTTGTATAATATTTCCTTGTTGAAAGTTTTTCTTTTATTTTAAGTTACAACAATTTTGACCCTCCCTATCGCCCCTTTTATAAAATGAAGAAGAAAGAGCTTCGCTACCAAACAAGCCAAGGAAAATAGCTTCACCGAAAGAAAAGGAGGAGAATGTGAAAAGAGCTTCGGGCCCGAAGCACTTCAAATCACCACTTCGGGCGAAAACCTTGCGAAGTAATTTCGTCGAAGAAAATACAAAGATAACGCTTCGCACCCGAAGCATTTTCGGCAGCCGCTTCGGGCGGAAGTCTTGCGAAGCAGCATCCAAACGACTTCGCCGAAGGAGGAGAGCATAATCCAAATCAGCTAAGGTAAGGAAACTACTTCGGGCCCGAAGTATTTCCGACACCTACTTCGGCCCGTTTTCACCCGAAGCAGTGGTGCCCGAAGCAAAATGACAATGTGTCGAAAATAGAAGAAGTGCTTCGGGAGGATATTCCCCGAACCACAGTTTTGAGAAAGAATCGGGCCGAAACATTTTCCATCCGAAGCAGTTTCGCCAGCAAAGGACAAAAGGCCCCATTTCAAAGATGGAATTCGCTCGGCACTCGACATCCCCGAAGTAGTTTCTGCGAAGCATTATTTTGCGAAGAACAAATCAAGGAGAATCTACTTCGGCCCAAGGCTTTGGCGAGGCGGAGATGTAGCGAAGCACTTTTTGGGCCCACGTTCCAAGGCGGGCAGCTTCCCAAGGTGATCGAAAGCCCCTTATAAATACCCCTTTCTTGCCCGATAAGTCCGCTGACCAATTTTGGCAAATGAAAGGGACGTAACAGTCCTCGAAGTAAAACCCGACGGGCGTAACGATCACTCAAGCACAGCATCCAGAAGCCAGGGACACTCGGGCGACGCATTAAATGAATATTTCCATGGTTGACCCAGTCACAGTTGCCAATTTTGGCAACCGATTTGAAAGCTCAGCCGCAGCAGCCGCGAGGAGCCGATTTCTCAGAGCCCGAGGGTGTACTCCGCCATTTTTGTAATAATGACTCAGAGGGTCGGGTCCTCTATAAAAACCTAGGCTTTGTAATGTAAAAAGGGGGGAACTTTCTGCTAGAAAGTTGTTGTAACTTGATGTCCTGTGTTTAATACTAAAGATCTTTTGTGCTCTATTTCTCTCTTTTATGTTGCCTTCTGTGCTTAATTCTTTTGTCTTTTCTCGTTCGCGTACTGAGACTCTGAATCCTGAATCCGGTGTGCGATCGGGGACTGAACCCCTGAAATTTGCCCTGAAGGATACATAGGAGAGGAAAAATGTCTTGTCGCTTTCCTTTATGCTGCCTGGTGGATCGAGGTTTCTGTTATTCCCTTATCTCAATCGTTGTTACTCTGAACCCTGAATTCCAGCGAGAGAGAAAGGAGAACCCTGCGAACCCGTCCAGAGGATACATAGGAAGTTTGGCATTTCATTTCTTTCATGTTATTCTTGGTATTTCTTGCTGCTATTCGAGTTGTTAGCGAGTAATCGTGCTTCCTGTTCTCTCCCACCTTAAATCATCATCTTCTAACCCTTACTCTTTTTATTTCTTTCTCTAACCCTTACCCTTTTTATTTCTTTTCCTAACCCTTACTCTATTTATTTCTTTCCTGCACTCTTGTCTCAAACCCCAAAAGTAGATTAGTATAGGAGCCGGCCTTTCTCCGGAGATCGGCACGAGGGGCATCTCTTCCCCTCGGCCTTTCAATGTTGGTCGCAGGTCCAGGGTGCGCAAACCCACCGAAAGTCCTTTCCTGTGCGGATTTGATGACCAACAGTTTCTGGCACGCCCGATGGGACCCAAGGTCCCATATTTGAGAAAATTTCTAGCCCGTCTTCACCGGAGCCAGTAGTTCTAACAAGTTCCCGGTGAGATCCGGTCAGTCTCATCTTCTGAGTAGTAGTGAGAATCGATGCCCTCATTACCGAAAGACTCTTAGCATCTGGCGACTCTGTTTTAACTGAGAATCTCTGAAGTCGTGGAGACCAGTACCTAAACCTGGTTTTCGTAACCAGGAGCCCCGTGTTTTAAGAAAGCTCGAGTTTGGTGAATCTCTGGCTTGTCTTCATCTGGATAAAATCACCTGGCGACTCAGTTGAGCTGAAGATCCAGATTTCTTGATCGTAGGCGCCTTTCAAATCTGAAAGAAGATATCCCGGAGGAATCAAGGTTCGGTGAGCAGCCTTGACCTCACAAGCGGAGAAAGAATGTTCATCTGGCGACTCCGACTTAGCGACGATAACCGTGATCTCTGCAGACCGCTGCTATAATGGCAGGGGTAAGTTTTCCCAACTGGGATGACCGAGGCCCCTTGAATCTTCAAAGCTACCACAAGATTCCCGAGATCGCCTTGAAGGCATTGACAATATATGATGGCACCACGGGAATGGCCCGAGAGCACCTTGAAGTTGTTGCTGCTTTAGCGTTCCTCTACGACATAATCCACGAAGATGTCATGGTCCGACTTCTGGCTGCGTCCCTGGAAGGGAGGGCGCTGCGGTGGTATAGACTGCTCGGGTCTAAAAGCGTCTGTTCATGGGATGACTTGGTGGGAGAACTATTCGAAACATTTGATGGCTCTCAGGATCCCTTCCAACTTCTGACGTACTTCTCCACCATCAAGAAAACACCCTTGGAGAGCGTCACGGACTTCAATGTCCGATTCTGCAGAACTTGGAAGAAAGTTCCAGGGGAGATTCAACCAACGCCCGCCCAAGCCCACCTCTACTATGTTCGGGCTTTTCACCCGGACATAGGCCTCCTCTTGCTGCGATCAGGCGAACAAAGATTCCCTCAGATTTTTGAGGAAGCAGTATGAGCGGAGCAGTTTCTATCGAGAAAGTGGCAGTGGGGAGAAGCCCCATCACTTTCTTCGATAATCGCTTCTCCTGTCTACCCAACGCAGTATTCTTCATGGCAGACTCCTCATACCGAGCAGAAGCCTGAGATGCAGTCATGTGGAACTCGAGAGGCAGATCCCATCCAAGTCCAACCATGGCAATTTGCGAGCTTTGCCCCGACGATGAACAATATGGGTGCTTGCAATCTCCATCAGAGGACGGGCCAAGAAGAGAAACAAGCTCAAGTGGTAGCGCCTGAGAACGAAGAGGGGACATTTTTGCACCCTTTTTGTATCCCAGAGCATGGCACGCAGGTGTTCAACCAGAATCCATCAGGCTTACCTCAAGAGGCTGAACCTGAGGAGATCATAGAAGTTTGCTCTTTGCCGGAAGAGCCCTATTACAGCATCAAGGAGATGGAAGAACTTGTACCCAGTCCACAGTTACTGAACTCTTCGGTATTCTGGTTCCAGCCATCACTACAACCATTACCCCAAGAAGGTCCTCACGTGGTGAATTGCTTCGCCACATCCTGCATCAGCAGCGCAGGTACTGGCAGGAGCGACGAACTATTGTATTGCTTTCTGTTCGTAGCATGGAGAACTTCGGGGAGGAGCCATCCGGACTTCAAGAATCAACTGAAGTTCAATCTGATCTGGTCCGGGCATTGCAGATTCATCGGATAAATATCCGAAGCTGAGTTTGTGGTGGCGGCATGCCTATTATGCCGCAAGCCTATGTGAATATTGTAAAAAGTTTCGCTATTAAATAAAGTGCTGCTCAGAAACTCAGGTTGAGTTTTACCTCGGCAGCTATATACAAAAAAAAAAAAAAAACTCCTTTGGGAACTTGGCTTGCGAAGTAGTGGATGCGAAGTGGTTCGCAGCGAAGTACGATTGGCCGAGCAAGGTTTCGACTAAGGTATGAAAGATGCCCAACCAAGGCAAAAGCATTTATTGCTTGCCTAGAAGAGCGTGCCGATAGTCGCCTTCAAAAGCATCCGAAATAGGCGAGTTAAATGAAAAGGCATCGGGTACATCCTCAGGGGACTCGATTGAGAGAAAAGTCTGCCCACAGGTACCAAGTGGCAGACGGCTGCGTTCCCTAAGCAGCCGCAATCATCACAGCGCATGGCCCTATGTACTACGCCACCGTATGGCCAATTCGATGAACCGATGATCTCTCAAGTGAGAAGTGCAGGATTAATTATGGCACATGCCATAAATGTGGGTAGTTGTCTTTGGTGGTTATATAACGCAGACTCCAAGTAGCCAAAGGATTACTCGCTCAACGACTCATACAGACCCTACTGCCAACCTGCAAACTTTTCCACTTCGCACTCTAAAGCTTCGACGCCAATTTTCTCCATACTGCAAATTTCGTAGCCCTAAGCATCAACGATGGAAAGTTCCAAGGAGAAGGGAAAAGGGCTAGAAGTAGTAGCCCCCGAGAAACCAAAGGTAAAAGGCCATGGAAAAAGGCCGAAGCCAAGGCCCGTTGATTCGGGCCTCCGCCCAGATAAGCGTGTCGTGGAAGAAAAGGGGGATTCCGAGGACGAGCAGCCCCTAGAACCACCAGTCGACAGGTGGGAAAGAATCAGGGATACGGAGCTGTCGAAGAGCGTAGCTGAGCTCAGAAGCACCGTTGAGCTCATGATAAGCAGGCTCCCGACAGAGAGCATACGAGCTGCAACTTACTACTCCTAGATATACTGGTATCTGATGCCCCCCACTCACCATTGCCCTGAGCTGATCAATGCCATCGCGTAGAATTACCAGCCCGCCACCAGACAGGTGTTAGACACATCTGGCCAGAAGCTATTTTCAATTTTGAAAGAAGATGTATAGGCAGCTTTTGCGCCACAGCAGGGTCCACCCGAGGGATGTATGGTTCGCAACATTGTTTTGAGCGAACAAACGGAGAGGTTCACGTCTGCTGGCTACATGATCAAATTTTTGTAGCAAAGCCTCAAAAGCGGGCTCCCTTCGGGCAAATTGCCCCAAATGCCCCTTCCCTTGGAGGCCTTTAAAAATGTCGACCTCTTCTCCATCATTGCATGGGTGGCAGGCCTATCTACCGACGCTTCGGTATATCCATGGCAGGTGTCCCTGGCCGAGTGCATTTCCAGAGGGGAGTTCAATGCCCCCGATACTTTGAAGCCCAACACCGACCCAGTATTTGTCGACTGGGCAGAATGGGTGGCCAGGGGCTTACATGCGCAACTCACCAGCATGAAGAATGCTGGGACCGGCCATCGCTTCAGGCCCTGCTCCTTTCTTGTTTGGCTATTTTTCTTTCATGTTCATAATAATTTTCCTCATATTGCCATTACGGCAAGCGGCGAGGATGGAAGTCCTTTGCCAGTATATCAGTGGACTCCCCTACTATTGACATCGGAGTCCTACTATCCCTTTAATCAGCAATTCTTGGGACCCGCCATGCGTATGTTAACAGGGTCCTCCCCGAGAGTTCCCCTTGGCTTGAGAAGCAAAGTGGTCCGGGAGAAGAAGGGAGACATTTTTTGACTAACGTAGGGGCTGGTGATTCGCATCTTCGGCTTCATAGGGAAGCCCTTCTTACTGCCAGTCTACCCCTCCGAGTATCAATTCACGATGGAAGTCGCGAGGCAGAGTGATGCAACTAATGCCATCTATGGCAAGGGTCGAAAATGGGCCCACACTTGTGACTTCCCTCTCAGGATAGGAGTTATCGAAGTGTTCGCCCTGAATCAGAACGTCTTCTTAGAAGAAAAGCTTGCCAAGTTCGGCCTGCTCCAAATTCCCCAGCAATGGCTGTATGATCCTTTGGGAGTGATGAGGGACCACATACGGGTCAAGAGCTTCCACGTTTGCCCCTATCCAGAAATTGTGAAACAAAGAAATAATCCTCGGGGAAAGGATCTGGAGTGGCATCTGGAGAGGATGGAATCCTTACCTCCCTGGCACGAATTCTACCCAATGGAGGTCGCATATGACCCAGATCGGCATTCACTCCCGAGCCCCAACTCCACCTTCTGGAAGAAAGCGAAAGATGACTTGAAGGAGGGAGTAAAGAATTGGGACGCGGCTCAGCTGAGGGAGTGGTGGATAATGAGGGTCCACCGACAGAAAATGAACTCTTATGGGTTCTTGGCAACGGACAAAGACTTCGCCAAAATTTACGAAGCCAACGCTGGAAAGTGGAAGCCTTTGTCCTTCGCCGCCCTCATCCCTCCAGCTACCCCAGGTTCGGGCGAAAGCCCAAAAAGAGATGATACTACTTCGGGGAGGGGAAGAGAGGAAAAGGCCCGAGCTACACATCAAAGATCACCTCAGGTACCTGTAGGAGGCCACGACTCAAGCTCCGAAGAGTCGGAACAACCACTGGTGAGGACCAAAAGAAAAAGGCCAGAATAGAGCCCACTGCCCCCGAACTATCCAAAGTGACCCCGCACAGGATTTGCAAGCCCCTCCACTGGGCGACCGATATCAGGCCCATCCGAAGCAAGTGCCGAGGTCGCAGCACTGTCGAGTGCCGAAACCACCCTGGGTGTCAATGTCACCAATGTGGGGAGCATTCCCCAGATAGAAGGGGCCCTCGGGGTAGAAGTCGTGGGAGTTGGGGTTGCCCAGGCCGAGGAAGAGCAAGATGCGGCTGCACCAGAAGTCACCACTGCCACAATGCCAGGAGGGCATGCAGGTACGCATTCTCCACCCCTTGCCCTAGTCTCACACATTTTTGCCACAACCCCAGCTGAGGGTTCTCACCAGTCTCCCCTGCATAGCCCATCACCCCCTCACACGTCACCTATTGCTGGTCCGGCCTCATCCCACGATTATGACGGGGGTAAGACCATTGACCCTACTTCGCCCTTCCACACTACCATCCCCCTGGTCATTAGCAGAGGCAGGGGTCGCACTTCAATGTCGAGTCCCACCCTCCAACCCCCTGTGTCATGTGAGGTAGCCCAGGTTACCAAAATTCCCACCACACCTGTCGTCGAGCCTTCTGGTGAGGCATCCCCCACGCATTCTTTATATTTGTTTACTCCCTCGACTGGAGATCTAGCCTTGTCTAAAATAGAGATGTCCTTAATTAAGGACCGCCCCCTTGCCGAGAAGCTATTCCAAGCATGACAAAACACTGAGCAAATACTAAGGGAGGCAAGGAAAAGAAGAGGGCGCTCGACGACATCAATTGAAAAATGCGCCATTTTTTATTTAGAGGCCGAAAAGGTGCATAAAATCAAGAAGGTCCCCAAGGTACAAAAGCCACTGGATGAAATGACTCCAGCAGACTATGATTATCAAGAGACACCTAAGGACCTGGAACATCTGAATGTTGATGATGAATCGGCCTCTATGCATGTCCGAATCGAGACGTTTCGGGCACATGCAACCATTGCTAACCAGCGTAGGGTTGAAGCCGAACGCGCTAAGGTTAAATCTGAAGAAGACCTGGCCAAGGTCCGCTCCAAATTAGCAGAGGCTGAGGAGCAATGCAAATCGATGAAGGAGGAGATGCTCAACCTAAAACAGCAGGTTCAACAGCTCCAGTCTACAGCCGAGAGTCAAGCCCAGAAGCAGGCCGAGAGTGATCTGAAGGCCAAAGAGCTGGAGGATAAAATCATGCAGATGCAAGCTCCACTGTATGCAAAAGAGGGTCCAACGCTGTTTGACAGGGACAGAATTAAGGAGATTCACACGCACCTGCTAAAAAATTTCTGGTCTCGGTGCGCTAGTGCTTTTTCAATTTTGACGTATGTCACCGAAGCACAGCAGGCTATTGCCGAGGGAGGACCAGTCATCGACGAGGTCACGCAGAAAGCCAGGAGTCGACTCAAGCTAGCGTTCGACGTCCAGAATGCTAGATATCAGGACCTGCAGGTCACTGCAATGACCCGGACAGCTAGGGACTGGTCCACGGCCCAGGCCACAGTTCGCGCTTTTTCTCCAAGGTGCGAAAAGCTCAGAAAGCCAGAAGCCTCCAGGACATTTTTGACAATGAGCAGCATGCCACAATGAATTATTTTCAAGACCTTTCTTCCTTGGGTTTCCCGAGTTTCACGGACGATGACGGAAATCTTCTCAGCAAGGATGACCTCAAACCAGTCTGGCTGCAGTTCGAGAACGATGTCTCGGAGATCGATGGCTGGGAAGAACCAATCGCAGAAGGGCAGGTGATAGATTTCATCCTCAGATACTGTAAGATCATGGCTTGCCTCGACGACCTGTTCACCAGGGCCAAGAATGCTGACGTTGGGCAAATCAATCGATTTCATGACTTGGTCAAAGCGCTGCAAGATCGAGAGCCATTCCAAAAGAGTGCCTGGACTCATGTCCGAAGAACGATGAAGCGCATCCGTGATCGCCTCGAACCATCGCCTCAGCCAGAAGCCAGCACGAGGAAGAAGGAGAAGAAGAAGGAGAAGAGGAACAAGAAGAGGGACAGACCGCAGAAGCAGGGTCTGGGGAAAACCAGTGACTCTGCAGCCCAATGGATCAGGGCTAAAGGGTTCTTTTGCCGAGACGAGCTCGTCACCCCGCGAGCCGCCAAGAATGTTGACACTTTTTGTCACATTATACAAGGGGTAGAAGAATAGTAGAATTTTGTATAATATTTCCTTGTTGAAAGTTTTTCTTTTATTTTAAGTTACAACAATTTTGACCCTCCCTATCGCCCCTTTTATAAAATGAAGAAGAAAGAGCTTCGCTACCAAACAAGCCAAGGAAAATAGCTTCGCCGAAAGAAAAGGAGGAGAATGTGAAAAGAGCTTCGGGCCCGAAGCACTTCAAATCACCACTTCGGGCGAAAACCTTGCGAAGTAATTTCGTCGAAGAAAATACAAAGATAACGCTTCGCACCCGAAGCATTTTCGGCAGCCGCTTCGGGCGGAAGTCTTGCGAAGCAGCATCCAAACGACTTCGCCGAAGGAGGAGAGCATAATCCAAATCAGCTAAGGTAAGGAAACTACTTCGGGCCCGAAGTATTCTCGACACCTACTTCGGCCAGTTTTCACCCGAAGCAGTGGTGCCCGAAGCAAAATGACAATGTGTCGAAAATAGAAGAAGTGCTTCGGGAGGATATTCCCCGAACCACAGTTTTGAGAAAGAATCGGGCCGAAACATTTTCCAGCCGAAGCAGTTTCGCCAGCAAAGGACAAAAGGCCCCATTTCAAAGATGGAATTCGCTCGGCACTCGACATCCCCGAAGTAGTTTCTGCGAAGCATTATTTTGCGAAGAACAAATCAAGGAGAATCTACTTCGGCCCAAGGCTTCGGCGAGGCGGAGATGTAGCGAAGCACTTTTTGGGCCCACGTTCCAAGGCGGGCAGCTTCCCAAGGTGATCGAAAGCCCCTTATAAATACCCCTTTCTTGCCCGATAAGTCCGCTGACCAATTTTGGCAAATGAAAGGGACGTAACAGTCCTCGAAGTAAAACCCGACGGGCGTAACGATCACTCAAGCACAGCATCCAGAAGCCAGGGACACTCGGGCGGTGCATTAAATGAATATTTCCATGGTTGACCCAGTCACAGTTGCCAGTTTTGGCAACCGATTTGAAAGATCAGCCGCAGCAGCCACGAGGAGCCGATTTCTCAGAGCCCGAGGGTGTACTCCGTCGTTTTTGTAATAATGACTCAGAGGGTCGGGTCCTCTATAAAAACCTAGGCTTTGTAATGTAAAAAGGGGGGAACTTTCTGCTAGAAAGCTGTTGTAACTTGATGTCCTGCGTTTAATACTAAAGATCTTTTGTGCTCTATTTCTCTCTTTTATGCTGCCTTCTGTGCTTAATTCTTTTGTCTTTTCTCGTTCGCGTACTGAGACTCTGAATCCTGAATCCGATGTGCGATCGGGGACTGAACCCCTAAAATTTGCCCTGAAGGATACATAGGAGAGGAAAAACGTCTTGTCGCTTTCCTTTATGCTGCCTGGTGGATCGAGGTTTCTGTTATTCCCTTATCTCAATCGTTGTTACTCTGAACCCTAAATTCCAGCGAGAGAGAAAGGAGAACCCCGCGAACCCGTCCAGAGGATACATAGGAAGTTCGGCATTTCGTTTCTTTCATGTTATTCTTGGTATTTCTTGCTGCTATTCGAGTTGTTAGCGAGTAATCGTGCTTCCTGTTCTCTCCCACCTTAAATCATCATCTTCTAACCCTTACTCTTTTTATTTCTTTCTCTAACCCTTACCCTTTTTATTTCTTTTCCTAACCCTTACTCTGTTTATTTCTTTCCTGCACTCTTGTCTCAAACCCCAAAAGTAGATTAGTATAGGAGCCGGCCTTTCTCCGGAGATTGGCACGAGGGGCATCTCTTCCCCTCGGCCTTTCAATGTTGGTCGCAGGTCCAGGGCGCGCAAACCCACCGAAAGTCCTTTCCTGTGCGGATTTGATGACCAACAACTACCACTTGGGATTTGAGGAGATGTGAGGGGAGTTGCCAATGATAAATTTGCATATGAAGGTTCAAAAATTTTCAACCAAAATAAGATTTGAATTTGAAAAAGGATAGTAGGTGCCAATGGGTTTCTTTCACTCCACTAGAAAAATAGGTACTTAAAACAAAACAGGATAACTCCACCATGAAAATAGATATGAAAAAATACCCCTCATAACAAAGGATTCAAAAGACTAAAGGAACAAACCCAAAACCTTAACACTTGAGAAAGCCCTTGATATAAATATTCCCTCCAAATAGTAATTCCTTTTTGCAAAAGACCAAGATTTGCCAAGGTGTTTGCAGACTTATTTCCTTATCTATAGATATGTCTAATTTAAAAATCTTCCAAGGGTTGGATATGTCTTTTAGATTTCTATATCATATTTTCTATGCTCCAACTGGGGATTTGGGATCCTAAAATAGAGTTAATGATTAAAAAATTACCTTTCATGATAACTTTTTTGTGCTATAGAGTTTCCAACACAATTGTCCCCTAAAATAGAGCTCTGGATTCCACAAAATGATTAGTCTAAATTCCTATATTTTTAGTGTAATAATGATCTTACCCTTATCATTCCTAAACACACAATGAATCCCAACTTTCCTAGGATTTCCTTTGATGCTATATCAAAATTAAGTTTGATCCATCTAGGGGGAGGAGGCTCCATTTAAATTGGGATCTATAAGACAGGCTAGGATGCACCATCTCTTTGTTCCTTGTCAAGAGACCTAACTTTTCCATCAACTTAGCCTCATTATTATAGGTCCCACTACTATATAGGAGCAGGCTTGAGACATTTTCCATGATACCATTAAGAATCCTATAACAAACAAAGGCATAATTTCTTTTGAAGTGTTTGAAGGCCCTATTATTTCTTTCCTTATAATTCCTCCAAAGAATATGAGGAAGGCTAAAATACGAGAGAACCTAGAGTCTTTGATTAGAATAGGGATATGACCATTGATCACAAAAAAAGGAAAGGAGAATTGAAACCACCCAACATACATCAAAGTAGTTCAAAACAAAATTGAGAACCTCAAGGGAAAAGAGGCATTGGAAGAATAAATGGTTTAAGGTTTCCTCACTAATTCCATAGAGATAGTACCTATTCGAAAAATGAATCCCACTTTTTTAAAGGTGTTCTAAGGTAAGGCTCTAATTATGGATTGTTAACCAAAAAAGAAATTGACTTTAGGCATGATATTTTTAAGCCAAATCCATCTGAAAGGGAACAAGGCCATAGGCTAAGCTTCAATAAGGGAGTAGGTAGACTTAACTAAGAAGGAGCCATCTTTTTCACCTTTCCAAAAAATAGAGTTTTCATCATATAAATTTTTGATAACCCAAGTTCTTAACTTATCTAAGAGGAAATTGAGGACCTCTAGCTCTTCAGGATTGAGATTAGGGAGGGAAAGAGATTTCCAAGATTTCATACCACTATTTATTTTGATAAAATTAATAGCTTTGGGGACAAAGAGAAGACGGTTTTTGGGTTCCACAATAGAAATATGAGGAAAGCAATCAAGAGGGGCATTTAGAAGCCAAGGATCTTCCCAAAAATTAATATTCTTTCCATTTCCTAGATTCCACTTGTATCCCTTAAGAATGAGGGGCTTAATTTTGAGAATGTTGAGCCAAAAGGCAGAACCTAAGGGGGGAAGGTGATCAACCAGATTTTTTTTTTTATGGTTCAAATACTTGGCTAAGAAAATGAGAACCCAACCTAAGTTTTCATTCCTAAACAATTTTCAACTTTGCTTGTCCAATAAAGCTTTATTCATTTGTTTCAGTTTTATAAAACCCAAACCTCCTTCTCTTCTAATGCAAACTTGATCCTAGGAGACTAGGGAAAACCTATTATTCTCCTCAAAACTTGACTAGAGAAATATTTTCTAGATGTGCTCAATTTTTTGGGTGATCTTAATTGAGATTTTAAAAAGAGATAGAAAAAGATAGGAATATTTTGGAGAGTATATTTCACTAGTTTTTCTTTCCAACCAGCTAGTTTTCTTTGAATTATCTCTACCGCTGGATCCCAAATATTCTCTTTTAATATACCTTTGAAAAGGGACATCCCACGGTATATGGAAGGGAACTCAGCTATCTCAAATCCTAGAATTTGAGAAATATTCCTCTGTCTCTTAGGGGGGTATTAAGGAAGAAGATTTTGCTCTTAAGGAAGTTGACCATTTGGCCTGCAACTTGCTCATAGGAGGACAAGACTCCTTTGATTTCCTTGAATTGGGGTATAGAGGTAGAAATGGTTAAGAGAGTATCATCCACAATTTTTTTGTGGGAAACAAGATCTGGAGATAATGTGGATTTGATACCTTCAATAGAATTCTGGAGGGTTGTAACTTTGAGAATTTTATCGAGAACTTTGATTCCAATTTTAATTATAATGAAGTTTGTTATAGATATAGCAATATGATGAATTAAAATATATGTATGTTATGACCATAAATAAATTTATTAATAGGTTCTATGATGACTTTTTTATTATATTTTATATAATTCATCATCTTTGTAATACCCCTACTTGGTAGAACTCTTTATGGAAAATAAACTATGTATTGATATGAGTGATTAATGGCATGCTTTACTCTTTGATATCTATATGAGTACATTTTTTTTAGCATAGAATATGGTACTGTTGATGCATTTGTGGATGCAAGATCAGGTATGCCTCTCCAGTGGGAGTATATGGGTAAACCACCTACAGTGAGAGATATGTTCGGGAAGTGATGATGATGATTTGTTCATCAGTAGCTTAGAGTAACATAGAAAATTACTCTTCATATAAATGCATATCATATTGTTTATTTTCATATTCACACCATTGGACTGGGATGTTGCTTGTGAATGAGCCTCATCCACATGACTGGTGATAGCATTTGAATATCTTAAAAAGGACCACCCTTTGGAGGATAAAATAATGGTGTAGGATATTGGTATGATGTCATGCTTGTTTATGTTTTGCATTATGGCTATGTTCGATTTAATAAATGTGGATATCTTTCTATTACTTGAGTAGAAGCATAATACCTTAGTAATTAGGTTTTATATGGTTTCTTTATATTTAAAAATAAATAGGTTCTATGGAATGTTTGTGTATTAAGTAACCTTTTATGCTAATTAAAAGAGTGGTGTGATAATTAAGTCGCTCTTTGTAAGTTATAGAGCTCTCTGGTTTCATTAAGGATTTGAATAATAAAACTACCTGAGTGCACTTGTTATGGTGGCTAGTAACGCTCTTTGGGGTGTTTGTTCACATTTTGCCATGCAAAGAAGGATACCCTTCTTTAAATTTGAGGGAAGATGTATGGAAGTGAGGGTAATGAGCATCCAGGAGGCAATGGCAAAACAGAGGCTTGAAGACGAATAATGTTGATCGTGACATCTTGGAAAGTGAGTGGAGATTTTAAATTTAGGTGTTTACTTTTATGTTTGCTCATATCTCCTTTGGAACGTTGTTTTTGATGTTCTACCTTTTTCCTTGCTTATCCATTTTATTGTATCTTTATTGTTTGTGTTGGATTCATTTTTCTATGTTTGTATGCTTTCTTTTATATTCTCTCCCTACATTAGATTTTGTTGGTTTGTTTTGGGAGTGCAATGTTCTTTCCTTTTGTTGTAGTGTTGTGAGTTGCTATTGTACGTCATTCTTGTTTGAGTTGTGAGCTTGTGTTGAGTTGTAGGGGTGTGTTGCTTTTGCTCACCTGAGTGTTAGCACTTGTATTGTTTTTGTCTAAGTGCTAGTGCTTGTATTATTTTTACCCAAGTGTTGGTGCTTGTATTGGTTAGCCTATACCTTGGTTTGCATTGAGGGAGCACCTTAGCCTACACCTTGGTTTATGCGTTGGACCAAGTGATGGTGTCATCCTTTGAACCATTTATTTTACCTTTGTTTTGGCTTGCACCTTCTCCCAAGTTTTGTGACCTTCCTATGGATCGTGTGCTTGTTGTAGCTTATGTTTTTGTTGCCTTTGCTTCTCTAGCTTGGTTGATTTTTGAATGTTAATCTTTATTTATTACCATTTTTATGCATGTATTTCAATCTTATATGAACGTAGATGGTTCTATGTATAAGTTAAAGCTTTACTCACCTAGATGACTTATCTTTTGGCTGAGCTTCAAAGAATAGTTATATGTATATTTAAGTTAAATGATTTATTCTTCCTCATAGAGAAAATAAAGGATTGAATGCTTTAGTGAAGGGTCAAATATTATGGTGGGCTCTTTGTTAATTTAAATCTTGTATTACATTTTGAGATTATGTTCTAGTGAAATCTTTGCTCTTGTAAAGAACGTAGATAATAAATCTTTTGTTAAGAAAAGAATCTATTGAATGTTTTTCTAATATTTTGTTTTATTAAGATAGGCTTTAGAAATTTTATAGTAGATTTCTTAAATTTAATTCAGCCAGTTTTAAAAGAGACATCTAAATAATAATTCTTGAGACCTTTGTGGGTTAAAGGATTATTATAAAGGAAAGTATGGGATTCCCTCGTAGTTGAATGTATTGCTTATTTTTTATGTGAAATATAAACCTAAATAATAATTTTTGAGACTTTTGTGGGTTAAAGAATTATTATAAAGGAAAGTATGGGATTCCCTCGTAGTTGAATGTATTGCTTATTTTTTATGTGAAATATAAACCTAAATAATAATTTTTGAGACTTTTGTGGGTTAAAGAATTATTATAAAGGGAAGTATGGGATTCCCTTGTAATTGAATGTATTGCTTATTTTTTGGTTTTGAAAGAGAAACCTAAATAATAATTCTTGAGACTTTTGTGAGTTAAAGAATTATTATAAAGGGAAGTATGGGATTCCCTTGTAGTTGAATGTATTACTTGTTTGCTAGTTTTTGAAAGAGAAAATGAAATAGTAATTTCTTGAGACCTTTGTGAGTTAAAGAATTATTATCTAGAGAAGTATGGGATTCTCCTTGGTTGGTTTATTTATGTTTTATGCATGGTCATTTGCATATTGGATATTGGCATGATTTAGTTGCATATATATAGAGTTGTTTTGATCCCTAAGTAAATATCTCATGTTGTGGGTGGTTCTAACATCAAAGAAGTTATGAAGACTTATTTGGTAGGAGATCTTTGATAGTGGTTTTCTTAAAGCTCTTCAAAAGTAATGTTGATGTAAATGAGCAAAGGCTTGCTTTACTTGAAAGAATTGTAAAACTTGATTATTTCTATAAAGAAGGATTATGTTGTTTCCTTTTTGTTGTGAGCAATGATGTTTCTTTTTGTTAAGCAAACATATGTCTTTAGTTAGCTTGGAATTGTGTTGATTAAGGAATTAGATTAATGGTTAATCTTTTTATCTTATTTATCTTTAATGATGGAATGTTTCCTTGAAGCCTTTCTTTAAGCTTAGGGAATTTGTAATGTGGTTTAATTATATCATCATTTGAGTAGATTTTTGTTTAATTTTATTTATCATACATGAATGTGGATTTTTGGTTAAGGAGAAACTCGTAGTTTATATCTCTTAGCATTTATTTTGATATTTTATATCATGTTTAATATTTGGTAAATGTTGCATATTTATCTACCCTTGGAGTGGGTAGGGTTTTTCTCTAATAAGTCATGAAGTCCAATATTGGGAGGAGTTGCATGAATGCAATACCCAGGTAGATATGAGTCCTAGAAGGAGTTACTGAATGCAATAGCTATAAAATCATAAACCTCGAAATATTTATGTGTAGACAATATCCAAGGTACTTGTGAATAGTATACCTTAAATGTGTAGGTTTGGGTGTTCCATATAGATAATGGTAAACCATTCATGAGATAATAGTGGTGATCCCTCAATCATCTATGATTAGGTGATCATGTTAGTTGTCATCGAAGTGACAATGACCTTAGTTAGACTACAGAGGTGTGGTAACTACGTACCAAGGCTCTACGTTGTTCTACCTACCTCAATGGGTTTCCTTGAAGCCTTTCTTTAAGCTTAGGGAATTTGTAATGTGGTTTAATTATATCATCATTTGAGTAGATTTTTGTTTAATTTTATTTATCATACATGAATGTGGATTTTTGGTTAAGGAGAAACTCGTAGTTTATATCTCTTAGCATTTATTTTGATAGTTTATATCATGTTTAATATTTGGTAAATGTTGCATATTTATCTACCCTTGGAGTGGGTAGGGTTTTTCTCTAATAAGTCATGAAGTCCAATATTGGGAGGAGTTGCATGAATGCAATACCCAAGTAGATATGAGTCCTAGAAGGAGTTACTGAATGCAATAGCTATAAAATCATAAACCTCGAAATATTTATGTGTAGACAATATCCAAGGTACTTGTGAATAGTATACCTTAAATGTGTAGGTTTGGGTGTTCCATATAGATAATGGTAAACCATTCATGAGATAATAGTGGTGATCCCTCAATCATCTAGGATTAGGTGATCATTTTAGTTGTCATCGAAGTGACAATGACCTTAGTTAGACTACAGAGGTGTGGTAACTAAGTACCAAGGCTCTACGTTGTTCTACCTACCTCAATGGGTTTCCTTGAAGCCTTTCTTTAAGCTTAGGGAATTTGTAATGTGGTTTAATTATATCATCATTTGAGTAGATTTTTGTTTAATTTTATTTATCATACATGAATGTGGATTTTTGGTTAAGGATAAACTCGTAGTTTATATCTCTTAGCATTTATTTTGATAGTTTATATCATGTTTAATATTTGGTAAATGTTGCATATTTATCTACCCTTGGAGTGGGTAGGGTTTTTCTCTAATAAGTCATGAAGTCCAATATTGGGAGGAGTTGCATGAATGCAATACCCAAGTAGATATGAGTCCTAGAAGGAGTTACTGAATGCAATAGCTATAAAATCATAAACCTCGAAATATTTATGTGTAGACAATATCCAAGGTACTTGTGAATAGTATACCTTAAATGTGTAGGTTTGGGTGTTCCATATAGATAATGGTAAACCATTCATGAGATAATAGTGGTGATCCCTCAATCATCTAGGATTAGGTGATCATGTTAGTTGTCATCGAAGTGACAATGACCTTAGTTAGACTACAGAGGTGTGGTAACTAAGTACCAAGGCTCTACGTTGTTCTACCTACCTCAATGGGTTTAGAGTCAATATAGGGAATGAGAATCCTCCTTTAAGCATGTAGGTCTTAAATTATAATCCCTACATCATGGTCATATGGTCCTATGTCGAGGAAAGTATGGAAAAGGTGGGAGGACCACTTTATGCATCCTTCTAAATGTGTAGGTTTAGTAAGATAAACCCTAAAAAACATGGGATTTGACCACTCCTTTCCACCGAGTGTCATCTACAGTGACTTAGAACTCAAATGTGGTGAAGCCTTGTATGTTGAGATAAATAAAATAAGGTTGTCTCCCTTATGATCCTTCATTTGTAAGTGCTCTTTTCAAAAATTATTGGGTTGGTAGTTTTGGGTCATTACAATCTTGCTACACATGATTAGATGATCAAATGTTATATGTTTATGATGATTGAGATATGGATTACTATGATGATGGGCTAAACATCACTAATTACAATACTTAACAAACTAAAGAAGATAATTATGCTAATTTATCATAAAATATATACAATTAAATCATATATAAAATTATTAAATGGTAAATGATGTTCTTAAAAGAGATAAATATGAACCCATTTATTTTAGATACCCTATTTCTTAAATTTTGCTTTTGGGAGTATGATAAGTTATAGATTGCCTTGACTAGCTATCAAGGAATTTTTAGATTTGACTATGCCAAATTGTACTTTCTAAATTTGACTTGGATAATAATCAAAGGGATTTTATTATGTAATACAGGACTTTAGATTTGATTTAGATAAGAATCCAATGACTTTTGATGTACCATATAGGATTTACATTTTTCATAGACATGAATCCAAGGATTTTTTATGTTTTATATAGAACATTGGGTTTCTATAAATAACGATCCCAAGACTTCTAGTGTGTCATATATTGAAATATCTTTAAACTGATCTTATTAGGCCAAGGTTAATAGTGATGAAGTACTTATGGGTGCTCTTGATGTAGCCTATAGATAAGTGCTATGTTAGCCTTTGGGCACTCTACATGTAATCTTATGGATATATTTATGTAAGTCTATGAGAAGTTTTCTATGTCATCTAATGGACATATATAGAATATCCTATAATCTTGATGTAATCCTAAGAGGAACCCCTCATGTATTCATCCTTAGTGATATTGGTTAATCCACCTTTTTGAATAAACTTGATTCAAGGGTATATTTTAATATTTTATTATTGTAATTTAATTTTAAAGCCAAGTTAATGTTGAGTTGAGACTAACTACTCATTGGATTTTTGGTATCACTATAAATACCCCTAGTGGCTACATACCTATAGTTGGTTCCTTTATTTTTTTCATCATTCATCATTTTCATCCAACCATTCTTCAATATATTTTAGCTCTTTTATTTTCATCCAACCATTCCTCAACATCTTTTTATGGATTCATCACATATTCTACATCACATCTTTGTCATTATTCATTTTCATCCCACCATTCCTCAATTTCCTTTCATCCAACCTCAATTCATCCCTAACACCCTATGCATAACCATCCCTTCTTAATTAGGGGTAGTCACCCCTCCTTCCACCCAATTTTGTGCCTAAGGGAGCTTACTCCCTCCATGACATCAATATCATCACCTTGCATCCATTCATCGCATTGATCCACCTCACTCATCCATTACAATACTACATATGGCTTCTAGCATGCTAATTTGCTCTCCTTTTTTGTTTCACGTATATGTGTCTCCTAATTTTTATTGGTATAATTAATCAATGACATCAAATAGTTGTACATACCATATCCATTTTTATATCTCATGTTATTTATTGCATCTCTATCCACTATGTCTTGTTCGATCATATGTCTTATCATTTTATCCTTCATCTGGTACACCCATTATGTCTCTTTTATTTGTTTATCACACACACTACTTGTTTCCATTATCCCAAGGTCTTAGGTCACTTAGACATGGAGGTCATTTCGGTTATTCAACCATACCTAGTATTCCAATCAACCTTCATTGAATATCATCCAATCTTTACTAACTCTAGGCCTCCCCTAGCTACCTCAATTTCACTTCTGGACCAAGCACAGATATCACATATTAATTACATTTTGAGTCTAGAGAAGATGAAACCATGTGTAGCTCTTGCCATAAAGTGCACAGTTTCCCCTGCTCATCCTATCATGTGCATAATCCAAACCTGAGGATATAAATAGCATATATATCAAAAAAATCTATCAAATTTAAAAATCATTAATAATATTTTATCAAGGATCCTTAGGTATTTTAAACGTCTCCACCAGGGCTATAGATGCCTAGCTGGCAATGGAGCAATGTCAAAGTATTATGGGACTATCTCCACTGAGGTTATAGACATTTGATTAGCAATAGAGTATACCCTTTGTGTGGTGACATTTCTATCACATTAGTGGCCTTTTGTATAGACCTATGAACACTCATAGATGATATAGCTTATAATGGCTTGAACTACAAATTGGTAGTCTTACCTTACTCAAAATTAGAAATGAACATCACTGCACACACTTTGGTCCTTAAGAGATTTGACTCTCTAGGATGGTCTAAGCATCTTACAGTGCTTGATTATCTAGTAGATGAGTTTGATTGGTTCCATTAGGGTGTTTAAGTTTCCTAAAATACTTCTAGAATATGAAAACCCTAAGATGTTTGGGGTAACACCGCATGTTAGTTCCACATTGTTTGTTACACACGTCTTAATGTCTCCATTTGTATCGTGTATCCTACATTATTTTTCAACATCTCTTAAGTTCATATATCACCATTCATGTCTTATGTCTTCTTCCCATTGTCATTATCATGTCTTATGTCCTCATAATGTGTCATTGTGATCACTACTTTATCCTTGATTAATTATTTTATTAGGAGATGCATATGTGTCTATCCAAGACATGATCAAGCACACAACTATAAGTCACTACACATCACCACCCATACCATACATAATATAAACACCCTAAACACATGCATAATGCCATCCATACATCACATCATATCATATTATCCATCCAACCATCCATACATCTCTATCATGAATCAATAAACACATACCTCATGTATTCACCTACATACCTCATCCTCATCAAAAAAAAATAATAAAATGATGAAAATGACTACCAAATGGAGGCCTCAACCAAAATTATTACCCCTATTGCTCAATCAAAAGGCTTAATCAATCAATCAAAAGACTCAATCAATCTAATTCAATCACATCAATCAAACTCAATCAATAATCAATTAAAAGACTCAATTAAAGGCTCAATCAATCAATAAAACTCAATAAATCAAGCTCAATCACATCAATCAAATCAATCAAACTCAATCACATCAATCAAATTAATCAAACTCAATTAATAATCAATCAAAAGGCTCAATCAATCAATAAAAAGGCTCGATCAATCAAATTTTGCATTAAATTAGCTTGTATGTGCATGAGATTAGAT
Organism: Wollemia nobilis; assembly: GCA_028583015.1. Taxonomy (NCBI): domain Eukaryota; kingdom Viridiplantae; phylum Streptophyta; class Pinopsida; order Araucariales; family Araucariaceae; genus Wollemia; species Wollemia nobilis. Next base: position 33,229,011 of record JAQPPZ010015824.1, read on the forward strand.
ATATTTTTTGCATTAGGTTTTACTTACTTTCTTGTCTTATAATAGCTTTCCTTGCCTATGCATAGATTATATTTAATTTTATGTTGGTTGCACATATATTAGATTTAATTACATGTTGCCTATACATATATAAGATTAAATTTCTTGTTGCCTGTGCATAAATTAGATATGATTTTATGTTGCCTATGCATAGATTAGATTTCATTTCATGTTCATAGAATATATTTAATTTCATGTTTCTTGCACATAGACTAGATTTTGTTTCATGTTGGTAGTATAGCCTTCTTTGCTTGCACATAGACTAGATTTTGTTTCATTAGATTAGCTTTACTTTTCTACATTTGTCTGCACATTAGATTAGTCTTACTTTCATGCATCAGATTAGATTAAATTTTTGGCCTTAAATTAGCTTCGATTTTGTGCATTAGATTAGATTTCATTTCTTACATATTATATTATATTTATGACACAAACACAAACAACTACCCCTAGCATCCACAAACATAGACACATGCATAGATTTAATTTCTTGTTGCCTACGCATAGAATATATTTAATTTTTTGTTACATGTGCATATATTAGATTTAATTTCATGCTCATAGATTAGATTGAATTTTATGTTCATAGAATAGATTTAATTTCATGTTTCTTGCACGTAGATTATATTTCATTTCATGTTGGTAGCATAGACTTAATTTCCTGTGCGTAGATTAGATTTACTTTCATGTCATTTTCTACTTTCCTACAATATCTTGTTTTCATGGACCAAATTTTTATTCTTGAATTTTATCACTTTTGTAGATTAGTTTTACTTTCATGCTTACCTAGCTTAAATCTTTGAGTGAACCTCGTACCCAATGATCTACTCTAGTACACCTGGTGGTTGCAGCAACTAGTTATCCATGCAATATAGTAGGATGTGTAGATAACCATAAGGACACTCCTATTTAAAAAAACACAATATAACAAACAAACCCACAATTCCTTTACTTCTATCACACCACATCTCACTCTTCAACCATACCATCTCCATTATCCAATTACCCATTCCACAATTTTTTCAAGTTCTTCATCCATGTTGTATGTTCCTTACTCCATCAACTCATCGCTTGAGGGGGTAGAAAATATCCATAAAAAAATTTCCCAAACAAGTTCAATAATAAAACACCCATTTTTAAAATCGATATCTTTCCTAGAACCTTGTTCGAGACTATGATCTACCCCAAATTGTTTTTTTAATCATAGCATAGTTCTTAGCATAATGGCTCATGTCTCATTAGCATAGTTGTTTAGCACAATGACTCACGACTCATGTCTCATTAGTATAGTTATTAGCATAGTTTTTTCAATGCGCTCAAAGTTTTGAGATAATCCTACGTCACTTCCCTCAAGCCAAAGATCATTCTCTATCATTTTTCAATCATTATCACCATCCATCATGAAGCCAGCGATCAATGTCATCTATTTTTGCACCATATTGTGTTTGCACACAACGTGGTATAAAAGGAGGTATCTATAGACACCCAAAAAGTGTTATATTGGGTGTCTATAAATATTAGCGTTGACTATCCTACCCCCTTTGACCATCCTAAGCACCTTCCTATGCCTAACCCATGGTCATCATGAGACCATCCCTCTATTTTAACCCAGGTCCACCTCACTCTAGTTGGAATTTACTTCCTTCTCTCCTTCACATTCTAAGCTCATTATACACATGGGTGAGGATTTCCTCCACCCAAGCACATTGATAAAGCATGTCATTTTGGTGGCTGATCAATCTCTCCATCCAAGAGCATTAATGAGGCATATCATAGCACATCATAGTGTGTCAACCCAAATAGAGAATGTTGCACACTTTTCCATCCAAGAAGCCAAGTGGGGAAATCTATAATTCCTCCCTTCGCTCACCCAAGTCACTTTTCTATCATCCTATCGATCCCTCATCATTCTCCTCACCCTTGGTAAATATTATAAATATACTCCCATTTTATTTGCTTCAAGAGAGAGCGCACAAAACACTACCAAAACTCTATCCATATTTCATTTGGCCCTCCTTGTGGAATTTTGAATTTATGAATACAAGTACCTCATTCATAGAGATTAACTACATCAATTATGGAGTCTCTTTGGAATGCATGGTAACTTTTATTTTGCAGTTGTGCTCATCTTCGATAATCAAACAACATCAAATTTGCACTAGAAGCCGTGAGACACTTCCAGAAAGGTCCAGATTTGAGTTTGAAGCCCCTTCTAGAATACAAATCCAACCACCCTAGGAGACCACATAGATACAACCTCCCTATGTGGCTACATGGATACAATCATCCTATATAGAGCCAACTACCTTGGGTGATTAGGTCCAAAAGGTAAACCCACCCTCACTATTTTGGGAAAACTTCCTCATCCAGACTTGGATTTTCATGAAATTTTGAGGGTAGGTTCCTAAAAAACAGAGGAAGGTTCCTACAAATTTTTATCCCATTTGGAGCAATATAAATTCATAGATCAAATCACCTTTTGCAACTACATAGAAATAGTCACCCATTATGGCTACATAGATCCAACCGCCTTGGGAGATTGGATCCAAAAGGTAAACATAGACCCATAATCAATAGTAGGTAGTTAAGAAGGTAACACAAGAATTTTAGCATGATTTTGTAAATTTTTATATGGTTTTTGTAACACTTGACTAGTCTATTGATGAGTTTTGTAAGCTTTTTGTAATCCTTTTTCATGATTTTGGGCCTTATCTTGAAAGGCCCAACAGATGCTACTAATGATTTTATTGTGGGATTGTGTGTAGGTACTAGGACCAACATAGAGGCTTGAGAGGTCAAGCAACAAGACTTCAAAACCCTCCCTACAATTTTTTGTGTGACCAAGGAGATGATTTATGGCACCATTGAACTCATTTGCAAAGAAAACCCTCCCTTTTGGGAGGTCCATTGTAATAAAAAAGGCTGATTTGTAACAAACAAAGTCTATAAATGCAATATCAAATTTTATTTTTTTTATTTACATGTTATGGTGCATTTTCTTAGTCACAGATCCCATCATTGGTGGGAGTCTTGGGGGTGATTAAGGAGTTGTTGGACTGATTCAACTAAGTTGGCAATGGTATTTTTCCAAATATAGTGAATATCCTTCCTTTCCTATTTGAAAATCTGGTTGTTTCTTTCCTTCCAGATATTCCAAGGTAGGATGGTTGTTCCCATCCAAACTAACTACCTAACAAAATGATCAACAACCTCCTATTTAGGCCAATCCCTCCATAGTTGTTCAAGAGTAGAAAAATTGGACCATTGTAAACCAAGTAAGATAGCCATTCTCCTCCATAGCTTAGAGGCTAAGGGACACTCAATAAAAATATGGCTAAGATTTTCCACATTCTTTCCACACATTTCACATCTAAACGGGCCATGAAAGCCACGTTTCATAAGTTGCTCACCAGTGAGCACCCTTCGATGCAATAAAAGCCAAATAAAAAACCTCACCTTAGGCCAGATATTTTGAGCCCACAACTATGTAAATATGTCATAGGACTGGTTGGGATTATTGTGGCATAAGGCCAAATAACCTTGAGCAATAGTATACTCACCCTTAGTAGTGTTGTTCCATCCAAAATAATCCTTATCATGGGACCAAGAGAGAGATCTCATATGAAGGGTGCATTGGATATCTTTCCTTTGCCTTTCTAGAATTTGAATAGGCTAGTCCTCAATAGGGATCCAATATCTACCAACCTCTAAATTACTAGTCTAGTATCAATAGTAATTAGCTACCTTTATCCAGTTAGCTTGGTGTAGCTTCTCCATCCAGGGCCTCCAATCAGGGAACTAAGTTATCAAAGGTTGGTGACCATCCCAAGAATCTATCCAAAAATTTACCTATTGACCATTATGAATGATCCAAAATAACTTCTTCTTTATCAAATCCTCACCAGTCCTAAGAACCACCAAAATGGGAGAACCTTTGGTAGGCAGTTGATAGCGAACAAGGTCTTCAAGACTTTTGTTTTCAGCATATTTAGCACGAAGATTATTGGCCCATAGGGCATTGGGGTTATTCAAAATCCTCCAATACAACTTTGTAGCTAAAGCCTTATTGTTTTTTATAGCAGATCGAAATCCTAACCCCCCTTCATGCTTGGGAAGGCATAAAGTATCCCATTTCACCAAGGCCCATTTTCTTTTCTCCTTAGTACCACTCCAGAGGAACCAATGATTGATTTGATCTAGTTCTCGAAGAACTGCCTTTGGGATATTCAACACAACAAAAACATAAATAGGTATAGCTTGAAGGACTGATTTTACCAAGGTAATTCTACCCCCAGATGAAAGCCACCTATTGGTCCACTTTCCAATTTTCTCCTTTACTCTATCCAACAACCAATTCTAGTCTTTTTTTCTATCTCTGGATGTTGATAGGAATGCCTAAATAAGTGATCAAAAGGGAGGCCTTCTTATATCTTAATTTATCTAGAACCATGGATTCCTGTCTAGGAGAGCAGTGAAAGAAAATGACTTTTGATTTGTCTTCATTGATCAATTGCCCCGTAGCATTAGAGAAACAACGAATGATTTGTTTAATTGTAGAGGCTTCCTTAACCGTAGCTTTACCTAACAGAGTAGAGTCATCAACAAACTGAAGATGAGAGATAGGCCTAGCTCCATGAGCAATGGTAACTCCCTCAAGGGTTCTATTTTCTCTATTTTTGGTCATAGTCCTACCCAAGCATTCAACAAGAATGATGAATAAATAAGGGGAGAGGGGGTCACCCTGCCTAATACCTCTAGAAGCTAGGAACAACTATGAAGGGTAAGCCATTGATAAGAACTGAGTAGGACACCAAAGAGATACATCCCATAATCCAATCTATCCAATCCTGAGAGAAGCCAAATTGCCTCATTACTTTGATGAGGAAGTGCCAATCCACTCTATCATAAGCTTTGGATAGGTCTAAATGGATGAACATAGAAGGATATTTTTATGCTTCCATGGAATGGATGGCTTCCTGAGCAAGAACTATCTCATCCACAATATGTCGCCCTTCCACATAACCTCCTTGTTCAAGGGAAATAATCTTATGCAAAAGAGGTTTCAGCCTCTCTACCATGATCTTGGTAATGATTTTGAGAAGAACATTACATAAAGCTATTGGTCTAAAAGCTGAGATATGTTTTGCATCTTGAGCCTTTGGGACCAGAGCTATATAAGTTTTATTGATTACCTTCAAAATATCTTTGGCCTTCCTGGCTTCTTCCACCACCTCTAATAAATCAACATGAAGAATATCCCAGAATTCTTGGTAAAATTTGATGGGAAAACCATCAGGCCCTGGGGTCTTCCCTTTTTGCATTTTAAAAACCACTTGTTGAAGCTCATTGATAGTAACTGGAGCAGTCAAAATAGAGTTCTCCTCAAAAGTGATAAGAGTAGGGATCACTTGAAGGATATTCTATTGAGAAGTCGAGTCAAGAGATGCAGTAGTGAACAATTTGGAAAAGTAGTTGACTACGATAGACTTCATGCCATCCCAAGTGTGGATAGAGTCTCCAAAATCTGATTTTAGGGAAGAAATAAAGTTGTGCGATCTATGGGCTAGAAGAGATTTGTGGAAGAATTTTATGTTTTGATCTCCTTCTTTGAGCCATTGGATCCTAGATTTTTGCTTCCATAAGAGCTCTTCTCTTTTTTCCCATTCCTCCAACTACGTTGTGAGTCTAATTTCATCTATACTTCTACTCTCAGTGAGGCCATCTAAATGGATTTGATCATTCAACTCTTCAATTTAAGAAATCACTTCTTATTTCTTTTGCCTGACATCTCCAAACTCCTTCCAATTCCAAATCTTGATTTTGGATTTGATGTATTGCAACCTTTTGGTGAAACAAAACATCTTAGTTCCATACCTTGGTTTACCTTCCTACCACCATTGCCACACTCGAGGTCTGAAGGAACTATCTCTGAGCCACATTAACTAAAATTGAAAGGGTGAGAAACTGACCTTGGTTTTCCACATTTCAACCATGACTAGCCAATGATCCAAACCAACATTGTTAAGAGTTTTCACCTTAGGAATGTGTCCATGGATTAAGAAATTGTCAGAGAACAAGAACCTATCCAATATTTCCATGATACAAGCTGAGCCTTACCTTCTATTAGACCAAGTCATGAGGCCATTATCTGGCTGGATGTCCACAAGGTGAAGGTTTGCAATATATTCACTCATGAGGTCTGAGCTCCCATCTAGATTCCTATTTCCCCCTCTTCTCATCCAAAGAGAGGATGGTATTGAAGTCTCCTCCGATCAAGACCCAAGCTTCAAGAAAATGGGAGATAATATAAGTTATATCCTTCCATTATCTTCGCTTTTCCTCCAAAGTAATTGGAGCATAAACAATCAAGCAGAGCATAATTTGGTTAGATTGTCTACTTTGTGCAACCACAACCAAGAGACCCCAACTACCAACCATATGGTGAATAATGATCTCTTTTGGGTCCCAGAGGCAAGCAATGCCGCCAGAAGCCACATGGGAGCTGAGGGAAGCCACTTTTCTAGTCGACCAAATTTTACTTGCAATTGACTCCATTTCCTCTATAGACATCTTTATTTCTTGAAGGAAAACCAGATGTGGTTGGTTTGTCTGAATCATTCTTCTAATTTTATTTTATTTTGAAAGACTCCCTTTGAGTCCTCTAATATTCCAAGTGATGATCTTCATTAATAATAAGGCTAAAGATGTTGGTAAGGGCATTAATCTTACCTTCCTCTACAAGCTTTTCACCTTCTTTTACCATATGATGTTGATTAGTCTTGTGGCCTACCTTTTGGTTAGTGTCCATCTTCATTTTTTTCCTATTTCTTGTCTTACCCCAATTGAATCTGGGATAGCTTCTAACCTTGAAGTATGTGTATACAAAACCAAAGCATTATTGGAAGGTTCAACAAAGTTTATCTTAGGGTCTAAATTATTTGAAGTTTTAGCATTTAAAAGATTGTTCTTCTTGTCTATGTTTTCTCCCTTATTTTTTTATTGAAAACCTTTGATTTCCTGGTTTGTCTTTGAGTCCTTCCCTGCATCTTTAAATTATGTTTCTAAGATTTTTATCTCCATTATGTCCTCTTCCTCACCTAGGAGGTTATTTGTGGAAAGAATTCCAAACATATTAGTTGACAACATCGCTTGATCCTTCATAACTAGTTTTTTTGTGTTCTTCTTCTTAGGCATTTGGAAACCTTCTAAGTTTGTGTCCTCTTTCTTTTGATCTGGAATCTTATTTGGATAGACACTAGCCAAATGACCATATTCATGGCATATTCTACAATGGAAAGGAATGTTCTCATAGTCCACCACCTGCTCCCAAGTGTCCTCCCCAAATTGTAATGAGATATTTTGTGGAAGGGGTTTGTCAAAATCCATTAAGACACAAATTCAAGCATAAATAATGTGTTCAAATTTGTGTGTACAATCAACAATCATCATGAAAGTTCCAAGGGAGTTTTCAATTGTAGAAAATATAATCGGATTCCAAAATTCAACTGGGAGGCCAAAGAGTCTAACCCACACAGGTCCTGTAGAAGGCATCTCTTCTTCGACTTTAAATTTAGTGTGCCAAGGCTTCATGAAAAGCCCTACCCTTCCAAAGAACCAAGGACCCCCTTGAAATATTTTCTCTCTATCTTCATCATTAGCAAAAATAATAAGAAAATAACCATTGGGATAAACAGATATTTGTGTCTCACCTTGTGTTTTCTAGTATTTTGTAGCCCACACTTTGAAAGCAGATAGGCTCGAATGAAAACCCAAGAAATGACAAATCAATCCTCTTCTCTCCAGATCTTCTATGCCATCCTGAATGTCACCCATTTTTAGCTTAACAATTGGGGTTCCATCAACTGCTCTTAGACATCTTGACTCAATTTTTTTAGGATCAATCTTAGGCATTCTTAGAGGTCTATGAGAAGCCTTAAGATTAATGTTAGCATTAGTCTAGGACTGTCCACCATGGAGGGCATCCCTAAAATTTATTTTTGGGATCGAATCCTCAAAATCCTTACCCTTGAAAGGGGTTTCCATAGTGGATTTATTTTGGGGGTGTTCCTTAGCATCGAGATTGCTTGAGTTCTGAACCATTTTTTCTTTTCCTAAGGAGGCTTCTCTTATTTGATCTGCAACTTGAAACTTGTTTCTGGGTCTCTTTAATCCATGCCTTGGACGCCGAGGAAAGGTGTGATTTTTACTTTTTTCTTGGGCAACAAATTGGAAGTAGTTTTCAATCAAGTCCGTAGCATGAAGATTTGTTGAATGATAGATTCCTAACCCATCGTGGGTCTCTTGCAACATATCCCATATTTATCTTGGGCAAAAACAACAAAAAAGAAAAAAATTGGCCGCTAGGGCCCACAGGCCCCAAAATATAGCCTCTATCACCGCTTGCACTCAACCCACAGATGAAACCCTCACACTGTCGCCTTCAAAACCCTAGCTCACCATCATACTCATTCTAAAATTCAATTTCATCTTCACTTGCTCTTTTTTCAATCATGGATACCTTGAGCAACATTATTGTAATATTTCATGTTATTGCATGAATGATATTGGCCATTTATATCTTATTATTGTTATTTTCATGAATGTTATGTTCATTGATTTTGGCCATTAATATTAAGTTGCTCTAATATTTGAGTTTACCCAAAATCTTGGATATTTGGATCTATGATAATCTGGCTAAAAAACCAACAATTATGTTATCTAATAGTTGGTTATAAATAGGGTATACAGTCTTTTGATATTTTGTTGTGAATAAGATCATATCACAAACCCATTATCTTGACAGTGATTTAATCAATAATAGTCATTTAGAGCTATTTAGTTTTAGTTTGTATACCGCCAAGTCCCTATTTTCTTACAGATTATATTATGGTGGCATGAAGCAAATTTTAAGGGATCATGTATATGTGTGTGTGTGTTTATTCAAAAGTTGAAATATTTAAAGAGGTAGATGACAAGCATGAGTATCAATTTTTATTTTTTTTCAACTCTAGATGGAAGAAGAAAAGATAACAAAGGAACAATATATTATTTAAAGGATAACCTATAAAAGGTGGAGTGGGATAAGGAAGGTTATGGTGATTTTTTGAAAAATATTCCATCAATTATCACATAAATTCAAAGTAAAATCTTGCCAAGGAATATCTCGAGGAAGGAGCTAGTTAAGGCAATTTTCTATAATTTTCTTTCCTAAAACTTGGGATTCATTTGTTGGAATTCATAATATTTTCTAAAAATGGACAAAAGCAATCCATCCACCAAAATCTTATACAAAATGAATAAAAGGATAAATGAAATAAAAAAGAAGATAGAAAGTATGAGGTTCCCATAGGCACCATAAATAATCATTGTATTATTTGTAGATAAGAATCACAACACTCTAATGATATGGACAGAGTGGTTGAGAGGAATTTATACCAATATCTAATCCCTAAATTTCATAAATGAGTTTTAGGCCAACATAATAAGAGGGCTTTAAGGTTAATTACAAGCTATAATATGTGTTTATCCATATCAAGGTTAACCATGTCCTATAGACTTACATAATAAAATATTACAATTAATTAAATACAATGTATAATGATTGTCCTTATGCTTATACAATATTATATCATACAATGTCAACCTTGGCCATAAGTCAGATTACACTTTCAACATCCCTTCATAATATAAAGGGGTCAAGGAGAGAAGATATTAGTGACAATAATATTTTCCTTCCCATAATGGATGCTCTAGTAGGCCTCTATAGTTGAGATAGATCATTCCAAATCCCGCTTGTCATCTAGAAGATGTCCACTCATCTTCAAAAACTTAGAATCAATCCTTTTCAATTTTAGTAATCAATTCATGGTCAGATGTCCTTACCTCCTATAGTATTTGCAAATGCTCTTCAACTTCTTTGAAGTCTTAGCCTGGTCCTTGGGCTCTTGGGTCTTAGCCTCCATAGGTTTGAATTTATTTGCATGTGTTTGTATTTGTGAAGTGCCACCACAATTTCTCATTGCCACCTAAAAATGAAATAGGAGAGAGAAATATTGATCAAGAATAAGAATTCTTTGCGATTCCAAGAATATAGGAACATATGACCCATGAGGTTCAACATCAAAAAAGGAGAGAGATTAGCAAGGACAATCTTCACACATTCTGCACATAAATGATGCAATATCTTCTCTTAATGCTTTAAAATTTTATAATATAGTCCTCAACATTATCAAACTCAACTAATTTGATAGAAGAAAGATCTAATTCCTAATGACTTACTTTGGTTGTATTTACTTTTCCAAATAACTGAAGCAATTTTGACCATACCTTGATAGGTTTACTTTATTCTTGAATATGAAAAAACAAATTTGATTCAATCAACAAAGAGACTAGGTCAAGAGTTTCTTCTTCCTTATGTTGGTGAATTTCCTCATCAAGGGTTGCTATTTTATCTTCTTGAAAGATGCACTATAGGTTCTTATTGCATAATATGTTAGTCATTTGATTGACCAAATACTATAATTTCACCCATTGAGGCAAGTAACTAGGGCTTAATAATCCATCTTATACAATATAACACCTAACACTATAATAGGCCCTTGAACTAATGATATAAGTCCAAAGAGCTTGACAAATCATGTGATTTAGAAAAATGGGCTCAAAATGCTTTTGTATGTAAAAGTTGTGGCCTATGGAATTTTTTCTGTAATAGACCTCAAAAATACAAAAACTAAATCCTCAAACCTTAGAGATGCAAGAACAAATCCTAGCCTACCACTTGCCATTTTTAGATTTGCTAGTGTGTTTTACTCCTTTTTGTCAGTTTAATTCCTCTTATCCACTCAATAATCAACATTTGATGCTCTCTTAGTAGCATGTGGGATATATATAAAAATTATGATACAACACACAGAAGTGCCACATTAGTTGTCATGGCAGCCAATGTCTGCCTTTACTCATTCCTTGGTGCTATCCTAAAACCCATCATGCTATCCATGATAGTGCCATGTTGCTTACAACATCTAAGGCAATTTATTCTTCTTGAAGGAAAAAATAGTCTCCTCAAGCCATAATAATTTAAAAAAAAATTCAACAGTAGGATTCAAACATGGATTTTCTATCTATAAGAGCCTTAACCACCTTGGCATAGCCAACCAGTTGGAGCAGCTTGTGATGAACTTGATAATTTGTTTGGAGACTGTTACATCTCAGGTCACAACAAAAGAGGTCATAAAAAAGGTAACGATGGGATTCAAACATTGTCTAGTCCATTTTCAACACCCTACCACCTATCCCTCTATACAACTTGTCACCTGTCTAGACTACAATCAAAGCAGCAATAACCCATAGATTTATTGCTTGTTTGTTGTTGACCCAAGCACATTGGTGTTTCTTGCAAATTCAATCTTGCATCACATAAAAAGAAAAAATCCCAACACTATATCTTGCTAATCATCTTGTTGTGCTTGGGCTTGCATCTTCTCCTTGAAAAAGGACATCTTGCCCATGCCAAAAGGGAAAATTGCACAGAGTGCATGTAGGAAAGAAAGTGAATTAGAATTTATATTTTTTTCCCTACCCCTTTTCATCCTCCATGTTGTAGCATACCAAGAAACAAAGCTCAAATTTTGACCTCAAATTTGCAAACAAGCCTTGGTGATAAGAAAGTGGAGGGTGGAGAAGGTACGAATTCTCTAAAATAATTACAAAAATGAATGGTGATTCATGGAATAAAAATTCTTCCATATCTCTTATGTTGAATATGCTTATGAATTTTTGAGAAGTAGTTTGACCTTGTATTCAAAAGAATGATTAGGGGCTTTGAATGTACTTTATGCTTGACCAAGCAATGCCTCTACATACCTGCTTTGATACTATGTTGGGATTCACAATATTTTCCAAAAATATACAAAAGCAATCCATCCACTCAAATCTTATACGAGGAGCATAAAAGAACAACAGAAATAAAAAGAGACAAAAACAGTGGGGTGCCCATATGCACCATAAATAATCACTATATTATTCGGGGATAAGAATCACAACACTTTAATGATATGCATAGAGTGATTGGGGGTATTTATACCAATACCTACTCCCAAATTACATAAATGAGTTTAACCTAAATCAACATAAGAAGAGGGCTTTAAGGTTAATTACAAGTATAAGATTGGTTTAACTATAACAAGGTTAACCATGGACCATAGGGATTACACAATAGAATATTGCAAAAATTTAAACACATTGTACACTGATTGCCCTTAGGCCTATACAAAATTCCATCATACAATGTCGACCTTGGTCATAAGTCACATTACACTTTCAACAATATTAAAGAGCTATATCTTGGCTATAGTTGAAAACTTTAAGAAAAATAAGACTATGATAAGTGATATCAAAAGCATATTTATTAAATTGGTTCCCAAGAAAAATGAAAAAATATTTGGATAGTTTTTACCTAACAATCTTTTGTAGTATGATTTATAAAATAATTTTAAAATTTATGGCAAATAAATTGAAAAATATTCTAAATTGTATTATCTCAAAGAAACAAGGTGGCTTTCTTCTGTAAAAGAAAATACTTAAAAATATAATCATTGCATAGGAAGCCATACATTATCTTCAATCCATGAAAAAAACTTGGCATGCTTGTAAAATTTGATGTGAACAAAGCATATGATAGGATTTATTGGAGTTTTCTATACGATATTATTAAAAAAAATTGGTTTTTATCAAAGTTAATATAAATGCATTAGATATTGCTACAACACTCCAAAATATTTTATTTTAATCAATGGATCCCCACTGGATTCTTTGAATCATCTTGTGAACTTTGCGGTGACCCACTATATCTTGTCTTTTCAATGTTCTTGTTGATGCATTTGGAAGAGCTCGCTCAAAGGCTAAAGTGGAAGGCAAAATCAAAAGTATATAGGTTATTACAAGTGATCCCTTGAAATTTCATCTCAATTTTGGTAATGATATTTTTCTATAGGTCGCGGCTCAATCAACAAGGCTATGAAATTCAAATCAATATTATCATGCTATGAGAATGTTGTTGGATAGATGGTTAATGTGATAGTATCTAAGATATTTTTTTAATCAACACTCTTGATTTACAATGGATTATTGCATAAATTATAGGGTTTAAAATTTAAAACCATCACCATATCTAAATATTTACTTGTTTGGTAAAGAAAATAGGAGATACATTACAACTCATAAAGGCTACATTACAATCCATCCTCATATATATGATGTCACTTTCAAAATTTGTAGTAGATATAGCATCTGAATTTAGAAAAAATTAAAGAGATTGAGCAAGAAGTTTAGGTTATCTTTGCAAACTAAGTAGGGTTTGTAGAGAAATAAATACTAGCTTAGATATATAAAATATATATATATATATCTATAAACGTCGAGAGTTATCAATATCGAGGCGCCTATCTATAGTTTAAATATTTTTTAAATATTTTAAATCCACCGTAACTCCTAATGTCGGCGGATAATTTTCTTAATGTCGGTTTTTTTAATAAAATATTAATATTGTTTACGGCATGGTTGACCTTCCTGGCTGCCATTGTAGGACGCCTATCGATGTAATTAGAGGGGCAAGATTGGTTGCAAAGTTGTGGGTTTGACATTAGGGGCAAAACTTGGTTGGACTTCATTCAAAGATTGAAGAAAAATTGCGCAAAAATGTTACTTCAAAAATATATTTGATTCTATGTTTAGAGTAAAATTGAGGAATGTTAGAAGCTAGTGTGAACCAGGAGCAAGCCTCACTAGGTAGCATGGGAGAAAATCCATATTTGAAATCCTTAATTGTAAGTCAAGATACCCTAACTAAAAATATAGATTCCCAAGTTGAAGATGGGAGGAAATTGAATATATGACAAGTACGACTCAAGAAGCATATGTTACACCAAAATTGTTATCAAAGATGAGATGCTTGAACATGATATAGTGGTTCTTAAAAGCATAGGGCTATTATGTAAGTTCCATGGATACTAGCGAGGGTTTTTAGAGATTCAAAACTAGATTAAATGGAAGTGGATATTGAATTCAAATTACTCTAACTTTTCTTCCTAAAAGTTTTTCCCTCCTCGTCTCTTCCCATTTGAAAATCAGGGATAAAATAATAGGTGGTAGCCCATGGGTTAGGGGGAGACATGCCCTTCATTTAATTCCATACGGAGAATTTTTTTATTGAGAAAGAAGCTATTAAGGTGTGGATTAAGCTTTCTTGACTTCTATATCGAAATAAGGTTGTTTTGAAGAATATTAAAAATGCCCTAGAGGAATTCAAGGAGAGACCAACTGCTAAGGAGCAAAAACATGTTTTATATACCTAGATATGTGTTGTTATGGATATTTCAAAACCTTTCTCACAATCCATTAAGATTAAATCTAAATCAAGAGAATGGAATCAATAAGTGGATTACGAAAACACTGCATTTTGATGTTGCAATTTCTATGACATTAGACACGTGGCAAGAGATTGCAAAGTGAAAACTATAAAGGAGAAAATTTTGGTCATGAGATGAACTTCAAGATTAAGCAAGGAATGATATTGTAGTAGAAGATGAATTAGATCAAGGATATTCCACTCCAGAAGAAGAGGCAAAGAAATTTTAAAGGCCATCATAGTTTATTTGGATCAACTATTGGAAGAAACAAAGTAGGATACAAGGGATGAGAAAATCCAATGTGCAAGTTCAAATTCAAAAGGAATGAAAGGTGCAAACGAAGATATGGAGAACAATTTTAAAAAAGATGTGGAAGAGGTGAAATTTATTCTAGGTAAATCTTCATTTTCCTCGGGTACTATAAAATCTTCTTCTAGCAATAGAAATGAAATTAGTGTCTAGGTTAATCAAAGAGATTGATGAATAAAGGGAAAAGGAAACTCAGGAATATTGATATAGAAAAACAAAAGCAAATATCAAAAGTGTTAACAAGAAGTGGGACTAAGCCCACAAATAATAACAAAAAGTAACAACAAAAATGATATTTTAGAATATTAGGGACATAAATAAGACTACTAAAAATAGGTATTAGGGAATTAACTGGTTGTAGCCAACATATTTATAAACATGGAAACTGGATAGCAAATATTTTAGTCATTTGCAATATTGATTTTTATCTCGTTAAAATTCAAATTTGAGAGGGTTAGAATTCAAATTTGAGAGGGCTGTTTAGATTTTATCTCTTAATAAAAAGGATATCAAATCAAGGAGTTGATTGCAGAAGCATAGTAGTTTTTGAGGAAGATGACAAATATCTTTTATAGAAGGGCAAATGAAGAATATCTCTGATGAAAAGGCAAGTTGGATATGATTTATTTAACCTGGATAGCAATATAATGTTTTGTTATTTTAATGGGAATGGCACCCAATAAAAGCCACAAATAATTTCTTTTAAACTTATTGTTATTTTAATGGAAGTGGCCCTACTAGAAACCACAAATAACTTATTTTAGTAAATAAAAAATTTACGAAACAAATCCTACCTAAAGGTTAACATGAAACTTTATATCAAAAAGTTTGCAATTGATCGAGAAACATATTAGATGCGCAATCAATGAAACAGATTCTGAAAATTTTAATCTGCTGCTTAGTAAAATTCTTATTATTCTTATTTTTTATCTAAAATGGCAACCATTGGCTAATCAGTCTATTTTAATATCAAAATCTTATAGTCCTGGTACATAGAATCTCATATAACTAGTTAAAAATTAAAAAATAAAAGTAAAAGTACAAGAACATAAAAGTTTTCTGAATACGGGATTACCTGCTTAACTTCTAAAGTAGCCAGCAACACAGCATAAAAAGTATTGGAGATTCATGGTCCTCCTATAGCAGACCAACCGGTCTATTTTAATATCAGACAAACTTTCAGAGCCTAATGCTATTGCAGATGTTCTTACTATTAAGATTGTATATTGGGAAAGACGGAAGCAAATGAACAAGAATATTTTCCTTGAAAGATCCTTGAAATTGATTTCATTTAATTGCCAAATGTAGCATCATCCACAGTTTCCATCTTATCATATTAAGATCTACCATAAGCAAAAGTCCAGTTTAACACATCAACGATTGGAAAATGCCCGGATGCCTACCAAAATTGACAACAGTAATCAACCAGACATTCTGTAAATTTGAAAATTAACACACCACTAAAAGATTCCTTCATATTATGTGCAGAATCTCGGTGGATTCTAGACAATTGGCTGTGTAGTATGCGCTGGACATAACTACAAACACATTTATAATACAGAACACAACAAATTTTAGACAGGTATTTTTTAAACCAAAAAAAACATACAAGAAGCCCTTGTAAGCAAAGTACTAAGACAACAAAGGCTAGATAGCTGGTTATAAAAACAAACATTCCATGTTACAGGAGACATACATATTATGGTAGTTTGTCCAACCAAAGCAATCTATTTGATATTCTTATACTAGCACAGTAGCACTGCTTTGCCTAAATGCTCACTTCCTAGTATTGGCAACTGGCAAGTTCGCACAGTTGAGTTGAAAACCAATATCCGATAAGAGAAAACTACTACAGTGCTAGAAATAACTCATAAGTCAACAATGGATGATCCTTGCACTTGAGTGTTTCAGCAATGCTGCTCATTCCAAATTTCCAAGAATACAAACAAAGATGGATTATATTTAATAATGGAAGGCAGATAAAAATATGAAAAAAGCATGAAGCAGTTTCACGACGAAGGTTCACATTTGCCACAGCTGTCAATTATACCAATCAGATCCAACGAGATAAACACTTCCACAGCAAGTGAAGATCTTATCTATACATGCATGCTCGATTTTGAGAACAAATAAATTCAGATTTGTGGCTTGAATACCAAAAACTACTAAAAAAATTCTGCTAGACTATATAAATTTGCTGGATCTCAATTGAAACTTTGATCCAGAGCTTGAGGATTTTGGGATTTTAGATGCAGCTGGTGATATTGATCCAAATGAAATGAGAAGCAGTTGCCACAAAATGTCATATAAGACATTTCAGAGGCACTAGATGATGCCCAAGTAAAGAAATTTGATGCTTGCTTTTTGGAAACTATGAAGTTAAGAGTCCAGCAAACAAGCTCTTAACCAAGTTCAACTTCAATATGAACTGTAAATGTTGAACGAGTGTGTCCATGTCACAGCTGGTTTACTAAATATTCTCAGATTCTCTTTTTACGAAGAATAGGAGCCGATACTGACATGCTTGTTTTCAAAAGTCTCACCTGGATTTTCCCAACATCTAAAAAATAAAAAAGCTCTTGGAGAAATGGATAGAATATAGAGGAATTTTTCCTGTACATTGTTCAGTTCTCTATCTTCACTAGCTATGGCACTGGGATAGATTGATTCTTCTCCTCAATTCATCCTGTTGAGGTGAATACGCAGAGCCTTTAAAGCTGTCCACCCACGATTATAGATAGTACCAAGGAGATCAAGGTGAAGAAAATCGGTAAACAGAAGAAGATGGATGTCACTGCTGCATCACTGCTATTTGCTGGTGCAATGCTCCCACCCCCAAGGCCTCCACCATTTGGAAGGGTTGTGTTAAGAACTGATGAACCACTACAGCAGCCACAAATTTAAGAAAAGGAGAACAGTCAATTTTACACACTAGAACAAATACATCATGTTAATAGATTTGATTAAGATTAGACAATGACATCACAAACACAAAGTAGCATCTGGTTATCTAGCCTATACCCTGTTGGAAATATGCACGTCCCAGAACCTGTCAAATTCAAGAAGAAAGATTTTGATCAGTGGAACACGAATTCCATAAATATGAAGTAACTATGAAATACAACATGTCCTAAGGACTTTAACAATACAAAAGAACCCACTGACTACAATGGTGTCTAGAAGCATATTGTGCCAAATAATCATCAAAAAAATTACAGAGAAAGACTGTTGCCAATCCAAGATGTGTCTGTATTCTGATAAGTGCATTAGAATCATTTTTTAGTTAGGTAATTAATAAGTCCATTCCATGCCTAATTTAGATGTTGCAGTCAGAACAGACAAGTGTTAGAAAGAGGAAATACATATCAGATATTGTTCACTCAGTTACAAAGTTAAGCATTGTCTAAGCTTTCTAGGAGACAGTAAAATGGGTGAGATCAATTTTAGTATTCTGATGGCCAAGGTTGAGTTTCTTTTGTAAATTATAGCGAATATGTTTGCTGTTCAGTTTTGTTGTATGATGCTTCAGGTGTGAACTTGAATAGCTTCAGACTAAAGAACATACACGGCATCTGTTCTGTTCTGTTGTTTGTTGTATTTCATTCATACTTGAAAACAAATAATACCAACACACTTTTTGCACTGCTCAGATAATACTTCCAAATTAAGGGGGAGTATAAGTGCCTATAGTCACCATACAAGATAGTGTTATTGCTAAGTATCACATGAATGCAATACATGATGAGTAAACAATAATCTAGGTATCTCATTAACACAATTAAGTTATATTGCATGGCACACTCGTCTTTCTAAACGCTTCACTTTCTTTTCATCAGAAAAGGACCGGAATATGTCAACAAGGAAAAGGTAAACATTAGGCTATATATGTTGTAGAGTTCAACAGAATAAAACAGAGGAGAAGGCAGGAAACATGGCTTTTGTGTTCACAAGCATGTAACCCCTTCATAATCATACGGCACACAACTAGAAGTTACATTTCCAGATTTCTAAGATAGAACAGATCATGCAGACACATGAGTAGGCAAGGGGCATCAATGCATCTAGTTTGCCTATAATCTAAAAAGGACCAGGCAACATTAGATATCAATGCAAGGCATCCATCCAACCAGTTCACAAGGATTCAGACCATAATGAAGAAAAACAAATTAGCCAGATAACCAACATAGTCCAGAATCTCATAAAACAATCAAAATCCAAAGACATACAAAGCCAGACATCCAATACTGTGAAACAAAGTAGAAAGAAAATGAAGTGTGCGTCATGGGATATGCATATAACTCACTTGGATCTTGATTTGTGACCTGTGCATTGCCTCCAAAGTCACAGCTACCAGGGGTCATGCCATTCTTCTTGTAGTAGCTGTCAAAGGCGTAGGAGGCATGACCTGAAACAGTATCTGGATTATAGCAAGCACCGCCCTGCTGAATGGGAGAACAATCCGCACCTCCAATGCCACAGGCGTAATCCAAAGCAACCTGCAAGCTTGTGTCTGCTACACCCGACTTTGCTACACACCACGATCCTGATGATGAACCTGTTGTCGGTGGTGTTGTTGTGGGCGTCGTGGGTGTCATTGGAGTGGTCGGGGTTGTGACTCCGGGAGGGGGAGGAGTTGTCGTGGTGGGGGTGCTCGGAGTTATTCCTGGTGTCGTTGGCGTGGTTATTGGAATAGTGGGGGGAGTGGTGATGGGAGCAGTCATAGGTGTCGTTGGAGTTGTCTCACCTATCAAAGAAGAATTTATTTGGCTAGCACTCCCATTCCTTGTAGAATTAGCTGTCCTGTCCAAAAGCTCTCTGGAGATCCGGGGAAATTTCTTAGAAGATGATAGAGAGTGACTTATTGAATCATATGACAGTCCAACGGAAGTTCCTGACAAAGCATAAACAGATCTATACATAAGCATAGTACAGAGAAGGATGCTAGTACAAATCATAAGGATTCTTACAGTCCCATTACATTTTTTTTAATCTGAATATGGACAAGTAATAAATGCAGCTTGTTTGTGAAGCTCAAAGTCATTTATGAACAAATAATGAAAAAAACATATACAAATATATATCAGATTGTTCTGTATAATATGAAATGGTAGGCAGTTGAAACTCAATCCAGACTTATTGACAGAGATCAAACATGGGTCTTGATATTTTTGGAGAGGTCCACAAATGGGTAACTTTACTTAGACCCCAATTCATTTTGACACCATAAATTATCCCAAAAGTGGTATTTTTATGATACCTTATTCGTGCAGCATTTCCACACTGATATAACAGGTTATATGTGGTAGAGAGGGTGCATAAATTTCCTGGCCTTGAATGCCACCACCCCAGAAGGCTATCTATCCCTCATGTTAAACATTGCAATAGAGCAAAATATTTGAAGTGCAGGAGCAGACCCTACCCACCAGGGCCACTACCCTATATGCCTAATAAATTCTAGTGAAGACAATGACGTTTTGGTCTCCAAGCATTTAACCAAAGAATCATAGCCACTCCTTGTGGATAGATCAGATCAAAAGGGTAGTCACAAGACAGGAAACATGTATCTCCGGTCTCGTGAACGTCACAATAAATGCAAACCATACCCATAAAAATGACCGCTCCATTCACCAAAACAAAGCTTACCCACAAGCTAAGCATTCGAAGAATGTACATGTACAGAAGAGCGAACTCACCTGAGCAAGAAATCACAGAGAGAAGGAGAAAGGAGAATCCCAACATCTGCTTACTGAAATGTTCCATTGCCATTGTGGATGTTAATGTCAGATATGTGCTCTGCTCTGTTCTGGTCCAGTCCTGTCTTCACCTGCTATAATTGAAGAAGAAATTGGTACTCATAAATACATGGGAAGATAGATCTAATGAGCAGAATATAGGCAAACAAACATATTGGTATTCAGTGCAAGCAATGCTTTGCTTGAAAGGAGGGCGGGCATTACCTTTGTGCGCTGGGCTACACACAGGAATCCAGAAAAGTTAGGAATCTGACAAAAACGTATGCTCCCAGAATGGGATTTTCTTACACTGATTATAGTGATGTCTTAACCAGCTGGAAAGAGAGAGAAATAGAAAAAAAGCTTAGCTCTCGTATTCTTGAAAAATGTTATCGCTCTATCAAAAAGTAAAGGCGGAGAGGAAAGGACAATAGTTGCCCTGCGTTATAATAATTCAAAGAGAGGCCGCACTTTTTTTCTTCCTGTGTTGACAGTGACGCACCGAAAGCAGATCTTGTACCCAACACATTCTATTTCTATTTCTATTATTATTTATTAACTATTGATTATTATTTATTAATGTAACGTAAAACGTAATTAATGAACGATACGATTCCATTCTACGATATTATATGAAATGACCATGGCTCTTGGTCAAAGCGGAACCACTCCAATCTCCGTATATTAACTTAACCATGGTTTAGGTTTATCCAAAACGTAGTAATGGGGTATTAGAAGTTCCTCGTAATCACAGAACCTACGTTTCTTTACTAAATGCTCGCGGCCTTTTAAAATATTATTATACAGTTAATCTGTCATTATTCCTATGATAGAATTTCCTTTCAGATTAATAATATCTTCCCTTCTATATTACTATAAAAAAATAAAAAATAAAATATGGATGACCAATTCATGATTGAAGAGTTTGTTGATTGTATGATTTCATTTTAATAATATTATATAATGTTAAATATTAATATTTTAAATTTAATAATTGTATTGATTATATTAGTTTTAAAAGATTTAAAATTATATAATTTAATTATTGCAAAAATTAAATATTTTTAATAAATAAATTTTATTAAAAATAAGAAATAAATTGATTCAATATTACAATTAAAATCATCAATTTTGGTTTAATTAATTAGATTTTTCAACTTTCAAGGAGGAGAACGGAAGACCAAGGTTCCCATCTTGCTAAGTAATGCATACATTGGTTTAATCAACTAGATTCTTCAACTTTCAAGGAGGAGAACTGAAGACCAAGGTTCCCATCTTGCTAAGTAATGCATACATTAAGTTTGTTGTAATTACCACTTTCAAGGAGGAGAATTGAAGACCAAGGTTTGCATCTGGCTAAGTAATGCATGCATTAACCTTGTTGTAATTACCACCATGTGGTCATGTCATAATATGGGTGGGGTTCATTTCAGTCCCATGTAATTCGATTAAAAAAGATTTTATAAATTAAATTATTTTTTATTTTATTTTTTCATTTATAAGATGAAAGTTTATGGAAAATCTTCATAATTGAGATTACATATGGTTCAACTACCAAAGACAAAAAGAGAGCATTTTTTTCCATTTTTTTTTTGGATTTGGATAGTGTGAGAAATCCCTACAATCAATACTTGGAAAAACTTTTGGTTAGAGAAAAATCTTTAGAGCCGCTCTTAGGTGGTTGGTAGTGTCATCCCATTCGAATAGACCACTATCTAAAGGGAAGCCATAGGAGATATTTAATGTATTCGTAAAGACAACACAAGGGGTGGTTTGAACACTGGACATCTCGTTTATCTCGGTGCCATGTCTCGGAAACCAATTACACTTCGAAGATGCATTAGGGGGATTCATACACTGGATCTCTCATTTTTTAATTTCAAGGCCATGTCCTAGAAACTAATTGTGCTACAATGACGGACAAAACTCTTGGTTAGAGAGAAACCTCCAAAGCCACTCTTAGGTGGTCGATAGTGTCGTCCTATCTAGGTATACCACTATCTAGAGGGAAGTCACGGGAGATTTTTTTGTGTACGAAAAGACAACACAAGGGGTGGTTTGAACACTAGACCTCTCATTCATCTTGATGCCATGTTTCAAAAACTAATTGCACTTCGAAGATGCACAGGGGGTGGTTCGGACATTGTATCTCCTGTTTATTAATTTTGGTGCCATGTCCCTAAAACCAACTACGCTACAATGACAAACAAAAATATTGGGTAGAAAAAAGCCTTTAGAGTCGCTCTTAGGTGGCCAACAGTGTTGTCCTGTCAGGGTATACCACTATCTAAAGGGAAGCCACAGGAGATTTTTTTGTGTATGTAAAGACAACACAGGGGGTGGTTCGAACACTAGACCTCCCATTCATTTTGGGACCATGTCCCAAAACCAACTGCACTTTGAAGGCACACAAGGGGTGGTTCGAACACTAGACCTCCCATTCATTTTGGGACCATGTCCCAAAACCAACTGCACTTTGAAGGCACACAAGGGGTGGTTCAAACACTGGACCTCCCATTTATTAGTGTCGGGACCATGTCCCAAAAACTAACTGCACTACAACGATGAACAATTTTATAGAAGAAAAATGATTAAGTTGAAAATTGGGATTAATTGTTATAATGTTTTGTAAACTTCTTGTTCCATAGGCTATTTTTGGTCTTGTGGGTACAAAAAACCTTTTATTCCAATATTAACATTGCTTAAGTTACATGTGATTTGTATGTCTTAATAAATTTTAGTTATTACTAAATTAATAAAATAAAATTGGAGATATTTGTCAACCAAGGTTTGAATGTTCGGATTATGGGAGGAGCAATGAAGGGCTAGGGCTTTAGTCAGACAAAATATTTTATCTAGGCATAGAATTTTTTAGCTAAGTTTCTTTTTCCCCTTCTTTATCTTAGAAATTTTGCTTCTCCTATGTAATCGAAAAAAAATTGCATGCAAATTATTATAGGTTTTTTTATCAAATATTATAATCACTATAGGATATTATGGTAAATTTCAATAGATTTTGAGTTTTAGTTTCCTTCATATGGACTTATTTATAGCTAAATCCTTAGAATCATCTCTAATAGTAGAGGTTAGTAAGGGCCTCACAGAGGATCGATCCTTGTTGCTCAAAGATAGGGTAATTTTTGGTAAATTTTATGGGTCTTGGCCAAGGGTTTTGGCCTTGGGAAAATGGATTGATAGGAGTTGTAAGCTCCAAAAGTGAGTCTAACATTTCCTCCCAAGGAGGAAAGAGATAGAATCCTAAAAGGTGGTCCTTGGTTTATGGGAAGAGCAATACTCTTCCTTATCCATTAGTACGAAGGCTTTGCACCTAAAAATGTAAATCTATCTCTTGTACCCATCTGGGTTAGGATGTATGGTTTGGCCATTGAATTTTGGAAAATGAATAGCTTCAAGGCAACAGGCAATACTTGGAGATAATTCCTACACATTTTAGAAACTACAAAATATGGATTCTTGGCTATTTATGCTTAAATATTGGGTATGATTGATATAAGGAAACCTTTACCAGAATCATTGTTCTTAAGTATGGAGGTAAGTTATGGACCTAAACCATAGATTATGAAAATATGTATATTGATAGATCATGCCCTAAGAAGAGTCCATCCGAAACATATGTAGAAAATAAGAGAAACTTATAGATGAACATGGATGAGGATGGTTTTCATCTTCTAAAAAATAGATCTAGACAAATGAAAATCAATAAACAGTGGAGACCAGTAAGGAAATATACTGGAAGAAATACCAACTCTTTTGAGGCTTTAGCCAATGTAGAAAAAGTATATCAAAACCTAGGGAACATAGTACAACATGTTCAACATATTAACAAGGAATCGTCTATTCAGTATGATCTTGATTTAGGGATGAAAATTCTTGATGAACCTAAGGAATGTGTCTCATTAGATTTTGAAGACTCTCTTGAAGTAACATGCACCATTCAAAAGAAAAAAATTGGTAGAGAAAATGCAATGCTAGATGTTAATACCTCTACCTTTAATAAGGAAATACCAAAAAAGGAGCAAGACAAGTCAAAAACTTCCATAGTAGAACCAAGAGAGGATAAATCTAATGAAAAAGAAAGTTATGAAAGAATATTAAGTAATAGAATAATAAGACCTACTCCTAATACAGACAAGGCAAAAAGAGGAAAACCCTCAAATTATCAAGTGAGATCTAAGGAATCAAGAGAAAACATAGAGAAAGGAACACAAACTAAGTTGGTTGAACTTCTCTTTAACTAAACAACAAAATGATATTGGTAATTTGTAGGTGAGGCCAGTAGCACCTAATGAGACATGATTACCTTCACATGGAATATAATGGGTGCTAATGCCTCCTTATAGCAAAGGTGTATCGGGGTTCTATGTTTAAGTAATAAGCTTGATATTCTTTGTATCCGAAAAACTAAAATGACAAAGGAAGAAGTTTCTAAAACCATGAAAGTAGTATAGGTGAGATGTGAATGGGATGCTATGGATTCTAAAGGAGAGGTAGGGGGAATTATAACTTGTTGAAATCCTATTAGAACCTCCTGTGTAACCATTCATAAAACTAGGCATTGGATAGCCTCTTTAGTTACATTCTACTTTACAGATATTTGTTTCATCCTTATCAATGTCTATAGACCTACAACTAAGTTAGGTTGATTAGAAGTATGGAGTGGGATTGAAGCCTTTATGAGAATTAAAGACCAAGAAAATCGATCCATGATCATAAAAAAATTTGATGTCATAACCAAGCTAGATGAAAATTTTGGGGGAATTAGGAAATCAACCCAAATTATGAGAGATTTCTCAGCTTGTATTCAAAACAATAATCTATGGGAGGTTTAGTTTGAAGAAGAAAACTATATATGGACCAACAACAAGAGAGGATAAAACCTAATAGTAAAAAAGTACTCTCATATCATTGGCTAGATGAAGGGACTTGTGCTAAAATTAATACCTTGACAAGGATTGGTTAAGATCACTGGCCAATAAGAGTTAAAATGGTGGTAAGTGAATTAAAAATTTTCATATTTCAATTATGAGGAGATGTGGGAAGACCATCCACAATTTGTTTATATGATAGCACAAACATTAAATTCTTCAGGAAACGACTGGATGTATACTCTTCTAAAACAAATTAAATCAATGACATGTAGATTAAAATAATGGAACAAAAATACTTTTGGGAACATTTTTGAGAAGAAAGAAGAATTAAAAGATAAAATTTCAAAATTCCACAAGGATGATCATATTAATCCAAGCTCGGAGGAAAGGGAGTTGCTTAGTGAATATCATAATATTTTGAGTAAGGAAGAGAAACTTTGGAGATTAAAATCAATACAAACTTGGTTAAAAGAATGAGATAAAAATACAATTTTTTTCATAGGATGGAAATAGTACATAGATCAGCATCCAAAAGTAGTAGACTTAAATTGATAGAAAAGGTTTGGATTGAAAACCAGAGTGAAATTAGAAATGAGGCTAGGTTTTTTTACCAAAATATCCTAAGATCAAATGATTTTGAAGTTCTTAATGATAATATGCTACAAGAAGTACCTTCAATTGTAATAGATGAAGACGATAGGAAATTGATGGAGCCTATTACTTTGGAAGAAGTTTATTTATCTCTTTTCTCTTTTGATAAGGATAAATTTATAGGTTCAGATGGCATTCTATCAACGTAATTGGGATATAGTGAAGGATTCTTCATTGGTGGCAGAGGAACAATCTAGGGTGAAACAATACATACACTATAAACTAAATGCAATATATCTTACCCTAACTCCAAAAAAGAAGGATGTAGAATTTTTTGAGTCATTTAGACCCATAAGCCTATGTAATATGGCATATAATATTATCTCCAAAGTGATGGAAAATTGGTTAAGACCATTATTAGACAAAATTATTTTAGAATAGCAAGGAGAATTTGTGAAAGGAAGACAAATTTTGAACGAAATCATAGTTGGTCATGAAGTTATGGATTCAATAGCTTCAAGAAAAGAGAGAGCAATGATCCTAAAACTTGACATGAGTAAAGCCTATGATAGGGTTTTATGGGTTTTTATTTTTGCAATATTAGAAAAGTTGAGATTTAGGAAGAAATGGGTAAGATGAATTAAAGTTTGTGTCTCTACAGTTTCATATTCAATGTTGGTTAATGGGTTAGTAATAGCATCTTTTAAAGCCAAGAGAGGTCTTAGATAGGGAGATCCTCTATCACTATATTTGTTCATTATTATAGCAAATATTTTAGGTAGGAACTTGAATAAGGCTAACAAATATGGGCGTATAAGAGGACTTAAGGCTAGTAATAACATAAACAACATCACCCGTCAATATTTTTTAGATGATACAACCCTTTTTATGAGGGCAAGGATAAACGAGACTAGAGCTTTGAATAAATTGTTAAAGAAATATGAAAGAGCATCAAGGCAGAAAGTTAATAGGATTAAATCTAAAATTTACTTCCTAAACACGTCATATAGAATGAAAGCAAGGATATGCAAGTAATTTCAAATGGAGGAGGCAAATTTTCCAACAACATATCTAGAATACTCTTATTTGAGGGGAGAATGAGGATAGAATTATGGAATCCAATTGTAAGTAAAGTTTAGAATAAACTTCAGCATAGAAAGGTAAATGGTTATCATTAGCAGGAAGAGTGTAACTAAATAAAATAGTCTTACAAGCCATTCCAACATATTATATGTCCTTGTATATCATGCCAAAATCAATAGAAAAACATTTAATCTATATTATGCGGTAATTTTTATGGTCAGGAATACTTGATAAAAGAAAATGTCCTTTGGTGAAATGGAGCAAGGTGTGTGATGATAAAACTAGGGGAGGTCTTAGTTTAAATTTTTTTACTGATGCAAACTTATCTCTTAGGGGAAAAGTAATTTGGAGATTATACAAAGCGATTCAAATGCAGTAGGAAGTAATTCTTCTAAGTATGTTGAGCCCAATAACCTAAGCTTAATATTTATCACATTCTCACTACCAAATGGTTCAACACTATGGAACAATTTAAAAAATCAATTGATCTAGTGATTAAAGGTCTAATATGGGTGGTCAAAATTGGAGAAAAAAATTATTTGGATGGATACTTGGTGTGATAAAAAACCACTCAATCTAGATCCAATTTTAAAACCATGGATGAGATTACTTCAAGATAAATGTGGTGATAGGGTTTCAAACATTTTGTACAAGGATCGAGAAGGAAGATATAATTGGAAAAAAAGTTTTTTTACAAGTATACAAGACATTAATGCTAGGAGGAAATTGAGTAGAAAGATAACAACAGTGATTATTCCAAGGGGAGCCAAGTATAAGCTGATTTGGGAGTTGAATAACTTAGAAGGATACACAACAAGAAGTGGATATAATGTAAAGCACCAAAAAAATAGCAATATAACAAGAATATGGAGCTATATTTGGGATTGCCCAAGCATTTCTAAGATCAAAATATTTTTTTAGCTAGTAGGTCATAGAAGAATTTTATCCTGGGTTAACCTTATGAAAAGGGGTTTTCATGGCTCCTCACAATGTGTTCTTTGTAAAAAGGATGAGGAAAGTATAAAGCATATCTTGGGACATTGCTCAATAGTATGGAAACTACGAAAATGGATTCTTAATATGTTTGGTAAATGCATGGTGATGAATAACATAATTGAAGAGTGGTTAAAGTAATGGCAGAGCACTTTTAAAAGTGAGGCTTTATAGACAATCTAGGATATATCAAAAGATACAATACTTTCGATTGTATGGCTAAAAAGGAATAGAAGAATAATTAAAGGAAAGGAAAGTAGTTTAGAAGCAATGAGAAAGAATATTTGTTTACCCATATAGGAGTCTAAACCAACCTTATCAACTCACCCAATCCCTAATTTGGAAGCAAAGAACCTTGATAGATGGAATCAAGTCATCAAATGGAACTATGATGTTGGGTATAGGAGAAATAAGAAGGAAAATAATATAAAGTGGAAACCACCAAATGTGGAGTTGGTCAAATTGAATTTTGACGAAGCATCTAAAATGAAATCTAGGACCAACAAGAGGAGGAGGAATAATTAGAAATATAGAGGAGATATTTTGTCTCATTACACTTTCAATAGTGGATTTAAGACAAATAATGAAGCTGAAGCTTGGGCATCTTTGGAAAGGTTAAAAAATATGAAAACAAATGAAATGAAATAGATTATGGATGGAAGGTTATTCACTCATAGTAACAAATGCAATTTTGAGAAAATCAAAAGCTCCATGGAACATACAAGTAGTAATTGTAGAAATACAAGACCTTGTTGTAGAGTTTGAAGAAATCAGTTTTACACATACATCAAGGGAAAGAAACAAATGTGCAGATAGGTTAGACAATAGAGGGGTTTTAATAGAGGATCATGAAGTTAAATTATCTTTTCTTTGGTTATAGGAAGTAGTAAGTTTAGCTAAAGTTGATAAAAAATGTTGATTTTTTGATTCAAATAATCATTAAGCTTTATTTTAATGTTTTCCATAGGTAGTATTTGCTTTATTTTATAGAATTAATATGTTTTAATATAAACTATTTATTACCATATTTGGTCTGAGATAGAGTTCATCCCCATTGATTATTTCACACATGTATACCAACTCATGTAAAAATTAAAGGAGAATCCTAATTCTAAGTTGAAAGGCCCAACCACCATCCCCATAATAGATCCCAATGCTAAAATTGAATCTATCAAATGCTTGCTCATCTAAAGTGCCCACGTCCAAAGGACCTCCTACACCATCCAGTCCCAATTCACTTAAGTCCTAGGATAAGGGAAAGTAAAAGGTGGACAATAAATGGTATAACCGCTATAAAATACGCGCTCATAATAACTCAAAGTATTGGGTTCATTAGAAGACATTGGTGGTTTATCCCAAGAAGAATAACTATTCATCCTCATTTCATAGATAACAAGAGGCATATGCCACATGCTTGAGTGCAAGAACTCGATATGTAGGTAGCACCTCAAGATATAAATTTCCTATAAAGAATAGTAACACTTATTCCACTCTTGTTACTAGGTGAAGGAAAAGTCCCTATACATCATCATTAATATTGGAAGCCAATAGAACATTATTGTGCAAGACACTATTAAGAACTTAGGCCTCAAGACTATGGTGAATCCACAACATTACTTTGGATTAACTACAACAAAGCAAAGATATTAAGGTTCGATACCAATATACCTTTGAACATGAAAATAAACCAATGCATGATAATCATTGTAACATGGATCTATTGGATATCTGTGAAGTCTTATTGGAAATGCCTTATCTCTCTAACCATAAGGTGAACTATCGAGACTAACTATAGTAGTGGTTTATTTGTATTGAAGATATGACCTACAATATTCTTGAGTTCCCTCTTCAGAAGAAGGTGATCCTAGTTTTAGCCAACTAGTGCAAGAAGTTGAACTTGCATGCATAAATTTTTGTACTATTAATGGTTTAACCCAAAACCAAGGCACTAAGAAGCTCACTCTTATTGTGTTAGCTGTAAATCACTTTATAAGATATCAATAGATGGATGAATTCCTTCATTTGTATCCCAATATTTTTTAGGAGACTAAAGAAGTACCACTTTGATTCTAAGATTTTCTCTTCCCAACAATTCTTTGTACCATCATTCAATTTGGGAGAACAGTGAAATTTAACACCAAATATAGGAGCTAATTGACTAGGGAAAGATTTTTTATAGTTTATCATCATACATCAATCCCATTATGCTAGTGCAAAAAAATATAGTACTTGGCACTTGTGTATTGGCTATAAAATGATCAATAAGATCATATCAAAAATTGATATCCTTTATCACACATTGAAGACCTGTTGGACTAGCTCCAAGAGGTATAATAATTCAAGATTGGTCTTAAATGTGGCTACCATCATAAACCCATCATCCCTATAGAAATATGAAATCCAATATTCAATACCCATGGGTTATATGAGTTCTTGGTTATGCCCTTTGGATTGACCAATGCACCAATTTGGGAGAACAGTGAAATTTAACACCAAATATAGGAGCTAATTGACTAGGGAAAGATTTTTTCTAGCTTATCATCATACATCAATCCCATTATACTAGTGCAAAAAAATATAGTACTTGGAACTTGTGTATTTACTATAAAATTATCAATAAGATCATTGTCAACAATTGATATCCTTTATCACACATTGAAGACCTATTGGACTAGCTCCAAGATGCATAATACTTCAAGATTGGTCTTAAATGTGGCTACCATCATAAACCCATCATCCCTATAGAAATATGAAATCCAATATTCAAGACCCATGGGTTATATGAGTGCTTGGTTATGCCCTTTGGATTGACC
Source organism: Wollemia nobilis (assembly GCA_028583015.1). NCBI lineage: Eukaryota > Viridiplantae > Streptophyta > Pinopsida > Araucariales > Araucariaceae > Wollemia > Wollemia nobilis. The sequence goes on from JAQPPZ010015824.1 coordinate 33,259,865, forward strand.
AATGCGCCAAATACATTATTGTGATTGATGAATAATATTTTGTATCCATTTACATGATCCTTCATAATTGTACTTGGATGGAATTCTTGTGTTCAATAAGATATAAGAAGAATACTTTTAGCATGTGCACTAAGTCTTGGACACCTTATGCCAACATAAGATCTAGGACAAGATAGGCAAGTGTACCTTTGATGTCACAAAGTTCTATTACCTAGGTTACTTAAGCAATTAACAAGAAATTTGCATCAACTTAGAAAAGATCTATGTCATTTAATAATGGCCAAAACCAAATAAATTAATAAAGGCTAGGATATTTCTTTGTATTTCCATTTTTTTTTTAAGCAAAAAATCCCTTGCGGGCCGCCTTGGTCTAAGAGACCATGAACAGGGGATTCTACACCGTCAAAGTCACCCGAGGGTCACACCCAGCCCTGCCCGTACCAACATTATCAATTGGATTTTGGGTACCCAATTCAACTTTTTGGTAGGGTGGATATTCGAACTTGGGACCTCCCTTGGAGGATTGCCCTCTCCTCTCCAACTCACCTACAACACCTGGGTTTTGTATTTCCAATTTCTACCATGTGTTTGAGTTATAATTCTCTAATGTATCATGGCCATTAAACCAAGTCATGTGTGGAAGGTCAAATTTCTAATGGACTCAACAATAGTAAGCATTTGAAAAGTTGAAGTACCATCTCTATTCCATGTCAGTGGTAGTTGTGCTAGAAATCACACAACCATTTAAACACAATTGATTCTTCCAACCATGAACTAAGTTCCATCTTGATCCAAAGTAGACATTTGATGGGTTACTATTCTAATACCCTCTTTAACATAACACATTGATACTCTACTTATGAGAAATAGTTATATGTTATTGTTCAAACTATATGATAGTTACAATATTACATCATTGGTAATGGAATTTTAATCCTTTTAGATTATAATCCTCTAAAATTCCCTCATTCATAGAGAAAACTTGAGAATACTAAGCATATAAAACAAATGGCCTATCTATAATAATTCCACCTTGTGACGAAACATCACAAGAAAAATGAGAACCAAGTAGCAAAATATTTAAGCCATCCATCATCACAAACATCATTGTCTATCCTAGACACTAGAGGACATGCTACCAATGAATGTCAAGTACTATACTCCTAGATGTCAACTTTACCAATATTCATTACCAATTGGTAGAATCCATGTCAGCACTAGACATCATATTTGAGATAGATTTTTTTACTATATTAAAAATATTTGTGCTATTAGATGCATTACACCAGTTGCTAATCTAGAAAGAACATTATTCTAAAGTGGATATGCACTTCAACATCAACAAAACACCTATATTATTATAGTGATTCTTTAATTCACCATACATTAAGTAGAAAATAGAACTCTACATCAAATACTACATAACATGTAACATTGCCAAACCAACAAAGAGGAATATTAGTCTTTAAATATAATTTTAGGTACCTTCCAGGCCAAGTCCATCATAGTGAATTTTATCTTAGGTCTACCAACTGCTAGGAACCAATGTGACTACATTTTTGTGGTCTTGGATAGTTTCAACAAGATGGCTAGTATAGCTCTGTACAACAAGATCATTGAGGTATTGGAGGTTGTTCATTTGTTGTTCCAATAGAAATGGGTTCATTTTGGTCTGTTTGAGTCAATTCCTTAACATATTTTGATGGTATCTCTATATGCTTTTATACACCAAGTACCAACATTCCATGACCTTCCATTTAAATACAAGGGAGTTCCTATAACAAGTTGAAAATATATATACCCAATTCTAGTAGATTCTATAGCACCAATAATAGAGTTATAATGACTGACATGACCAACATAGGATATCACACACATTCTTGGTTGGGGATAATGTTTGGCTTCACCAAAAAAGGAATATTTCTTTGGCCTATATCAAAATATCAAGCCATTGTGTTATGGGCCTTACACCATCCAACAGTAGAGAGAAGATAATACATTTTTTCTTTACCTACTATTATACTTAGGGCTACATCTAGTGTTCCATATCAAACTTGTTAAGTTATACTTACCTCCTTTACTAAACCCCATGATAGTATAATAATCAACTAATTTGATTCCAGCATAGTTGAAACCCATCATAGACAAGTTGGTTATGATTACTAATCAGAGCACTCACAAAGGGATACTACCTATTTAGGGTTATAAAATAGGGTTAGTTTCCTTCCTAATAAAAGTGGTACACGCTTGACCAACTCAAGCACCTTTTCCCATTGTTGTAATTTAACATAATGAGGACCATTTCTCCTCAAGGGGGATAAATAATTTGAGTAATATAGATATTGCTTAGTATTCCTTAAAACAAGATGTCAAAATATCTTTAGAGCATCAAACTAATGCTCATTTAGACTCATTACTATACAAGTTGGAACCAACCTCTACTTTGGCACCAAGACTGCATTAGCACTAACATTTTACTTTGACACTAAGACTATGTTAGTGTCGTCCATTTGGCACCCATCCGTTTGGTTCTCATTTAGTCAAAACCCATGAAAGATGATAAAAACCACTTATGATAAGCTATGTGTCACCATTAAGATGATATTTTAACACTCAACCAAGCTTAACCAATCTAGGTCAACCAATTTAAGGCTCTACAAGTTGCACTTGGCTTGTTAATAACCCAAAAACAATTCTTGGTTATTTCTTAAAACAACCAAGGATCATTGGAAGTTAAAGCACTTCACCTTTTGGCTCCTTTGCACATTATATAAATATAGTATAGGCCATATTCCATTGGAAATCTAAGAAACCAATCCAAAACTTCTTTTTTTCCTTCTCTTTTATTTCATTTACTTGTTACTACACTTCTTTGGAACAGAGTGCCCTACATCTTGCAACACCTATTGTATCAAGCTTATGCAATGACATCTCTTGCATAATATAAGAGTTGTTTTTTTTAGTCTATTTTTGCATTTTCAACATTCTATTGTCTAATTCTATTGAGGTTCATTTTATCACCAAGTAGTATGCCTCAATTTATATAACATCGCTCTAAGTATAACTTGTAGGTGCCATTGGATGATTTTATAAGTTGTTCTTTGTGTCAACAATCGTAGGCCTTAGTGTATGGATCAAGTCTAGATTGATCTTAAATATAACTATCATCTAGTACACATCAACTCTACAAACATATGGAAGACAACTTTCAAGGCCTGAGGAGTACCATATGAGTGGTTGATTATACCATTTATCTTGACCAACAATAACATTTATGCACCTAATAAATGATATTCAAAATTTATTTGCATGATCCTTCATGATTGTCTACTTGGATGATATTTTTATGTTCAACAAGATATAGGAAGAGAACCTTCCACATGTGCACCAAGTATTGGACACTTTGCACCAACACAAACTCTAGGACAACATTAGAAATTATACCTTAGGTGTTATAGAGATCTTTTTTCTAGGTTACTTTATCGACCAATAAGGAATTCATGTTGATCCTTCAAAGATATATATTATTTAATAATGGTTGCACCCAACAACTTGATAAATATTAGGAGATTTATTGGTCTCATCAATTTCTATCGTAGGTTCATCTTAGGTTTCTCACATATCTCATGGCCATTAAATCAAGTTATGCATACAAAGACAAAATCCCAATGGGCTACATAGTAGGAATAAACATTTGAAGAGCTAAAGCACTATATGATGCTCTAAGTGAATGTCCAGAAGACACTTCACAAAGAAAATATGATTCAAATAATTCTAAGATTAGAAACAAAGGAAAAATTCTTATGCAAGAATCTGAAGACAATGAGAGAGTTCAATTAGTCTTTGATAGAAAGATTGAAGCTGAATCAAAGAAGCCTGAAAATGATGATAACGAAGAATATGTAGCTAAAGAAGAACTCAAAGTAGAAGAAGATGAACCTAATGAATCTCAAACAGAAGATTGTGAACAATGCAAGATCACTTGAGGATTGAAGACAAAGACGAACACGGATATTGAAGACTAAATTCTACAATAACCCAATAATGTAATATAGGGGATGTTGGAGTATAATACATTATTTGATATATGCTAATGTATCCCCATGGTACCTTCATGGTACATTTGTAAATTATAGTTTAAGGTTGAGTCTATAGTTTAGATATGAGTTATATTTTCCTTTTATGTAAGTGTGAAGGTGTAGAAGATGCACAAGTGTCATGTTAGTTAGAGTGCAAGTGTAAGTTAAGTCTACATGCACAAGTGTCTTATATGTATGAGAACAAATATGTAATGTAAATATGTGCACAAGTGTCTTAGATTAGAGTGTGCAAGTTATAGAAGTGTAAGATTCATGTATAGGTGTGCATATGTTATAGTGTCAAGTGTTCATCAAGTATGCAAGTGGTAAGTAGTCAAGCCAAGAGTCATGAGACTTGGCATATGGAGAGCTATAGTCAAGTATCCAAAAAATCACACCACTATGGCTATATTATGGATATAATGCTCCATAAGAGAGTTGAATACAAGGAGAACAAGCATTGTCACTTGTTTGTAAGCGCAAGAAAAACAATAAAGCTTGTATACATTTTGAGAAATTAATATTGTAAGTTATTTTACATGCTTAGTACATGTATGATTTAGGCTATTTACATTCATATTTCTGCATATTATTGAATGTTATTTGATATATTATAAGCCTTGATATACATATTAATTTGTTCATATTATTCTACTCAAATTATTATTTTGATATTTATATATTGTTGCTAACTTATATTAGATCCTAAAAGATATAACTTGTGATATTTTGTGGTAGTATAAAGCTTTTAAAGCCATCAATTATCTAAATTTTCTTCACATAAATACTTTAGTTTTTGAGTTTCTCCTAAGATTTGGAACAAGAAGAAATGGTGCTAGCTCTTTGTTTATACTTTACTTCCTACATCCTACTCACGCTTTCTACTCGTTCATAACTCAAATCATATAATGATATTAAAATAGATATTTTGACAATTATGTATATATTGTTAAACAAAATTTGTAATGATAAGATTTAAGCCTAGGTCTCCACTTAACCATATTTCTAGTAACTTGAATTTTTTTCAATTAAACCTCATTAATCATATAATTTTTTTTTATAATATATATAAAATTAAAAAAAAATAAGTCATTATTTAAACATTAAGATCTCATAAGCATAAATGTGTAACAAATTTTTAATCTTTATTTTTTAAATTTTACATATTGTAACAATGATAAGAAAGTATGCACTTTTTAATATCCATAAATTTATAAGTCATATAAAAATGCGGTGATTATCCCCGTGAGTGTGGTCTACCGGCAAGGATGCCACTTGCATTATTGGCGATGTGATCCGGTTTCAATTCCCATGGTGGATGTGTATAAGAAGTATTACTTAAAAAAAAAATGATTATTTTTTTCAGTTACGTAGGAGAGTTGGTCACAATCACACTATTTTTAGTAACTAACAAACACACTATTTTTTTGGGTTGCATAGGAGAGTTGTTTTAGTAACTGATAAGTACATTATTTTTTCGGTTACATAAAAGAGTTGGTCACAACCACACTATTTTTAGTAACTGAAAAGTACATTATTTTTTTGGTTACATAGGAAAGTTGGTCACAACCACACTATTTTTAGTAACTAACAAGCACATTATTTTTTGGGTTACATAGGAGAGTTGTTTTAGTAACTGATAAACACATTATTTTTTTGGGTTACATAAAAGAGTTTTTTTTTTTTTTGGGTAATATTAAGATATGGAGGTTTTGACCAGGAATCCCCCAACCCGTTTTTTCGGTTACGTAAGAAATTTGGTCTCAACCACACTATTTTTAGTAATTGACAAGCACATTATATTTTTGGGTTACATAGGAGAGTTGTTTTAGTAACTGATAAGTACATTATTTTTTCAGTTGCATAAGAGAGTTGGTCACAACCACACTATTTTTAGCTGACAAGCACATTATTTTTTGGGTTACATAGGAGAGTTGTTTTAGTAACTGATAAGTACATTATTTTTTCAGTTACATAAGAGAGTTGGTCACAATCACACTATTTTTAGTAACTGATAAGTACATTATTTTTCGGTTACATAGGAGAGTTGGTCACAACCACACTATTTTTAGTAACTGACAAGCACATTATTTTTTTGGGTTACATAGGAGAGTTGTTTTACTAATTGACAAACACATTATTTTTAAATAACTGACAAGCACATTATTTTTTTGGGTTACACAGAGAGTTTTTTTTTTTGGTAATATTAAGATATGGGGGTTTTGACCAGGAATTCCCTATTACAACTCCACCAGGGAGACACACACCCACCCCCTCACACACTTACCCACACCCCGGTTTGAACCTTGGACCCCTGAAGAAGAGCCAAAGCCCAACCCGTTGCACTGCATCCTCAGGTGCTAAACCTTTATATTAAGGAAAACAGTTCCTCAGGCTAGCCGAGGGGGTTTGTATCTGGCGTAGGCCGCCAGACTTGAACCCCGGACCTCCTTCCGAGGATTGAGGAACTTGCCAATAAGGTACCTAGTGCGAATGGGTTACATAGGAGAGTTGTTTTAGTAACTGATACGCACATTATTTTTTAAGTTGCATAGGAGAGTTGGTCACAACCACACTATTTTTAGAAACTGACAAGCACATTATTTTTTTGGGTTAGATAAGAGAGTTAGTCACAACCACACTATTTTTAGTAACTGACAAGCCCAGGATTCAAACCATAGGGACTGCTTCCACCAAATTTATTTCGCTTCGTTATTGTTGACTTGACAGGAAGAGGACCATCGGTCGCTCGGGATTCGTATCATCATCATTGATTTCAGGATTTGTACCATCATCATCGTCTGACACACACTCAAAGTATTCAAATCAGACTACTACCTTTGCAATCAGATTGTCCTGAAGGTTTGAACTTGGATATCTTCTTGATAAGTACCTGACCAGACAAGCACTTACCAATCCATCTAACTTTCGAAAACATTATCTACGTAATTATTATAATATATAATCTTATCCTTTCAAATTAAAACTTTAAACATTATATTTAAAATTATCCAAATTTTAAACCGTTAAACATACTTATAAAAATCTAGATACTAAACCTTTAACCTTAATTCATTGGTAAACCAAAGGTAGAGAACATCATAGAAATATACAAATATTTTCTTAATTTAGAAGGGGAAAGGACCAGAGCTCGGGAACATCACGTAAATACACAATAATTCTCCAAATTTAACGGGAAAAAGAAAGAAAAGACAAGGATAATTCATAGGATGCCATCAACACTGAAGATCACATCTTTAAATAATTAAATGATTTGATGTGATTGTTGGACAAGATGTAAGCTTTATTATTATTATTTAAGCACCGAAATATGAAGATGGCGTAAGTAATAATATGTATGCATTATTTTTATTATTATTTACATCTTACAAAATTTCATGGGAGGATCACGAGCTCTTTATCTTGATGGATTCAAAAAAGCCTATAATACTGTTGTTTATACTCTCAAATCTCACTATATCTTAAAAATTACTAAAATATAATGCTATATATAACATGTTCAATATAAAAAAAAAATCATTGGAATGGCGTAGGGCCTTAAACATGTTTTTTCAACTTTGTAAATGATTGCAGTCACTTTTCTACATTGTCCGTCTCAATTTTCTGTCAGTGAAATGAGTGGGTCCTTAGAGTCTGTCTCTCGTGGGTGACAGGTGGCACATAAAATATGATGGATTTGAATTTCACATTCATGAACGTGTACGTGTGGCCATATGGATTCGACCCTTAAACTTGTTTAATGTTACTCGTACCATCTAATAGTGGTTGTATCCAAGGCTTAAAGTAACACGTTTAATATCCCTTCTCTTAATTTCAATTTTGTTTTCCTTTCGTTGTTTACAACTACTATTTTTTTATTTATAAAAAATTGTAAATTTTATTAATAGGTTATCTTTATAAATCCTAAGCCTGCATAATTAACGGGATCCCCAATCCTTCAGGGCAACAAAGTGGGGTTTACCCCTCGTTATCATCCAACCTATCCTCTTTTCAATATGTAATCAATGGTTTGTTATTTTTAGTAACTTGTAGGGCAGTACACACATTTTTTTTTAATCAATACTTCTTATATACATGGAGCACCATTTTGAAAGTTGAACTTGGATCTCATCACCAATAACTTCCTTACCTATATATTCTACACATTTTTTTTTTTTTTTAATCAATACTTTTTATACACATCTTACACCATTTTGAAAGTTGAACTTGAGTCTCATCTCCAATAACTTCCTTACCGATATACGACATACTAGCATTTTTTTTAAATCAATATTTCTTATACACATTTAATACCATTTTGAAAGTTAAACTTGAGACTCATCACCAATAACTTTACAGGTAAATCAATTTATTTATTTTAGCTCTCAACATCCAAAATTTAGAGTTTACCTTACATTTTTAAAAAGTATATGTCTTTATACATTCATTTAAATATAAGGTTCTAAAGATAAAATTGATTTAATTTTTTTTTTTAATTTACATGTGGAATCGGTAGCCGCCACGAATCCGGGCAGGTTGTTCAGCTTTTTATGGCCGCCACAATATTCTGCGTTGTTCATCCTAGAAACCGCCACACAGATCTTCGTGCAGTCCGCCCCTATAACCACCATGTCACAATCATTTTAAACCTTTTACGTCGATGAAAGCATAGGAAAGGGACAAGCGTTCAGTCCGGCGAGACCCGAAATTTGAACCTTGGACCTCCGCCCCCTTATGGGGTTTGGATGAACCAATTGGTCTACACCTCGGACCAAATTGATTTAAAAATTAAGCAATAAAATATATTGATTTATATGTTATTTTCAACCTTGACAATAATCTCATATTATAAATTAAAATTTTAATTTCTATATTAAATATTTGTAGAGTTATGAAATCACAAGGGTCCAACTTATAATAATTGGACATAAACTTAAGGTTGAATACAATTATATTATATATTTAACTCATTTTCATATTTATAATAAGGTTCAAGGTATTGTGGAGTAATAGTAAATAAAATATAATTGTTTGAATGGGATTTAAATTTTTTCTTTGGGATAGACATTTTATAATGTGAATTTTTATGTTGGTTTATATAAAACATTAAGATTTAAAAGGTCTGAAAGATTTTTTGATACTACCTTTGATAGTGAAAAGCTAGAACAAATTTTCTTTGAAGGGCCAATTTTTTTATGATAAATAAAGACAAACTTTACACATCATTTTCCTTCTTTGGAAGGTTCAATGTTCAAACCACGACCTGGATGAGTGTGTATATGGCTACATATTTGGTCCCTATTGATAAGCTCAACTCTCCCCATTATGAGAGGTCATGGTGGGATGGGGATGTCCAACCTTGAGTGTTAGTCTTAAGGGTTTCTCACACAAACCAAATCCAAATTAAAAAAAAAATTATAAGTATCTAAAAAATATTTATTTATTATCTATTTTATTAAGTTATACGTGGCTTTTTGTTAGGGTCACTTTCATCAAAATAATAAATATTATATCTTTTATTAGGTCAATTGGACCATATCTAGACAACATTATATGGATCATCTTCAACTTGTCTTTCTATGAAATCTATTTTCATTTCCTTTAAATTACTACTCTATTGATTCCTTATATTATTTGCATTAAGAAATAGAATATCTCAACACTAGGTTCTACAATTTTAAATTTCTTCAAAACAAACATTAACACCATAATTGGTAAAATTATTTGTCACTTCTTTATATATATATATATATGGTATTTTTTGTTTGATGAACACACACCCACCCCTTCACACACTCACCCACGCCATGATTTGAACCTTCCGAAGAAGAGCCAAAGCCCAAACCATTGTGATGTCCCCCCTAAGACTATATATGGTATTTTTAAGATCACATCTCCATCAGTAATTTATAGACATAAAAAGTAATGGTATTTTTAATCCATTCTTCACACTTATTGTTTTACAACATTAACTATAATTTTTGAATCACCCTTAATTAAAACATATATCCATTTTCCCAATGGTAATCTGGATCCTTGTAATAAGTACCCTAGCCTTTGTATAGTCGTTTGTTGAAGTCCCATATAGTTGTGAGTAGGTGATTTTTTTTTTTCCTTTGTCATTTTAAAACATACCACCTCTGTTAGCTTTTCTATGGTTTCCTTTGAAAGCACCATCAAAATTGAATCTAATATAATCAATTTTCATATATTTTTATTTACCATGAATTCATGTTAATTATTTGTGCTAAATTATTTATAATAGATCACCCATTTATGTATGTTTTAATCCTATAACCAAGAGGGTAGTATAATTTTTCATGCCTAAAACATCTTATCATGAGTACATGCCAACAAACATAGGATAAGAGATCCAACAATACAAATGGATATGATTTTGAAATATGTCTTTAAAAATTCCATTATTTATGCCTACAAACACTCAATAAGAGATTCAGCAATACAAATAAATATGATTATGATACTTGTCTTAAAAAAATCTATTATTTCTTTCAAGCTAGAGATTCCAACAAATAATATCATGATGAATCCTCCACAATGCTTTAGCTTTGAAATAACTAATCCCACATTTCATCAACTCTTCTAATATCGATAGAGCAATCTAATAGATTATCATTTTTTATTATAAAACAATCCCAAATAGTAGGAGCAAAAGGACAGTAAAAAAATTGATGATATGATATTTTCAACCTTACAGTACACACACTTGAAAGGTCATTGATATCATTTTATTTTCCAACTATGACCTAATAGAATATTTTTTTGAACCACTAACCAAAGGACTATCAGATGTTAATGCTAACCAATTAGATAGAAATCTCGACTTATAATATCAAACTCATTGCTTGTCATCACTTGTCCAAAATCTATTAGTGATATGAAACTTAGAATTTCGAGTCAAGGATGATCAAGAATAGGTGCAATTGAAAAGTAATATAATATAACAAATCAAAACTAAAAAATATAAGCAAAATAACATAATGACTTTATTGTTAAAAATAGAATACAATGCAAGCTAAGAAGAGATGTGAGGTTATAACATTGCATCCATCACCCATATTTTTTCTAGTTAGGGGTGCATATTTCTTTATACAACATTTTTTATGTGTTGGAAATCCACCTTATTAAATATGGAAGGTCACTCGCATGGAAATGTGGTTGTTCACCTTCCATGAGATAGGTGGTCCCCTATATAAAAATGTTATGGTTCACATTTGATGAGTTACAAAGTGCATATTAAAACAAAAATTACATAAATGTGACTTGAACTTTTGTATTTTGTCTTCTTTTGATGTATCAACAGAGCTAGAGATGCTTGTTGCCTATGGATATCTAAAAATAGAAAATTACTATTTTTAGTAACTATTTTATTTTGTATTTTTTAGGGTCTTGAGAATATTTTTTCATGCAAATGTTGGCAATTTGTATATGATAGGGTTTCTTGCTAAAATGTTTGTTCTCCCTCTAAGCTTTCCAATGCTTCGTCAACAAAAAAATGGAGTTCTAAGTACAAGGTTATGCCCCTAAGAGTGTGGGTAGGATAAAAAATAAGTTTGTGGGCATAGAGCCATGCCCTAAATGGGTCTATGACCTGGATGGTTTTTCCTCCTTGAAAATTAATGGTCCCAATTATGTTAACTTTTAATATTACATGTGGGAAGTTTTCTTTATCTAATTTTTTAGTTATTCCCCTTGGTGACCTAATTGTCCTACCTTGACCACTTTATACATCTAAATGTATTTCCTTCTAGGGATCTTAGTCAATGTATTAACAATATAATCCTCCTTCATTAGTGATAAACTATCTAGATTGTGTTCTTCAATGTCCAATTTGTTTGCTACTATATAAGTGTCTAATAGAGGTGGATGATAGGGCCTAAGAAACTCAACATTGAATATTGAATACATACCAAGATAAGATGGAAGATTAAATTCAAAAGAATTCTCTCCCACCTTCCTAGTTATGGTATATGGTCCATAACAAAGAGTTCTAATATTCCTATGGGATCCTACAAGTATTTATTTTTAAATAAGTAACCATACCTTATATCCAACCTTGAATTGATATGGGACCCACTACTAGTCATGACATTACTCGTATTTCTAATTTATCTTCTTTAAGAGGTCATGGACCTATTGTTAGATATTTTGAATATATTCCATAAACCATAATATAATTTCTACTTCTTTCTATCCAGTAGGTGATCACTCCATGGGTTGCTTAAGGAGAGCTACATCATTGGGTGTCAAGTATTGGAACCCAAAATAGATATGAAATAGACTATGTTTGATAGAATTATACAGAGCTTGATTATATCTCTGTTGAATGCTGATAAGGATATCATCCCATGTGTATGGATGCTTAGAATTATACATTTAAAGAAGATATAAAACTAGTTGATTCACAACTTCTATCTAGCCATCAATTTGAGAATGGAAGGCTATAAACATGGTTAGCTTGGTGTCTATCATGCTCCATAGAATGGACCAAAATATATTTAAAATATTGATATCCTTGTTGGATACATTGGACTTTGGCAAGCCAAAGTTGAGCTACACATGACTAAAATAGAGATTTATAATATCCTCAACTAAAATGAATTTCATATAATGAACCATGAAAAATCATTTTTGAAGGATGTTCAACTACTATAAAAATATAATCATTACCATTCTTAGATGTGAGAAGACCTAATATGAAATCCATGGTGATGGATTTCCAAGTTTTTGATGGCACTATAAATGATGCATATAGTTTGATTATTATTGATATGTCATCCTTAATTAATCCAAAAACTATTAAACTAACTTTTTATCATGTTTTATTCATTTTTGTGCATATTTTGTATATTCTATCATTTAAATTAAAATTTGATGATTAAGAAGATATTTTACTACTAGTATCAACAATTCTATGTATTTTGGTAACTAAGTGCTCTTGGATGACTACTTGGCTAGTATTATGCATGTAAAAGGTTGTTATATTCTATTGTACAATGTCTTGACCTTTGTGTTGCAGAAGGACTTACAATGAAAACAATTTGGAGCAATTATAGAAGGGTTTCATGCAATGTAGTTGCTATGAAATAACTAGTCCTTGATGCCCATTGATATTATCATGAAGTTAAACATGAAAAAAGAAGAAAATAATAATATTTTACCCACTTCTAGCCATCATGCATGAATCCCACACAAAACTTAAAACTACCAAATGACAATCTAAGAATGCAAACCATATACTAAGTGTTGCATAGCTAGTAGTGAACAATATAACCACCTAAAGTACAATAGGTGATGGATAATATCCAAATAATTTTTTGATCATTGTATCACCCTAGATAACAACGACTACCTTGTCTATGCATAAATTAGGGCAAACACTGCATTATGACATGTTATGTCATGTTGTAACTTACCTAAGTTGACAATATTATTTGTCTTGATTATTAACCCCTATAATAAGGTCTAATACCATGAGCACGTATAAATTAGTTCTCTCTATGCACATGAAGAAGCTAATAAAAGAGTTAATGCAAACAACAATATACTATAGTCAATTTCCTCCTATAATTTTTATTTAAATTAATGGAAGTTTGTTTCAAATAGTTCAAATCTTGTGGTATTTAACAAGGGGAGGTACAAGCCTTGCTTGTCGAGTAAGATTCCACTCATGCTAATCAAACACCAATTATTTTTTATCATTCATTTCCTTTCGTGCTAATGATTTTTGGATTTTCTTTCCTTTAGGAGAAGCATGTATGGTTATTTATCTTTTCTATAGATCTATGATTTGTTTCCTTTCTTGTAGCTTTATTCTTTATTTTTCTATAACTCTAATTATTTGTCCTTTCTAAAGAATTATATTTTCCAATTTAGCATGTGAAAGCAGCAGAAAAATGGCATACCGATATGATGCAAACAAAAATAGATATAGATGCTAAGTCCTACGAATGCGATGAGCAATGCATGAAGGAAATGACGCAGAAACGAGATGTGAGCAAACAAAGCGGGGCCTCCTTTATTGATATTGCTTTTAATATGATTACAATACATCCCCCCTCTAGGGCTCAGAACATTTGATACAATTTGTTACATTAATGGATGCCCGAAAGAAGCCGCGCTTCCAAGATCGGACGGTACGCTTCCAGCGTCTTTCGCGTGCCCACACTCGAAGTGGGCGGGCTAAAAGTTGCCACCGCTTGTGTCCATGTGTTCGTCATTCCTTGCTGCCCCTCTAGTATTCCTGGTGGTGAGATCCTATGCACAGAAAGACAACAAATCGTTAATAGCATATGCGTATCTAGAAAAACATGCAATCCCCAAGGCCTCCAGTGGGCGCTTAGAAGATATCAGTGATAAGATTGATAAGTAGATTACAGAATGATATGGAAATGTAAAGGACAACGTCTAGAATTGGTATCACCTAATTTTGCGTCGAAGCGGCGTCGGACGGCCCCGTTATGCTCGTTTGCCCGTCGGGGGCCTCTCCAAAGTGAGCGCTCCAATGTCCCACCTATGCTTATCCAAATCACCTGAAACTCATGGGTTAGGCATTATATGTAATTCTAAGACTACCCGGATGCTCGTAATTTGCATATCCTACCCAGATTCTCCTGTATGTGACAGGGGCGCCCTACGAGCTAGTTAATACATAAAATAATAAAATGATCGTCAAATCATGTCAGAATGAGTTCAAAATTTAATAGAGGCATTAGGATATCATCTGGGACATATTGCAAAAGGAACAGTAAGGAAATCATGCACAAATTTCTAATCGCTCTGGGGTGGGACGTTGGGGACTGTCGCAAAACCTGCAAAAAGTGACCTTGCAAATGTCCTACCCTAGAGGCCTCCAAAACTCCTGCAAACTTGTGGTTAGACTAAAAACAACATTTTGAGATGACCCAGAAGGTCAGATTTGGCAGATTCTACCCAGGTTATCTTGTATCCGAAGGCGCTCCCTGTAGGTTAGTAGACGCATAAAATGACAGAAACCAGGTCAAATCATGTCAGAAAGCAATGAAATTTGGACAACATAAGTACATTAGATATAAAAGAATGCAAAAATAATAGTAACAAAACCATGCACAGATTTCTAATCACTCCGGGGTGGGGCGATTAGGACTGCAGCAGTTTGGGGGGGCACCCGAGGGTGGGACGCCCACCGTTTAGGGCCTAGTTTTGACACCAATCCAAGTGGGATGGGTCCAAAACTTCCTAGGGGGTTTGTGTCGACGAGTTTGGGGTGGGATTGTGGCCGATTTCTTGGGTTTTTGGATCTGGATTGCGTTCCTAGTGTTCACCCGATAACCTCTCTTCCAGAAGAGAGAGATTAGGGATGTAGGAAGCACAAAGAGGAATGGGGGTATAGTTTGGCAACACTTCGTTGCTCCAAATGCTCCAGCTCTCTTCTCTTTTTGGGGTGAGGAGGCTCACATTTTTATAGACCTAAGGGTCTCCTTTGAATGCGCATGCGAGGGCGCCACTTGGCTCATTATGCCTTTTTGGGGGAGAGAAGATTCCTCCCTTATTAGGGCCTCCTTGATTGAGGCCTCCATGATCAGGGTCGGCTTGATTGAAGCCTCTTTGATTTGAAACCTTCCCTCGCAATCCCATGCCTTGAAGGCAGAGTTAGGTGGCGGATTTGGGCTGCCATTTGTCAAGGTTTGACTTTTTTCCAATCAAACCTGCTAATCGTCCCACCCTGGAGCGATTGCTGCTAATCGTCCTGGGGTGGGACGAATAGGATTCTAATCGTCCCGGGGTGGGACGAATAGGGAGCAAAGTGCTTAAAAGGTGCAAAACTGACCTCTGACCTTCCAAAACTGATTTGGGAGTGGTTAGGACCACTTTTTAACCTCTGGAGGCTGCCCTAGGGGGTATGTATGCCAATTCGGTCAGTGCTTGTAGTCACATAATCGGATTGGTGTTGTTTTGGTGTCTATAGATGCCCCTTTTTGGGATGCGCTGTGTGTGGCATAGTGCTGAGCAAAAATAGATGACCAAAGCACTTAATGATTAGGGTTTCTCAGTAACCTAACCAAATTTTGATGCCCCAAGTATGGAAAGGGCACGCATTCTTGAATCCTTGCTTCTGACGAGCTAAGGAGCTTAACTCAAGTGTAACCTTTTTCGGTGAGGTGTACTTGATCTTGGACATTGTTCAAACATGAATAGGCAAAGGGCACAACCTTTTGTCCGAGGAACCTTTTCTTCATGCTTCCAGAATGCCAAGTGTTTGTTTAGTCTGTGATTATTGCTTGTTTGCTGCCCCAAGCAGGAGCGTGATTGTCTTTGTCAATGATTCTTTGAATGCATGCCATTTCCTTGATTGGGTGTGTATTTGTTGATTGGTGACTAAGTGTGACTACCCCCTCAAGCGACGAATCGATGAGGGAATGACCAAAAATGAGAAAAGCGACGAGTCGCTTGACCCAAGATGACGTTTGTAAGGGTGCCTTCAGTTGTTTTCGTTGAACGCTTATTGCAGTTTTCCAACCATCGGACCTATTTTTGGTGGGTTTTGACCCTTTTTTTTTATGCCTATTGGGGTAGAAATTATCAAAAATCCTCCTTCCCATGGAGCGGTCCGGCTATGCTAGCCTTCTTAGGGAGTAGGATAGTGAGTATTTGTGACCCCGACGATGGTTTTTCATGCCATGAATGTCAGGTGCAAAGGCACCTTTGTTCGGAAGATTTATTGTTATTTTTGGTGCATTTTTTGGATGCAGTTTTTGTTGCTTTATTTCTTGCTCTATAATCATCCCAAGGTGGGATGAATACCAATTTTGTAATCATCCCAGGGTGGGATGAGCACTAACTAGAGCTCATCCCAGGATGGAATTATTACGCTAATTTGGTTTTTTTAGGGAGGAGGAGATTGGGAGGGAGGGAGAGTAGTGCATTTGTATCACACAATGAGATATGGAGTGGGGAGATAGAGTTAGAGATAGAGGTTGTCCACCTCGATGGACAGTTCTATGCTTGATGGAGGTGGTTCACCACCTACGAGAGGCAGTGAGACTGAGTCTACATCATCTCATCGTAGGTGGCTAGGTGAGGGTAGTGTTGGTGGGAAGGGTGCGAGGGCTAGCAACAACCACCCTGAGAGGTCCCATAGGACCCATACTACTGGGGGTAGTTCCAGTCACACCGATCCTACGTGATCATGGTGGCCGACTCCCTAGGCTTTGGGGATTTTGAGTTTTTGGTTTTTGTGAGGTCGGAGGACCTTCTTATTGTAGCTTGAGGGCATTTTGACTTGATATATATACATGACTCTTTTTGGTTTGATTATATACTTGTCATGGTTTATTGTTCTTTATGCACATTTATTTATGTTGATGTATGCATATGCTATTATGACTAGGGATGATTTTAACTATATGATATAGATGTATGCATATGGAATGGATGGAATGATTTTTTGGTATACAGGTGGTGGCACCATAGACTGTACAGGATTTACTAGCTTTCTATACTATGTGATTGCTTTATGAAATAACTTTTGCATTTGTAATAATTGTTTTGTATTTTTTGATGGTGATGTAAGTAATGAAATGTACAACAATTGTTTTAGAATGTAGTTAAGGTTTTTCTGAGACTCAGATGCTTTAACTAACTAGTCAAGACTGTACATTATCTTACAAGACTTTCGAACAAGGTACGAATCAGACTTGAGTTTGACCAAGTTATTTCACATCCCTGTGTGTGCGATTGAGTTCGTTTATGTGGTATTCGTAAGGATACCATCAATGCTAGGTAGGCTGTCCACCAAACCTGTACTAAGGATCACCTAATTAGCTCCACTAACTCCTTTGTTGCATTTAGTAGGATTAATCTATGATGCAATCTAGGATACCATAAGCTAGCTCATCCACATGCAAACATTGATCTGTACATATGCCCAACAGCTAATGCGATAGATATATCATCATGCGGGAGGTTTGCCACCAGTGACCAGCAGGCTATCCACCAAACCAGGACTGAGGATCACCTCATGACCTTTCGAATGCTGAGAATTCCAAGGATTCAATAGTTACTCCCTCTCTTTTAATGGGATATTTGCTCAGTAGTGATGATAATCACTATTTATTTTGTTTGAGCTTGGGATTTTGAGCAGTGATTAGAATCACTATTTCTTGTGCTTTTTGATTTGTGCACTTTTGTATTTCATGTTTGGAGTTGGAATTCTTTGTAGTGGTAAAAACCACTATTTATTTTGGGGAATTGAAGGAAGTTTTCTTGTCCTTTTGCCAATTCTCAGCATTCTTGGGGTCATTCGCACAAGGGGGATGAGCGAGATAACATTTTCACCTTATGGTATCCTGGACCACTTTGTAGGTTTCATCTTTCGTTCACACAACTTGGGAATTTTTATGTGTTTTAAGCTTGTGTTGGGATGCTATGTAACAAGGCGTGATCCAAGTAAAACTCTACCTTGTAAAAATTGGTCTGACTTTGTACAACATTTG
Organism: Wollemia nobilis; assembly: GCA_028583015.1. Lineage (NCBI taxonomy): Eukaryota > Viridiplantae > Streptophyta > Pinopsida > Araucariales > Araucariaceae > Wollemia > Wollemia nobilis. The sequence goes on from JAQPPZ010015824.1 coordinate 33,278,439, forward strand.
GCTAGAAATCTAAAGACAGCTGAATGACGAAAACCCTAAAGACATTAGAAGACAACTGACTATGATATGGCAAAAATGTGAATGGCGTTATTCTTGTTGGATCATTTACAAAATGGAAAAATGTGGAAAATGATGGAATTGCCGAGTAATTACAGTCTATGGTGCGTTTGACATGTATGACCAGCAAATATGCAATGTATGTATGCGATGCCTAATGCAGTTTTTTTTTTTTGTGTTTTGATTTTTAAGATTATGCATGAAAGTGAGATGCAATTTTTTTGTTATTTTTGATTATCTATTGTTTTTGAATATTCGTTATGGATGGTTTAACCCGAATGGGTGTGGACCAAGTGATTCTTACGGATCCTTGGAGGTTTTGACCAAAGGGATTATAGATACCTTTGGGGCATTTTGGGTGACCAAGCGATGGCGAGAATCCTTGGAGCTTTTGGTTTGACCAAAGGGATTATAGATACCTTTGGGGCATTTTTGGTTGACCAAGCGATTGTGGGAACCCTTGGAGCTTTTGGTTTGACCAAAGGGATTATAGATACCTTTGGGGTGTTTTTGGTTGACCAAGCGATTATGGGAACCCTTGGAGCTTTTGTTTACCAAATTATAGGTTGGACGATGAAACCCTTGGAGCTTTTGGTTTGACCAAAGGGATTATAGATACCTTTGGGGCATTTTAGGTTGACCAAGCGATTTCGAGAACCCTTGGAGCTTTTGGTTTGACCAAAGGGATTATAGATACCTTTGGGGCTTTTGGATTGGAACCCTTGGAGCTTTTGGTTTGACCAAAGGGATTATAGATACCTTTGGGGCATTTTAGGTTGACCAAGCGATGTGAGAACCCTTGGAGCTTTTGGTTTGACCAAAGGGATTATAGATACCTTTGGGGCATTTTGGTTGACCAAGCGATTGTGAGAACCCTTGGAGCTTTTGGTTTGACCAAAGGGATTATAGATACCTTTGGGGCATTTTAGGTTGACCAAGCGATGACGAGAACCCTTGGAGCTTTTGGTTTGACCAAAGGGATTATAGATACCTTTGGGGCATTTTTAGGTTGACCAAGCGATTGCGAGAACCCTTGGAGCTTTTGGTTTGACCAAAGGGATTATAGATACCTTTGGGATTTGGGCACCTTGGCTTTGTTGACCAAAAGATTAAGATACCTTTGGGTATTGTGACCAAGATTGGAACCCTTGGAGCTTTTGGTTTGACCAAAGGGATTATAGATACCTTTGGGGCATTTTTGGGTGACCAAGCGATGAGAACCCTTGGAGCTTTTGGTTTGACCAAAGGGATTATAGATACCTTTGGGCATTTTGCTAAACCAAGATTTAAACCTTGAGATTTTGGTTTGACCAAAGGGATTATAGATACCTTTGGGGCTTTTTGGTTGACCAAGCGATTGTGGGAACCCTTGGAGCTTTTGGTTTGACCAAAGGGATTATGGATACCTTTGGGGCATTTTGGGTGACCAAGCGATGGCGAGAACCCTTGGAGATTTTGGAGTGGGCCATGGCTCTCTAAATGTTGAATGGCCTCAAATGACTGATGTTCAAGGGTTCTAGTTCCTTGATTCCTTCAAGAGAGGTGAGTCGGTATGTTCCAGGTCCTATTTTACTATCGATTACATAAGGACCTAACCAATTTGCCATGAACTTGTCCCTTAAATGGGGTGGCAAGTTAGAATTTTGTTGGTTCTCTTTTAAGACCAGGTCACCGACCTGAAAGTCCCTCAGGTGAACTTTCATGTTGTATGCTTTCTTAAGTCGCTCTTGATAGATACGTAAATGCTCGAGAGCATTGATGCATCATTCATCGAGTAACGTAAGCTGGTCTAACCGGGCCTATCGTGTAGTGTCATCATCGATGAACTCTTGCATTGATATGCGTAGGGAGGGTATTTCCAACTCGAGAGGCATGACTGCCTCGGAGCCATACACTAGCAAAAATGGAGTTGCCCTAGTGGGCGTCCGAATGCTAGTGTGATAAGCCCATAGGGCAAGTGGTATTTGGATGTGCCAATCCTTATGACTATCTATGACCATATTTTTAAGGATGGCAACTAGCATTTTGTTTGACGCCTCTGCTTGCCCATTTGCCTACGGATAATAAGGTGTCAAAAAACTATGCTGAATTTTGTACTTTGTTGTCAAAGCACGCACATCTTTGTTCTTAAATGACGTCCCATTATCCGAGATGATCTTGGATGGAATACCAAAATGACATATGATGTTATGTAAAATGAACTCCGCAATGCGGGGCCCAGTCATAGAGGTAAGCGAAATTGCTTCCACCCACTTAGTGAAGTACTCTGTGGCCATTATGATAAACGTGTGATGACCTGACGATGTAGGGGAGATATTTTCGATGAGATCTAAGCCCCACTACAAAAATGGCCAAGCCGATTGGATCGGATGCAAGGCCTAAGAAGGTACGTGTGTCAAGTTAGCATGGTGTTGACACTTCATGCACTTCCGCACATATGCGCAACAATCTCGCTCTAAAGATGGCCAATAATAGCCCATGCGAAGAATGCGCTTTGCGATGGCCATACCGCTGAAGTGGCCACCGCATGTACCATCATGCGCTTGGGTGATCGCCCAAGTGGACTCCTGTTGGTCCAAGCAACGGAGGAGGATTCCTTCATAGCTTCGACGGTATAAAATGTCTCCTAGCAAGACATGTTTTGCCGCTTTCTGTTTGAATGATCTTTTTGCGATGTGCGACAATCCAAGTGGGAGGCTACCTAACTTGAGATAGTCTCTTATGGGTGTGTACCAATCCTGCTGATCAAAAACCTCGATGGTATGAATGGTCGATCCCTCTTGAAGTTCATCCCTAGCAAAAGCTGAGCGGGAAAGAACTTGTAAAAATAGCATTGTGTTGCTATTAAGAGGGGTTGGAGAGAACAAAGACCCCCAGTTGGCATGATTCAGACTATCATGGATTCGAGAGAACCTATCCTGAGATGGTTCAATCTGGATCAGGTGGATTCCTGGCGTTATGTTAGAGCTTGCACGCTCCATCATGGATTGCGATAACATTTTGACTTGAATGGTTGTCATCTCACCAGAAATGTCTTGCGGGATTAGTGACCCCAAGGAGGCCATAGTGTCCGCAAAATGATTCGATGATCGAGGGAGTGCCTCGATGTCGTACCATTCAAGCTTTGCCAAGAATTTATCCACAAGGGCTTTGTAGGCCTACAGAACTGGGCATTTGCATTGGAATACCCCTTTCACTTGGTTGACAATTAACAACGAATCACCAAAGATATTCAAGCATTTGATGTTCATGGTGATGGTTGTCTGAAGACCTATGAGCAAGGCTTCATATTCAGCATTGTTATTGGTGCACGAGAAATCAAGTTTAAATGATAAAGGCATTGGAGCCCCTTGTGGTGTGAAAAACATGATTCCCATGCCACCCCCTTGCTCACATTTAGAACCATCAAAAAATAAGGTTATGTCGGCCTGTGACTCAGGCTCATCAGAATCTGGCGATTCTGAGACATGGAAGACCCCATCATCGGGCAGCTCTATGGTCAGAGGCTGATCATCTTCGAGAGGAGCCTCTGCTAGTTGATCGGTGATGACTTGACCTTTGATGGACTTTTGTCCAATGAATTCGATGTCAAACTCCGTCAACAACATGATCCATTTTGTCGTGCGACTACTGTGATAAGTATGACTCATCATGTACCGCAATGGATTCTCCTTAGACACAACATACGTCGTATTGCTCAACATGTAATGGCATAGCTTTTTGGTGGCAAATACCACCGCCAAGCATAGCTTCTCAACGTATGCATAGTTAAGTTCATAACCGACCAGGGTGCGGCTAAGATAATAATTAGCTCTGTTCTTTATGTAATTCATTTTTCTGGGCTAGCATGGCGCCCAGTGCCACCTCAGTAGCTGAGATGTATAAATAGAATGACACTCCTGGTCTAGGTGGTGCCAATACTGGCGGTGAAGCCAAGTATTGTTTGATGTCATCGAAGGCTGACTGGCACTCGTCATCCCAATGAAATGCTACCCCCTTGTGTAATAATTTATTCATGGGTCGGCACTTGTCAGATAACTGCGCTATGAAGCGCTTGATCGACGCGACCTTACCCTGCAAGCTTCTGAGCTGCCTGATGGTGGTTGGGGGAAGCATTTCAAGGATTGCCTTGACTTTATTTGGATCTACCTCGATGCCTCATTTTGAGACTATGAAACCCAAGAGTTTTCCAGATGTGACGCCAAATACGCACTTCTTGGGGTTTAGCCTAACCTTGTGTTCGATGAGGCGATCAAGGATCTTGCGTAAGTCATCGAGATGATTTTGGCGCAAAAGAGATTTGGCCAACAAATCATCCATATAATCTTCCAAAGTTTTATGCATGTGATCATGGAAGATGTATGTCATAGCGCGTTGGTAAGTGGCGCCAATGTTTTTAAGGCCAAAGGGCATGACCTTATAACAAAATGTCCCCCAAGGCATCATGAACGCCATTTTTAGTTGATCATCGAGATTGATACGAATCTGGTTGTATCCCGAGAAACCATCCATGAGGGAAAGCATTTCATGGCCTGCTGTAGCATCTACCAATGCATCGATGCTAGGCAAGGGGAAATCATCCTTGGGACTCGCTTTGTTTAAATCTCAAAAATCGGTGCATATGCGAATCCTCCCATCAAGATTTTTGATGGGTACCATGTTGGACAACCATGGTGGGTAATCTACGCAGATGACAAACTATGCATCCAACAACTTTTGTAGCTCATATTTGACCATTAAGGCCACTATTGGGTGCATCTTACGTAGCTTTTGCTTGACTGGCTTGACTGTCGGATCAAGTGTTAGATTATGCGTGACTAGCTATGGGTCTAGCCCCGACATGTCTTTGTAGGACCATGCAAAAACCTCCTTCTTCTCTTTGAGAAGGGCAATGTAATCGGCTTGCTCTTCGAGGGATAAACTTACCCCCAACTTGATGATTTGTGGATTCATTGGATCAGAACCGATGTCTACGTCAATCGTCTCTTCGATTGACATGTGGGATCCATCCTCCAACTGGTGTGGAGTTGGGATCAGGTGGATATCATTTGCTGAATTTAGATCTACGTTGGGAATGTCGGGTTCCTCTTCAGCATGGAAGATATCCTGAGTCTATCCTAGGGTGAAATGAAACATCTCACCGCAAGGCCAGTACTCTGATGGGGATGGTGGTGAGTCAACGTGATCCTAGTCTATGGCATCTAGGTCTAGATACAATGGTCATGTTGGATCGGCTGGATTGCGGATGGGGGTGGTTAAATCAATGGAGATCATGTTGATGGAATGAATTTGGTCTCCATTGCCGCGTGGGTGTTGATTCAGACATCCTTGGTGATCCTTGTACCCCGGATCTGGCTTTGTGGGTACTGGCACAAAAGGATCGGCCCTATGTGTGGATAGAAGGATAGGGTCTACCCTTGGCACTGATGGCCCTATAGGGTCTCTAGGTGGGAGGTGCTCCTTGTATGCCCGAAGTGGTGGATGAAGCACTTGGTTTAACTGTACTTGGTTTAAATGCCACCTATGCCTTGGTCCCATATTTAGATGTTCAAACATATCATCGATGTCTATGGGGTATTCCTGTTGCCTCATATGGTTGAGATATGCCATCTCAGTCTCATCCTCATAGTCGCTATCGGAGATCCATAGGCCTTCATTGGCTTCGACAACTATGTGCCCCTCTGGTTGGTATAGCCTCCCACTAGGCATTTCTTGATCACTATCCTCACTCTCTATGAAAACTAGAAATCTGGCATGCAGGTAGTTGATGTTGAAGAAGATATTTGGATCTTCTTCCTCCGGTGGATCACTTGGCCTTATGGCCGGCATGGGAGGCTCATTTTGTTTGAGCAAGTTGATTTGGTCCCTTCTAGGTTGTTTCGCTCTCTGTGGGAGGGCTGGATTCTCTGGAGGTAGCAATTGCCCAATTGGAACATTAAAGGGGAACATTGCCATGAAGTTCTCCTGATAGTCGTCAATGGGTGTCACCTGCGAGTGATTGCTATCGGACTCAAAAGGGTCCCAAGGTGCTACCTCATAATCTGACTCATCTTTAGAAGACCCCCCTTGATCTTGTTCATATCCCTCTTGGAGGTTACTTCTTGAACTTTCCCCTTCCTCGATCAAAGGGGAGGGGTTGTTGAGGTCAACAAGGTTTGTTGTTAACAATGGGAGATAATCCCCCAATGTGTATGTTGTGTTGGGATTGGCATATGGATCTTGTGCCAACCCATCCCTGTTGCCTAGACCTAGGCCTTGCATGGTTTCTACCAAGATGTCGAGGGGCAAAGGGTGGTTGAACCCTACTCCTGATTTATCATATTGCATCTGGTATCTCGGTTGACAAAGAATGTGCATTCCTTGTTCGTATCTGCCCAATCCATATCCATGCCAATTACATTGGTCTAGGTATTTCAAGGTGAAGTTCGGGTTGGACAGATAGTCAACATTCTCAGCAAATGGCTCTTCATCCTCTTCCTCTTGTAGGTAGGGTTCAATGTCGTTCTCGAGGCCCCCATATACAAAATTGGTCTGATTTGGTGGGTAGCCTAAAGGGACGATAGTGTCGATGGGGAGGCGAGGTCTCCCCATGTCTTGCATGGATTCGAGCATGGGTGTTGCCACAATGTTCCACACTAGGTACTCCCCCAGGCCCGTATTGGCCATCTCAACGGTAATCATCGGTGGTTGAGGGGGAGGGAATGGGAGTTCTCCCTGAGTCCACTCCATGTTGGGTGAACCAGGTGTCTCGACTTCCATTCGGCTGGGCACCTCTTCGATAGAGATGGTTGAGACTAATGGTGGTACCTCCTCTAGGGGCTTCTTCCCATTGTCCTTCGATGTGGCCACCATAGGTGGCATCATTGGTGAAGGAACAGACGATGAAGATGGGCCAGGTTGGTGAGTTGAGGGACTCAACAATGAGGATGTAGGCGGAATCGGACCCTGTGTGGATGGATTCAATTGAAAGTCCAAATGTGTCGATGGGAGGGTCGATTGTGGCATCAGCTGCACCGCATTGCAAAACTTAAAGGGCTCTAAGTCCGCTGGGACTACATGTACTTGCCCTTCGTATGTGTATTTGAGGCATTGATGGGCTATCGAAGGGACACACTTCATGTCCCTGATCCAAGGCCGGCCTAGCAAGATATTGTAGGCCATCTCACCCTCAAGGATGTGACACAATGTAGGAATGGTCTTTTGTCCTACTTGGATGGGCAGGACAATTGTGCCAACCATCGAGCATAACGCGTCGTTGAATGCTCGAAGAGTGTAAGTGGATGCCACAATGTGGGATGCTGGCAGCTTAAGGTGTTTTAATGCCGTTGTCATGATTATGTTGTTGGACGAGCCAGTGTCCAACAACACCCTCTTGAATGGAATCCCGTTGACCCATGCAATGACGTGCAGGGGTGGATCCACCATATCACCGATCACCGATTTTAGTTCATCTTCCCTGAAGGTTATGACTGGTTCTGTGCATTGTCTCACATGTCCCACGAAATTGTTGAAAGAATTGGCTTCATGGGGTTGTAGCTCAATGGCTTTGAGTATCTCCATCAGAGCCTCCCGATGGGGCGGTGATTGTTGGATGAGCTCATAAATGGAGAGCCTAGCCGACGTGGTCCTTAAAATTTGAGTAAGTTTAGTCCGAATCATGGCCACTGGTCTAGGCGGGGGAGGTTGCGTAGGGTGTTGTGGAGGTTGTGACGTTGATGGAACATCTCCTGTAGCTGCAATGGGTGCAGCCGTGTTTGGGTATCTTTTGTTCCGTGTCATGATGCTTATCATCCCTACGTATCCTTGCATGGGGCAGTTTTGTGTTACCTCATTCACTTGTAAAGTCTTTGCCTATGCATCATGGGCAGGCAGGGGGTCTTTGAAGACCTCCATCTGTTGGTTGCTCAATGCTACGGGACTATCTACCATGAGCATTTTGTTGTCTATCAAGTCCTGCACTAAGTGTTTGAATTTCCAACAAGTGGAGATTTCGTGTCCTTTCTGTCGGTGAAATCTACAATATAAGTCTTCCCTATAGCCCTTGGGTTTTGGCATGTTGGGGTCTATGGGTCGACTTTTTGGCAAGTTTATCAGGTTTGCCATGAACAAGCGGTCAAACAAGGAGTCTCTAGACTCCGTGAATTGTGTGAATTGTCGCCTAGGGCGACGCTGCTGATTTTGCTCTTGTTTATGATTTTCCTTTTCATAGTTATCAAGAGGAACTGCCTGATAATTAGCCTTTGGGGGCTATGTCATTTGTGTAGGCTTTGGTATAGTTATGGCAACCTGATTGACCATGATGGGTTTCGGTTGCGTGGGCCCAGTTTTAGCATTTTTGGGCCACTCTTTCTTGTGCGGCTTGGCAATCTCGTCGTCTTGTATTTTGATCTCCTCAATTATCCTGGCTTGCGCCAGGGCTTCTTCGAGGGTGGCATATTGTTGTAGCTGCAATAGCATGGAGATCGACCTTAAGCAACTCTTTGAAAACATTTGAGTCATGTCGGCCATGGGAGGGAGGTAAGGTAGCTTTGAAAGCAATGTCCTCCATCGATTCCCATAAGCAGCCATGGTCTCATCATCATACTGCTTAAGGCCAGCTAGGTCGCTTAAGGATGCCTTCTTCTTGGTGTTGAAGGCAAAACGTTCAAGGAACGCGTCCACTAGCTGGTCTAGATTATTGATGCTATGCTTCGACAACTGGGTAAACCAATCCGAGGTAGGGCCTACGAACGTGGTTATAAACGTTCTCAGAAGCAATGCATCATTGTCCTGAATGCCAAAGCATTGACTCAAGAACCTTGTTACGTGCTCTTGGGCATCCTCATCCCCTCTAAAAATTGCCAATTGAGGCACTTTGAAGTGGTCGGGGTATGGGGGTGCCGAAACTGAAGGATGCACAGGGTGACTGCGGAGTTGGCGTAAGGTGGGCTTTTGGGGCCCCGAAGTCTTAGTCTCCATAGACTCTAAGCGCTCTAGCAGTGCTTTGTATGCATCAGAGGATTTGATTTCCTCTTCTTTGGTTTGTTCCCATTGTGAATTGCGAGGAACTTGAGGCCTATGGAGGGGTAGCCGGATAGCGCCCCCTCTACCTTGGTAGGGCATTTCAGCCCGCTCTTCTTCTCGCTCAAATTCCTCATAGGCCTCTTGAGGAGTTTTTGGGCGTGACCTATAAACATGGATGGGTGCCCGAGGAAGGCGCCCATCATTGGTTCTAGGAGTGGCCTCCCGCTCAGGTCTAGGAGGTCTTGGAGGCAATGCTTGATAAGGTCGTGGAGACCTGTCTCGTACTAAGGGGTTGTGCCTCTCATAAATTTTTGTCCTATGCATGTGAGGGGTTGGAATCCTCTCATGCATAGTGTTCTGGAACAACTCATCTATCTGGCGTTGAATGCGCTCTTTGTTAAGATGATACAGTTGTTCTAACTACTGTTGATCTTGCCTAAGCTGCGTGATTTGCGCTTGGCGGGCGGCATGTTTGGCAAATGCCAAGTCGATTTGTTCCATCGTCCTAGGTCTAGGAGGCCTAGATGCCTCCCCTACATATCTATCTCGGTCATGGTGATCCGAGATCTCTATGGGTCACTTTCCTCTATCGAGGTTAGCAGCATTCACCCGAGGCTCTGGCCTCAATAGGTGATCTTGATAATCAGCAGGTGCGGAGGTGCATTGCCCCCGCATGGTGTATTGCTCTTGAGGAATATACTAGTTTTCCTCGTGCTCCCTTTCGTACATGTGAAAGGGATGGGCAGAGTTGGCTCGCCCTATCTGAAGAGCCTTGCGCTCTAGATTTGGCCTATTAGTTCTAACAGTAATGAGGGGTGGAGGAGGAATGATATAATCATGTGGGCCCTCCTTATGAACCCTATGCTGCTCTAGCGCTTCATCGCGTAGTGGCCACTCATAATGAGTGTCTAAGGGGGCCTTCCCATGTGTGTACTCCTCCTGAGAGGGTCTGTGTTGAATGGGAGTGCCCCTCAAAGGGGTGCCTCTATAGTCCTATTCTGTAGTGGTATAGTGTGGACTATGTTGTGGGTCAGGCTGCCAAGGTGGTATAACCAAGTCCTTGGGGCTATAACGGAGGTGACTTGTGCCTCCTTGCATACTTTTCATAGCTTCTGCCCGTGATTGGGCTTGGCTACGGGTATACACCATGGTGGTGGTTTTTCTAAAAAGATATGTATATTTTTATCTCCTTTACAATTTTTATGCTATACCAAACAAAAGGGGACCACACAAACAAAGAAATGATTATCTTGTTTACAGATTAAATGTGTGTCCTAGATCTGGTTCAGTGTGTTTGATTTTTGTTATGTAAATCTTGTAAAGAAAACTTTGTTATACATGCATAATGAGGGCTCTTGTATCTCCAAAATGGTCGCCCCTTCAATATACCATTGCCAGGCCGTTATACCGAACCTCTCAATATACCCGCCCTTACGTGAGGGAAACTATTGGTACGCGAGAGCAGAACAGTAAGTGGAACATAGGCGGTACGGAAGGGGGATCGCTCTATTTTTGACACCTACCTTAGAAGACTTATCCTCATGCACGGGGAATCACCCCCGCTACACTTGGTCAGCTTTCATCAGGATTTACGTCTAGCAACAGTCGCGATCAGGGTATATGTATGCAAAATCCAAGCCAAGGTGGTGATGAAACCCACCGTTGGTCTTGATCAAGTGTTGGGGTATTAAGACCAACTCCTTGATGTTAATTTTATTAGGTGGTGTGTGTGGTTCCTTTTAATTGTGTAAAGAAAGAAAACATACAACAAAAGATGATTTTCACTAATGCAATGCTTTAAAGTACGTTTTATCTTTCAGAGACAATTAGTAGCAAAAAGGAAATCACAAAACCTAACTAGAACTGAAACCTATAATGAGGACTTGCCATTTGTGCAAGTATCATGCAAGCAAACCAGAGAAAAATGCATTCCTAATCAAGTTCCTTCCATTTAATTTACTCTATGTTTTTATTTTTTTTTCTTTATTGCAAGAAAGGAAAACAAACTACTTAACCTTTCTATGCAAGTGTCTGAAAATAAAGCAAAGAAAATAGAAAATTGCAGAAACAGAAAGTAGAAAAACATAGAGGATGTTCAGAAGGCCTACCTCTTCTCTGTCTAAACCAGATGCCTCTGAGTTTCTGCTCAGAAAATGCATAGAGCTCTAATCATCCTAGGGTGGGATGAATAGCAGGTCTGCATTCGTCATAGGGTGGGACGAATACGTATTCATCCCGGGGTGGCACGAGTAGCAGTCCAGTGCCCGAATGAGTAACACCTGCAAAGAAAAACCATAAAATTTGGATCAAAAACTTGATCCTAACAGCAGGGGATAGGGTCCCACCATGATCGCCACTGAAAGCAATAGAAAAATGGCGTACCGATATGATGCAAACAAAAATAGATATAGATGCTAAGTCCTACGAATGCGATGAGCAATGCATGAAGGAAATGACGCAGAAACGAGATGTGAGCAAACAAAGCGGGGCCTCCTTTATTGATATTGCTTTTAATATGATTACAATACATCCCCCTCTAGGGCTCAGAACATTTGATACAATTTGTTACATTAATGGATGCCCGAAAGAAGCCGCGCTTCCAAGATCGGACGGTACGCTTCCAACGTCTTTCGCGTGCCCACACTCGAAGTGGGCGGGCTAAAAGTTGTCGCCACTTGTGTCCATGTGTTCATCATTCCTTGCTGCCCCTCTAGTATTCCTGGTGGTGAGATCCTATGCACATAAAGACAACAAATCGTTAATAGCATATGCGTATCTAGAAAAACATGCAATCCCCAAGGCCTCCAGGGCGCTTAGAAGATATCAGTGATAAGATTGATAAGTAGATTACAGAATGATATGGAAATGTAAAGGACAATTTCTAGAATTGGTATCACCTGATTTTGCATCGAAGCGGCGTCGGACGGCCCCGTTATGCTCGTTTGCCCGTCGAGGGCCTCTCCAAAGTGAGCGCTCCAATGTCCCACCTATGCTTATCCAAATCACCTGAAACTCATGGGTTAGGCATTATATGTAATTCTAAGACTACCCAGATGCTTGTAATTTGCATATCCTACCCAGATTCTCCTGTATGTGATAGGGCGCCCTACGAGCTAGTTAATACATAAAATAATAAAACGATCATCAAATCATGTTAGAATGAGTTCAAAATTTAACAGAGGCATTAGGATATCATATGGGACATATTGCAAAAGTAATAGTAAGGAAATCATGCACATATTTCTAATCACTCGGGTGGGACCGGGACCTCAACCTACAAAAGTGACCTTGCAAATGTCCTCCAGAGGCCTCCAAAACTCCTCAAACTTGTGGTTAGACTAAAAACACCATTTTGAGATGACCCAGAAGGTCAGATTTGAGATTCTACCCAGGTTATCTTGTATATGAAGACACTCTGTATAGGTTAGTAGACGCATAAAATGACAGAAACCAGGTCAAATCATGTCAAAAAGCAATGAAATTTGGACAAAACATAAGTACATTAGATATAAAAGAATGCAAAAATAATAGTAACAAAACCATGCATAGATTTCTAATCACTCCGGGGTGGGGCGATTAGGACTGCAGTAGTTTGGGGGCGCCCGGGGTGGGACGCCCACCGTTTAGGGCCTAGTTTTGACACCAATCCAAGTGGGATGGGTCCAAAACTTCCTAGGGGGTTGTGTCGATGAGTTTGGGGTGGGATTGTGGCTGATTTCTTGGGTTTTTGGATCTAGATTGCGTTCCTAGTGTTCACCCGATAACCTCTCTTCAGAAGAGAGAGATTAGGGATGTAGGAAGCACAAAGAGGAATGGGGGTATAGTTTGGCAGCACTTCATTGCTCCAAATGCTCCAGCTCTATTTATTTTTGGGGTGAGGAGGCTCACCTTTTTATAGACCTAAGGGTCTCCTTTGAATGCGCATGCGAGGGCGCCACTTGGCTCATTATGCCTTTTTGGGGGAGAGAAGATTCCTCCCTGATTAGGGCCTCCTTGATTGAGGCCTCCATGATCAGGGCAGGCTTGATTGAAGCCTCTCTGATTTGAAACCTTCCCTCGCAATCCCATGCCTTGAAGGTGGAGTTAGGTGGCGGATTTGGGCTGCCATTTGTCAAGGTTTGACTTTTTGCCAGTCAAACCTGCTAATCGTCCCACCCTGGAGCGATTGCTGCTAATCGTCCCGGGGTGGGACGAATAGGATTCTAATCATCCCAGGGTGGGACGAATAGGGAGAAAAGTGCTTAAAAGGTGCAAAACTGACCTCTGACCTTCCAAAACTGATTTGGGAGTGGTTAGGACCACTGTTTAACCTCTGGAGGCTGCCCTAGGGGGTATGTATGCCAATTCGGTCAGTGCTTGTAGTCACATAATCGGATTGGTGTTGTTTTGGTGTCTACAGACATGGTTTCAAGTCCAACAATTCAATTTAGTATTTTAACAACTTTTGATTCTATTCAATTTCCTAATTTATAACTTTCACAATAATTTATTCTAGTAAGAAATTTAGCTTAATTCTATTCCATATTTCAACTACAACTAGAGTAATCTACACTATTTTGAAGTGCATATGTCTCAAAACTTGACTTGGATTTGTTTTATTTCTATAGCTATAATCTAGGTTATTTTTTGCAAGCATATATTTGGCTTTCCTTTATGCAGATTTTTATTCTACACATGTAATTAGTTTCTTCTTTTGTAGCATTAGTTTGTTTATGTTTCAAAACATTTATTTTAGCAAGTGTAAATAGTTTCGATTCCTTTTATTTATTCTTTGTAAGAATATTAATGATTTCATTTTAATTCATTTCAATTTTGTAAATGCAATATAAATTCACTATTTTTTAATTCTATAGTATATCTTTAACTCTTTATGCAACAATAATTCCACATTCCAAGAATTTGCTTTCTATAGGAAAACCACTTCAAACATTTCAATACAATTTTAATTTCTACATCTTAGATTAGTTTGTCTTTGAATGCAACTTTACATTTCATAGGAGTAAAAAGACAAAAACTAATTCATTAGAACCCACACCAAAACCTTTTGTTTAAAACACTTGACTACTAGAAGCAGAATAGACCACCCTTATGTGTTCTTGCATATATTTTGTCAACACATTATAAAACCATACAAACTTAGATTGATAAAGAATAAAGTGGACCCATCATTTTTAGGTATCATTGCTAGGGATAGTGTTAGTGTATTTCCAAGGGAAAAGATATTGGGCTTGAAAGTAGTAAGTTTTTATTTTTCTATATAATAAAATATAACAATGAATGAATAAGATAAGAGACTCCCAAGGGAGATTCCTTCTATAATTTCAAGAAACTAAAATTGGTGGAGAAAGAGGTTTGTCAAATTTTCCTATCAAAGGAAGGAGACTTGTTGAAGTAGATAATAGTGAACATTTTGCTATAGAATAATATTTTGTAGCATAAATGATTAGTTGATAGCTTCTTGCTTTCTTGCTACAAAATAACTTTTTATAACTACACACATTATTATCGTAGGAAGAATTAGATTGAAAGAAATTTTTATCCTATAATGAACATAAATAGAAGATACACACTCTAGTATCAAAGAAGTATCCTTATTTGGTAGGACACCTTGAATGAATTATACTCACCTATATCAGGATCCCTAGGTTTATATGATGGATAAGCACTAGGAAGAGAAACTAACCCAACTAACATTTTTATTTTCCTATTCAAACACCATAAGGGATAAATTCCATGAAAACATATTGCCATCCACTCTTCCTAAGTTCCATGAGATTAAAAATGAAGATCTAGATACATTCTTCATCAAGTTTGAAATCATGTGTCGAAGTTACAACTATCAAAGCGATGCTCAAACATTGAAACTATTCGGTATAACCCTAAAAGGTGCAACTTTGATATGGTTCATAATTTTGGGTGGTGATAACATAAAAACTTGGGATGAAAATGAGGTAGAAATTCATAAAGTAATATTAGGATTATTGTAGGGATCACAATACCTAAGATTAAATATTTTGTATGATGCAACAAGAAGATAAAATCTTAGAAGAATATGTGGAGAGATCAATTTATTCTTTAGAAAGTGACCAAATGTAAACTTGACCCCAAATCCCTAAAGATTATATTCTTGAGAGGGTCATGAGATGAATGTATAGAGGTATTGAATCTAATGGAAGGAGGAGATGTCTCCCAACTAAATTTTGAGGAGATTTATGAGTTGTGCTAAGACCAATCACGAATGAGGAGGTTGAGGGATCAAAATTCAAGAACCTAGTCAATGAAACTTATAGGGAGCATAAGCAAGGTAGAAATTGTAAATCTACTTGAAAACATAAAGTAATATATTGAGTTCTCTTGCAACACTATTAGATGCTAAACACATATAAAAAAATCCAAAGGAATCTTTGGTTCCTTTTTACACTCGATTTACCAAGAGGAATTTACCCCATGAGTACCCTTTGGACAAGACCTTCATTTATAGAATTTATGAATAAAAATATGATAACAAGAAATATCCTCTCCTATTGGAACTAAAAGTTATCTACAAACAAAAGGTGCATGAACCAAATAGGTATACTTCTTTAGTCAAAATAAGTCATAACAACCATTACTAATGTATCCTAGGATGTTTTATGATTCATCCAAATTTTACAATACTTCCCCATCCAACATTCCTTATTTGCAACCACCTCGAGTTGGTATCCTCCTAGAAAATGGAAACAATGACCACCACCACAACCTGGTTTTAAAAAGTACGATGGAGGGGGAATACGACTATTAAAAATGGGAAATTAACCCCTTAGTAGAAATAAATAACTCTAAATTTACCCTAAGCCATTTCACCTACAACAATTTCTAAGAACCAGCCTCCTCGACCATAATTCCTTGACATATCCATGCTACTTCAATAATATTTTATAATTGGTTTCAATAATTGGGAATACAAACAAGAGGGTTAAGAGTTAAGACTATGGAAATTCTTCCTGGCAAAAGTTTCAATATCAACAACCAATTAAGTGTATCACAACATGAGGAATTGGTTAAGTTTGTACATGAAAGTATATTTTTAAAAGTATATGTCTCTATACATTCAAAGATATTAGAAAAATAAAATTATGTGGATGGCCAATACATGATTGAATATTTTGTTGATTCTATGACTTCAATGATTTCATTTTAATAATTTTATATAATGTTAAATGTTAGTATTTTAAATTTATTAATTGTATCGATTATATCCACTCAGCCAACATGTGACTGGTCTTTACATAGCCAACCACTTAATTATATAATTTAATTATTGCAAAAATTAAATATTTTTAATAAATAAATTTCATTAAATATAAAAAATAAATTGTTTCAATTTTACAAATCAAATCATCAAATGATGTTCTAGTTTAATCAATTAGATTTTTCAACTTTCAAGGAGGATAATTGAAGACCAAGGTTCCCATCTTGCTAAGTAATGCCTACATTGGTTTAATCAACTAGATTCTTCAACTTTCAAGGAGGAGAACTGAAGACCAAGGATCCCATATTGCTAAGTAATGCATACATTAAGTTTGTTGTAATTATCGCTTTCAAGGAGGAGAATTGAAGACCAAGGTTTACATCTTGCTAAGTAATGCATGCATTAAGCTTGTAATTACCACCATGTGGTCATGTCATAATATGGGTGGGGCTAATTTCAATCCCATATAACTCGATTAAAAAAATTATAAATTAAATTATTTTTTATTTTATTTTTTTCATTTATAAGATGAAAGAGCATGGAAAATCTTCATAATTGAGATTACATAGGGTTCAACTACCAAAGGCAATAAGAGAGCATTTTTTTCCATTTTTTTTGGATTTTGGATAGGTGAGAAACCCCTACAACCAATACTTGGAATAAATTTTGGTTAGAGAGAAACCTCCAGCTCTTAGGTGGTTGGTAGTGTCATCCAATTCAAATATACCACTTTCTAGAGGGAAGCCATAGGAGATATTCTATGTGTCTGTAAAGATAACACAAGGGGTGGTTTGAATGCTGGACCTCTTGTTCATCTTGGTGCCATGTCTCGTAAACCAATTGCACTTCGAAGATGCATAGGGGGGATTTGTACATTGGACCTCTCGTTTATTAATTTCAAGGTTATGTCCTAGAAACTAATTGTGCTACAATGATAGACAAAACTCTTGGTTAGAGAGAAACCTCAAAAGTCACTCTTAGGTGGTCGACAATGTCATACTATCTGGGTATACCACTATCTAGAGGGAAATCACAAGAGTTTTTTTGTGTACGCAAAGACAACACAAGGGGTGGTTTGAACATTGGACCTCTCATTCATCTCAAGGCCATGTTTTAAAAACTAACTGCACTTCGAATATGCACAGGGGGTGGTTCGAACACTGGATCTCCTGTTTATTTAATTTTTGGGCCAAGTCCCGAAAACCAACTATGCTACAATGACAAACAAAAATCTTGGGTAGAGAAGAACCTCCAGAGCTTCCCTTAGGTGGCCAAGAGTGTTATCTCATCAGTGTATACCACTATCTAGAGGGAAGCCATAGGAGATTTTTCTGTGTATGTAAAGACAACACAGGGGGTGGTTGCAACACTAGACCTCCCATTCATCTTGGGGCCATGTCTCGAAAACCAACTGCACTTTGAAGGCATATAGGGGGTGGTTCAAACACTGGATCTCCTATTTATTAGTGTTGTGGCCATGTCCCAAAAAACAATTGTGCTACAACGAAGAACAATTCTATAGAAAAAAAATGATTAGGTTGAAAATTGAGATTAATTGTTAAAATTCTTTGTAAACTTCTTCTTCTATAGGCTATTTTTTGTCTTGTGGGTATAGAAATTTTTTTATTCCAATATTAACATTGCTTAAGCTACATGTGATTTGTACCTCTTAATAAATTATAGTTATTACAAAATTCATAAAATAAAATTGCAGATATTTGTTAGTCAAGGTTCGGATGATGGGAGGAGCAATGAAGGGCCAGGAATTTAGTGAGACAAGATATTTTATCTAGGCATAAATATTTTTAGCTAAGTTTCTTTTTCCCTTATTTGTCTTAGAAATTTTGCATGCAAATTATTATAGGTTTTTTTATCAAATATTATAATCACTATAGGATATTATGGTAAATTTCAATAGATTTTGAGTTTTAGTTTCCTTCATATGGACTGATTTATAGTTAAATCCTTAGAATCGTCTCTAATAGTAGAGATTAGTAAGGGCCTCACAGAGGTTCGATCCTTGTTGCTCAAAGATAGGGTAATTCTTGGTAACTTTTATGGGTCTTGACCAAGGGCTTTGACTTTGGGAAAATGGATTGATAGGAGTTGGAACTCCAAAAGTGAGTCTATAATTTTCTCCCAAAGGTTTCTTCCTAGCCATTTTTTGTTCCAAGAAGGAAAGAGATAGAATCCTAAAATGGGGTCCTTGGTTTATGGGAAGAGCAAGACTCTTCCTTACCTATTGGTATGAAGGCTTTGCACATAAAAATGTAAATCCATCCCTAGTACCAATCTAGGTTAGGATGTATGGGCTAGTCATTGAATTTTGGGAAATTATTATCTTCAAGGCAATAGGCAACACTTGAAGGGAATTCCTAGAGATTTTAGAAACTATAAAATATGGATTCTTGGCTATTTATGCTTAAATATTGGACATGATTGATATAAGTAAATATTTACCAGAATCATTGTTCTTAAGTATGGAGGTAAGTTATGGACCTAAACCATAGATTATAAAAATATATCTTTAAGATGTAGAAGATGTCATGAGGTGGGGTATATTGAGATATCATGCCCTAAGAAGAGTCCATCAGAAACATATGTAGAAAATAAGAGAAACTTATAGATGAATATGGATGAGGATGGTTTTCATATTCCAAAAAATAGATCTAGAAAAATGAAAGTAAATAAACAGTGGAGACCAGTAAGGAAGGATACTGGAAGAAATACCAACTCTTTTGAGGCTTTAGCCTATGAAGAAAAAATAGATCAAAACTTAGGGAACACAATACAACAGGTTCAACCTATTAACAAGGAATCCTCTATTTTGTATGATATTTATTTAGGGATGAAATTTCTTGATGAACCTAAGGAATGTGTCTCATCATATTTTGAAGACTCTCTTGAAGTAACATGCACCATTCAGAAGAAAAAAATTGGTAGAGAAAAATGCAATGTTAGATGTTAATACCTTTACCATTAATAAGGAAATACAAAAAAAGGGGTAAGACAAGTCAAAAACTTCCATAGTAGAGCCAAGAGAGGATAAATATAATGAAAAAGAAAGTTGTGAAAGAATATGGAGTAATAGAATAATAAGACCTGCTCCTAATATAGACAAGGCAAAAATAGAAAAACCCTCAAATTATCAAGTGAGATCTAAGGAAGCAAAATCAAACATAGAAAAAGGAACACAAACTAAGTTGGTTGAACTTCTCTTTAACTAAAAAACAAAGTGATATTGGTAATTTTTAGGTGGGGCCAATAGCCCCTAATAATACATGATTACCATCACATGGAATATAATGGGTGCTAATTCCCCCTTAAAGAAAATGTGTATTGGGGTTCTATGTTTAAGTAATAAGATTGATATTATTTGTATCCAAAAAACTAAAATGATAAAGGAAGAAGTTTATAAAACTATGAAAGTAGTATGGGCGAGATGTGAATGGGATGCTATGGATTCTAAAGGAGAGTTAGAGGGAATTATAACTTGTTGGAATCCTATTAGAACCTCATGTGTAACCATTCATAAAACTAGGCATTGGATAGCCTCTTTAGTTACATTCTACTTTGTAGATATTTATTTCATCTTTATCAATATCTATAGACCTACAACTAAGTTAGGATGATTAGAAGTATGGAGTTGGATTGAAGCCTTTATGAGAAGTAAAGACCAAGAAAATTGATTCATGATCATAGAATATTTTAATGCCATAACCAAGCTAGATGAAAAATTTGGGGGAATTAGGAAATCAACCCAAAGTATGAGAGATTTCTCAACTTTTATTCAAAACAATAATCTATGGGAGGTTGAGTTTGAGGAAGAAAATTATACATGGACCAACAACAAGAGAGGGAAAAACCTAATAACAAAAAAAATAGATATTTGCATACTCTCATATCATTGGCTAGATGAAGGGAAATGTGCTAAAATTAATACCTTGAGAAGGATTGGTTAAGATCACTAGCCAATAAGAGTTAAAATGGTTGTAAGTGAATTAAAAAAAATCACATTTCAATTATGAGCAGATGTGGGAAGACTATCTATAATTTGTTGATATGATAGCACAAACATGGAATTCTTCAGGAAACAATGGGATCTGTACTCTTCTAAAACAAATTAAATCAATGACATGTAGATTGAAAGAATGGAACAAAAATAATTTTGGAAATATTTTTGAGAAGAAAGAAGAATTAAAAGATAAACTTTCAAAATTCCACAAATTTCATCATATTAATACAAGCTTAGAGGAGAGGGAGTTGCTTAATGAATATCATAATATTTTGAGTAAGGAAGAGAAATTTTGGAGATTAAAATCAAGACAAACTTGGTTAAAATAATGAGATAAAAATACAAAGTTTTTTCATAGGATGGCAATAGTACATAGATCAACATCCAAAATTAGTAGACTTAAATCGGTAGAAAAGGTTTGGATTGGAAATCAAAGTGAAATTAGAAAGGAGGCTAGGTTTTTTTTACTAAAATATTCTAGGATCAAAGGAGTTTGAAGTTCTTAATAATAATATGTCATAAGAAGCACATTCAATTATAATAGATGGAGACACTAGGAAATTTATGGAGCCTATTACTCTGGAAGAAGTTCATTTATATCTTTTCTCTTTTGATAAGGATAAATTTGCAGGTTCGGATGGTATTCTATCAACATAATTGGGATATAGCGAGGGATTTTTTATTGGTGGTAGAGGAACAATCTAGGGTGAAACAATACATACACTATAAATTAAATGCAATATATCTTACCCTAACTCCAAAAAAGAAGGGTGTATAATTGCTTAACTCATTTAGGCCCATAAGCTTATGTAATATGGCATATAAGATTATCTCCAAAGTGATGGAAAATCGGTTAAGACCATTATTATACAAAATTATTTTAGAAGAGCAAGAATGATTTATGAAAGAGAGACAAGTTATAAATGAAATCATAGTAGCTCATGAAGCTATGGATTCAGTAGCTTCAATAAAAGAGATAAATGATCCTAAAAATTGACATGAGTAAAGCCTATGATAGGGTTAAATGGAATTTTCTTTTTGTAGTATTAGAAAAGTTGGGATTTAGGAAGAAATCAGTAATATGGATTAAAGTTTGTGTCTCTACAATTTCATATTCAATGATGGTTAATGGGTTAGTACTAACATCTTTTAAAGCCAAGAGAGGTCTTATATAGGGAGATCCTCTATCACCATATTTGTTCATTATTATAGCAAATGTTTTAGATAGAAACTTGAATAAGGCTAACAAAAATGGATTTATAAGAGAACTTAAGGGTAGTAATAACATCAACAACATCACCCATCAATAATTTGTAGGTGATACAGCCCTTTTTGGGAGGGCAAGGATAAACGAGGCCAGAGCTTTGAATAACTTGTTAAAGAAATATGAAAGAGCATGAAGGCATAAAGTTAATAGGATAAAATCCAAAATTTACTTTCGAAACACACTAGATAGAATGAAAGCAAGGATATGCAAATTAATTCAAATGGAGGAGGCAAATTTACCGACAACATATCTAAGGATGCCCTTATTTGAGGGGAAAATGAGGGTAGAATTATGGAATCCAATTATAAGTAAAGTTTAGAATAAACTACAACATAGAAAGGTAGATGGTTATCATTAGTAGGAAGAATGCAACTAAATAAACTAGTCTTACAAGCCATTCCAACATATTATATGTCCTTGTATATGATGCTAAAATCAATAGAAAACCATTTAATCTATATTATGTGGTCATTTATATGGTCAGGAATACATGATAAAAGAAAATTTCCTTTGGTGAAATGGAGTGAGGTGTGTGATGATAAAACTAGGGGAGGTCTTAGTTTAAAAGTTCTTACTAGTGCAAACTTATCTCTTAGGGGAAAAATAATCTGGAGAGTGTACAAAGAGATTCAAATACAATGGAAAATAATTCTTCTAAGTATGTTGAGCCCAATGACCTAAGCTTAATCTTTATCACATTCTCACTACCAAATTGTTCGGCACTATGGAACAATTTAAAAAATCAATTGATCTAGTGATTAAAGGTCTATGGGTGGTCAAAACTGGAGAAAAAGTTATTTGGATGGATACTTGGTGTGATAAAAAAACCACTCAATCTAAATCTAATTTTAAAACCATGGATGAGACTTCAAGATAAATATGGTTATAGGGTTTCAAACATTTTGTACAAGGATCAAGAAGGAAGATACAAATGGAAGGAAGGTTTTTTACAAGTATGCAAGACAATGATGCTAGGATGCAATTGAGTAGAAAGATAACAACAATGATTATTCCAAGGGCATCCAAGGATAAGCTGATTTGGGAGTTGAATAGCTTAGGATAATACACAACAAGAAGTGGATATAATGTAGAGCACCAACAAAATAGTAATATAACAAGAATATGGAGAGATATTTGGGATAGCCCAAGCATTCCTAAGATTAAAATATTTTTTTAGCTAGTAGGTTATAGAAGAATTTTATCCTGCGATAACCTTATGAAAAGGGGTTTTCATGGGCCCTCACAATGTGTTCTTTGTAAAAATGAGGAGAGTATAAACCATCTCTTGGGACATTGATCAATAGTAAGTAAACTATAGTAATGGATTCTTAATATGTCTGGTAAAAGCATGGTGATGAATGACATAATTGAAGAGTGGTTAAAGTAATGACATAGCACTTTTAAAAGTGAGGCTTTATAGACAATCTAGGATATATCAAAAGATACAATACTTTCGACTATATGGCTAAAAAGGAATAGAAGAATAATTAAAGGAAAGGAAAGTAGTTTAGAAGCAATTAGAAATAATATTTGTTTACCCATAGAGGAGTCTAAACCAACCTTATCAAATCACCCAATCCCTAATTTGGAAGCAAAGAGCCTTGATATATGGAGTCAAGTCATCAAATGGAACTATGATGTTGGGTATAGGAGAAATAAGAAGGAAAATAATATAAAGTGGAAACCACCAAATGTGGAGTTGGTCAAATTTAATTTTGAGGAAGCATCTAAATTAAATCTAGGACCAACAAGAGGAGGAGGAATAATTAGAAATATAGAGGAGATATTTTGTCTATTACGCTTTCAATAGTGGATTTAAGATAAATAATAAATTTGAAGCTTGGGCAGCTTTGGAAAGGTTAAAAAATATGAAAAGAAAATAAATGAAATAGATTATGGATGGAAGGTTATTCACTCATAGTAACAAATACAATTTTGAAGAAAGCAAAGGCTCCATGGAACATACAAGAGATAATTATGGAAATACAAGACCTTGTTGTAGAGTTTGAAGAAATTAGGATTACACATACATTAAAGAAAAGAAACAAATGTGCAGATATACTAGACAATAGAGGGGTTTTAATAGAGGATCATGAAGTTAAATTCTCTTTTCTTTGGTTAGAGGAAGTAGTAAGTTTAGCTAAATTTGATTAAAAAACGTTGATTGTTTGACTCAAATAATCATTAAGATTTATTTTAATGTTTTCCATAGGTAGTATTTTCTTTATTTTATAGAATTAATGTGTTTTAATATAAACTATTTATTACCATATTTGGTCTGAGATAGAGTTCATCCCCATTTATTATTTGACACATGTATACCAACTCATGTAAAAATTAAAGTAGAATCCTAATTCTAAGTTGAGAGGCCCAACCACCATCCCCATAATAGATTCCAATGCTAAAATTAAATCTATCAAATTCTTGCTCATCTAAAGTGCCCACGTCCAAAGGACTTCCTACACCATCCAGTCCCAATTCACTTAAGTCCTAAGATAATGGAAAGTAGAAGGTGGACAATAAATGGTATAACCACTATAAAATACACACTCATAATAACTCAAAGTGTTGGGTTCATTAGAAGACATTGGTGGTTTATCCCAAGAAGAATAACTATTCATCTTCATTTCATAGAGAACAAGAGGCATATACCACATGATTGAGTGCAAGAACTCAATATGTAGGTAATGCCTCAAGATATGATCCCTATAAAGAATAGGAACACCTCTTCCACACTTGTTACTGGGTGAAAGGAAAGCCCCTATACATCATCATTAATATTGGAAGACAATAGAACATTATTGTGCAAGACACTATAAAGAACATAGGCCTCAAGACTATGGTGAATCCACAACATTACTTTGGATTAACTACAACAGAGTAAAGGTATCAAGGTTTGATACCAATATACCCTTGAATATGGAAATAAGCGAATGCATGGTAATCATTGTAACATGTTTCCATTGGATATCTGTGAAGTCTTATTGGAAATGTCTTATCTCTCTAACCATAAGGTGACCTATCAAGCCTAACTATAGCAATGGTTTATTTATGATGAAGATATGACCTACAAGATTCTCGAGTTCCCTCTTTAGAAGAAGGTGATCCCAATTTTAGTCAACTAGTGCAAGAAGTTGAACTTGCATGCATAAATTTTTGTACTATTAATGGTTTAACCCAAAACCAAGGCACTAAGAAGCTCACTCTTATTGTGTTAGTTGTAATAACTTTATATGATATCAATATATGGATGAATTCCTTAATTTGTATCCCAATATTTTTTCGGATACTAAAGAAGTATCACTTTGATTCTAATATTTGCTCTTCCCAAAAACCCTTTGTACCATCATTCAATTTGGGAGAACAATGAAATTTAACATCAAATATAGGAGCTAATTGACTAGGGAAAGGTTTTTTCTAGCTTATCATCATACATCAATCCCATTATGCTAGTGCAAAAAAATATAGTACTTGGAACTTGTGTATTGACTATAAAATTATCAATAAGATCATTGTAAATAATTGATATCCTTTATCACACGTTGAAGACCTAATGGACTAGCTCCAAGAGGCATAATACTTCAAGATTGGTCTTAAATGTGGCTACCATAATAAACCCATAATCCCTATAGAAATATGAAATTCAATATTCAAGACCCATAGGTTATATGAGTGGTTGGTTATACCCTTTGGATTGACCAATGCATCAACTTTATTCCTGTGATTTATGAATAAAATTATGTATCCATTTACATGATACTTCATAATTGTACTTGGATGGAATTATGGTGTATCTGGTGGGAGAGGAACAAAAAAAAATTCAAGGATTACTAGGGATGAATCCTTTGTCTTTAGAAGGATTAAAGCTACTATTGAGAATAACCTTACTGTATTTGATGTTGGAAATGGTAGGGAGGAATTTTTGGAGAAAGAGGTTGTTGTTAGTTAGAATCTAAATCTAGAGAATTTTGTTTCTCTATCCACTATTCAAAAAATATTGGCTACTAGATGGTATAAACCAACTAAAGGATGGGTAATTCCAAAATTTGATGGGCCTACTAAAGGTAATCCTGGGAGGGCTGGCGGAGGGGGTGTTGTCAGAAATGATAATGGTGAGGTCATTTGGGCTTACACTAAATATTATGGTATTCAAACCAACCACCTAGCTGAAGCTAAGGCTTTTTTCTTGGGTGTTCACCAGGTTTTTGAGAGGGGATTCAGAAGACTTCTCATTCAAGGTGACTCCTTGAATATCATTCGAGATCTGCAGGTTGAAAAGACTGATAATTGTTTTATCCTGAATATTATTAAGGACACATCAAAGATTTTGGAAGGTATGTTAGAAATTAAAATTGAGCATATTTATAGGGAAGGTAACCAGGCTATTGATGTTATGGCCAATTTGGGAGTGGATAGTGTCTAGTTCAAAATTTGGAAAGACAATTTCCCTTTGCGGTTACTAAAAATTGTTGCTTTGGAAGCATTGGTTCTACCTATCTAGTAGGTATTTTTATTGTCTTTATGCTTGGATGAGATCTCAGTTGTGTTCTAGTGATCCTCTCTTTAGGGGGTATTTTTTGGGGGGTTGACCCTTTTGCTCCCTGGTGTTTACCATTCTCAAGGAATATGCTTGGTGTTTTGCCTTCATCCTTCCTCTTTGAGTTTGGAGTTTTGTTATCTGCATATTGATGTTCTCCTTTATATCTTGCTGAGTGATGGGCTGGTCTTTTTTTTTGGGTGGTTGTTTTAGTTTAATTTTTGTTTCTTTTGGCCTTGTTGGTTGGCTTGTGCTTAATTAGCCTTATATTTATTTGCCTCATTTAATGTAAAAGGTTTTGGGACCTTTCAAAACTTTATTTTTCACCATTAATAAAAAACAACCAAGGATCATTAGAAACTAAAGCACTTCACCTTTTGGCTCCTTTGCACATTCTATAAATAAAGTATAGGCCATATTCCATTGGCAATCTAAGAAACCAATCCAAAACATCTTTTTTTCCTTCTCTTTTATTTTATTTACTTGTTACTACACTTCTTTGGAATAGAGTGCCTTACATCTTGCAACACCTATTGTATCAAGCTTATGCAATGACATCTCTTACATAATATAAGAGCTTTTTTTTTAGTCTATTTTTGTATTTTCAACATTCTATTGCCTAGTTCTATTGAGGTTCATTTATCACCAAGTAGTATGTATTAGTTTTTATAACATCACTCTAAGTATAACTTGTAGGTGCCATTAGATGATTCTGTAAGTTGTTCTTTGTGCCAACAATCCTAGGCCTTAGTGTATGGATCAAGTCTTGATAAATCTCAAATATAACTATCATCTAGCACCCATCAACTCTACAAACATATGGAAGATAATTTTCAAGGCTTAAGAAGTACCATATGAGTGGTTGATTATGCCATTTATCTTGACCAACAATCATATTTATGCACCTAATAAATGATATTCAAAATTTATGTGCATGATCCTTCCTGATTGTCTACATGGATGATATTTTTATGTTCAACAAGATACAGTAAGAACACCTTCCACATGTGCACCAAGTCTTGGGTACTTTGCACCAACACAAGCTCTAGGACAACATTAGAAATTATACCTTAGGTGTTATAGAGATCTCTTTTCTAGGTTACTTTATCGACCAATAAGGAATTCATGTTGATCCTTCAAAGATATATGTTATTTAATAATGGTTGCACCCAACAACTTGATAAATATTAAGAGCTTTATTGGTATCATCAATGTCTATCGTAGGTTCATATTAGGATTCTCACATATCTCATGGTCATTAAACCAAGTTATGTATAGGAAGATAAAATTCCAACGGGCTACATAGTAGCAATAAACATTTGAAGAGCTAAAGCAATCTATGATGCTCTAAGTGAATGCCCTGAAGACACTTCACAGAGAAAAGATGATTCAAATGATTATAAGATTAGAAACAAAGGATTAATTTGTATGCAAGAATCTGATGACAATGAGAGAGTTCAATCAGTCTTTGATAGAAAAATTGAAGCTGAATCAAAGAAGCTTGAAAATTATGATAAAGAAAAATATGTAACTAAAGAACTCAAAGCAGAAGAAGATGAACCTGATGAATCTCAAACATAATATTGTGAACAATACAAGATCATTTGAAGATTGAAGACAAATACAAAGACCAATATTGAAGACTAAAGTCTTCAATAACCAAATAATGTAATACAAGGAATGTTGGAGTATATTACATTATTTGGTATATGCTAATATATCCCCATGGTACCTTCATGGTACATTTGTAAATAATAGATTAGGATTGAATCTATAGTTTAGAGTGTGATTTATATTTCCCTTTTATGTAAGTGTGAATGTGTAGAATGCACAAATGTCATGTTAGTTAGAGTGCAAGTGTAAGTTAAGTCTATGTGCACAAGTGTCTTATATGTATGAGAACAAATATCTAATATAAAGATGTGCATAATTGTCTTAGATTAGAGTATGCAAGTTATAGAAGTGTAAGAGTCATGTATAGGTGTGCATATGCTATAGTGTCAAGTGTTCATTAAGTATGCAAGTGGTAAGTAGTCAATCCAAGGTCATGAGGCTTGGCATATGGAGAGCTATAGTCAAGTATCCAAAAATTCACCCTACTCTAGTTATATTATGGAGACAATGTTCCATAAGAGAGTCAAATACAAAGAGAACAAACATTGTCACTAGTTTGTAAGAGAAAGAGAAACAATAAAGCTTGTATACATTTTGAGCAATTAATATTACGAGTACATGCTTAGCACATGTATGATTTATGCTATTTACATTCATATTTCTGCATATTATTGAATGTTATTTGATTTATTATAAGCCTTGATATACATATTAATTTTCATATTATTCTACTCATATTATTATTTTGATATTTATATATTGTGGTTAACTTATATTAAATCCTGGGAGATATAATTTATGATATTTTGTGGTAGTATAAAGATTTTAAAGCCATCAATTATCTAAATTTTGTTCACATAAATACTTTAGTTTTTAAGTTTCTCCTAAGATTTGGAACAAGAAGAAGTGGTGCTCGCTCCTTGTTTATACTTTAATTCCTACTTCTTGCTCATGATTTCTACTCGTTTATGCCTCAAATCGTATAATAATATTACAATAAACATTTTGATAATTATACATATATTGTTAGACAAGCTTTAAGCCTCATCTCAATCTTTAAAATAATAGTAAGATTTAAGCCTAGGTCTCCACCTTAACCATCTTTCTAGTAACTTTTTTCAATTAAACTTAAAAAAAACAAATCATTAATCATATAATTTTTTTTTTTGATAATATATAAAAATGCTTTAACTAAAAAATAATTAATAAAACTTTAGAATTTTTAAGTCATTATCTAAATATCTCATAAGCATAAATGTATAACACATTTTTAATCTTTATTTTCTAAACTTTACATATTATAGCAATGATAGTAAGTATGCTTACTATACTTCTGTAATACTTTTTAATATCCATAAAATTATAGATCATATAAAAATATAATTATTTCGGTGTTTTTTATGACATATAATCTTATCCTTTCAAATTAAAACCTTAAACATTATATTTAAAATTATTCAAAAATTAAAACCTTAAACATTATATTTAAAATTATTCAAAATTTAAACCTATAAGTTAAAGCTAGAGAACATCATGGAAATATACAAATATTTTCTTAGAAGGGGAAAGGACCAGAGCTAGGAAACATCACGTAAATACACAATAATTCTCCAAATTTAAAGGGAAAAAGAAAGAAAAGACAAGGATAATTCATAGGATGCCATCAACACTGAAAATCACATCTTTAAATAATTAAATGATTTGATTGTTGGACAAGATGTAAGATTAAGATTATTATTTAACCACGGAAATATGAGAAAGATGGCGTTATTATTATTATTATTTACATCTTCCAAAATTTCATGGGAGGATCAAGAGCTCCTTATCTTGATGGATTGAAAAATGAAATCTTAAAATACCTATTATAATACATTGTTTATTATCTCAAATCTCACTAAATCTTAAAATTAGTGAAATATAATATTATGTATTACATGTCCATTTTACAAAAAAATAATTTGGAATGGCGTAGGGCCTTTAACACGTTTTTTTCAACTTTGTAAATGATTGCAATCACTTTTCTACATTGTCCGTCACAATTTTCTGTCACTGAAATGAGTGGGTCCTTGGAATCTGTCTCTCTCGTGGGTGACAGGTGGCACCTAACCCATGATGGATTTCAATTTCACATTCATGAACGTGTACGTGTGGCCATATGGATTCGACCCTTAAACTTTTTTAATGTTTACTCGTACCATCTAATAGCGGTTGTATCCAAGACTTAAAGTAACAAGTTTAATATCCCCTCTTAATTTCACATTTTCGTTCTCTTTTATTGGTACAGATGAGGGGTAGTTACGACCATTATTTTAGTAACTGTAGCAGTGAAGGGTGTTAGTTTTTTTTCTTTTTTCAATCAATGTTTGGCGCTTTATTGGAAGTTGAACTTGATCTTATCACCAATAACTTTTTTATCAATCTATCACATGCAATCAATTTATTCTTTTTTTTAGGGTTACATAGGAGAGTTGGTCACAACCACACTATTTTTTAGTAAGTGACAAGCTAAGAGTTCAAACCACATGGGCTGTTTCCACCAAACTTATTTCGCTTCGTTATTATTGACCCGATGTAAAGGGGACCATCGGCCACTAGAGATTCGTACCTTCATCGTCTAACGCACAATCAAAGAATTCATATCAAACTATTACCTTTGCAAATAAGTTACCTTTGAGATTCGAACTTCGGTGTCTTCTTAACAAGTGTCTAGCCAAACAAACACTTACCAATCATTCTATTTCTCTTAACTCTCGACATCCAAAACTTAAAATTTACCCTAAAAATTTAGAAGTATATGTCTCTATACATTGATTTAAATATTGGTTTACCGGCAAGGATGTTACTTGCATTATCGATGATGTGACCCGAGTTCAATCCCATGGTAGATGTGTATAAGAAGTATTAATTTTTTCCAACTTTGACAAAAATATCATATTATAAACTAAATTTTTAATCTCTTGATCAAATATTTGTAGAGTTATGAAAACACAAAGGCTCAATTTATAACATAAAATTAATTGGACATAAATTTAAGGTTGAATATAATCATATTATGTATAAATATAAGTCATTTTTATATTTATAATGAGGTCCAAGGTATTGTGGACTAATAGTAAATAAAATATAATTGTTTGAATGTGACTCGAATTCTTTCCTTGTGATGGACACTTTATAATGTGAATCTTTATGTTGGTTTGGAAAGAGCATTAAGATTTAAAAGTTTTTTTTTTAAAGGATTTTTTTATACTACCTTTAATAGTGAAAAGCTAAAATAATTTGTCTGGGAAGGGTCCACTTTTTATGATAAATAGAGATAAACTTTACACATCATTTTTCTTCTTTGAAAGGTTCAAGGTTCAAACCGCAACGTGAGTGAGTGTGTGTATGGTCGCATGTTTGGTTCCTATTGATAAGAGGTCATGGTGGGATGGGGATGCCTAACCTTGAGCATCGGTCATAAGGGTTTCTCACACTAACCAAAACCCTTCCGTCGAGAGGTTTCTTTCTTTCCTTTCTTTCGGGCTTTTCTTTTCAAAATAGAGAGGCCTTTTCTGAAAGCTTTTCTTGGCCTTTTCTTTTAAGAGGCAGGGTTAGAGTTCGGGGCAACAAAATTTTGGCAACTTTCCAACTCGACGGGAAAATGCATTGAGTCACTTTTGCAGCTATGTCCAACGGATAAATGGCAACTTGAATTCTTAGCTCCTTTCCTATTTCAGCTCTTGTCACTTTTCCATATATATCGAACAGACAAACTCTCCCTTTTCAGGTAGATGACTTTTCAATATATATATATATATATATATATATATAATTTTATTAGTTTAATAAAATTATAAGTATGTGTTGTTATAAAATAATGTTAAGAAATGGTCATAAAAAAAACCAGTTTTTCAAGGAGCAGCCATGGTGACAGTTGAAGATCCATCTACAATTTTTTGTGCATGTGAACAACAGTTTGAAGAAGTTTGTTTGGCTAGAATCGTGGAGTGCACGCAACAAAGCTAGGGTTTGCAAAGTGAAGCACAAAGAAAAAAAAACACAAGTGACAATAATTTATTTTTTGGAAAAATATTTTATTTGCTGGAGGAGGAACGAATTTGGGGGAAGACAAAAAACCCTAGCATCGATCGATTTTTCCAGGAGAGATCGTGAGTATCAGTTCAGGTATGGTACTTCTTTGGCTTTAGCTTTGAAAATATTTCATTGGCTAGGGCTTTAAAAATAGGGACCTCTTCTTTGGGAAGTGATTTATGGTAGTCTGTTGGTTGCAATGATGACTGCAGCCTCACTTTTCAAACAAGCAGGCAATGAGGCCTTCTCCATGTTTTCACAATAGTTTCCCTTTGATGAGGAGAAGTTGGATCATATGCGTCAAGTGCTTAAAGCGAGGAAAGCACCCCATCCAAAACCACCTGCTCGCTCTAACAATGGTACCTTTGTGCCCAAGTTAGATGAGTCTCCTGTGATTGAGGTGCCTCCAGCCTACATCCAACAGCCTTTGCTCACGCTTTCCACCCAAGCCCTTGCATGCAAATTTGTGGGAATATGGCCTAGTCCAATCACAATCCAGAAATGGATTAACACACATTGGGGAGGGTAAAGTCTCCTCTTATGAATTCATGATGACAGGTAGGGGATACTTTGTCATTACATTTACCTCTATGGAGGACAAGAGCACTATCTTTCATGGAGGTCCTTGGTTTCTGGGATCCAACCCACTCTACATGACCCCGTGGAGCACGACATTTGATCCTCAAGAGGAGGAGCCTGAAGAAGTTTCTGTTTGGGTGAGGTTGCCATTTTTGCCACTGCACCTATGGAACAAACCTTCGATGGAATTAATAGGAAATGCTATTGGAACATTCATTGACTGGGCTCCTCCAAAGGCCAATAATGCTATATGTGCACGCATCTGTGTGCAAGTCAATCTGAAAAAGGGTTTGCCTGAGCATATTGGAATAAAGGTGTTTGATTGGATACATAACCAACCCTTGGACTATGAGCATATACCATTCAAGTGTATAACATGCCATGAGCATGGGCATTTCTCTCAAAACTGCCCAATTAAACAAGCACAAGAAACAAAAAAGGAAGAACTAGGATTCCAAGAAGTCAAAAGGAGACCACGCAGATCAAGAAGCAAGAATCGACAACCTCAACCACAGGATCAAAAAATCTTCCAGCACAAAAATAAATTTGCAAGTCTTAATGAAGGAGAAAAGGAAATCACCTCTCTAGATGTGATGGCTCCTAAAGATAAAGAGAAGATACCTACAACTGAAGTTGACAAGTCACCAGAGATCTTAGGAGATACACCAGAGAACACAACAGCTGGAGAAGAAACTGATGGGAACTCAGAGGAAGAGGTAGAAGAAACACAAGTGGAGGAAATAGTGATTCCTAGGGGCTTGCCAACCACACGATCTACAACTAAGGGAAGAAAATCGAACCAACAACTCAGAAATGAGCAAGCACAGAAAGACTTGCAATCCAAAACGTAGGTCAAAATTGAGGAGAGCTTCATAAAAAATAAGAAGCAATCCAAAAAATGAAGATTATGTCATGGAACTATAGGGGACTAGGAAGTCCTCTAAAAAAACTATCTCAAAGTTCTAATACAGGAGCAAAAGCCAACAATAGTTTGTATTCAAGAAACAAAAATAGTAGAGGCAACACTGACTACAGAATGGCAGAAGATATGGGCACAATCAGAACTGATAACTATTGATTCTATGGGAGCTTCAAGGGGACTAGCTTTGGCTTGGGACCCACAACAATTAGTTTGTAGCTTACAACATAAGCATAATAACTGGATAGGTACAAAATTTATCTTACCAGATGGAACTAGTGTAGCAGTAATAAATTTTTATGGTCCAAATCATCCTATCCAGAAAAGAGAAGCATGGCAAAACTTAGCACAATGGCTAGACAATGAGAAGTTTGACAACATAATACTAGGAGGAGATCTCAACATGATTCTCTACCACTGGGAGAAGGTTGGGGGAAGTTTAGCAAGGGATCCAAATAGAGATATACTCAATCAAATTATGGCAGATGAAAGCTTACAAGACATTCGATCGACCAAAGGAAAGTACACTTGGAGCAATAGAAGAGCAAGGGCAAACTATATTGCAGAAATATTGGATAGATTTTTTATCAGTGAAAATCTCCTAACACACTTTCCCCTCACTTCCAATCACATCATTCAGAACTCTATCTCAGATCATAAGCCAATTCTCTTGGATAGCGGCCAAAGCCTACAACCCCAAAAAATTCCTTTTAAATACAACTCTGAATGGGCAGTAGAAGAAGATTTCAGTGAACTTGTGGAAAGCACTTGGAACCAACAAGTCCAATCCACCAACCCCCAAGAAAAGTGGAAAAGCAAAATTCAAAAATTGAAGCACATGATAAAAAATGGTTGGCAGAAAAAGTGAGAGTCAAACCAGACAAGAAGTAGTTGATGCAACAACTAGAGCAACTAGAAACAAAAATTGGGGATCATCCTCCTCAACCATGGCAAGAAGATGCAAGAAATGACCTGATTCAGAAGCTCAATAAATTAAGCACTGAAGAAGAAACACATTGGAGGCTTAGATCCCGAATGGTTTGGCTAAGCAAGGGGGATAGAAACACCAAATATTTTCATCTAAAAACCATGCAACGCTACCAAAGGAACACAATCAAGGAGATAGAGCATGAAGGAACCACTTATACAGACAGGGAGAAAATTAAGGAACTTGCCAATCAACATTACTCAACTCTGCTCTCCAGAGAAAATGGTAACCCTCATTCCCAGGGAATACTACTACAACATATACCAACAATATTAAGTTTGGAAGACAAACAGGATCTCAATCAACCAATCACTATGGAGGAACTTAAGGAGATTATAGCAACTCTACCAAAGGATAAAGCTCCTGGACTTGATGGATTCACAAACAACTTTTACCAACAATACTTACACATCATCGGAGAAGATTTGCTACGCATGATTGAGGATGTTAGGGTGAAAGGTAAGCTTCTTGGAGCCATCAACTCCACCTTTCTAGCATTGATTCCTAAAGAAAAAAATACCACTACTTTCTCTAGATTCAGACCAATTTCTCTATGTAACTCTTCCTATAAAATTATTACCAAATTGTTGGCCAATAGAATAAAGAAGAAACTTGACAAACTAATATCAGAAGAGCAAGGAGGGTTCATGCCTAGAAAACAAATATATGATAATATCATAATAGTGCATGAAGCCCTCCATAGTAGTAGAAAATAAAAAAGAAACAAATTGTTATAAAACTTGATATGGCAAACGCCTTTGATCGAGTTAATATACAATTTGTAGAACAAGTCCTACAAAAGTTTGGATTCCCACATCAGGTCATCAAGTGGATCGGAGCATGCATAAAAAACC
Source organism: Wollemia nobilis (assembly GCA_028583015.1). Classification (NCBI taxonomy): domain Eukaryota; kingdom Viridiplantae; phylum Streptophyta; class Pinopsida; order Araucariales; family Araucariaceae; genus Wollemia; species Wollemia nobilis. Next base: position 33,313,574 of record JAQPPZ010015824.1, read on the forward strand.
CATGGATAGCCCCCTTAATAAATGGAGAACCAACAAATTTCTTTCAGGCTACAAGGGGAATTAGACAAGGGTGTCCACTATCACCATACCTTTACATCATTTTAGCTGAGACTCTTGGAAGATTAATTAACCATATTCGAAGAGAAAGAAAAATAACAGGGATAGAGGTTGCAACAAGATGCAAAGTTGTAACACATGCCCAATTTGTAGATGATATCATTCTTCTAGGTGAAGCCACCAAGCAAAATGTTAGACAATTCAAGCAATGTCTGGATTGGTTCACACAAGCTACTAAGGCTCATATAAACACTCAAAAGAGTCAGTTCTATACACAAAATGTTGCAACAATAAGAGTCAAACTCTTTTGCACTATCCTAGGATTTCGGTCTAGCACAAAAAATACTTTAGATATCTAGGAGTGCCCATGAGCTTCCACCTCAAAGCCTCAGACTGTTGGACCCCAATATTGGACAAGATGGTTAGGAGGATACAAAGTTACAGTAATAGTTGGCTCAGTCTTGCAGGAAGGGTAGTATTGATCAAATCAGTGTTAGCTTCTCTTCTAGTCTACCAACTATTAGTATATCATGCTCCCAAGTTTATTTTACAAAAGGTAGATGGAATCATACGCAACTTCCTATGGCAAGGAGGTAGGCAATCAGAAAGAAAAAAGTTCCACTTGGTCAATTGGGAGATGGTCACCAAAAGTAAAATTCAAGGAGGACTGGGAATAAAAAAATGGAGATAGTTTCGAAAGCACTAGGAGCAAAACTTCTCTGGAACATGCTTAAACACAATCGAGCATGGCAACGCATACTAGTCAGCAAGTATGTAAATAATCAAACAGGTATTCAAATGCTCAAACATATAGACAAACTTCCTAGAGCCTCGTTGGTTTGGAAACATATAGTGGTTGCAAAGAGCATAATAGAGGATAGAATTTCTTGGCTACCAGGAGATGGTAAGTCAATTAATCTATGGGAGGACCCGATCCTAGGAAATCCACCATTAAGAGAGAGAACTCCAATCGAATTGCAGAATCACTTGGAAAGCCAAAGAATACTCAAATTAGGTGACTTGTTTTATTGGACCTCAGAAACTTTGAACTGGATCTCCCCTCCCATTCCATCTCAACTTCAAGGAGATTGGGATTATTTTAAGTCCCACGTGGTGAGCATTAGACCTCTTCATCCCACGATGCCAGACAAACTTATTTGGGGTAGCATCAATAGTAATGGGGAATACTCAGTGCATCTAGGAGTCCAACATCAGCAAATTGGGCCTACCAACAAAAAACTATCGATATTGTGGAAAACTAGAGCACCACCTAAACTGCAAGTATTCAGCTGGCTAGTCTCTCAAAATAAAATCTTAACAGGTGATAATCTGCAAAAGAGGAGTATAGCAAGGCCTCATGTTTGTTATAGGTGCAGGCAGAACAGTGAAACAATTTTCCATATTTTGTTTGAATGCCCAAAGGCAATTTCAATTTGGTTAGGAATAACCAAAATTCTTGGCATTTCCTACTCTAGAAGGTTAACCATAGACACATGTTTTACCAAGTGGAACAAAGAATATAAAGGTAAACTGGTAGGTAAGCCCCTCCTAAAATATTTGTGGAGCTCTATACCATATTTTGTCATCTGGCACATCTGGTTGGACAGAAACCAGAGGATTTTTGAAGGAAAAGGTAAGGACAATAAAACTCTAATACGAAGGATAAAAGAAGAATTAGTCCTAAATGTCAAATCTAGTTTCTGTCAACAACAGTATGAAGAAGATCTGTCACCCACAGAAAGAAGAATGATCTACCAACTTAATCTCCAAGCTTTCCTGACACAGGGAGGATGCAGAGCAAACAATTCTTTGCCTGACATATGTTTTTCGACACTCTTCTTTGATGGTGCCTCCAAGTCCAACCCCGGTCAAGCAACGATAGGGGGACTGATTCTTACAGGACCCCGTGAGATCCTGCTCAAATACATGATCAACTTGGGAACAACATCTAACAACGTGGCAGAGGCTATTGGATGTGAAATCGGCTTAAAATTGGTGGTAAAGCAAGGAATCACTCAGGTCACAGTTTACGGGGATTCTAAACTGATAATAACAGCTCTTGCCAAAAATAAATATTTTAGATCTTTACAATTGAAGATTATTCAAGACAGGATTAGACAACTAGGCAGGATAATTGGTAAAATATCCTATCAACACATAAGGCGAGAATTCAACAAAGAGGTTGACACACTAGCGAATCAAGCAATAAATATAGCCCCTGGTTATTGCCGCCAAATCATCAAGAAGCAGAAGGGCAGGGGTGGTATGCGAGGATGACAAAGACTCCAATAATGAGGTTCTTTTTTGTCTTCATGTTCTATTTTTTAGAATGCTCTGTTCACTTTGATCTCTCTGATTAGAGAGTTTTGTACCTTTTTGTTAAGTAAATAAATATTTTCCTTTTAAAAAAATATTATAATTATCTAAAAAAATATTTATTCATTATCTATTTTATTAAGTTATATGTGGCTTTTGTTAGGGTCACTCTCATCAAAATAACAAATATTATATCTTTTATTAGGTCAATTGGATCATATTTAGACAACATCATACGGATCATCTTCAACTTGTCTTTCTATGAAAACTATTTCCATTTCCTTTAAATTACTACTCTCCTCTATTAATTCCTTATATTATTTTCATTGAGAAATAGAATATCTTAACACTAGGTTCTACTATTTTAATTTCTTCAAAACAAACATTAACACCATAACTGGTAAAATTATTTGTCACCCTATTTCTTTCTTTCTATATATATATGTTATTTTAAAGATTGCATCTCCATCAATAATTGATAGACATGAAGAGTAATGATATTTTTAATCCATTCTTCACACCCATTTTTCTTTACAACATTAACTATAATTTTTGAATCACCCTTAATAAAAATATATACCCATTTTCCCAATGGTAATCTTGATCCTTGTTATAAGTACCCTAGCCCTTGTATAGTTGTTTGTTGAATTCCCATATAGTTGTGAGTAGGTGAAACTATTTTTTCCTTTGTTATTTTAAAACATACCACCTATGTTAGCTTTTCCATGGTTTCCTTGGAAAATGCCATCAAAATTGAGTTTAATGTAATCAATTTCCATATATTTCTATTTACCATAAATTCATGTTGATTATTTGTGCTAAATTTATTTATAATAGATCACCCATTTATGTATGTTTTAATCCTATAACCAAGAGGGTAGTATATCTTTTCATGCCTAAAACATCTCATCATGAGTACATGCCAACAAACATAGGATAAGAGATCCAACAATACAAATGGATATGATTTTGAAATATGTCTTTAAAATTTGTATTATTTATGCCTACAAAAACTCAATAAGAGATTCAAAAATACAAATATATATGATTATGATACTTGTCTTTAAAAAATCCATTATTTCTTTCAATCTAGAGATTCCAACAAATATTATCATGATGAATCCTCCACAATGCTTTAGCTTTAAAATAACTAATCCCACATTTCATCAACTCTTCTAATAGTGATAGAGCAATCCAATATATTATCATTTTTTTATTGTAAAAGAATCCCAAATAGTAGGAGCAAAAGGACAATAAAAAAGTTGATGATATGATATTTTCAACTTTTTACAATACACACACTTGAAAGTTCCTTGATATCATATTATTTTCCAACTATGGCCTAATAGAATATTTTTTGAACCACTAACAAAAGGACTATAAGATGTTAATGCTAACTCATTAGATAGAAACCTTGGATTATAATATCAAACTCATTGCTTGTCATATCTTGTCCAAAATATATTAGTGATATGAAACATAGAATTTCGAGTCAAGGATGATCAAGAATAGGTGCGATTGAAAAGTAACATAATATAACAAATCAAAACTCAAAAACATAAGCAAAATAACATAATGAATTTATTGTTGAAAACATAATACAATGAGTAGGATAAAAATAAGTTTTTGGGCATAGAGCCATGTCCTAAATGGGTCTATGACCTGGATGTTTTTTCCTCCTTGAAAAGTAATGGTCCCCATTATGTTAACTTTTGATATTACATGTGAAAATTATTATTTTTATCTAATTTTTTAGTTATTCCCCTTGGTGACCTAACTGTCCTACCTTGACCACTTTGTACATCTAAATGGATTTCCTTCTAGGGATATTAGTCAACGTATTAGCAATATTATCCTCCTTAACTAGTGCTAAACTGTCTAGATTGAGTTATTTAATGTACAATTGTTATGCTATTATATAAGTATCCAATAGAGGTGGATGATAGGGCCTAAGAAGCTCAACATTGAAGATTTAATATATACCAAGATAATATGGAAGATTAAATTCAAAAGCATTCTCTCCCACCTTCCTCGTTATGGTAGATGGTCCATAATAAAGAGTTCTATTATTCCTATGGGATCCTACAAGTATTTATTTTTAAAGAAGTAACGACTACTAGTCATGACATTACTTGTATTTCTAATTTGTCTTCTTTAAGAGGTCATGGACCTATTGTTATATATTTTGAATATGTTCCATAAACCATGTTATAATTTCTACTTCTTTCTATCCATGAGGTGATTACTCCATGGGTTGCTTAAAGAGAGCTACATTATTGGGTACCAAGGGTTGGAACCCAAAATAGACACGAAATAGACTATGTTTTGTAGAATTGTACAAAGATCAATTGTATCTATGTTGAATGTTGAGAAGGATCTCATCCCATGTGTATGAATTCTTAGAACTATACATTTAAAGAAGATATATAACTAGTTGATTCACAACTTCTATCTGAAGAACACAAGCTTATACTGAGAGGGGGGTGAACAGTATAGCGCCCACTTTTTACTTTCTTTCCAAACTAATATCAATTAATATCCTTAATTGCAATAACAAAACATAGCAGTGTGCATTAATAATTCAGATAGCAATAATAAGCAAGAGCACAAGTCACCATACACAATTGAGAGACAAGATTTAATGTGGTTCCCCCAATGTGGGGTACTCCACAAGATAATATCCTTATAATATTTCACACATAAATAATGATACTTATCCAATACAGTGATTTCTTTGATCTGCTCAAAGCTAGGCAATAACAAGCTCACATAGAACTTGTCCAAATCTGCATAACAAGCTCACATAAAATTTGTCCAAAACTGCTCCACAAGCTCACATAGAACTTGTCCAAATCCGCTCAACAAGCTCACTTAGAACTTGTCCACATATGATCTAGCAAGCTCACCAAGAACTTGCTCAAATCTGCTCCAACAAGATCACTAAGAACTTGTCCAAATCTACTCTAGCAAGCTCACCAAGAACTTGCTCAAATCTGCTCCAACAAGCTCACTAAGAACTTGTCCAAATCTGCTCTAGCAAGCTCACCAAGAACTTGCTCAAATATGATCCAACAAGCTCACTAAGAACTTGTCCAAATATTCTCTAGCAAGCTCACCAAGAACTTGCTCAAATATGCTCCAACAAGCTCATTAAGAACTTGTCCAAAATTGCTCTAGCAAGCTCACCAAGAACTTGCTCAAATCTGCTCCAACAAGCTCACCAAGAACTTGTCCAAAATTGCTCTAGCAAGCTCACCAAGAACTTTCTCAACTCTGCTCAATAGGCTCACTCAAAACCTCATCAAAATCTGTCCCAAATCTGTCCATAAATCTATCTAAAACTGTCCACAAAGATTTCCCAAAAATTGTCCACAAAGCCTTATCAAAGGCTCAATAAATTATACACAAAGTGCCAAAAATTTGTCTAGAAATCTATCCCAAAGGCCTTCTCAAAGGCTCAATCAATCATGCTCAAGTAGTGCTCAAATCTCATCCACAAATCTATTAAGGCAAGGCTCAAATATGAACTCAACAATGAATGGCAATGCACTCTACAATGGATGACAACAATGATCCACAATGATCTCAACTCAAATCAACTCAAATCAATCTCAACTTAAGTAAACACATAGAAGCATAAAGAAAATTTTTAGAGACTCAATATGTTATAAGCTCAATCTCAACTCAAATCAGAATTATAGAATAGTTTGTTTCATGGGACTTGAACAATCACCTCACACAATCACTTGACTAGGCTCAATCAACTCAACTCAACCAATCACCACAAGGAATAACTCTTTCTCATAGAACCCTAGTACAAGCATGTATCAAACAACTCAAATGTTTCCAACAATGCTCAACCACAAATCTCACATAACAATGATACTCATGTTATTTTCAAGTTATTTACATAACCAATGGGATTCAACTATGCTTATAAAACAAGGTTTAAACACAACTCTCAAACCAGAACACCTTGAAGCATTCAACCAACCACTTTTGAAAAGGAAACCACAATCAATCCTTTTCATTCCAATGATATTTTAGAAATCAACCACCATAAACAATCAATAGGAGAATGTACCCAGACCTTTTTGATGCCAAGAAGTTGTCCACAAAGTCTGCCACACTAAACACAACTTTCCTTTCCAATATCAATAAGGGTTAGTGGACTTCAGATAATAATCATAAGATAAAGCATAACTCAATTTACACCTTTTTACTCCAACTTAATAAACACATCCACTAAAGTCCTTTTTTAATAAAAACCCTTATCAAAATAATAATCAATAAACCTCTCAAAAATTATTTTATAACAACTCCTTATTTCTCCTAAATCTTAATTCTCAATTTCATGAACATTAAATTAAATCAACAACTCATCCACCTTTGAAATAATAATCACAACCCTTATAAAAACAAAGTTCAATTAAAATCTTTAATTATTCCTAACCACCTTATAACTCCAACTTAGGGCTTAACATAATTAATTAGAGCAAAAACGTATTTACCTCATCAAGGGGATTCGAACCCCCGACTTGCCCACATTGCGAGTGCCTTAGTCGTGGCTAAGGTTGCCACACGAGCTAGCCACTTGTTCAAAAGGGAAAGGCACAATGTGCCTTAAAACCTTTCCTCCCTTTTTGCAAATCAAAAGCACTTCGAGCGCTTTTCTTCCAACGCCTTCCGAACGAAGTCAAGGGGATTTAAAACCTTGACGTTTGTGCTGCCACACACTTTAGTCAAAATCCAACTGCCAATGCGCCACTCTGCCCACGATGACTTTGGACTTCGACCAACCTTCGTTTATTCACTGCTTTGCTTTCTAAAATATTTTTGCACGAGCTCAATTCGGATGCTTAGCCAACGATTATTAACCACGAGCAAGAATTAGTTTATGAACCTTAGGTATCCCCTTTATATAGCCTCCTTATTATTTTCGATGACGTCGGCAAAAATCTTGCATATTTAATTTTAAATTTAAATTTAAATTTTAAATAATTAAAATTTAAACTAAATATTAAAAATTAAATATCTTCATCACCGGGACACCTTTTTCAATGAAATGAAAGGCCAACTTGGGTTTTAAGAAAAACCCAGTTCAAATCTGCCATCCATGGTTTTAAATAAAACCTTTTATTTTTCCTGCCTTGGTTTTCACAAAAACCCTGCATTTATCCATGCTTTCCAAAATATCATTTGGCCACCAAAACTCAATGTGATCCATGTGACATCAATGACAACATAAACTAACTCAAATTGCCAACACTATATAGCCATCAGTTTGAGAATGGAAGGCTATAAACATGGTTAGCTTGGTGTCTATCATGCTCTATAGAATGGACCAAAATATATTTAAAAATTTGCTATCCTTGTTGGAGATATTGGAATTTGGCAAGCCAAAGTTGAGCTACACATGACTAAAATAGAGATTAGCCGTATCGTCAACTAAAATGGATTTCTTACAAGGAACCATGAAAAATCATTTTTTAAGGATGATCAACTACTATAAAAATATAATCATTATCATTCTTAGATGTGAGAAAACCTAAGATGAAATCCATGGTGATGGATTTCCAAGTCTTTGATGGGACCAGCAATGATGCATATAGTTTGATGAGTTATTGATATGTCATCCTTAATTAATCCAAAAACTATTAAACTGATTTTTTATCATGTTTTATTCATATTTAAGCATATTTTGTATATTCTATTATATAAATTGAAATTTAATTATTAAGAATATATTTTACTAGTAGTATCAACAATTCTATGTGTTTTGATAATTAAGTGCTCTTGGATGACTGCTTGGCTAGTGTTATGCATGTAAAAGGTTATTATATTCTATTGTACAATATCTTGACCTTTGTGTTGCAGAAGGGCTTACTATGAAAATAATTTGGAGCAATTATAGAAGAGTTTCATGCAATGTAGTTGCTATGAAATAACTAGTCCTTGATGCCCATTGATGTCATCAGGAAGTTGAGCATGCAAAAAGAATAAAATAACAATATTTTACCCACCTCTAGCTATCATGCATGAATCCAAAACAAAACTCAAAACTACCAAATGATAATATAAGAATACAAACCATATATTGAGTGTTGCATAGCTAGGTGAACAATATAACCACCTAAAGTACAATAGGTGATGGATAATACCCAAACAATTTGTTGATCGTTGTATCATCCTAGATGACAATGACTACCTTATCTATGCATAAATTAGGGAAAACATTGTATTATGATATGCTATGTCATGTTGTACCTCACCTAAGTCGACAATATTATTTGTCTTGATGCTTAACCCCTATAACAAGGTCTAATACCATGAGCATGTATAAATTAGTTCTCTCTATGCACATGAAGAAGCTAATAAAAGAGTTAATGCATACTACAATATACTATAGTCAATTTCATCCTATAATTTTTATTTAAATTAATGGAAGTTTGCTTCAAATAGTTCAAATCTTGTGGTATTTAACAAGGGAGGTACAAACCTTGGTTGTCGAGTAAGAGCCCACTCATGCTAATCAAACACCAATTAATTTTATCATTCATTTCCTTTCGTGCTAATGATTTTTGGATTTTCTTTCCTTTAGGAGAGACATGTATGGTTATTTCTGTTTTCTATAGATCTATGATTTATTTCCTTTCTTGTAGCTTTATTCTTTATTTTTCTAAAACTCTAATTATTTGTATTATATTTTCCAATTTAGCATGGTTTCAATTCCAACAATTCAATTTAGTATTTTTAACAACTTTTGATTCTATTCAATTTCCTAAGTTATCACTTTCACAATAATTTGTTCTAGTAAGAAATTTAGCTTAATTCTATTCCATATTTCAACTACAACTAGAGTAATATATACTATTTTGAAGTGCATATGTCTCAAAACTTGGCTTAGATTTTTTTTGTTTCTATAGCTAGAATATGAGTTCCTTTTTGCACGCATAGATTTGGATTTCCTTTATGCATATTTTAATTCTATACATGTAATTAGTTTGTTTTTGTAGCATTAGTTATTTTTTGTTTCAACACATTTATTTTAGAAAGTGTAAATAGTTCCAATTCCTGTTATTTATCTTTGTAAGCATATTTATGATTTCCTTTTAGTTCATTTCAATTTTGTAAATGCAATTTAAATTCACTATTTTTTAATTCTATAGTATATCTTTAACTCTTTATGCAACAATAAATCCACATTCCAAGAATTTTCTTTCTATAGGAAAACCACTTCAAACATTTCAATACAATTTTAATTTCTACATCTTAGATTAGTTTGTCTTTGAATGCAACTTTACATTTCATAGGAGTAAAAAGATAAAAACTAACTCATCAAAACCCACACCAAAACCTTTTCTATAAAACACTTGACTACTATAAGCAGAATAGACCACCCTTATGTTTTCTTGAATATACTTTGTCAACATAGTATAAAATCATACAAACTTAGATTGATAAAGAATAAAGTAGACCCATGATTTTTAGGTATCATTGCTAGGGATAGTGTCAATGCATTTCCAAGGGAAACAATATTGGGCCTAAAAGTAGTAAGTTTTTATTTTTTCTTTATTATTAAAATATAAGAATGAATGAATAAGATAAGAGACTCCCAAGAGAGATTCGTTATATAATTCCAAGAAACTAAAATAGGTGGAGAAATAGGTTTGTCAAATTTTCCTGTCAAAGGAGGTAGACCTGTTGAAGTAGATAATAGTGAATATTTTTCTATAGAATAATATTTTGTAGCATAAATGAATAGTTGATAGTTTCTTGCTACAAAATAACTTTTTTTTTTATAATTGCATGTATTATTATTGTAGGAAGAATTAGATTGAAAGAAATTTTTATCCTATAATGAACATAAATAGAAGATACACACTCTAGTATCAAAGAAGTATCCAAATTTGGTAGGACACCTTGAGTGAATTATACTCACCTATATTAGGATCCCTAGGCTTATATGATGGATAGGCACTAGGAAGAGAAATTAACCCAACCAACATTTCTATTTCCTATTAAAACACCATAAGGGACAAATTCCATCAAAACATATTGCCATCCACTCTTACTAAGTTTCATGAGATTAAAATTGAAGATCTAGATACATTCTTCATCAAGTTTTAAATCATGTGTAGATGTTACTACTATCAAAGTGATGCTAAAATATTGAAACTATTCTGTATAACCTTGAAAGGTGCAACCTTGATATGGTTCATGATTTTGGATGGTGATAACATAAAACCTTGGGATAAAATGAGGTAGAATTTCATAAATTAATATCAAGATTATTGTAGGGATCACATTACCTAAGATTAAATCTTTTGTATGATGCAACAAGAAGATAAAATCTTAGAATATTATGTGGAGAGATCAATTAATTCTTTAAAAATTTACCAGATGTAAACTTGACCCCAAATCCCTAAAGATTATATTCTTGAGAGGGGCATGAGATGAATGTATAGAGGTATTGAATCTAATGAAAGGAGGAGATCTCTCCCAACTAGATTTTGAAGAGATTTATGAGTTGTGCTAAGAACAATCACGACTGAGGGGGTCGAGGGGCCAAAATTCAAGAACCTAGTCAATGAAACTTATAGGGAACATTACCAATGTAGAAATTCAAATCTACTTGAAAAATAAAATATATATATTGAGTTCTCTTGCAACACTATTATATGTTAACCACATATAGAAAAATCCAAAGGAAAATTTGGTTCCTTTTTACACTTGACGTACTAAGAGGAATTTTCCCCATGAGTACCCTTTGGAAAAGGCCTTCATTTATAGTATTTAAGAAGAAAAACATGGCAACAAGAAATATCCTCTCCTATTAGAACTAAAAGTTATCTACAAACAAAAGGTGGATGACCCAAATAGGTATACTTATTTAGTCAAAATAAGTCATAAAAACCATTACTAATGTATCCTAGGATGTTTTATGATTCATCCAAATTTTACAATACTTTCCCATCCAACATTTCTTATTTGCAACCATCTCGAGTTGATATCCTCCTAGCAAATGGAAACAATGACCACCACCACAACCTAGTTTAAAAAATATGATGGAGGGGAATACGATTACTAAAAAATTAGAAATTAACCCCTTAGTAGGAACAAATACCTCTAAATTTAACCCAAGCCATTTCACCTACAAAAAGTTGTAAGAACAAGCCTCCTCGACCATAATTCCTTGCCATATCCATGCTACATAAATAATATTTTACAATTGGTTTCAATAATGGGGGATACAAACAAGAGGGTTAAGAGTTGATACTATGGAAATTCTTCTTGATAAAAGATTTATTATCAACAACCAATTAAGTATATCACAAGATGAGGAATTGGTTAATTTTGTATAGGAAAACCATTCGGTTTTCATCTAGGACTACCAAGATATGAAAGTTATTCATCCTATTTTTTTGTATACATCATATATACATCAAGGATGGAATTTTCTCACTAGACAACCGAAAAGAAGGATGAAATTGATCTTTTAAAAAGTAGTAAAAGAGAAGTTGTATAAACTTTTGTAAATAAATTTTATTTATCCATCTCAAATAGCCAATGGGTTCCCCTTATGATAGTCCCTAAAAAGAATGAAATTTAGCACATATGTGCTAACTATAAATAATAAACTAAAGCCACTAGAAAGGATCAATTTCCACTATATTTTATTGATCAAGTTCTAGATACCCTTACAAGAAAAAGTAATTCTCATTTTTTGATGAATTCGATGCCTACAACCAAATTCAAGCAACTCCCAAGGATCATGAGGAGATAACCTTTACATGCCCATGGGGGACATGCATCAGCAGTGTGCTCTTTTTAAACTTTATAATACACCCACTACCTTCAAATCTATCATCCTGAGTATGTCCTCTAATCTCACACATGTTGTATTGAGATATACATTTATGGATATATACAATGATACTTTTGACCAAGCCATTAAGAATATCAAAAAGTTCTTATAGAGGTGCTAGGAAAACAATCTCTCCTTAAGTCATGAAAAATGTTATACATAAATGATAGAAGGTAATTTTTTAGGAAATCACATCTCACTAAAGGGTAAAAATGTTCACTTTACTAAAATCCAAGTCATTCAAGCTTAACCCCGCATCAAAAATAAGTTTAACTAGATGGAAGACCACCAACAATTATTTGAAGTAGTTATTTTTTTTTTCACAAACCTTATCCTGAGAGGCCCTAATTGGGAGGTCCCTTTTCACATTTACAAAGATTCCTTTAATTCTACTACCAGAGTTGTCTTAGGATAGAATGAAGGCTCATAATCCTATATTATCTACTTATTAGTAGGAGTATTTCTATAGTTGAGTTGAACTACACAATGACTAATAAAGAATTTCTTGTAGTGGTATTCATCACCAATAAATTTAGGCATTATATTATAGGATACCCTATTTTTATGCACACTAACCATTCAAAGATTTGTTGCATAGTAAAAAAACTTGTCACAAATAGTTGCATAATTTGATGGATTATCCTACTCAATTTGATATTGGCATCCATGGTAATTTGAGAAATAAAGTGTGGTAGTAAAATTTTTATCTAGAATAAAAAATAATTAAAATTTTTCGCTATTGAAGATATTTTTTCCAATGAGCACTTATTTGCTATTTCAATACAAACTCCATGGTATGTTGACATTGTTAACTATTTAATTGCAAGTGTTACCTAAGCACTTTTCTTATAGAAAAGAGAATACTTGATCTGCTAAAGCATAACATATGATTGGATTATAGGTTATTTATTTAGGAGTGGACCTAACCACATTTTGCAATGTTATGTAGAAAAGAATTAGTGCTATGACATCTTGAGGGTATGTAACAATGACCCATGTGGAGGATATTATATAGCTGAGTACACAACTCCAAGAATATTCTGATCAAAATACTACCAACCTTTCTACATCGACATATATATCAATATATGGAGTATTATGATTAGTTTCAATGGGTAGGTGGGCCCACTAGGACAAATGAAATGCCATTGCAACCATGTTAGGATCCCATCCTAACATTATTATGTAATTCTCATATTAATATGTAATTACCCCTTTCCAATGTGGGGACCCCATTCTAATGATATTTTGTAATGGTATGTGGGACCTCAATGTGGTATTTTTTGAGGTGCCTAGACAAGTGGGATCTTTTCATGTAATTGTTATTAAGAATGTAACTATTTGTTTGGTAGAATATTCTAGCTTGGGTGGCTCTTTGCATGTAAGCCAACTCTTGAGCATTGGGTTAGGGTCACATGAAATGTATCTTTAAAACACAAGGGGACATAAAAAAATGTATCTTTTTGCATATTGAATCAAAGTATTGAAGGATGTTTCCCCCTCAAAAAGGCCAACAATTATGTATTGTGCTTTAGTGAGATTAATATAGATTTCTGCATTTTTATTTCATATTGCATAATATTGTTCTTCATGAAATTATTGTTTTATTGTAATATTTGTGTGAATGTGCTTATTTTAATTATAAGGTTCCTAACAAGTGGTTTTAAAGTATTTTCTAGGGCCTTTTTTAGTTATAACTGCAACAGTTCTTGCCTTACCATTTCTACTATCAGGTATAAATTTATACTGTTTTCATTTTTCCACTTGTTTTCTCATTAAAAAAAATTGAGCCTTTTTTGTATTAGTTTATTAGGTTAAAAACCTTGTGCTGATGATTTTAAAATATCATGAATTTGTCATTATTGGCTAAGATAGATTACCCATAGATCATCTAGTGAAGTGAGGGCTGATTAGGCTCCAACACCCAGGCCTCAAACAACAATCGTATACGGAATTGAGCTCCCACGTATCTTTGGGTATATCAAGAGACCCCCTAGGATTAGGAGAAACCTTTAGCCCCAAGAAGCTTTTCAACCGTGTATCTATCCATAGTGCATTGAGCATAATACTTGGAAAGATCACCCTCTTATATTGTCAAAGAGGCAGGTAGTATGCTCAAGGGTATGCATGGAATCCTCCTTGAGTAGTGGCTTAAAATATTGTTCCAAGAACTATCGTTTGTCATTGTGGTATAATAGAGGGCTATGGATAGTACATACTCCTTGGCCTAGAGTACCCTATTTTCATGAATGTTTTTCCTGCACACCAAAAACCCTACCATAGAAAGTGAGCATACTAAAGAGACTACAATTTCACATAATTTATTGAACCAAATTAGATGGAAGAACTGGTGGTGACACTAATAGTCTAGATAGGGTCTGCTAGCAATAGTCAAGTATCATTTCAATTAGAGCCATAGTTAGTACCATAAAGATAAATTTTGTTCATGCAATTGTCAGTCACATAGTTAATAATAGTTAACAAAGAGTTTGAGCATGTAGTTATTAGTTACAATTGGGAATCATAACAATAATGACATTTTCAAAAATAGAGTCTACCTGGATAATCGTCGAAAATAATGTTATAGAATCAGATATAATAGTTTTTAGTAACAAACGTTGTATAACCTATTAAGGGATTGTCAGATAAAATTCAATCTTATAAGTGAAAAAAGACTCAAGGATAAAATAGAAAACACTTGAAGACAACACTTTCCTTAATTAGAAAAAAAATATGTCAAAAAATATGGTTGTGGGATATACTCCATTGCGATCATCTCGTCGATCTAATAATTTTGGTATATAACCTCCATGTACTTTTTTAAGGTGCCAAAAAATATCATTGCATTCATATATTTGAGATGATCATTTTGATATGTAGCATCCAAACACTTTGTTTGGTCAATTAATAAAAATAGTAACTCTTGGAACAATACTTCTATTTTTAGTAAGTCAATTTGGGTGGTAGAAATAATACATATATGGCTAGAGGGACTAGAGGATTAATGAAGGAGTTAGAACAAATAAAATATATGGATCAACTAAATCATTCACTTAGTAATCTACAAAGCCAAATGTCCCACATTGGATAAGAAGTTTCAAAGATGAAATATCACATGCAAGTTATTAGAACTGAGTAGATTAAATCCAAATCCAAAATTGAAGAAAAAATCCTAGAGGTTGAAGAGTGATTAAAGGAAGCCCCAAAGGTATTCGAGCATCTTAACATTGAAGGACCAGGTGGTAGTTTAGTCAATAAAGAGAAAGGAGTCCATCATGCTCTTTTTGAAATAGATACCCCATTTAAGATGCCTAAATTAGACTTTCCCAAGTTTAATGGAAAGGATATTGATGGTTGGTTGTGTTGAGTATATCATTTATTTAA
This sequence comes from Wollemia nobilis, assembly GCA_028583015.1. Lineage (NCBI taxonomy): Eukaryota > Viridiplantae > Streptophyta > Pinopsida > Araucariales > Araucariaceae > Wollemia > Wollemia nobilis. The sequence continues at coordinate 33,329,199 of JAQPPZ010015824.1, forward strand.
AATCCATAATGTACCTTGATATTTATGGGTCACCATGGCATATTTTAAGTTTGACTATGAGGCCCTACAATGGTATCAATGGCTACAAAACATGACTCCTGATCCTTCTTGGGAGGTCTTTGAGTCCCAATTACTCATTGGTTTTGACCCTAGTGAGTATAAGGACTTTACAAGAGCCTTAGCCAAATTAAAAAAAACCTTTACTGTCCAAGAATATCTTACTCATTTGATAAATTGGCTAATAGAAAAAAGGGGTTGAGTGAAGTATTTTTCAAAGTTGTTTTATTAGTGGGTTGAAATATGATATCAAGGTAGAAGTAAAAATGTTCAAACCACAGTCTATGATGCAAGCCATAGGATTGACAAGATTAGAATTTTTTTTTTTACTCAAAGTAGGTCATCAATATTTTCCACAAGCCAAACCCACCATTCTATCCAATTTTACATCAAATACTAGCAATAAATCGCTACCAATCAAGAGATTTACTGAGGAGAAAATGGATTCTCATAGAGTACAGTGCCTATGTTATAATTGTGATGAAAAATATTTATCAAGGCATAAATACATACAATAGAAGTTTTTGTTGGATGTGGATGAGACCATAATCACCGAATCTTCTATGGAGGAAGAGAATCATCAGGAAGAGAAACATATAAAACAAGTTGGCATCCCAAAAGAATTCCAATGAAAAATTTTGATGCATGCCTTAGCAAGAATATCAACTCCCCAAACCATGAAGGTGATAGGATACTTTAAATGGCAACAATTCATAATTCTCATTGGCTCTAGGAGCACCCATAACTTCATTGAATCAAGGGTGGCCAAACAGGTAAATTGCTATATTAATACTTGTAACTCTATTGAAGTCATGATTGCCAATGGAGAAATTTTGTCCTATAAAGGAAAATATAGAAATGTAAAAATACAAATAGGGGAATATAATATTAAGGCATACATTTTTTCCCTACCTCTAGGTGGGTGTGATGTTGTTTTGGGGGATTAATGACTGAGACTGTTGGGTCCAATATTATGGGATTTCTCTAAATTATGGATGAAATTCAGCTAGTAGAGGATAAAGTACACATTATGATGCTTGAAGGCTAGGACTACTCAAATTGTGGTCTCATAGGATGGAAAAACTATTAAAAAATTTAACCCATAGAGTTGTGGCCCAATTATTTCTATACAAGACTTAGATAGCAGAGACAAAGATCAACCCAAGGAATTACAACTAAATAAAATAATGGTTAAATATAAAATATGGATCTTGGTGTTTGTGTGTGGATTTTAGAGAACTAAATAAAATAATGGTTAAAGATAAATTTCCCATTCCAGTAATTAAAAAGTTATTGGATGAATTGCATGGAGCCCAATATTTCTCAAAGTTGGATCTGCAAAAAGGATGCCATCAAATCAGAATCAAGGAAGATGACATTCCTAATTTTTTTTTAAGACTCATGAAGGGCACTATGAATTCTTGGTTATGCCATTTGGTTTGACTAATGCACCCTCCACTTTTTAGAGTTTGATGAATTCCATTTTTTAGCCCTTCTTTCAAAAGCTTATTCTAGTCTTCTTTGATGACATCCTAATTTATAGTCGATCTTGGGAAGAGCACTTACAACATTTGGATCAAACTTTGCAGCTTTTATCTAAAAATAAGATTTATGCCAAGAGGTCTAACTGTTATTTCGTGTTGTAAGAAGTAGAGTATATGGGTCACATTGTCACCAAAGGAGCTAATGTTAACCCTAGATTTAGGATATTCAAGCATGGTTGAAGCCTCACATCCTCAAGGGACTTCAAGGATTTTTGGGCCTCATAGGGTATTCATAAATTTGTACAAAACTATGGAAAAATAATGACTACTTTAATAGCCATGTTGAAGAAGAATTCCTTTATGTGGTCAAAAACAGCAGAGAACATTTTCAAGGAATTAAAATAGTCTATGACAACCATCTCAATGTTAGCAATGCCTAATTTTTCTAGACCTTTTGTAATTAAAATTGATACTTTGGGTAATGGAATTGGGATAATTTTGATGCAAGAAGTACAACCATTGGCCTTCAGAGCCCTTTTAAGCCAAAACTTCGGAAAATCTACTTATGAAAAGGAGATGTTAGTTATTTTACATGTTGTTAATCATTGGAGGTCATATCTCATTGGACATCATTTTTAAATCAAAACTGACCATCAAAGTATCAAATATTTCTTGGAACAGAGGATAGCCAAACCTAAACAACAAAAGTGATTCTCCAAATTGATGAGCTATGATTATGAAATCACATATAAAAAAAGAAAGGAGAATATAGAGGCCAATGCAATGTACTGATAACTTGAATATCAAAGTATACTAAATGCTATATCTTCACCAATCGCTCAATGGATTAATAATCTTTGATGAAAAATGGCCAAGGATTCTAGCTTGCAAAATTTGATCAACAAACTTCAAGTAGAGCCCAAATCATACCCTAGATACACTTGTGATGGTCAAGACTTAAGGTATCATGATCAACTAGTTATTCCCAAAAAATCCCAAATGCGAGATTTCATTTTGTAGGAAATGCATGCCTCACCAACAATGTGATATTTTGGGTTTCTAAAAACTTATGAAAGGACTAAGCATAATTTTTTTGTAAGGGAATGAAAAGGGATATTCAAAATTTTATGGTCGAATGTGATAGGTTCCAAATAATGAAAGGAGAAATGGTGTGTTTCCTTGGAACCTTTCAACCCTTACCAACTCTAGAAAAAGTATGGGTAGGCATTTCTATGGATTTTATTGAAGGGTTACCCAAATCAGGAGGAAAATTAGTTATTCTAGTGGTAGTGGATTATCTCACAAAGTATGCTCATTTCTATTCCTTGCCCCATCCCTACACATACTCCATAGTTACCCAAATATTTTGACTCCATCTCTTGCCTTCATGAAATGAATAAATCCATTGTGTTAAATAGGGACCCTACTTTTACTAGTCATTTTTTGCAAGAAATGTTTAAGTTGTAGGGCACTCAACTTAAAATGAGTTTGGACTATCATCCTTAGATTGATGGCCAAACCAAAATTTTTAACAAGTGCTTGGAAAATTATCTTCATTGCTTTGTATATGAAAATCTTGCACAATGGGCTAAATGGTTTCCTTTGATTGAGTTGTGGTACAATAGTTTATATCACACCATGACCAAGATTACATCCTTTGAATCCATATATGGTATTCCTCCACAAACACCTTCTTCAAACATTCTAGGGAGCTCCAAGGTTCACGTTGTTGATAACACTATCAACCAACATGTCGTTGTCCTTTGACAACTTAAGATAAAATTTGAATTGGCCTATAACCGTATGCATCGACAAGCTAATCAAAATCATTCTAAGCGTAATTTTGAAGTGGGGGATATGGTTTTTCTCTACCTACAACCCTATAAAAAATTGTCACTCCAAATTTGTCGATGCCAAAAACTAGCTGCCAACTATGGACCTTACTAAATATTATAATGGATTAGTGAAACAACTTAAAAAATTACCCTTCTAGCCATGACCAAGATCCATCTAGTATTTCAGAACACTTGGAATTCTTAGCATAAAGTTGATGATGTGCCAAAAGTTGTAAATTTTGATCCACATGGATGAGGTGCTCTTCCCAAGAGTGACTATAAACCAAAATATCATCAAAGAAAACTAAAATAAATTTATGAAGGAATGGGCAAAAAATGTTGTTCATGAGGCTTTGAAATGTGGAAGGTGCATTTGTCAAGCCAAATGGTATAACCAAAAATTCATAATAACCCTCATGAGTGAGAAATGTTTTAGGGATATCCTCATCCTTGAGCCTTATCTTGTGATAACCCAAGCGAAGATATTTAGAGAAAACATAGCCCCATGCAGCTAGTAATTCATCAACCACTGGAATAGAAAATTTATCCTTAATGGTGAGCTTATTGAGCTCAAAAAATTCTATACACAATGCTAAGACCCATATTTATTTCAAACTAATAATATAGAAGAAGAGTAAAGACTATTACTAGGCTAAACGACTCTAGTTTTTAACAATTCTTATACTAACTTCTCTATTTATAACGTAAGATCATGGGGGTATTCATAAGGTCTGATGTTAGGTGGCACACTTCCAGGTACCAATGGGATGGCTTGATCATGGAAGTGATACGGTGGTAATTCTATTGGTTCTCTAAAAACAATCTCATGATGTGTTAGAACAAGTTATAAATCCTTTGGAACTTGGTCTTCTATTGAAGGAGTTGATTGGATTGTAAATATCTAAGCAACTACCCCACAAGAATATTTTTTTAACAAATTTTCCATATGGTTTGTGCTGATAACCTGAGGAGACCCTACTTGTGAGTCACGGAGAGTGTAAGATCTACCATCTTGTGAAAAATACATTCATTACTTGACAAAATTTCATGTGATGGTTCCCAAAGTACTTAGACATTAAGCTCCTAACACAATATAACATCCCCCTAATTGAAGAATAAACATATCCATATTGAGCTTATAATCCCTTAGTTTCAACTTAACATTACAATTTATTCCTTTGCAAGGCAAGGTCCCTCCGTTTGCCACCATAACCTCAAAGGAGTTGCATGTATGTTTGTAACAGTTGGTCTGCTTGGAAATTTGAGGGTCAATAAAGTTATGTGTGCTTCCTAAATCAATGAGGATTGTAAGACATTGGCCTTTGAAATAACCCATAATTTTCATGGTCTATGGAGTAGTAATCCCTATGAGAGCATGGACAAAAAATTATGGTTGTGGTTCTTCATGTATTTCATCCTCATTTTGAGGTGGTTCTTCTATTGGTTTGCTTTTTCATCACTTTGTTCATTGTTGATTGGATCTTCTATATCTATTAGAAATAACTTTTGGGTGCACCTATATCCTCAAACATATTTTTCATCATAATTGTAACAAAAAACCTTGGAAATGTCAAGCATCCATTTCCTCTATAGTCAATCATTTATGGAAAATGATTTTGTTTCCATCATTGGTTGGAAACTTGGGAGGAAAAAAAGGTTTAGTTTGTGGAAATTTAGATATCCTCATTTGAGCTAAGAATTTTGCTTCGATCAACCATGCCAAGCTTATGACCTACATCATTAAGTATGGTTTGAACATCTTTATCTCAACCTAGAGGTCATCCTTCAAACCACTGATGAAAAACCTCATAAAAAATCCTTCATTCAGCCTATTGGTTTTGTTAGCCAATTCTTCAAATTGGGTATAGTAGTCTCAATCAGTAGAGGTTTGTCTCAACTTGGTCAGTGCTCCTTGAAAGTCATCATACTTACTAGGGCCAAAGTGAGTGAGTAATTGGGACTCAAAAACTTCTCAAGAGGGATCGAGAACTATGTGTTGTAACCATTGATACCACTGTAAAACTTTAGATTCAAAATTGAAGGAAGCCATCTAGATCCATAAATATTTAGGGATATTGTGGAGTTTGAAAAATTGATTGATGTGACATAACCACCCATTTGTGTCCTTCCAATTAAACTTATCAAAGTCCAATTTAGGCATATTAAAGAGAGTATCATGGTCAAAAAGAGTGTAAGAATCATCCCTATCCTTATGGATTTATTTCCCCTAACCTGATTGTTCAGTATCTTGATACTCAAACACTTTTGGGCCACCTTGGAGTTTGGACTCAACCTCTAGAAAGTGTTCTTCAAAGTTGGTTTTGGAGCTGATGTATTCACTTCTAAAGCGTTGAATGTCTTCCCTTATTGTTTGATTATCATGGAGAAGGGTATTAAGTGTGCTTTGTATTTGATCCAACATTGAAGTGGTTTGTTCTACCTCTTTTTGATGTCCACGAGTACCACCAACCATTTTGGTATGATTTGAACAATTACTATTGACTTCTAAAAATAGAAATATGGTTCCAAGAGTTACTATTTTAATAATAAGTCCAAAGAAGTGCTTGGGAAGTCTACTTTGTATGCTCAATTTTTATGGGAAAATTTTTGGTTGAAATATTAACACAGATAGATAATTTGTATTTCTAGGTGGAATAGAACTAGGTGCTCTAATCTAGGAAGTGTGTAATACCCATAGGCCCTCTATTATATCACAACGATGAACGATAGTTCTCAAACCAATATTTTAGGCCACTAATCAAGGAGGATTCCACACATACCCTTGAGCACACTACCTACCTCTTTGACATTATAAGAGGGTAATTGAAGAACACAAGCTTATACTGAGAGGGGGGGTGAACAGTATAAGACCTCTTTTTACTTTTATTTTATACTTCAATACAATAAAGCAACATATCCAAAGCAATGCACAAAACCATCCACAAAGTGACACAACAATTTACATGGTTCATCCTTAAAACTTTTCTCTAAAAGTTATCTCAAAGTTCTTTGGGAAACCTTCCCAATTACAATTTTTATGAGCCTCGGCTCAAAGGATAAACTTTCCCCAATTTGAATTCATGAGCCTTTGCTTAAAGGATATATCTTCCCCTACCACTGCTCTGGCTGGTGATCCTCTAGAAGACCTCTGCCTCCGCTGCCCTTAGCAAATGGAACTCTATCCATAGAAGACACCTGTCTTCCCTGCTCTGGCTGGAGACCTCTGTCCTCAACTCTATCACCTCAAAGCTGGTCCTCGAATTTGCACTAAACACAGTCCTTCAATATAGCACAAATGTCCTCGGGTTCTACTCATAGAACCAATGCACCTTTGTCCTCAAGTTCTCTGATAGAACTATCAAACTCAGCTTCACAAGTCCTCTGCTAGGACCTGTCCAAATCTGCTCACAAGTCCTCAACAAAACTCGCCCCAAACCTCCCCCCAAACCCCCCAAAGAGCCCCCCCCCCACCCCCCCCCCCCCCCCCCCGGAACCTATCCAAACCCTGCTCACAAGTCCCCAATGGAACCTCGTCCAAAACACTCGCTCACAAGTTCATCAAGAAAACTTGCTTGGCATGAACCCACAAAGAGAATTGTTAGAGACCCAATGTGATTCATCAACCTCATAGAAGCATAAAGAGAATTGTTAGAGACTCAATATGTTCTATACTTAACTCCCAATCTCAATCCCAACTCAATCTCAAATCTCAAAAGAATAATATAGATGTAGTATGCTTTTCTCAAGAACATGAAACACAACCCAACAATTGCCAACCATGCAATATCTCATATAACAATGATACTCATGTTCTTTCCAACAACCAATATCTTTTCTCAACCAATTTGGGCTTCAACAACAATGCTCATAGACAAGGTTTAACCAACATCATTCAACTCAACATTAACCTTGAAGCATTCTACCAATCATCACAAGAAAAGGAAACAAGTAGAAATCCTTTTCCCTCCAAAGATATTTGAACAAAACAACCACCCACACAATATCACCAAATGCAAAGAATAACTTGTTCAAACCAACTCAATGGAGTAAGCCCAATATTATGTATCAAGTAAAGTACTAACTTCATCAACACAACCACTATGGAAGCAACTCATCCATCAATATCAAAATAGCCAACTAAGGGTTTCACCATCTCAATGCAAGTAACAAGACTTACAAACATAAACCCTAGTGCACAATGCTTCCACTACCTCAAACCAGAAATATGCATTCACCAAAACTCTCATCAATGATAACAATGCATAAGTAGTCTTCAACAAACCAGAAACTAGGACTTATACCCAACCAAAGGAAACCTTGTTGAATACCTTTTCACTCCAATCTTATTTCAGGAAAACATACACCAATCATACTCATAAGAAGAATGTGCCCATACCTTATTGAAGTGAAGGAACCCCTTTGGAAATCTGCCACCATCACAAAATTCTTTTGCCAATCTTCACAAGGGTTAGTAGATCACAAAATAATCAACATTACTCCACTTTTCAATAATCGTTACCAAAGCCTTTAATTGCACAACTTCCTTATCTCTCCTAAAACCACTTGTACCATAAAATAAAATAAATCACAACATTGCATAACCTTATAACTCCCAAAACCACTTATACCATAAAAGTAAAATAAATCACAACAATCTCCAAGCGCTCAACTTTCAACATCAATTATTAAATAACATACCTCTTATCTATCTTGTCCACCAAAAGGGAGCTTTGTATATTTGATCATGGGACTTACGTTCCTTTAATGTCTTACCTCCAAATCAAACTATTTGTAAAATAATTTTATCCTTACCACATTGTTGCCAATGAGTTTCGAACACACGACTTAGGTCTCCACAAGCCTTCATCTAACCACTTGGGCTGCACGCCCTTATGACAACCAGCTGTATGCTCGATGAATTATCTCTGCCATTGTTTCATGTAAATCGAAGAGCTTTGTTCTCGTCTCGAGTTTCATGTACAGCCACTTACTGCCATGATGTCAAAATTGTGAGAAATTTCCTTGGCATCTTCGTTGATCACTCTGGTGTTTCTATCGCAGACCACTCTGCTCCATTTTACTTATATCAATTTTTATTCTCTATATACATGCAACTGTCTGATTCGTTACCCAAGATTTATCACAGCCACAAGGTTGTGTTTCAGGGAAACGTTGCCGCACCGGTCTTCTTCAAATTCGAGCACGCATAATCGATATTCGTTTTAATGTCGAGGGCACATAATTTTTAATTAAAAGAAACTTGCTTCGACAATGAAATAAACCCTATGATCTTTGATCGAGCGCTCTCTTCTATAATTGCATTCCACCTTTTGATTTTCATACCTTAAGTACATTGTAATTCATGAACGTCCATGACACTCAACATGAACTGCTTCGTCTTTTTACTCTCACAAAAATCAAGGCAAATGCATTAATCAAAATGCCTTTGTCCTAATCACCGCAAGCCCTCTTCCTTGGTTCTGCTTCCAATCCTATCACACCTTCGACCATGCCATGCTTGACATCTTCCTTCGCTAGCGCAGACGAAGACAAAAACGAAATGCACTCCAATTTATATCGATTCACACACACACTGAAATGAATTTATTAGCCCCATTATATATGCACTTCGATGCATTACCAAACACGTCGGCATTTCCAAACACATCAGAAAATACTTTAATTTAATTTTAAAATATTAATTTAAATTTTAAATAAATAAAATTTAAACTAGATATTTAAAATTAAATATCTTCATCACCGGGGCACCTTTTTCAACGAAACGAAGAGCCAACTTGGGTTTTAAGAAAAACCCATTTCAAATATGTTGTCCATGGTTTTAAATAAAACCTTTTATTTTGTCTGCCTTGGTTTTCACAAAAAACCTTTTCGCTTCTTGACATCAATGACAACATCAACACTTGAGCAAAGGCAATGTACCCAATGTACCCAAAATTGCCAACAGTAATATTTTTGGATGTTATGTTCGGTGTACTTACCACATACCATTACAAAGTATTATAAAATAACATTATAAATGGGTCCCAATGTTGGAAGTGGATCATTACATAATCATATGAGAATTACAAAAATAATGTTAGGATGGGGTCCTAGCACACATTGGCAGAGTGTAGTAACATGGACCTTGGAGCTACTTGGAATATATGAGGAGGTTGTTGATGGAGGTCATCGATAAAATACTTCAAAATGTTAACCTTTATTGCAATGTGATAGGAAGTGTTATACAACCATTCGGCCAAGGGAAGCCACTTTTCACACTATGTGGGATGATCGAAGGCAAAGCAACAAAGGTAGATCTCCAAACATTTGTTGACAATCTCTATTTGACCATATGCTTATGAATGATAGGTTGAACTCATTTTCAGCTGAGTTCCTTAAAACTTAAATAATTCTTGCTAAAAATTACTAGTGAAGGTAGGATCTCTATCAGACACAAAGGATGTGGGCATGCCATGAAGGAAGAAAATAGAATCTTGAAAAAATGGGTGATGATTAAGGTCATGTAAGGATGGAAGTGATAGCAAATGCAATATGAAAAAAATATGCATAAACCATAGAAAATTAATATTGATATCAATGGGGTTTAAATAGGACAATAGGAAGCTAAAAATAGCTTTAGGGAATAATAAAAATATATTATCCCTTAACTTAGCTAACTAACATGCTATGGGTTTCCCCCCCAAAGTCAGCTAACAACTAACCTAGTTACGTAGTCAAAATGACTACAATAACTAACTAACCCTAGGTAACTAGTAAAAGGTAACTACTAGTGGTAAAAAGTAACAAGCTACTTTTTACCATGCGGTAAATTAAATCTACCTAGGTGAATCTTACAAATTACCAAATGAGGTAATAATCATAGTTACTAACATAGTAACTCTAACATCCCCCCTTATTACATTATTTGGGTAATGTATATAACTGTCCCAATACAATGAAAAATATGTTGATCTGCTGGTTCTTGCTTTTTCTTGCTCTGTCATAGTGCTCTGGCTGCTCCTAAGCAAAAAGTGGGTCATTCCTCACTTTGTCTTCACATCAATGAATGTCCTTATTGTAATCTTGTCATCCAACCGGATTGCATGGGTAACCAACCACTGCAACCGCTAGGTGTAGTAGAGTAGATCACTTCATACGAGGTTCATTCGGTTTACAATATGATTTTGCAAAATTTTTGATAAGGTAGCTAAGGTGTCGGTCGTTGCCAAAAATGCACCCTTATAAGTTTCTCCCCTTGTTGCAAAACATGTTGTAATGAAATTTCTGAAAGAAGTGTGACTAAGGTGTCGATCGCTGCCAAAAATGCACCCTTATAAGTCTTCTTCCCTTTTTACAAAAAATTGTGTGAAGTAAGAAAAGAAATGTTTATCCCCCCTTAATTGCAAAAGATGTGCAACTCAAGAAGCTTTGTGAAGGTTTTTACAAAGATTGCCTCCTAGGCAAATTTTACACCAGAAAATTCCCTCCTTTTGTTACAAGTACTTCAAACAAAGAGAGTTTGCTATTTATGAAGCCTAAAAGAGGTACAATCACCCCTTTATTGCTAGTACTTCAAACAAAAACTTATGCTATTTATGAAGCCTAAAAAGAGGTTTTGGAAAAAGTGCTTGCCTAGGGTGACAAATTTGTTTCCCCTTTACAATATTGTCTTAGCCATGAGCACTTTGTGTGCTCTTTTTGAACTAGAATCAGAATCGAAATCAGACACTTCACTAGCAATATTGCCTTTGTCTTGCTTTTGTGATGTGCCTTTGCCATTTTTGTTTTGCTTGTTTTTAAACCAACACCGATTGGTGTCATGGTTGTCCTTTTTACAATGCGAGCAAAACTTCTTTTGAGTTTTCTTTCCCTTACCTTTTGAATATGATCCTCCCTTATGAAATTTTCCTTTCTTCTTTTCACCCTGATTGTTTGAGTAAAGTGCATTGTTTGACACTTCATCGCTTTGGAGTTGATTTGCTTCCTCTATTTGAAGCAAATTGACTAACTCCACAAAGGTGACTGATCTTTGAGATACATTAAGGGATGTGATTAACATTTTGTAGGATTCGGGAAGAGCCCTCAATATTATTGAAGTCAGAATAGTATCTTCTACTTTGGCTCCTAAAGCATTTAGCTTTGACTTCAGTTCTGCCACTCTGTAGAGGAATAGTTCTACTGATTCTCCTGACTTCATATGGAGTGTATGAAGTTGTGTTTGAAGGTTTAGAATAGTTGATTGATTCTTACCTTCAAAAATGGTACAAAGTGCATCCCATGCATCTTTACCATTTTTAGCTTCACTTATGTGAGGCTGGATCTCATCAGTAGTAGCTAGGAGGATCAACATGAGAAGATGATTGTTCTTTTTGTCCCATGCTTTCTGATCTGCTCCTGCTGATGTGGGTCTTGATTCAGTGCCATCTACTAAATCCCACATTTCCTCTACAGTCAGGATGGCTTTCATCTTAGTTTTCCATGTTGAATAGTTAGGACCTTTAAGCAATTGTGTATCATTTAAGTATTTGTTGATAGTTGCCATGATGAAGGTCCTAGAATTTGCACTAAGATGATCTTTCTTTCACTCTTAAGTGGTATTTAATGGCACCTGCCTAAAAACTCTCTTTGAAGAAAGATGATCAGTTTGAGGATATTTAAGCCAAACAAATAAGAAGTGAAAGAGAATTCACTCAAAAAGATATTTAATGGCACCTGCCTAAAAATCCTCTTGAAGAGGAATAATCAGTTTGAGGATATTGAGCCAAACAAATAAGAGTGAATTAGGGGTTTGTAAGGAGAGAATATCAATTTTACAAATGGCTTATACTTGTGCAAATGATTTACACAAATTATTGTGAAATTTTGGGGTTTTGAGTGTTCTTGATTTTATGACTTATAATTGCAAAAAATAATGCAATAATCAAACAAGAATGCCCACAAAATTCTTATCACATAGGTGTCGGATGCAACCGAAAATGCACCTAATTTTGCCAATTTGAAATGAAGGTGTCGAGTAATATCGAAAATGCACCTTATTTACTTAACTTTTGCAACAAAATTTTGATTTGTGTTGTGCAAAAATTTGATATTTTATGTCTCCTCTTGTTTTCCAATTTTGCAAAGAATGTGGCATAAAACAATTGCCTTTCTTTTTGTGTTTTGCAAAATTAACAAGTTTTGATTTTGTTTTAAGTGCTCCTCACTTTGTGTTACAATTTTGCAAAAGAAATACAATTTCTTGTCTTCCCCCCTTTGTTTTGCAAAATTAACAAAATAGCACTCCTTTCAAGTCAAGTCGACACACGACCCGCGTTTGAAAGGCTTCCAGAACCAGTCGACAAACGACTTGGTTTTTATGGACCCAAGGTCTTCAATTTCTTCTCAATTTTGCAAAAAATAGAATGTGCAATTTTATGTCTTATATCCCCCCTTGGAGAAAACAAATGCACACTTTCAACTTTGATGTTTTGCAAATTTTTGTGTCTCCTTGTGTTAGAATTTGGCAAAAAGAATTCAAGTTTGATCCTTCATTATTTGCTAAATTAACAAGGTTTGAGAAGAATTTAGGTTCCCTAATTTTGCAAAAAAAATGGTGCTCTTAAATGTCTTATATCCCCTTTTTGGGAGAAAACAAAAGCTCAATTTGTTTTGGAAATTGCAAAAAAATAGGTCCTTTATGCTTGATTTTAATTTTCAAAATTTTAAATAAAAATTAATCAAAACATTTTACTTAATAATAAAAATAAAATATTTGTTAAAATAAATCAAGTTTAATAAATAAAATTGATTTAAAACAAAAATTTATATTTAAATCATTAAAAAAATATGAAAAATTTTCATGAAAAATTAAAAAATAAATTAAAAAATATATCAAAGGTTTTACCTTTGAAAGCGCCTCCCTGATGTCTATTTGTGGAAAAAAAAAGTGTATTAGCAACACCGACGGGGTTCGAAACCCTGACCCCAAGGGTTCAGCGGCCTTAGCTTGACTCGATCAACTGGTCGGGCTAGGCTAGCCCTTGAGAAGGAAGGTGCAATGGAATTTTTAAAGACGCGCGTGAAGGGTTTAAAAAAAAAAAAAATTACACCCTTTTATCCCACATTGCTCCTGATGTGGGAGTGTGGGTGATATAAAAACAAGGGTGTGGCCCTTGTTTATTGATTTCTTACAGGTAATCACTAACCCATGATGTCCTTTTGTCGACCATGCCACCTAATTACACGATGCCACATCACCTGATTCGTTGGCAAATCAACGATCTCCATGATGTACGCTCAGATGCCATGTCAGTAATGCCACGTGTCAGTATAGACATCAAATTTCTCAAATTTCATACCCAGTCAACTGCCACATCAATGCCCAATCACCCCTTCGTTTCCATGCCCACATCAGTCTACGTTTGACTTAGGGTTTCATGCTATTGTCTAGGTCTCAATTTGCATGCCTACTTGTCTCTGTTCGGTCAGCAGTCTGACAATGTCAAACCTGTATCAGACAGTTTCCAAGCACCAAAAAAGGGTGCTCCTACCCTTGTTGACCGGTCGTCGATGATCTAGGAATTTTTGAACATCCGTAGAGGGGGCGCCTAACCTCGTTGACAGATCATCTATGAAATCTGCATCGGGCTAGTTGATGGGATAAGAAGGGTGCTCCTACCCTCTTTAGCGATCGGCCTCGATGATCCGATCATCAAAGAATTATCTTCGATCATTGATGGCCGATTTGAGGTGGTTGTTTTCATCCTTGAGAGGGTGGTGGTGGAGCCTGCCCGCTCAGGGATTCTATGTGGCTAAGTGATAGCTCGTGTCCCTTGAGTTGCCTACAGGTTGAATTAAAAAAATGAAATAACTTTAGAATTAAAAATATCCAAAGCAAATTTGAAATTAATTCAAACGAGTGCAACACCTATGGAACGAGAGAATTCCTCTCATCTTGTCCAAGTTTCTAGAATGAGAGACTCCTGCCTTGCCTAGTGTGCCTCACCAAAGCTCCTCCTTCTGTAGCTCTGATACCAATTATGGCAAATGCAATATGAAACAAATATGCATTTACCATATAAAATCAATATTGATATAAATGGGGTTTAAATTGGACAATCGAAAGCTAAAATTAGCTTTAGGGAATAATAAAATATATTATCCCTTAACTTAGCTAACTAACATGCTATGGGTTGCCCCCCCAAAGTTAGCTAACAACTAACCTAGTTATGTAGTCAAAATGACTACAATAACTAACTAACCCTAGGTAACTAGTAAAAGGTAACTACTAGTGGTAAAAAGTAACAAGCTACTTTTTACCATGCAGTAAATTAAATCTACCTAGGTGAATCTTACAAATTACCAAATGAGGTAATAATAATAGTTACTAACATAGTAACTCTAATAGGGAGAGGGAACAAAAACGAGCATACTTCATGAGACAATCCACTACCACCAAAATAACTAATTTACCTCTGGACTTAGGTAACCCTTCAATAAATTCTATGGAAATATTTGTCCATATTTATTCAAGAATAGGTAAGGGCTGAAGAGTTCCTAGGGAATGCATTATTTCTCCTTTCATCCACTGGCATATGTCACACTTTGCCACAAAAGGTTGAATGTCCTTCTTCATACCCTTCCAGAAGAAGGTGCAAATAATGAGCACACAAAATTCTCATCTTATTCATATTTGTGTGGGCACTGTACTGACATAATTAGCACTAGAGATGCATTTTTGTATAGCTATTGTGTATGATTAATGAATAATTGTGGTATTTATACTTGATCGATGTTTTCAATTGAATGTGTGTGTAGCTATAGGTTTTTAATCATTATTTTGTACTTTTGAGTCGAGGTCTTACACGAACCTGGCATTACATGAATGAAATATTATTTTAGAAGAATGAAGATATTATAAAGGTAATTTTGATGAATATAGGAGGCATCTACATCCTGCCTAGGGTAGGGTACCTACTTCCCACAAGGGAGAGGTGCCTATATCCTGAGCATAGGAAGGTGCCTACGTCCCAAACTCAGGTAAGGCACCTATATTCTAAATTAAAGGAGAGGTACCTATATCCTGAGTTCAAGAAGGTGCCTACATCCTGTTGATTGAGGAAGGCATCTACACTCTACCAAGAATATAGCACCTATATCCTATGGAGTTTGGCACGTGCGCACACCCAACCCAAAGGTATGGCACCTATGTCCCATTGATGTGGCACCTATCCTTAATAAAAATATCATACATAATCTCAAGTGGAAAATGCCTACGCATCGATTAACAAAATGTTGACAAGTTGATCTCATGATTTCTAGGAAAATGATAAAATTTGTTTCACATTCCAGAAGAGCATCGTTCTCATCCGTGAATGCTCGATCACGTAGAATAACTATAACTATTCTTAGAGAATGACGTAGTTGCACCCATAACCGATTGTAACAAGATCAACAACATAATTAATTTAGATTTTTCCATTGTAATAGGTGTTTCCTATATCTTGTATAAAAATGTAGGGCAACCCTAGAAATTTACCTCTTTTTTTTCTCATGATTTTTAGGCATTGAATGTAATTTTATGAAAGCACTGTAATTATTTTCCATCAATTGAAATCTTGGGAGGTTCAATAAATTAAGAGGTTGATTATTCAAATTTAGCTGGGTGGATCATCTATGGGAGCTCGGGCCCACTCTAGGTAGTAATCCTCCCCTATTTTTATTCCTATTATTTCTAGTTTTTAATGTGTGTGTGTGATTTATTTATTCCATGCAGTTTTATTTTAGTGTGAGAAAATTTATTTATTTCTCATAGTTTTAATTCAATTTTATTTTTATAATTTTAATTTTGCAAGTGTGTTTATTGTAGAATTTATTTTCCACATGCATTTATTTTTATTTCTTGCATCAATTTTATTTTCTTTGTTTAAATATTTAGTTTTATTGGGTTTGGGTTGAACTAAAAATACACAAATAAATTAAACTCCCACCAAACCATTAGGAATAGAGGGACTCATCCTCCACACTATAGACATATATTTTGCATAGGTAATCACAAGTTTATGATCCCCCGGATTGACATAAGTAGATAGGACTTGATCAATTTTTAGAACATCATTTATGCCTATCATTTTGGCATCGTTGTCGGGGAGTGCCAACACTGTAGTGTTTAGGATCCACAAGTTAGTAAGCCTAAAAGTGCATGTTCAGACTACCTCACCCATAGATCCCCTACCTAAGAATGCATGAGTCCACCAAGACCAAGAGGACTTGATAGATGTTTTATTAGAAGAATAGAAATCACCTCAAAATCAACAATACAGGCTATTCCAGAAATACCTTCAGAAGAGTTTGAAACATTTTCTAAAGAAATACAACCATATCCACCTGATTCACCCTGGCAAATTAATTCGATATACAGTGTAACTAGTAGATCAAACCAAAATCATAGTCAATTTGAGGATTTATTGAATACCCATATGTGGGAAAAACTCGAAGAAGGGACTATCTAAGACTCTGATTTAGGAATATTATTGAAGGATAAGAAAAATGAATGTGACACTCTGTTGGCTACTTTAAAAGTAGTTGATTTAGAACTTGCATCACCTATAACCAAAAAATGGCTGGAAATGATGAAGCTTCCACCAATTTTGAATTTCTAATTGAAGAATCCATAGGAGAAGCCAAAATAAAAAATATTTCTCCTACACACCTCCCTACTTTTAGAGGACTACCAACAGAGGATCCTGATCTATTTATTTTTAAATTTTATGTTTTCTACAGATCATTTGATTACAAAATAGATGCCCAAAAATTAAAAAATTTCCCTCCACATTAGATGATTCAACATTATGTTGGTTCATCGGTTTAGGGAATAAACAAATAAATACCTAGGAAAATATGAAGAAAATCTTCCTAGAGCAATACCAAGACTTTAGAAGGGCAAGGGATGCACGAGAAGAAGTCCTAGATATGTCACAAAGGGAAGAAGAATCACTAGAGGATTATTGGGGTAGGTTCAATTTTAATCTCCAATGCTCACCCCATACAAAACTGGGAGAAAGATCATTAAGAAGTATATTCTTAAGGGGTCTTATGAATGAATCATTAGAAGCCTTAAATTTACTAGTAGGAGGTGATGTTTACCAAGCTCAAATGTCAGATATCCAACAATTATGTCAAAACTATTCTAGGAGAAAGGGTAAACCAGTCACACGAGGAACAAAAATAATAGCCTCAATAACTAAAGCTGAAATAGGTACACTGCTGGAAGACATGAAGAGTGATATCTTATCATCTCTTGCACTACAACTAGATACATTCTAATTACAAAAGAAAAAATCAAGAGATAGAAGTAGCATTAGCCTTTTTCTACCCAAAGTGTAGGAGGAAACACGTAAAAAATGAGTGTCCAAAATACAAGGTTCGAGTATGTGGGATTTGTCAAATGGACCATAAAACAAATTTGTGCCCAAAATTAGCAACCTTAAAAGAGGAACCAAAAGTAGTTGAAACATATTTCATGGGTAATAGAAGGAATTGGCAACAACCCCCTATGGGAGGCAGAATGCCAAGGGTAACACCACCATATGGTGGGACTAATTTCATGAACCAAGGGTAGGCCCAAACACCCAATATGGGTTGGTGGGGTTAAGACACCTTGGATGAACACTACCCAAGGTCCTTCTCCTTATACACCATACCCATGGATGCCATACCAACAATCTAGAATGTAGTGGAGAAACTTTAATACATGGAGTTCACCTCCACAGACAATAACACAACCCCCACTGCATCCTAGTTTATCAACACCCCCTACTTCTAGGCCACAACAACTACCAATACAACCAACCCCAAATCCCAAAAATAACAAACCAAATCAAATGGTTTATTAGGTAGACATGGGGATGTACCCAATGTACCATATTAGTGTAGAAAATGTAGATTGTAGCCCAATACAACTTAGATCAGGTAGAGAAATAGGAGTAGATCAAATGCTTTAAGTAATGGAGGATGTAGAGATAGGAGTAGATCAAACACCTTCAATAGTGGAGGAAGTAGAAGAAGAACAAAACCATACTGCTAAACAATTAAACAATGAAGGGATTCCACCTTACCCCAAGAGATTGCAAGAAACCAGGAAGAAAGTGCAACCAAAATTTGACATAATGGAGGAGTTGAAAAACCTTACTATCACAATTCCCCTATATTAAGCTATTAGATATGTACCTATTTATATAAAATCCATTAGAGAACTATGTCTCAAAATACCAGGATGAAGACAACAACCAAAAGTAGTGCAAGTGGTAGGATAGTTAGCTGACTTGATGTTGGGAAACACCTACCACCCAAAATATTTTGATCTAGGAAGCTCTAGTATTAATAGTTAAAATCGTAGGCTTAATGCTACCCAATACTTTGGTGGATCTAGGTGTAGCCATAAATATCATGCTTGAATAAAATATGCATATGCTATAGTTAAATAGCATGAGACCAATAAAATTTTTGTTACAATTGGCAGACAAGTCCACAATACTACTAGAGGGAATGTTGGAAGATGTAATTGTAATTGTAGATGCATGGGAATACCCAACAGACTTCCTAGTCCTAAAATCCAAGTCAAGATTGGGTGGCTACCCACTCATACTAGGACGTCCTTGGCTCGCTATGGATGATGCCTATATTAGTTGCAGGATAGGTAAAATGATGATATCTGATAGAAGAAGTGTAAAAAATCTAGTCATTTACCCACCTACACAATCCATCGATGAATTGGGAGAGCCTAGTTTAGAGGTCATAAATGATGATGCCCTTCCTATGTTACAACAATTTATGGTACTCAAGGAAGTTAGGGATTATGTAGATGAGGATTTAATCATAACAAATTTTCTAGAAGGAGAGTCTTCACATCCTCCCATGGATTCCCCACTAGTTGGTAGAAGGGAGCATCACATCAAGCAAATTGAGATAGAACCTAGTAAGATATTGAACATTAATAACACACTAACGACTGCTCAAGAAGAAAAACTTAGTGAGTTATTGAACAACCATAAAACTAATTTTTCCTGGGATTATAAATACATGAGGGGTATTGCACCTAAAATATGCACTCACAAAATCTACCTAAAATATAATGCAAAACTAGTAAGGCAACCCCAAAGGCGAATGAACCTAACCATTAAGGAGATAGTAAAAACTAAATTGCAAAAACTATTAAATATCGGGTTCATCTATCCCATTTTAGATAGTCAATGGGTGTTGCCTTTGGTGGTAGTACCCAAGAAAAATGGTAAATGGAGGATCTACATAGATTATAGGATGCTAAATAAGGCAACCAGAAAAGACCATTTTCCCCTACCTTTCGTAGATCAAGTCCTAGATACCTTGGCTAGATGGAAATACTTTTCCTTCCTTGATAGATTCAATGGATACAATCAGATTCAAATAGGGGAAGAGGATCAGGAAAAGACCACATTTACCTATCCTTGGGGAACCTTTTCCTACCATGTTTTACCTTTTGGGTTATGTAACACACCTACAACTTTCCAACGAGCAGTGCTCAATATTTTTTTGGACATGGTAGGAGAGACTATAGAAGTTTACATGCATGATTTCATCATTTATGGTGAAAGTTTTGAAAGTACTCTAGTGGTGCCAAGAAACTAACCTATCCTTGAGCCATGAAAAGTGTTTTATGCTAATGATCGAAGGGATAGTTCTAGGACATCACATCTCCACTGAAGGGATAAAGGTAGACAAAAGAAAAATTGAAGTCATTAGAGAACTACCTACTCCCCAAAAATAGAGAGATGTCTAAAGTTTCCTGGGCTCCACTGGATACTACCGGTGTTTTATTAAAAATTTTAGTAAGATTGCCAAACCACTACACATGTTATTGACCAAAGAAGTTGAGTTTTTCTAGATGGATGAATGTGAACAAGTATTTCAAATATTAAAAGAAAAACTGACAACTTCTCCCATGCTTAGAGGCCCAAATTGGGACCTCCCATTCCATATCTACGCAGATGCATCAAACAACACTATAGGGTAGAACTAGGATAGAAGGAATAAAATGAAGCATATGCCATTTATTATGTCAGTAAAAACCTCATGGGCACTGAATTAAACTACACCATCACAAAGAAGGAATTCCTTGTAGTTGTGCATGCTATTAATAAATTCTACCATTATATCATGGGCTATAAAATATTTTTGCATATAGATCATGCAACCATTAGATATCTGATGAACAAACCAACGGTAAGTGGCAGGGTTATTCAATGGCTTTTACTCCTACAGGAATTTGATGTAACCATTGTAGATAAATTGGGGAGAGATAACATAGTTGCATATTTTCTATCTAGATTAATCTCTCATGATAACACTACAACTGAGGATGCATTCCTAGATGAGCATCTCTTTGCTCTGGATGACCAGACACCATGGTATGCTGACATGGCCAATTATCTAGCAACCGATAAAGTATCCCCTGCACTCACCCCTTGAGAAGCTCAAAAATTGATTGAAAAGAGTGTACCTTTTCATGGATTGATGGTTGCTTGTTTAAAACTGGTTCCGATCATATCATGTGTAGATGTGTGATAGAAAAATAAATCCTAGCCATTTTAAATACCTATCATGATGAACCATGCGGTGGGTATTTTGCAAGAAAAATAATTACATTTAAAATTTTACAAACAGGGTATTATTGGCCCTCACTATTCAAATATGTAGCTAAACACGCCAACCATTGTGATCAATGCCAAAGAATGGGTCGACCAACACAAGAGATGAAATGTCCCTCCAGCCACATGTGCATATAAAACCTTTTGACAAGTGGGGGATGGATTTTTTTGGTCCTATCAATCCATAATCTAATGATAAAAGATATATTTTAGTTTGTACTGATTATGTTACCAAGTGGGTTGAAGTGCAAGCATTGTGAAGTGCAAAGGAGGAAAATGTAGCGTAGTTTGTGTATGAGTTCATCTTCACCAGATTTGGTGTTCCCAGGGAAATTACCATTGACCAAGGAGCTCAGTTCACCTCAAATATGATACAGGAACTAATGCAGTAGTTCCATATCCAACACAACAAAACCACCCCATATCATCTACAAGCTAATGGCTAGGTGGAGGTTACCAATCACGAGTTGGAAAATATTCTAACAAAGGGAGTGCAGTAGCACAATAAATATTGGGAGAAACATCTTCTAAAAGCAGTCTAGGTATATTGGACTACATAGAAAACCACCATAGGGCTCACACCATTTTAGCTAGTGTATAGGAAGAATGCGATGATGCCCATAGAATTTGAAGTGAAAACTCTACGAACTGCAATAAAACTTAACATGAATCTGGATGCAACTTAACAAGAAGTTATCCACCAACTAAATCAGTTGGATGAAATCAGACAGGAAGCTTTGTAGCATATGAAGGTAATTCAAAAATAGAGAGCGATGAGGTATGATCACCATATTAAGCCAAAATAGCTCAAAATAAGAGAATGAGCATTGTTGTATGATTCCCAGATCCAAGAGAGGAAAGGGAAGCTCACACAAATATGGTTGGACTTGTACAAGGTGATCGAAGTAATTAATAGTGGGGTCATCCTTATTAAAACCATTAATGAAAATGGAGTAGTTTTCACAGTCAATGAACACTGATTACAACCTTACAATATACCTCATATTTGTAAAACAGGCTTAGAAGTAGGCATGGGGGATACCCCATCTTCAGAAGTAATTTTAGCAGCATAAAAAACGTGAAGGCGTTCACCCAAAAAAATAAATATGTATATATTTTTTATTTTTGCACATGTTTTTTTTTAATGCTTTTAGATAGATTTTGTTTTGTTTTATTTTCATTTTGCAAGATGGTGTAGAACCCGTTGTAGACTGTAGGTGTTTGTGCCTATCAGGAAAGAGCCACTATTTCCTGTTCAAAAAAAAAGTTACATGTGGTGCCTAATTCCCATTAGGAAGGTAGAACTTACATTCAGGAGACCCCTGTACTCAGACGATACCTATTTTCCACCAAGAAGGTGATACCTATATTTGGTCCAAAATAGATGGTACTTATTTTCCATAAGGAAGGTGGTGCCTACATTCGGGCCAGAATAGATGGTGCCTATTTTCCACCAGGAAGGCAACACCTACATTTGGGCCAGAACAGATGGCACCTACTCCCTACTAGGAGAGTGTCAACTACATTTAGGAGAGTAGAAAAGGTATCTATCTTCCACCAGGAGGGTGACGCCTATATCTAGGCCAATACAGTTTGGTGCCTACTTCCCACCAAGAGGAATGCACCTACCCAGAGCCAAGCATGAAGATATTTTTTGGTGAATGAAGTATGCCTACTTCCCAATTGTTTATGGTGTATGTCTCTACTTCCTAGATTTTTATGATAGAGTTTATCGATTTCCAAGACTTGGAATGACTACTCCTAGGAATTTAATAATGGGATACACCTACTTTTGCATCCCAATGTTGAACTAAACTTAATCTCATGACAAATAATGGTAACACATACTTTTTATTTTCAAAAAATGAGCCCTCAAGATCTAAAATAACAAAGTGTCCAATACAAATGATTGCCAATGGAAAATATTATTCAAAGAGGATCATAAAATTTTTATCCTCTAGTAGACCTTAATCAAGCATTATCCAATCATGATGTGCCACCTAGTGTTGCATAGCTTGTTCCATGGATCACACCTAGGTAAGTACTATTATTTTTTATTTATTATATGCATGGTTATCATAAAATTCATTTCAGTTTTAAGTGTCTGTATGTACCCACACGTTTTCTTCTACCAAAATGTGCAAAATCCATGTCAACACTTGGCCACTCAAGACCAATCATATTAAAGAGGGCTTGATATTAATCCCAACTGCATTCCCACTCATATCTCAAAATAAAAACAATGATTACAAGGATATGGTAATCAGGTCTATTTAATAGGAAGTAGGCGCATGCTTCGACATATAATCAACACAAGTGAAGGTGCTATTGAAGCATTACATGGACATAGAGAGAACATAAAGTGAGCATGGTAGCCATAGGAGGGCCATCAAGAAGTCATACACAAAAGAAGAATGAAACCACAAATTTATCTACCATAATGGAGTAGTTTGGGAGTAATTTTAAGCTCCGGGATGGTTGGTTTACCGTAGATTAGTCAGTCAAGGCCAAGACCTCACTACGACCCATGAATTTACGGTGTCTATGAAGAATTTAGTTGTGTGCATGAGGGGATTGGTCATACTAGTGATGGAAGAGCACATTGCGATAGTTACCGGCCTACCATGCATAGAAGAGAGAACGTATAAGGGTGAAAACATTGAGTGGTGCTTCCAAAAAAATTTCAACCAATCGATGATAAAATTAACACGTGTAGGGCTATCAAAGCAATGCTTTCCAGATGCCTGGAAGCTTGTGATTTAGTAATCAATTATTCACCTGGACTAGATGATACTCAATAGTCAATGCTAACCACCTCCATTTTCTAAATTATTTGTTGCACCATGATCAGATTAATATTCCATTCTACCTCACCAATGCCCTGTAGGATGAATCCAATAGATACCATGTAGGTACGTAGATCACATTGGCTCATCATGGGATTATTTTAGCCCTAATTCAACATGTAGAGGGGAAAAGAGTTACGCTACCACATCCATAGGTCATAGAAAACTTGATTACAATTGAATTATCTAAAGAACAAGGGCAACATGAGGATGCCCTCAATAAATACCTAGAGGCACCTACCTCCCACCAATCTAAAGAGGTAGAGTAGCCAGTGTTAAGTCCATAAAGGTTAGTTTCATTGACTACTTTAGGTCAAGCATGAATGTGTTGGTCACGAATCTGCCTAAGTACAAAATATTATTTGTGCGCCCTAGACCCGACCAACATTGAAAGGCCGAAGGAGAGAAATGTCCTCCGGGCCAATCTCTAGAGAGGGCTGGTTCCCGTACTAAAACTAATGATCGGTTTAAAGCTTAGGGTAACAGGAAAGAAATGGGAAATGACAGAAAGGAATGGGAAATATGGCTATAAGCCAGAAATATAAGGTGGGGATAAACTAACAACAAAAATTCACAAGTATTGATTAGCATATAATAGAAAGCAAGGCACAGAAACCACTCATAGTTTTGCAAATATAACTTCCAAGAAGCATTCCAGTATTCACTCCCTCACAAGCAGTAATTAAATCCAGATGCAGAATTTAAAATCAGCAAATAATGGACATGAACGTAATCAGAAATGACAAACAGAAAGAGATCAAACACAATACTACTCAAGGAACCAGAAGCCGAATGTCTTTCTATTTATGCAGAAAACTTAAAGTGTTTTTCTACAGAGTGTCTATCCTCCTTCATTACATTGAAATGCTTAGTATTTATAGAGGATTTCACCTCTATCATTAAATGCACAACACAACAAAATATTGGCTAGTCAAAAATCAGCAGCAATAATTCTCTTCCTTGGTAATGGTGATGCTCGAATCAGATTATTCTTCAGGGGACAATGATCCGGTTTTCATGGAGTGCGCTTGGAAAATCGGCAAAAATGGATGATGGAAAGAACATTCCAAGCATCGGTGCATCGAGACTCAGCAATGTCACACAACAATCAAGAGCTTGGATATTAAATTTTGGGCACCATTACATTCCCTTATGCCTTGGAATCTTACCCTTGCCAGTTGAAATCAACGAAATTTAATTCTGCTTCGAAAAGGAACGAAATCCATAGAGGGCACCTCAAAAATCATCGGGATCACATCGGATTTGAGGGCGTAGCATTTAATCCTGGCAACTTTTAGCAAAAATTCTGGATCATCACTCTTACTACCCCAAACATTAAATTTTATCAATCTCTATCCTTTCCCGAAAAAATCTATAGTTATAGCACTTAAAATAACCTTGTTGATGATTACCTTCACAACTAGAATTTCACCTTTCATTTTAATTGATTTCACCCCATGACATCTTCTTGTTCGAATGACAGGAAAAATGGGAGTTTCACCCCTCAACATACTTTCACCCCTTTCTTGGGTAATTTCACCCAAAAATGATAAAAACATCTTCTACAAGGAAGGAGGCAAAAATAATTGATTTCACCCCTAAGAGGGGTGACAATGACTTTCACCCCACCCTAGGGGTGACGTTGACTTTGACTAGTAGGAAAAACTACTTTTTCTAGGACTTTCACCTCAAGACATCTTCATTTGGAATTTCACCCCGAAGGAGGGTGAAAATGATTTTCGCCCCTCCTGAGGGGTGACTTTGAATTTGATTATTCTATCTTTGCCTGGATGATGTCATATTTATGTTTGCTCTCTAAAAATTCTTTTATTAGGATTTCACCCCTATTGAGAGGTGACTTTGAATTTGTCTATGCCAAACATGATCAAAACTATTTTCACCCTTGAGAGGGGCGAAAATGATTTTCACCCCTTTCAAGGGGCACTTTTGACTGTGACCCATCTATGTCACTTGCAAACTTTTTTCTTCTCCTTTATTTGGACGAAAACATTCATCAAGGTAGTTTCACCCCAAAGGAGGGGCGCAAAGGATTTTCACCCCTCCATAGGGTGAAAACATCTTTCCTTTAATTTTAATGGTACCTTCACTTTAAATAAAAAATACCAAAGTCGTAGCTGATTTTCCATTAATCCTTCTATTCCGAAACGTCCATTGCCATCGAATTTTCCCTTCTACATTTTTCTCATGACTTCCATTAATTTTTTACCGATAAAATTTACTATGCATCTCCAGAAATAAAATCACCTTTTATTTAATGAAATTGCTTACAAGGAAGAAAAATATTAAAAAATAAAAATAACACAACTGCATCATTTATCTTCTTTTCAAAATTTTACAACAAAATTTAGTGTGGTAAAATTGCCAACACTTTTGGTGGCTCTCGGGGTATTCAGTTCTTCTAAATGCAATCGACCCTAGGCCTTTATCCATTGGGCTTAACTATCACCACCACCGACTACATCAGATGGTACATTTGATTCTACAACCTCCTTCTTCCTTCTTTCCTCTTGCACCTGCTTCTCCTACTCTTCTACAACTTTTTATTCTGCTTCTACTCATGCTCATGCTTCTTGCTTGGCGAGGCTTTCACTTGTAGTTTCATACACAACAACTACTTCATCCTAGGCATCATAGTGAATGTAGAGAGTGAACTCAGTGAATCAATGATGAAACATAGCATCTCAACGTGATCCATGCTGATGTGATTCACTCACTATTAGAGCTCCAATAAGGATGATTCAATGTGGGTGAGCCTCTCCATGTATGGCAAAACTTATTCTTCTATGATTGGTTCCTCCTAGCTATCAATCTCTAAAGTATCTTCTACAAAATCTTCCAGGTCACCTTCAACTCTTTTGTTGGCAAAAGCTCACCCTGCTCATCAATGAAGCTCGAAAAACCAACATCGGCTAGAGCCTCAAAATAGATGAGCGAAATGCAATGCTCCTATTCAAACATCATCATCAACTTCTAGCCTTCTCTTACTAGCTCTAACTTGGAAAAGAAGTTGCACAACATCATCCTAGCCTTGGACCAACTATGATCCATCCCACTCATCGGTTTAACCTAGAAATCAGATTGAGCCAATACCTAAATCTTTAGTGCCAGTTCAATTTTTGGTTCCATTTGTTCCTCAACATACTCCAAAGTTCGCTCTCCAAGAAAAATCACTATTCAAGCCTCATGAATATACAATAAAACCTTGAGAGCATCCATCACCAAAATCACACAATATTTCAATAAATGGCGATGAGTCTCTTTGATTTTCTCCTTGGAGAAGCCTACTGATTGCATGGCTTTCTCAACCAACTATTTCTATACAACCTCAAGCTAGGTTGTTAATGCTTGCACTTATTTCTCTACTCCTACCCAAGCTATCTAGTAACCCTTGGCTTCTTTCTCCAACTCTTCTACCCTCTTCTACCAGCACTTTACCTCTAATTTTATTATTTCCAGTTGATCTCTATTTTTAGCTAGAGCATCATTCAACTCAATAATATTTACCTCAACCTCAAAGAAGCTTTTCTTGTAATGCTCACCATGCAAGTAAAGAGAGCTCATATCCACCTACATATTCCCCAACTTCTCCATGGTGTCAATATTTATCAGGTCCTCTATAATGACTTCATAAGTGTAATCACTTGGAGCCATTTCTCCTTGAGGCTTCTAGACCTAGGGAATCATTTTTATAGTATGAGACTCCATAGTTTTAGGGTCAAAAGTGACCTTCTTCAATACCTTTGCTAGAGCCTGAGCTTCTTTTCTCTTACGAATTTTCAACCATTATGATGAACTTAATCAAGCTTAACTCATATTCACTACAATAGGATGCTCTAGTACAATCTCTATCTCTAGCTCTGGTAGCACCTACAACTCAAGAAAAGGAGTAGGGGAAAATGAGCCTACTAAAGTTTTGGCTTAGGAAGGGAAGTGGAAATGGGAATGGTTGATGTAACAAAAGTGGTTAAGGGGATGAAAGTGAGGGTTTTGGCTATAGTTACACTCACTCGAGGAGGAGCTTGTGTACTTATAGCCATGGTAGAAATTACTAGAATGGAGGATGAAGGGAGCAAAAATGGATTGGGACCAGATGCAAAAGAACTGAAAGAAAGGGAAATAGTAGAAGTGGGAATAGAAGAAGAGGGAGCATCGATGACTAGGGACTAGGAAATAGGAAGTGAAATGGAGGTGGTAGGTATACCGAATGGAGGTGATATGGAAGCAACAACTATAGAATGGGGTGCAATAGTCACCGAATGCTCAAGAGAAAGGGAAGAAGGTGTAGAAAATGTACCTTCAAGCTCGGACACCTTTTGAGCCGATGATGAGGGTGATTGTGGCACTGGTTCACCCTTGTCTTGCTCCTCCTCTACCTCCTTCTCTAGATCTATGACTTCCATGTGTTGGCCAAGTTGTTCTACCTAAACCAAAGGAGGATCTTCTAAAATGTTAGCCTATGTGGCTTCATCTACAGGAGGAGGGTTCACCTGATGAAGAAACTGTACCTGTTCTAGGATTTTTGGATATCTTCGAGAAAGGGAGCACCTCACGCTTATTCTTCTTCTTCCACTAGAGTTGAACTTCTAGTGATGGCTATCTTTCTTCTTCCACAAGTGGTGCTTCTTCAACCACATGTTGCTCATGTTCAACCATGATCTCTTCACTATCAAATATTTGAAAAGTTTAAGGTACAATCTTGGTGAAAGAGATTGGTTGATAGCCATCATAGTACTCATCATAGACATCCAAAAATACATCATCCATTGCTAGACCATAAGCTAACCTGGTTTTCCCTCTATGGGCCCTCATAACCCACCAATTGGTAATTTTTTCATCAGACCAAGCTGGCAATTGTTCTTTCATCTTTCCAAACAAACCCAGGGAGGAATTTGATACTTATAAACTATAAGGTTGTACTCAACCTCCATCTCATAAAAATCATGCCATGGTGGAAGTGGTATCATCTACTCAACATGCCATTCGAGATCATGCCCTTCTAGATTATTTTTATGTCACTAAATATCAGGTCTAGGACAACAATGAAAATTTTTGGCTTTAATAAAATTGATGAACCGACCCAAAGGGTCATACTTCCACCACTGAGGTAACTCCACCATACCCATATCATAGAGTGCTTCATTAAGCAATTTATTCTAGCCAACTTAGTCAATCTCAATGCCATCAAAGCGAAATGGCATGGTACATGTAGTCTTCTTGCCTCATCCTACCCCATAGATTTCATTGATATAGTCGGTCGAGGAAGACTTCCATTGCAAAGAGGTACTCGATAGTAAAATAAGGAAGGAGAAATGACTTGCCAATGAAGCCAAAAATTTGCACCACGATGCCCTGCATCAACAAGAAAATATCTCCTTTCTCCTTAGTGACAATTTCTTCCCTCATTGCCCTCGACACTCTCTCACTTGTGCAAAAAATAAGTTCGAGGGTAGGACCCAAGAACATGCGGTTAAAATTATAGAATGACTCCCCCTAGACAAGCTTGAAGTCCATAAATATACTGGCAACTTATTATCTACCTCATCAACTTGCTTTACTACAATAAAAGAAAAACATTGGTGCATATAAAAGAAGAAATACCAGGCCAAAAATGAAGCGTGCCTAAATAAAATTGCTTCTTCGCTCTATATTCTCTCCAACTAGGTGTGCATTGCTCGAGCCACATAATCTACCCAATCAAAGAAGATGGGGTTTATGCTTGCTTGCATGGTTATAGGGGCATAAAATTCTACTTACAAAATGCATTACACCAATATTACTTACCATTTGTACACCATGGTATCAATAGGAAGACCAGACACCCAAGCCAACATAGAATACATATCTAAGATTTTAAATTCTATCAAGGGTTTTAGCAAAGCTAGCAACTCTCCGAACTAGGGTACCTTTATCAACTAGTTCTCCATGAATTGGTGCAACATTACAATTGATTGGTACCTTTCCTCTTGCTCCTTGAGATTCATCTTTTTGAACATGACATCCAAGGAAGGTTTCACCCCACAAGCAAATGCCTCTCTAACTACATCAAGTAAAATGGTGAACAATTTATCTCCCTTCGCATTGTGGATGGCCCTAGTTGTAGGTTGATAAAATTTTGTAATTGCCATTACTAACTTAGGGTAAGGATGCACAGGTGTACACAAGTACCAGGAAAGTTATGCATGATAAGCAATGGTTAATGGGCTTTTCGATGTCAAACCTTGCCTGACTATAGTCTCCACATCCTAGCACAATTTTTCTATACCTTTGTTCGAAATAGAACAATCTCCAATCTTAGCCAACTTATCAAAATATGGGTCGAGCTCGGTATTTTCATGTCGCCTAGATTTTTTAGCTTTTTTACCACCCTATGCTTTTTTGGCTTTGAAGCTTTCTTTGGATCAACTATCTTCTTTCCCATATTTGTACCACAGCTCTCACTATAATAGTCTAGTAAATCTGCAACAAAGCAACAACTCGAGGACTAAAAGATAACCAATGTCAAAATAATCTTATTCCACAAGCTTCTAATTTCCTCCTTTTATAACTTTTACCCTCCAACTACCAGATTTAATGCAAGTGTTGCACCTGAGGAATTCGAGTGAATGTGCTCCTCGATTCTCTTGCCAAACATTTTTTAATGAAAACTCAACTACCCATTAACTACCAATAATGCCCTTGCACTGTGAATCTTCCTTGGACATCGAACTCAACCACTTTTTTACCTTGGAGGATGCAATCTAGATATTTAATAGCTCATCTCGAGAAAAGCAAGCACCACATGTGAGAGAAGGGGTGAAAATAATTAATTTCACCTTATTAAAATGTTGAAACATCTTCTAGAACTTTTGAGGTGAAATCAATCTAATCTATTACTTAAATCTTTCTTAAAATTAGCATCGTTCACAAAAAAATTAAGGAGAGCTTGCCTAGCAAAACATCTCGGGGGAAAATATTCACATCACCTATGCTCCAAAATTGCTTCTTCTACCTACTTTATGGAATTACATGCCTCTCAATCCTTTTTAAAATAATTCTTCTCTAATTTCACCTCAAAAACAACTAGAGAGTGCTTTGCATGAAAAAGTAGGGCAAAATTAATTTTACCTTCTTCCTTTCCGAACTTAGCACCATCAACTAGAGTTTGAAAAAGCATGCATTTATTTTTAATTCTTCTCTGGAAATTTCACTCCAAAACATCTTCGGGGAAATGAATGAGGATTTCACCCCAAAAATAGAAAAACATGGTAAATCCTCCTTGTGGGGCGAAAATAAATTTTAAAATCCTTCTTGCTTTCATCTTTTGCTTTTCTTGGCCACTTTAAAACAAGTGGGACGAAATTAATAAAAATAGGGCGCTCCCTTTTTTCAAACTTTTACTTTTGTTTTTTTTTTTTTTTTTGGCAAAATAGGAGCACTTTTTAATGAAAAGCAAAATCCATAGCGCTTTCATAATTTCTAAAAAAAAATTGCTTTCTTTTTCCCCCTTTTCACCCAAAAATAATATAAAAGCCTTTTAAAACATTTTCGGGTGAAAATGATTTTTTGTTGGTGGCAAGGTGCTTTTGAGGTGAAATCACTTTCCTTGGGGGCAAAAATGATTTCTCGATGAAATCAACTTTTCTTTTTTTTTATATCATATCACTTTAAACATATTTAACTAAAACAAAACAACATAATAACTTATGTACATATATACATACTTGATCAAACTTCTATCACTGATGGTAGGCCTTCAAATGAAGACCATTTACGAGAATTGGTAGCGCATGACCATCCATATCCTACAAATAAAATGAATTGATTTGATTGACACCCAAAATCTAGAATGGGCCCTCCCATATTACTTCAAACTTGTGGTGCTTGTCGGGCTTAGCCTTGTTTTCATTCCATTTCAGCACTAGATCACCTACCTCAAATGACCTCTCAGACGTTTTCTTGCCAAACCATTTCTGCATCATCCGAGCATGTTCCATGAAGACATTGTATGATTTCTCCCTCTCTTCTTCCAACTATAAAAGTTGTGCCAACCTCATGCTCATGGGATCAGATTCATCATCATCTTCACCATACAACAAGTGCCATGACTGCAGAGTCGATAATTCAATATGAATGGGCAACACTACTTCTTTACCATATACCAAGGAATAAGGAGATATTTTAATGGATTTCTTCATGGAGATACGGTCGGCCCATAATGCTTGGTTTAAGAGTAAGTGCCAACTACGCTTATTATCACCTAGGGTCCTCTTCAGAATTCTCAACAAATTCTTGTTTGTGGACTCAACCAAGTCGTTCCCTATCAGATAATAGTTAGATGATATCTTCAAATAAATTCTATACTTACCCATGAATTCATTGATCCTAGCACCGATGAAAGGAGTCCCATTATCTATTATGATTGCATCAGGTATGCCAAAATGAGTGATTAAACCCTCAAGGAAAGCAATAATTATTGTTTGATCCACCTTCTTGGTTGGAATTGCTTTTGACCATCGGGTAAAATAGTCAATTGTAATCAAGATATATTTATGTTCGATAGAGGAATTGGGATCAATGACCCCAATAAATTCTAAACCCCATTGCTAAAATGGTGCTTCTACTTGAATCGGATGAAGGGGTAATGATGCATTCTTGCTTCTACCAACATATCTCTAGCACTTATCACAATTTTGACTAACTTTGAAAGTATCTACAAAGAGAGTAGGCCAAAAATATCCTACTTTGATGATATTTAATGCCATTGGCCTCCCTACATAATGGCCTCCTGATAGACCAGAGTGAAACTCCTCTAGGATTCTTTGTTTTTTAGATTCTCGAACACACTTGAGAAGTACTCCATCAATATTTTTATGGAACAACCCATTTGGTAGCATCACATACCTAAGGGCCTAGAGTCTGAATCTCCTTCTCTATGAGGCATTAAAGTGTGAAGGACATCTTCCTGATTGGAAATATTTGACAAGGTCCTCTATCCAATCATGATCACCTACAGAGCGGTTAGCAAAATTACTTGCTAAATTTTCAAGTTGGCAAACCATGGATTCAGATGCAACACTTTTTGCAAGCTCTTGACATAATGCTTGACCTCGAACCAGCTTGGTTGGATGGATTTCAATATCATATTCCTAGATTTTGGAGACCCATCCAACTCTCTTATCTCCAAGCTCTCCTTGAATGATGAAACTCCGAACATCTAGATGAACCACATAAACTATTGTCTTGCTTTGAGAAACAAAATATCAAAACTTCTTCAAGGATTTCATCACCGCATATACTTGCTTTTCAATGAAGTTATATTTTTCTTCATGTGGTTGGATGACTTGACTCAAGAAAGCAATTGGTCGCTCATCTCCATCATCTCCTTTTTGCATAAGCACCATTGCATAGCTCTCTTGCTCACCAATGATGTATAGGATAAAATACTTTGAGTAATCTAGGTTCACCAGAACTAGAGCTTGAGCAATTCTCTCTTTTATCTCCTTGAATGCCTACCTCCTCAACTCGATCCATTTGAACTCCACATTCTTCTTTAATAACTCTATCATTGGCTTCACCACTTGGGAAATCTGCAACAAACTTTCAAACAAAGTTTATTTACCCAAAGAATGATTGTAAATCCTTCTTATTGGCTAGCAATGGAAGCTTCAAGAGGGCTTCAGCTCTAGCTGGATCAATCGCCAAACCTTCTTCTAAAATAACATGGCCTAGGAGCTTTCCTTATTTTACCACGAAGATGGACTTCTTCGAGTTGATTGATATTCTAAACTCTCGACACTTTTCGAACACTTGTCTTAGATGTAGACTATGTTCCTCCCTATTGTGAGAAAAAATGGTCATGTCATCTAAATAAATAACAATAATACGATTCAACAACTCACCGAAAGCTATGTCCATTGCTCTCTAAAAAGTTGCACCAGCATTTGAAAGACCAAATGACATCCTTGATAAGCAAAAGTTCCCCATTTTATGGTGAACATCATTTTATATTGGTCTTCATCCTTGACCCAAATTTGGTTATAGCCAGAAAATCCATCTAACAAAGAGAATATCTAGGCACCAGCAACCACATGAAGAATCTGATCAATTTGAGGTAGTGGATAGTGATCCTTCAGAGATGCCTGGTTTAAATTTTAAAAATCCATGCACAAGTGGATATCTCCATTCTTATTTCTCATAGGGACCAGATTTGCTACCCAGGTAGAGTGCTTAATCGGGTAGATGATTTTAGCTTCAAGCATCTTCAGCAATTCTACTTTCATCAAAGTCTCAATCTTGGGATTGATCGATCTCTACTTTTGCCTGAAGGGTTTCACTCCTTCCTACAACTCGATGGTATGTTGGATTACATCTTTGTTGTAGCCTTTCAAATCCTGGTAGCTCCAAGCAACAATGTCTGGGTACTCATGACATAATTCTTTAATATACTCTAGCTCTTCTTGAGTGCAATCAATGCTAACTTTAATCACCTTCTCAAGTCCCAGATGTAGTTCAATATACTCCTTTTCATCCACCTTGATCCTATGCTTTTTGCTCTATCATTTTGATCAAAGAGGCTCTCAAGTGTAATCAACCCCTTTGGGATATGATTATTCCACAACTAGATCAAACCCTCAACTTCTTCCTCATCAAGTGTTCTCTCTTCCACATTACTAGCTTCTCTTATCAAGAAATTAACAATATGCTCATCACTTTCGAACACTTGCCAATGGATATTTTTGTCAAGGACTGAAGGTCTATAAATTAACCTCACAGTCTTGGGCTTCCTCACCACATGCTCCACTAGGGAAAAATTAGCACCAAGGGATGCCAAGAGATCGACATGCTTATTTTGCTCCTGAGATTGCTTGGATGTTCAATGTTGTATAAGCTTCAAAAAATCCCAAACCTTATTTTGGTATACCTTCAAGTAGTGTTGCTTGGAAACACACTTACTAGTTACCTGGTTGATGATTAGCTCAGAATCACCAAAAATATGCAATTGCTTGATCTTGAGCTTCTCTACCTTTTTTAGAACCAAGTAGAGTGCTTCATACTCAGTGGCATTGTTTGTACAGCTCTAGGTTAGTTGGTAAGAGTACATATTTTGTATACCAGAGGGAGAAATGAGAACAATCCCTGCTCTTGTGCAATTCTTTTATCTAGCACCATCAAAGTACAACTTCCATAATTGATCAAGAATAGGATCTTCATCATCAGACACTTTTGCTTCAACTTTTTTAGGCTTAGTGATGGTGTAGCAGCCAATTTCGGTCTCCATCATGGCATTAAAATCGAGCATTGAAAACTCATCTTCTATCCGAAGCTCATCCAAAACTTCTTCCATCAAGTCTAACTCCTCCAATTCTTTGATCATCAAATTGATAGAATTCATGGGTTTATCTTCCTCTTCAATATTTTCTATGTGATAAGTTGAAGGCTTCTCATTATAAATTTAGATTCTCCTCCCTTTGATAAGAATTTCCAAATGAGAATAGTCAAGAGAAAGGTAGCCTCCCAACTTGGCAGTAAACTCCCATGATAGGCACATGCTAAAGTAAGGCTCCAGATCAACCACGACCACCTCTTGGATCATAATTATCTAAGGCATTTTGTGCAATACAATGGGGATGTCTTTGATGACCCCCACTATCCTGATAGGGGTTCCATCCAACTACAAGATGCTAGGGCTACTCCTTGTATATTCCATACCCATAACATCGCACACTACCTTTGGCATGATAGTCATTGCAACACCTAAGTCGATCATGCAATTGTGCACAATCCAACCTTCCATCCTGAGGGACAGGTAGAAAGGGGGTGGTCTATTCTTTCTAGTGGTAGAAGTTGTCAGTATTTGAGCTAACACTATCTGAGTCAGATTCTTCCCCTTATCTTTCACAAATTTTAGTGATTCTTGCAACAAGTCCACTTGTCCAAGCAATTGTAGTGCATCATAGAGACTCACCTTGGCTGGAATCCTCTTCAATTCTTCAATGATGTTATACGTGGATGCACAGGACCCCTTGCCTTCATTGGTAGTCTCATATCTACTCTGATACTATTGTGTAGCTTCTACCCTCTAACGTTTTGTCAAATATGGGTACTTGAGCTTTTCTCTAGCTTGCTCCTCCATTTTAGCTCTTGCCTAGAAAGTGAAGCCTTTTCTTGCACTTTCTCTTTCACTCATGGAGGCAAAATATCTTTCAATAGGATAGGTGCATCGAGCTTGGGTATTAGAACAACTACCTTTGCTTACACTTATTTCTTCTCATTTTGTACCTTTGAGTCAGTAGGTACCTTCAAGGGCTCCAACTCAGCTGGGTCCATAGTAATGGGCTTTCTTCTAGTTCTCATGAGAACTAAAACTTGCTCTTCAGAAGGGACCATGAAATTATGATCAACTTCTATGATCATGTTGATTTGACTAATAAAGGAACTTTTTGCCAATGTCTACACATAGTTCAGGTGAACCATGCAAGTTTCCTCACCATGTGGATCATTGCACGTAGAGCACCAGTATGCTTTATCTGATGTGCTAACTTCTTCATTTGTCAACACCATCAGATTTCTCTCAAGCACCTTGCTGGTCGAAGCTCCTTGCTCCCTAGTGATCGATGATGGTTGAAATCTCCTAGGCTAGAAATATTTTTTAGCCTACTTCCTTTTGATCACCATGATTTCATTACCCATCGCTCTTATGGCTGAGTTCATGGACTACAACTCTTTCAACACATTTTCTTATGGATCAAGATTTGAGGGTGCTAGAGGAGCTGGTAATGGTAGTGGGATAGGTGGATATGGTAGTGCTAGGAATGGAACTAGAGTGGGTAACTATAGAATGGTTGGAGGGAGAGTTGAGGGATAGAAACTATCATCATGGTATGAGATGTACTCAAATTCCATGAAGGGATTGGATACATGGGTGACATGGGCAAAGGTTGAGAAGATGCATTAGCATACAAATACTATGG
Organism: Wollemia nobilis; assembly: GCA_028583015.1. NCBI lineage: Eukaryota > Viridiplantae > Streptophyta > Pinopsida > Araucariales > Araucariaceae > Wollemia > Wollemia nobilis. The sequence goes on from JAQPPZ010015824.1 coordinate 33,366,055, forward strand.
AAGATCAAGAAAAATAGGCATGGCCATTTTTGGTGGAAGCTTACCAATAGCAATCAGATCAACTTCAACTTTTGTGTAGTAGAATACAATCAAGGAAATGTATTAACATTAGATTGTCAGATGGCCATACTGATATCAGAGTTGAAAGCTCAGAGGTAGTAAAATATCGCTTGCTCAAGAGTCGACTAGAGACCATCAGGAACTCTATGCCAAGTTTAGGTGAACCTGACATTGAAGTCCATGATTTCCTCCTATGGATGCCTCTGAATGGTAGTAAACTGATGCAACAGAGAGAATGGATCCACTTGTTCATTGAAACCTTTGATCAACAATTCAGCCAACTGGTCCCAGGTAGTAATGGTGGTAGGTTGTAATGATCGGTACCAGTAAAGCAACTTACCTCTGAGAGAGAGCACAAGCAATATTACCATTATATCCTCATATATGATGCTATGGATTATCACCAAGGTAGCTACATCTTGGACATGCTCATAAGTCATCTTCCCTATACCATCATAAGTAGGCAAAGCCTTCATTATTGCTTGTAGAATCAGGTTCTGAGCTTACAGATTTAGAGGTCCAGAGTGGTTCCATGCTAGGAACTACCTTGGTGGTTATGGTGGTGGATTTTGAGCCATGTGGACTAGAGTGTGTGGTTGGGGAGGTGGAAAACTAGTGGTTGTGCTAGCAAGACTCGAAGGAACAGAGAACACACCAGCTAACTATGAAGATGTAACACTTGATGGGACAATTGGAGTAACTAACCTAGGATGTTCTCCTAGCACTTGGGTGTCAAGCTCATAAAACTCAATGGGGTCTTCTAGATTTTTGGCCTTCGATCTTGTGATCATGAAGAAATCTTTCGCTCACTTCACATTCGGAGGCTTCTAGGTAGAGTTGAGTCACCAGATGTTCTAATCATATAGTACAAAGGTGAACATCAAACCTTAATACTATTGAAAGTGGAACTTTTTAGAGTCCCATCGGGCGTGCCAAAAACTATTGGTCATGAATCTGCCTAAGTACAAAATATTATTTGTGCACCCTAGACCCGACCAACATTGAAAGGTCGAAGGAAAGAGATGTCCTTCGAGCCAATCTCTAGAGAGGGTTGGTTCCCATACTAAAACTAATGATCGGTTTAAAGCTTAGGGTAATAGGAAAGAAATGGGAAATAACAGAAAGAAATGGGAAATATGGCTATAAGCCAGATATGAAAGGTGGGGATAAACTAACAACAAAAATTCACAAGTATTAATTAGCATATAACAGAAAGCAAGGCACAGAAACCACTCATAGTTTACAGAGATAACTTCCAAGACAGCATTCTAGTATTCACTCCCTCACAAGCAATAATTAAATCTAGATGCAAAATTTAAAATCAGAAAATAATGGACATGAACATAATAAAAAATGACAAGCAGAAAGAGATCAAACACAATACTACTCAAGGAACCAGAAGTCGAATATCTTTCTATTTATGCAGAAAACTTAAAGTGTTTTTCTATAGAGTGTCTATCCTCTTTCATTACATTGAAATGCTTAGTATTTATAGAGGATTTCACCTCTTTCATTAAATGCACAACACAACAAAATATCGATTGGTCAAAAATCAGCAACAACAATTCTCTTCCTTGGTAATGGTGATGCTCGAATCAAATTATTCTTCAGGGGACAATGATCCAATTTTCATGGAGTGCACTTGGAAAATCGACAAAAATGGATGATGGAAAGAATATCCCAAGCATCGGTGCATCGAAACTTAACAATGTCACACGAAAATCAAGAGCTTAAATATTAAATTTTGGGTGCCATTACATTCTCTTATGCCTTGGAATCTTACCCTTGCCAGTTGAAATCAATAAAATTTAATTCTACTTTGAAAAGGAATGAAATCCATAGAGGGTACCTCAAAAATAATCAAGATCACATCAGATTTGAGGGCGTAGCATTTAATCCTGGCAACTTTTAGCAAAAATTTTGGATCATCACTCTTACTACCCCAAGCATTAAATTTTATCAATCTCTATCCTTTCCCAAAAAAATCTATAGTTATAGCACTTCAAATAGTAACCCTGGTTGATGATTACCTTCAAAGCTAGAATTTTACCTTTCATTTTAATTGATTTCACCCCATGACATCTTCTTGTTTGAATGACAGGAAAAAATGGGAGTTTCACCCCTCAACATACTTTCACCCCTTTCCTAGGTAATTTCACCCTAAAATGATAAAAATATCTTCTACAAGGGAGGAGGCAAAAAATAATTGATTTCACCCCTGAGAGGGGCGACAATGATTTTCGCCCCAGCCCAGGGGCGACGTTGACTTTGACCTCAAGACGTCTTCATTTGGAATTTCACCCCGAAGGAGGGCAAAAATGATTTTCGCCCCTCCTGAGGGGTGACTTTGACTTTGACTTTTCTATCTTTGCCTGGATGACGTCATCTTTATGTTTGCGCTCCAAAACTGATTTTTACTAGGATTTCACCCCTAAGAGGGGTGAAAATGATTTTTGCCCCTGTTGAGGGGCGACTTTGACTTTGATTGCGCCAAGCAATGTTCTTCCTTCTACTTTTGCCCCGAAGATGCTTTTAACTATGTTTTCACCCCTGAGAGGGGTGAAAATGATTTTCGCCCCTTTCAAGGGGTGCTTTTGACTTTGACCCATCTACGTCACTTGCAAAAAATTTTTCTCCTTTATTCGGATGAAATCATTCATCAAGGTAGTTTCACCCCAAAGGAGGGGCGCAAAGGATTTTCTCCCCTCCATGGGGTGAAAACGTCTTTTCTTTAATTTTACTGGTGCCTTCACTTTGAATAAAAAATGCCAAAGTCGTAGTTGATTTTCCATTAATCCTTCTATTCCGAAACGCCTATTGCCATCAATTTTTTCCTTCTACATTTTGCTCATGACTTCCATTAATTTGTTACCGGTAAAATTTATTGTGCATCTTCAGAAATAAAATCAGCCTTTTATTTAATGAAATTGCTTACAAGGAAGGAAAATATTAAAACAATAAAAATAACACAACTGCATCATTTATCTTCTTTTCAAAAATTTTACAAGCAAAATTTTAGTGTGGCAAAATTGCCAACAAATGTAGGTATACCTACAGAGTCATGGGAAGAATATTATGCCCTTGCAGACAAACAGGCTACCCAGGCTTTGCAGGATTTGGATTTTTCTGCAATACCCTATGGACAACTGTTGGAGGTAAGGTAAGATGCCCCTAATTGGTAAAAGAAATATGAAACTCTATAGGCTGAGTTTGAAAAATTTTAGCAAGTCGTCGCTACTAAACAACAACAAATGGAAAGCATTATGCAATAGTTGGAGGACATAGTGTGGCAACTACGAGAGTTGCTCGATGAAAATAAAAATAAGGTAGATATTTTTGTCTAGATGAACTGGGCCATGGACCTAGAAATTTCTTCTAAGGATCTAGAAGAGAAGACCACCTCTTCTAGGGCATACCATTTTGATTGCTAGAAAATCCTCATCACACATCGAGTAGTTTGAGGTAGGGGATGCAACGATGAGAATTAAATGGCCTCTATAGTAGGGAAATCGATTGAACAAGGAAACCTTGTGGCTCAATAGGATCCAATGCTCATTGATATATCAGACGATTAGAGCACCCTAAGTGAGGGAAGAGAACCCTTTGCGTTTGAGCCATTTTTAGTGGACACTATAGATGGTAAATTTGTAAATCACCCTAAGGCACAACTTGCATCGAACTAACCAAATCCATAGTACTCTATGTAGATTTTCCCTACAACAGAGTCTTCTACGTATAAAATAGAAGATAATTTATAGTTGCTACCCTGAGAGGAGATTTTTGTGCCTGTCACTAAATGACCTATAACAACATAGTGAAAGAAGGGCAAGAAGATAAAATGAGTGGTCCCAATCCAGTGTCGTAAGATGAGGTAGGAGATACATGAGGACCTCGCTCCTGATGAAGAATGGGCTACATCCCTCAAAGTTTTTGAGGCCCATCATCGATAAATGGATGAAATCAAGAAGATTTTGAAGGCACGTAAAGTAGTAGGAAAATCTACAAATTAGATGTAGAGAACTAGGAATCAGTGTAAATGCAGCCAACTTGAAACAAATGAAAGTGATGCATACTCTTGTCGATGCATGCCCTTCTCTAATATTTCCAGTTGCACCATCCATAATTGAATATTTTTATCAAATTGAAGCATTCATACAAGAACCTATGTGGGTACCTCCAAAATGAATAGAAGAAACTTTACCTTGAACCCTAAATGATCTAAAGATAATGCCAACACAGAGGAGGGGGTGATAACAAATGATCCCTAGGCACCAGTCCTACCAAAAGCACAAATTTGATGTCATATATAATATCATGGGACACCCTGTTTATCAAAATACATCGCCTTTGGACCTAAATCATTTCTTGTGGAAATAGGTAGTACTAACACTTCAACGTGATGCAATCATAATTGTTGGGCCACCAATAGAAGTAGTTCCTAGTTGAACCAATAAATGTAGTCGACAATCGAGTGATCAAGAGAGAGATAATACCACAACTCGAGAGCAATATCATTGAAACAAGGTATATTGGATGGTTGTCGATAAAACAAGGGACTACTCATAGAAGGTGACATGAGGACATATGAACTATTAGACATGGGGGTATGATGAGCACTAAAAATGCTCATCTTATTCATATTTGTATGGTCACTGTACTAACATAATTAGCACTAGATATGCATTTTTGTATAACTATTATGTATGATTAATGAATAATTATGGTATTTATACTTGATCGGTTTTCAATTGAATGTGTGTGTAGCTATAAGTCTAATAATTCTTTTGCACTTTCAAGTCAAGGTCTTAAATGGACCTAGCATTACATGAATGAAATATTATTTCAAAAGAATAAAAACATTATAAAGGCAATTTTGATGAAAATAGGAGGCATCTACATATTGCCCAGGGTAGGGCGCCTACTTCCCACAAGAGAGAGGTGCCTATATCTCGAGCATAGGAAGGTGCCTACACCCTGAACTTAGGTAAGACACCTATATTCTAAATTAAGGGAGAGGTGCCTATATCTCGAGTTTAGGAAGGATCATACATCCCGTTGACTACGAAAGGTATCTACACTCTACCAAGAATATAGTGCCTCTATACTATGGAGTTTGGCACATGTGTGCACCCAACCTGAAGGTATGGCATCTGTGTCCCATTGACGTGGTGCCTATCCTTAACAAAAATAGTGTGCTTAATCTCCAATGGAAAATGCCTATGCCTTGATTAACAAAATATTGACTAGTTGACTACATGATTTCCAAGAAAATGATAGAAGTTGTTTCAAATTTTAAAATAGCATTGTTCTTAGTCGTAAATTCTCACGTAGAAAAATTGTAACTATTATTAGTGGAGGATGTAGCTACACTTGTAGCTAATTGTAACAATATCAACAATATATTAGTTTTTCTATTATAACAGGCGTTGCATGCATCTTGTATAAAAACGCAGGGTAACCCTGGCAATTTACCTCTTCTTTTTCTTGTGATTTTCAGACACTGGATGTAATTTTATGAAAGCATTGTAATTATTTTCCATCAATTGAAATCTTAGGAGGTCATGTAAATTAAGAGGTTGATTATTCATATTTAGCTAGGTGGATCATCTACAAGATCTCAGACCCACTCCAGGCAGTAATCCTCCCCTATATTTATTTCTGTTATTTCCAATTTTTTTAATGTGTGTTATTTATTATTTCCATGCAATTTTATTTTAGTGTGTGCAGATGTATTTATTTCTCACAGTCTTAATTCAGCTTTTATTTCTGTAATTTTAATTTAGTGTGTTTATTTTAGCATTTATTTTTCGTATGCATTTATTTTTTATTTCTTGTATCAGTTTATTTACTTTGTTTAAATATTTAGTTTCATTGGGTTTGGATTGAACTAAAAATACATGAATAAATTAAACTCCCACAAAACTATTAGGAATAGAGGGACTCATCCTCTACACTATAGACATATATTTTGCATAGGTACTCATAAGTTTACGATCCCTCAGATTGACATAAGTAGACAAGACCAATTTTTAGAACATCGTTTTTGCTTGTCACCTAAGGAATGCATCATTTATTCCTTCATCTGCTGGCATATGTCACACTCTTCCACAAATTTTGAATATCCTTATTCATACCCTTCTAGAAGAAGGTACACTTAATCCTTTCATAGGTCTTAAGGAACCCAAAATGGTCTATTGTGGGTGAAGCATGCATCTCCTTCCATACGAGTTCCATAGTTAAGAAGTGTGGGGGATAACAAGACATGCAGAATTATGAACATATCTTTTGTATAAGTTAATTTACCAAGATTTTGAATTGAAAATGCTTTACTAGTGAATTCCAAGGGGTGTCCCTCTTGCTTTAACATGGCTCCAATACCATTGCTCAAAGCATATTTTTCAATTACAAATGGTTTGGATAAATTAAGCATTGCTAATACTGGAGTGGTTGTTATAGCATGCTTTAGATCAATAAAATCCTTTTCAACTAGGCCTATCTAAGTACAATATTTTTTTAATATGGTCGTTAAAGGAGCAACAATTTTTCCATAGTTGCAAATGAATTTGTAGTAATAGCCTGTGAGTCCCAAAAATCCATTAAGGCTCTTAAGAGTGTGAGGCTTTGACTAATATTGAACAACTTGAATCTTCTGAGGATCGAATTTAACTCTATTTTTGGTGACAATGTGTTCCAAATACTCTACTTTGAGCATCCCAAAAGAACACTTAGACCTCTTAGCATAAAGCTAATGCTGAGCCAAAAGTTGTAAAGTCTGATCCACATTGAGGAGGTGCTCTTCCCAAGAGCAACTATAAACTAAATTATCATCAAAGAACATTAAAATGAATTTATGAAAGAATGGGAAAGAAATTTTGTTCATGAGGCTTTGAAATGCGGAAGGGACATTTTTCAAGCCAAATGGCATAACCAAAAATTTATAATGATTCTCATGAGTGTAGAATGTTATTTTAGGGATATCCTCCTCCTTGAGATATATATAATGGTAACCCAAGAAAAGATCTAACTTGGAGAAGAACATAGCACCATGCAGTTTATCAAAAAATTTATCTACCACAAGAATAGGAAATTCATCTTTAATTGTGAGCTTATTGAGCTCACAAAATTTTATACACAATTGCTAGGACCTATCTTTCTTGTGAACCAATAATATTGGAGAATAATAAGGAATATAACTAGGCCGAATGACACTGGTTTTTAATAATTCTTGTACTAATTTTTCTAATTTTGACTTAAGTGCATGGGGGTATTAGTAAGTTTTGATATTAGGTAGCACACTATTGGGTACCAATGAGATTGTATGATCATGGGAGTGATGGGGTGGTAATTTTTTTGATTTCATAAAAATTACATCATGCTTAGTCAAAACGAGTTGCAAATCTATTTGAAGTTTGTCCTCTATTGAAGTGGGTGGTTATATTGCAAATATATGAGCTATTACCCACCCCATGAGAAGTTTTTTTAACAACTACTCCATATTTTTTCAACTGATAATCTAAGGAGATCCTTCTTGTGAACCACAAAGAGTGTAGGATCTTTAATTCTACAAAAATTACATCCATAAATTCTACAAAGTTCCAGGCGATGGTTCCCAAAGTAATTATGTTAGAAATAGACTATATTACATCATTTGGATCATGTAAATGTACCTTTCTTGGTACATACTTAGGACATTAGATTACTTTAGGGGGAATTTATCTAGTTACTTCATGCAATGTAATAAATGCACAAGTGTCAATGTGCAAGCTGTATATGTGCAAGTTGTCCCTTGCACAGCTAGGTAGAGTGTTGGCCAAGGAACCTATTTCCTATATAAAGGGCCATAGACATAGAGCAAGATATAGCAGTAGGAAGTAGTGTAGAATAGTGTGGTGTGATGTAGTAGTGTGATGTAATGTGATGGAGTGTGATATGCTCAAAGCCCATTCTTGAGCAGTAGCTTTATTCATGGAGTGTTCATTTCCTCCATAGCTACTTTGTAAACATTTCCATCATTTCTATTTATAGTATATTTTTAGTCATCTCACAGATTTACTTTATTTCATATTATTCTGCATCTTGTGATTGCTATCTCCCATTACATGTTGCATCAAAAGCTAACAATGGTATCAGAGCTACGATAGGTCAATAGGAAAACCACCATTATCATTGACCCTAAGTTTTTGTCAACCTGACGCGCCATTGGACCAGTCACTATCAAAAATTCTTAGAAGAGTCTAGGTGGTAGAATTAGGGAGAGCCACAAGTAAGGACTGAAAGAAATCTTAGTTTCTAAAATACTGAGATTGCATATGGCTAGAGTCTTTCCATAGAGTTACAAGGGAAAACTCGTGAAGACTAGGACTCAACATTTGATCCACTAGTTTGATGAATCAACTAGTGAAGCTCATCTAAGAGATCTAGAGAAATTTACCTAAAGTTTCTTTTATTATAGGGAATTAATTCTCAGATGATTGGGACACCTCCTACAATAGAAATCTAGGAGATTTCAACTTTATTGCTCAAAGGTCAGAGTGCCTTCATAGTGCAGATATTAGTTGCTACAAGAGAAGAATACTATAGAAGAGACTTATGGAGAAGAATCATGGTGAAGTTGGGAGACAGGAGATCTCCATTGCTAGATTGGAAACTTCACAAGAAGAAAAGGCCATAGAAGCCTTGATCAAGAAGAAAAGGCCATAGAAGCCTTGATCTAGAAGAAAAGGCCACAGAAGCCTTGATATTGAAGAAAAGGCCATAAAAGCCTTGAAAAAGACCATAAACCTTGATACTAAAAAAGGCCACAGAAGCCTTGATCCTGAAGAAGACTCCAGAAGAGAGTATCTAATTCAAAAATAGATTTTAGTACTAATACTTTGTTGTAGGAACAGGGAGATTCAGTGAGTTGGGAAATCTTCCTACAAGAAATATAGGAAGAGTATCTTCTTCAAAATCAATCCAACACCTGAAGCAAAAGAGATCAGGAGAAGATCTCACCACCAACACTTCCAGAAGTAGAAGGTTGAAGATAAGGTCTCAAGGAAGACCAGAAGAAGTTGCAAGATCAAAGGCCTTGGAGAGGTCTCTACGAGCATCCAGTAAAAGGCTTGGAGAGCCTTGCTAAAGAAATCATCAAAGGAGTTCCAAGGAGAACTCATTGGAGAAATTCACTATTGGAGATAGTGAAATATTTGGGATAATTATCACCATCCGACAACAAGCCCAAGAAGAAGAATTTGGCAAGGAGTGCCAAATCTTAGAAGACCTCAAGACATTTAGAATCTTGAGAAGAAGATCCTATTTGAAGTCAGAATTTGACAAGAAGCTTGAAGGAAGATTCAGATAGAAGAAGCCTACCAAATCCAAGATATTTGGAGATTACCTCTCACAATAAGAAGGCACCACTTTAGAAATAAATATCTCTTCAAATATACAACAAAAGGAGGAGACTACAAGAGGAGAACAAGCCACCAAAATCCTAGGCTCATGAAAGAGAGTTTGAGATCATATTTTGGTGAAGAAGAAGTTATTCAAGGTAGCCTACAAAGAGCTGCAAGATCTTACTCAAGGCAACAACTTGGTGATCTTAGACACCAAGATCTACATCCTCTATAGAAGTGGTAAAAAAGGCTTTTAGAAAAAGGTAAGCAACTATTGGTGCAAGTAGATTCATTAAGTGGATTACTTATCAGATTTGTTTAAGCACCTTAATTGGATTAAAGTTGCAAAAAGGAGAGTTGAATTACAGTCTTCAAAAGTGCAAAAAGAAAGGTTTCTTTAAGGTTCATTTGCACTTTAGGATTTGATTAGATTTTATAATTTCAAACTATCTATCAACTACCTATCATCTACTTTGGAAAGAAAAAGAAGACTAGCTCCTACTACCTTGCTTATAAGAAAATTATAGAATAATTCTTGAAGATTCATTTCAAATTATTCTTGATTAGTTGTAGTAAATTGATTAAGTGCATTATTTTTTAGAGTTGATTGGAGTGATAAGGTGAAATTGTTAGTGCATTAGAAGTAAAATATTATTAGATTCATTTGCACTATTATATTGCTCTCAAAAATATTATTGTTTGTGTTCATGAGAAGGGCACAAAAATAGAATTTGTCAAAGTGTCTAAAGACACTATTAGTGCATAGATATCTACAACTTTGAGTGGCCTGAGGAAGCCACAAAATCAGCTCAATCCTCCAAGCATTGGAGAAGAAAGTAACCACCAAAAGAGCAGCAAAGGAAGCCTCGAACGAGACTTGGTGAGTCTCAAGTTCAAAGCACAAGAAATAGTGCAAAAAAATACAACAAAAAGAGAGCTTCTATCAAGTGGTTACAAGCTTGGATCCATTTATAAAATATCCAAGAAAAAAGGGGAAGGTGTCTAATCAAAGAGACAACCTCAAAACCCCTATATTGCACTCAAAATTCTACCTCAAAACCAGAAATTCAGATTTGAAAGGAGTGCAAAAGAAGGTGCAATCAAGGATATTTTATATAAAAATACTTTACATTGTGTTGCACTATCCTAATCTGGTTTATACAGGGAGAGAAGGTAGATTTAAAGGTGCCTCAAAGGCACTACACTCACTGGAAAAAACTAGTCGAAAGTGGTCGTATGCTAGCATCAATCCAAGCATAGCACAAGGAGCCACTCAAAGGGCTCATTCTCCTCACATCCTGGATGGTCGAACCTACAAGAGACAAGGTGCAAAAGCAAAGGGAGAAACAACATCATTCGAAGAGCAACATCATCTACGAAAGGAGGATGTAAACAAGTAAGAAAGGAAGGAAAAATTAAAGCACCATTGGAGTGTTTCTTACTCCACATCCACTAGCTAAAATCGGTGCTCAAAGCCTCCAAATTATTGCTCCATATCCCAACTGAAAACATTGTAGGTGAACGAAAGAAGAGTTGGGGATTTTTAGAGTTAAAAGGATCTCCAAAGGGCCCATTTGAACCAATGATAGAGATGACATCCATGCAGAGAAGAAAGTGATATTTGTCACTAAAGGTAAACCCTAACACTCAAATCAAGAGAGTACTCATCTTCAAGAGAGGAGTTACATGAACAAGATGGTGCATTGAGTGTATGGGATACACTTATCCATTGGGAGACCAAATATTTTGCTAAAGAACATAATGTTCATACATTACTTGAAGGAAGACAAGCATTTCTTTGGCATCTAATTCTCCTCAAGCACTCGAAGGGAAATGGATGTGCCACTTGGCACTTCAGACAAGAATCTTCTCCATTTTAAGGATGTCAATGATCAAGGACAGGAAGCAATCTTCATCTCTGCATTTATCACTTCATTGTCTGCACGCATAGGGCCAAGTTGCAGCATGTCAAGAAGGTGATAGAGCCTTCAATGCTCAAGTCAAGTGAGGTCAAAGGAAGAGTCTAAACGGTGCTAGATTTGGAATGCTTTATACAAGGATAAGCTCCAAGTGATTCCATTGGAGGGTACAATCAAAGCATTCAAAGCATCTACATCAATATTGCAGCCCTAGCTCATCTAAAAACAATGTCGAATATTGCTTGGTAAAAGGTAAAGTTCATTCCCATTCTTATGTGCTTTCTTTCCTTGGGAGTTATAAGGTTAAAATTGAAGGAATTTGACTATATTGAAAGCCATACATCAAAGGGAATATTTTATCAAATAAATATAATATTTGCAATATAAAACCTAGGAGTAATAAGGGTTTCTACTGGAATAAATCTTAAATATTTGCAAATATTATTGTGGTCTAATTTTTCCAAAAATTAGGGAGTCATAAGGGCTACTACATCAAATTAATTTATTGGAAATTAGATACACTTAAATTAATTCCCAAAGGGTTATTTAAAAGAGAGGTTTATCATAGTTTTTTCAAAGGTTGGATATTTATAAAATTATTGTCTCAAACTTCTCAAAAGGAGACAAAAGATCCAACATTATAACCTCTTTAAAATTTGGGAAAAGTGCTTAGTTCAATAGGAGCAATAAGGGATAATAGAAGTTGATTTTGGTATTTACAAAACTTTACAAAATCAATCAAATATTGAACTATAATTTACAAAAGCACTATATCTTATCCATAACATACTAGGGAGTCATAAGGCATTCTACAAAATCTAAGGATTGACATTAGGGTTTTCAAATGGCTTCAAACAAATTCTTCCTAGAAGAATCTCAATTACTCAAGGGTCCTAATTATTTTTCCTGGAAGAATAAAGTGAAAGCTATCTTGGTATATGAAAAAATTTGGGATATTGTCAAAGGGAAAACACAAATACCTACCACAGATGATATTGAAATTCAAAATTTCATAGAAAATGATTCAAAGGCTCTAATGATAATAACCTTTGCTATCACTGATGAAATACAACCCTATATCAGTTCAACAAAAACATCTTCAGATGCATGGACAAGCCTAGAGAAAATATTTGAAGGAAAGAATAAGGTAACTATTCTCCATCTTCAGACTCAACTTCATTCATTAAAGATGAATAATGGAGAAAGCATAGAACTATTCCTAAGGAAGGTAGCAGATATCAAAGGGAAATTATTTACCTTAGGGGAAATAATCAAGGATGAACTTCTTACTCAAGTAACTATGAGAGCACTTCCAGACAACTATAAACAGTTGGTAACATCTTTACAAGTTCTAAGTAAAGATACTTCTTTTGATGACTTAGTCAATATTCTACAGGAATATGAAGTGGAAAATATACAGTTAAAGATGAAATATCTAACAATGCATTAGCATCTAAAGAAAATCCATAGGGAAACATTGCTACTTCATCAAAAGGATGGAAAGCATGGTACAATAGGTATTGTCAGATATGCAAGAGAAAAGGCCATAGCACCAACTACTGTAGGTTCAATCCCAAAAATCAGAATCAAGGAAATCAGATGAACAATGGGAACCAATTTCAAGCATGACAATATCAAAATCCTTATCAACAACAATTTTAGCATCCAACCAATTATCCTCAATTGGAGTATCGAAAAAGAAATAAAAAAGGACATCTAGCTCAGAGGATAGAAGAAATTGAAGAACTGGAAGAATCGACAGATGATTATGAAATCAAAGCTCTCTCAGCAAGAATGATAGATTATGAAGACACTAATCACTTGCTTGAATAGGTTGTAGAAAATAGAGAAGAAGATTTAGAATCTCAAGGACAAGAAGAAGATCCACATTGAAGACTAAAGTCTTCAATATCCAAATAATGTAATATAAGGGGGTGTTAGAAATAGATTATATTACATCATTTGGATCATGTAAATGTACCTTTCTTGGTACATACTTAGGACATTAGATTACTTTAGGGGAAGTTATCTAGTTACTTCATGCAATGTAATAAATGCACAAGTGTCAATGTGCAAGTTGTATATGTGCAAGTTGTCCCTTGCACAACTAGGTAGAGTGTTGGCCAAGGAACCTATTTCCTATATAAAGGGCCATAGACATAGAGCAAGATATAGCAATAGGAAGTAGTGTAGAACAATGTGGTATGATGTAGCAGAGTGTGATGTAATGTGATGGAGTGTGATATGCTCAAAGCCCATTCTTGAGCAGTAGCTTTATTCATGGAGTGTTCATTTCCTCCATAGCTACTTTGTAAACATTTCCATAATTTCTATTTATAGTATATTTTTAGTCATCTCGTAGATTTACTTTATTTCATATTATTCTGCATCTTGTGATTGCTATCTCCCATTACATGTTGCATCAAAAGCTAACAACCTAACCATTAAGCACCTAGCATAATATTGCACCCCCCTAGTTGAAGAGTAAACATATTCTTTTTTGAGCTCATAATCCCCTATATTCAACTTAATATTGTGGTATTTCCTTTTACAAGGCAAAGTTACCCCATTTGCCACCATAACCTCAAAGGAGTTGCATGTATGTAAAAATTGTCTTGCTTGGTGACTTGGAGATTAATAAATTTATGTGTGCTTCTTGAATCAATGAGAATTGTAATACGTTGGCATTTGAAAAATCCTACTACTTTCATTTTCTATGGGGTAGTAATCACCACAAGAGCGTGGACAAAAAAAAATTATTTTGGCTCTTTTGGTGTTTCACCCTCATCTTGAGGTGGTTCCTCTAATTGTTTTGCTTCATCATAAAGTTATTCACTGCTTATTTACTTCTCTATATATAGCAAAAAAGCCTCTTTTGGATGCATTGAAACTCTTATGAATATTTTTCATCACAATTTTAACATAAAACTTGTGTGCATAGGGCATCCATTTCATTTGTAGTCAAGATCTTATAGGGGGTAGATTTATTTTCAGTACTAGGTGATAACTTGGAAGGAAAGGAGGTTTTAGCCTATGGGAATTTAGGTGTCCTCCTTTGAGACAAAAAAAAAATTGGCCAATCATGCCAAGCATATGGCTTGCATCATATTTTACGGTTTGAACATCTTGACCTTAGCCTTGAGATCATCCTTCAAGCCACTAATGAAATAGCTCAAAAAAATCCTTCATTCAACCCCTTGGTCCTATTCGCCAGTTTCTCAAATTGGTTTTGGTAGTCATGAACTATAGATGTTTTTCTCAATTTGGTTAATGCTTCTATGAAGTCCTCATACTCACTAGGCCCAAAATGAGTGAGTAATTAGGACTTAAAATCTTCCCAAGAAGGGTCAGGAACTGTTGTTGTAACTATTGATACCATTGTAAAGCTTCAGATTCAAAGTTGAAATATTCCATGGTGATCCACAAATATTTAGAGACATTAAGAAATTTGAAAAACTAATCTTCTCGACATAACCACCCATCTGCATCCTTTTCCTATCACAATGCTTATACACCTTTAGGTCATCCTTAAGTTTTTCCTTGACCTCTAGGAAATATTCTTCAAAGTTGGCTTTGAAGCTTGAGTAGCCACCTCTCAAACATTGTATTTCATCCCTCATTACTTAGTGTCATTGAGAAGGGTATTAAGTGTGGTTTGTATTTGCTCTAGAAAGTTGGCTTCTTCTACCTCCTTGTGGTGTCCTCTAGTGCCACTAGCCATTTTGGTGTGATTTGAACCACTACTACTAACTTACTAAAAATAGAAGTATGGTTCCATGAGTTACTATTTTTAGTAAGGATCCAAAAAAAGTGCTTGGATGCTATATATCAAAATGATTAGCTCAAAAAGATGATCGTAATGGACTAGGCTCTAAAATAACATTTTTCAACACCCTAAAAAAGGCACATGGAGGTTATATACCAAATTGATCAGCTCGATGAGATGGTTGCAATGAGATATATATCATGACATTGTTTTTGGTCACCCTAGACTTTTTTTAGGGGAAGTGTTGTCTTCAACTATTGCCAATTTTTCTCCTAGAGGCTTGGTTTGCTCAAGAAATTGGTTTCTTGCCGAACAATCCCTTATGACATTGTATTTGCACTATCAGTTACTAACACTATATTTGCACTATCTATTACTGACATTATCATTGACACTATAGTTCCCTATTTTGAAGACTATTTTGTCTAACTTTATCATTGATAATTCTATCTACTATTTTTCTATAATTTTAACTATCACAGATAATTGTTATTGATATTGACAACTAACAACTATGACTTGACCGTTATGGTTCTTAGACTGAATGGATGCCCGACTATTACTGACACTAGCACTCTATCATGATTGTAATTGTTATATTTCTCTCCAACCCTTTCATCTATTTTATATAGTACTTTTATGATAGGAAAGTCTCCTCTATATGCTCAATTTTTGTGGTAGGATGTTTGGTTGTAGGTTTATCATTCAACAAAACAAGAAATATATTTGCAAGTTGAACTTTCAATAGAATATTGTATGCTAAGCCAAGGTGTATGTACTACCCATAGGAACTATGTTATACTATAGTGATGAACAATAGTGCTCGAACCAATATTTCAGGCCACTACTCAAGGAGGATTCCAGGCATACCCTTGTGCATACTATATGCGTCTCTAACAATATAGGGGTGACCTTTTTGGATGTTGTGTCGGATGTACTATGGATAATACAAGGTCAAAAAAGCTTCCTAGGGCTAAAGGTTTCTCCTAATCTTAGGTGGTCTCTCGATATACCCAAATATATGTGGGAACTCATTTTTATAGTTAGGTGTTGTCTAAGGCTTGGGTATTGGAGCCTGATTGCCCCTCACTTCACTAGATACCTTACAAGCAATCTATACTAGCCAATAATAACTTCTCTATGATACTTTAAAACCATTGGTACAGGGTTTCTAACCTAATAAACTATTGCAAAAAAATGTTGCATTTTTTAAGTAAAAAAATAAGAAAAAAATGAAAAACACAAAAAAATTATACCTAATAGTTATAATGGAGGGGCAAGAACTATCACAATTACAATAGAACTTGACTTTGAGAAGTTCTATAATACCAATTGTTAGGAACCTTCTATTAAAAATAAACTCATTCACACATATATTACAAAATAACATTATAAAGAGTTCCTCAAATTGGAAGGGGGTCATTACATAATCATATGAGAATTATAAATTTAGTGTTAGGATGGAGTCCTAACATCTACCTCCTTTGATATCACATGTTAGATCTTAATGCTTTGAATTGTATTATGATAGTGAAGGGTATTTAAGTACATAAGATGCCTAATTTAGGCATCACAAGCTCTCAAACAACCATGGATGCCTAAGCTCTCAAACAACCATGCAACTATATTGTCCTTTACTACATGCATGTACCTTGTGAGGGGTAATTATACCCCTATGGTCTTTGATGTAATAATTCCTAGCAGTTGAACTTTGTAATATTTGTATTTACAAAGAAAATTGAAGATCCATAAAATGAAAATAAAGAATTTAGACTTTTTATGAAAAAATATATAGGTATTTAGCTATAGCAACACAATTGATATGATAATTGAATCTATTTATAAAATATCAATCTCTAAATAAGATATTTATTATTTTTCAAGGGTGGGGGACCCAAGTACAACCTCTTTTTCTCTAGCAAAAAGAAAATCTTGGAAGTGGCAACATATAAATAGGAATGGTTTGCAATGTAGTCTTTATGAGTTATGGTCTTCCAACCATGGTTAAAAACTTAAATTTTCAACCTTCCAAATAAGATTTCATTCTATCCAAAATTGAGTCCCAAAACTCCTTTTGCTTTCCCTTATGACAAAGGAATACCCAAATATGTTGATCATAAAATTTTAATTTTAAACTAGAAAATGTCCACAATAATCCATTGTAAATCAAGGGCAGTGTTAATGAAAAATATTCTAGACTTTATAAAATTGACCATCCAAAAAACTTTTCATAGCATGATAATAATCATTTAAAATCCATGGTCTCATTGTCTAAGGGATGACCCAAAAGAGAAGGATCATAAAAAATTGAGGATAAGATTAAAGGAGACCTTTGTTGCAACCTAAATACTTTGATTTTTCCTTTCATTTTTACCTTTGAAAAATCTCTCCCTAATACCTCCACAAGAATACTAAAAAGATAAGTTGATAATAGATCACCCTCGTGGAGTCCATGATGACTTAAAATATCCAATATGGGATTTATTGATCAAAATAGAATATTTTAGAGTGCTATGACATCTAATTTATTCATACTAACCTTGATCAACACCAAACGTTTTGAGAAACTCATGTAGAAAACTATATCAAACCATATCATATGTTTTGTTCATATCTAATTTCATAAGAATACCTAGTTTTTCATGGAATGAGAAGAACGTATAGCCTCAAATATAATGATTTATATTAGAATATGTGGCGGTTAAGCTTCTCTTGAGGCTATTTTTGATTTTTTTACTTGTATTATTTGTGTTTTTCCTTTGGGCCCATGTACACCTTGAAAAGAGTGCTTTTGTAATTTTTTATAATATTTTTTTCTAAAGGTTGGTCTCACAACCCTGACCTAAAGGTAACTTGTATTTTGGTATAAATATCCCTTCATACCAAACTGTTTGCTTATTTTTTAGAGTATAATTTTATTTCTATTTAGTGATATTACTTTATGTCCATGGACACCCCCAATATTTTATGTGTTGTTTATTCTTCATCCTACATACTTTTTTTCAAGCAATGTTGGGTAATATTTGATTCCATTCATTTTTTGGAACTGCTATGAAATCTAAAATGGTACTAGAGTAGGTGTGAATCTCCATTAATTGATTGCTTCTATTAGTAGTTTATTTCTTCAACTTCTCCTAAGGATAACTATGATTAGAGTAAGCTAAGAAGAATTTCTTTTTGAAGGCTAATAATAGGATCAGTAGAAGGGTTTTTTGATAAAACCCTAGGCGGACTTGGACAAGAGGATCTCATTAGGATTAGCAAATTTGCTCTAGGAGAAACATTCACTAGCAAGTTCTTTTTTCTCTCAATAGTACTCAATTTATTTTTTAATAGTTTTTTATTAGATGTGTTCCCTAGTTTTAGGATCGAATTTATGAGATTTTTTGAAAACTTTGTTTATCTTTTATGGATTTTTTAAAAATTTCATTTGCTTTTCTCTTTTAGATTATTTTCTTCAATAGCAATAGATAAGAGAGGGTAGACTGCTTGTCTATCATTAAAGAAGAAAATAAGAGGTTAATTTTTTTTTAAAACATACCCCTAGTGCTAGACAAGCCATGGGCAGGCTTATGTGCTTAGCAAAGACCTTTGAGTTGCTTGACAAAGTTACAAAAATGGTCTAGCAACTTTTTTGCTGCCTAGGCATGAGAGGATGTCCTAATTGGTTGCATTTGATAAAAGGGTTATGTAGGGAAACCCATGATAGATATGGACAAACTATAGTGTTTCTAGATTTTTTGTAAAATTTTAGAAGTTCTAGTTTAGCATTTTCACTCATTATGCCTCTAGGTACTTTAGATTCGCATCCAATTTTTTTTGCTTTTTTCCATCAAAATTTAAAATTTTGAATTTCAAATAGAGAATATGCTAGGGAATATTCCATGGTCTAGAGAGAATATGAGGTAACTTGGTTGTTTACTTGCATTAGTATGACATAGGGTTTCATTAATAAGGATAATTAAAAGGGTGTCAATCATTTGTTTGACTTCAAGTTTAATCCTTTTCCTTCATCTTCCAAGAAGAGCACTTGAGGATATGGCTAACCAAACCAAGTTAAAAACTTGGTATATAGGAGGTCCTTGGTTCAAATACGCCCATGCCATACTATACCTTTTAATGATAACATCAACATGCTCCTTATTTAGTTGGAGCTGTGGCACATTATGATGACATGGTATTCTATGATGATGTGGCAATGGATGGCATCACCTTTTTTATTGCTTGTGATGATATGGAAGCAATCTATAGATAATATATGGTAGTCTAACAATTGACATGGCAATTCATATAGATGACATGTGGTAGTTAATGTGGTAGTCCATATAGATGATGTGGCATGACACATGGTGACTAGCATAGGCACTAACACACCCAATGATATGACATGGATCTTAAGGCAACATATGTTACGTAATGCAAGATATTAATCAGGCACTAGCATGATAGTTTTTTATTAGACCAACATGGCAAACCATATAGTAGTTGATGTGGCAAGTCGTATGCCATTGGACACAAATATTGATTCAACCAATCATATATCATCATCTCAATAAAATTGATAAATAAATTGCACAAGTATCATTAGACTTGGCAACGCATGGATTTCAAAGCAAATCAAGATGCAATAATTGGCATGGTATGGTTTACGGATCAAACTTAAATTAGCTCATGGCACGTGGTATCATATGATTTATCAATATGTTACATATTCATTGCATGCTTGGTACCCACTCAACCATTCACAAAGTGACATATGGCAACCTCTCATTTGTTGTAGGTACTAAAAAAATTAAAGGTTTTGCAAACAATTTTTATGATTTTAAGGCAAATCTCCTTAGGGCTATGACTTTTGCATACAAAAGAATTTTAAGCCGTTTTTCAAATCACATAGTTTTTTGAGATATTTTGCATTAATGGTGTTATTTTTTGTGAAAATTGCATGCATAATTATATATTCTGGTAGAATAGTAATGGATCACCATGTACCCTTATTGAGTGGTCCAAACTATGCTACCTAGAAGATAAATATTGAAGCTCTAGTCTGAATCAACAAGTTACTCAAATATATGAATAAGGAGCCTTGTGGTACTAATTTTAAATAAGTGAAGTAGCTCTATAGGGACAAGAAGGATGAAGCTCATGGTATTATTGCTCTTCATAATGACAATTTATATGACACCCATGTTAGTAGCACCATGAATCTTAGTGTGTTGTTTGAGAAATTGTAGGGGTTGTGTGATTGAATTGATTCTACATAAATTAATAGATTGGGGGATAATCATACAAACTTATCCATGGAATCATTTGATACTATTTATGAGTATATTGATCAGTTCAAAAAACTACAAGAAGACATTTGAATCATAAGAGGACTGCCTAAGGAGAGAAGAGAAGGACATGAATCATTAGAGAAGAAAAGAACATTGATCTTCACAATATCATCTTCAACAATGTGTCAAAGAATTACGAGGTAGTTTTTTTTTAGATGCTTTGCATGTACTTTTCAAACTCTCCTACACCATCAACTTATGAAGTATTTAAGTACTTTTTGCATCATTGATCTAAAAGACATAAGCATAAGGGAAACTCTATTTTCAATCATGCTCACACAAAGGAATTCGTTACTAAAGGCAAAATGACAAGAAGCCAAAAAAAATGAGAAGAAGCCCAAGAATCCCTTCAAGGATCCTACTTATGATTTTTGCAAAAAGAAAGGTTAGAAGCAAAAATTTTGTAATATTCATATCAAGAAATTCATGAAGCAATAAGAAAGGTGATGAGACATTCAAATGTCTCATTATTTCAACTTTGTTAACATGTGAAACTACCATTTTTGACTAATATTATAGCTAAAATACCAAATGTTTGATTATTATGCATTAATGTGTTAATGTTAGCATGATGAAATGACAAGGAATACTATTTTGTTGTTTAGATATTTTTCTGCATTTTTTGTGATTATTTACATGCTTTTAGCAATTAAATAACATAAATGAAACATGTTGAAAATGGCTATCAATAAGGTTTTTCTTGAAATCTAATTACTGAAAATATTTGAAATATTTTTCTTGCCTTAGAAAATATTTCTAGATGATGTGGCATCAAAAATTTTATGCTACAACAAAAACAGGACAATCAGCCTACAAAAATAGAATTTGCAGATTCTGCTCCAATACATCTAGGCAACAACCTATAGGATAATAGGAGGTTGAAGAAGCACATCAAAATTAGGGTTGAAATCACCTTGGGAGCTTGGAACAAACAAGGGAATACATAACCAATCATCCAAAGGTGACTCAGCATGACCTGTTCCAAGCAATTACGTTTGGCAGCTGCCTAGTATAATGTTTTGGAGCAATTGCAAAAAATACTTCAAAAAGGGTTGAACTCATGTTTTAGCCGGTTTCCAAGGGAGGCAAGCAAGTTGGCACATGGATAACCATACCCAATAATGTTCCGTTTATTTTAATCCTTTTCCACATTGTTTGGAAGTGAGAAAAGGAGGCCAACTGGTTGCAAACATAATTATGTCCCAATTCTAGATAGAATTTGTTGACAACTCAACAAATAATAAATTGATAGCAAAGATATTGAATTGTAGTTTTCAACTGTAGGCTAAGAAAGTGGGATTATTTGTATAAATATGCCCACATACCTACGTTATAAATAATAGACAAATAGGAATCAACAATAAGACTTTAAGAATTTGTCAACAATTTTTTGTAATAGTAGTTTCATACAATAAAGTGCAATTTCTTTTCAAAGTAGTATTTTGTGAATGATTGGCTAATTAGAGCATAGGAATTGGTAAATCACTCCTTCTACTAGACCTAGGAGCAAGGGCCTGCTCTTGGGGCTAGGGAAGGGACATCTATCACAAATCACATGTTTTATATTTATTGATTTTTCTGTCAAAAAGTTGTTTTTTTATCAAATTGTTGCAAACTAGTAAATAACATGTTTTTCCACTATTTTCACATGTGCATGTTTTCATGTTATTTTTAGATATATGGCCTTCTTATTTCTTGTACTTTTCATTTTTCATTTCTATTAATGTGATTTCCTTTCAGCATTCAATTCCTATTTTTAGCATTAAAATTCCTATTTTAGTATTTCTTTTCAAGAACATTAATTTTTAGCATTTGTCAATTTTGTTATTTTCATTCCAACACTTTCATTTCATGTCATTTAAATTTAACAAGTGTATCTTAGTTTCTTTCTTCCTTCAACAAAGTTAAATTTAGCAATTAAATAGGTTTCCATTTTTTAAGTGAGTGCTAGTTAAGTTTACTTCCTACAAAGACCTTATGAATCTTTGTTCCCATTAGACAAGTGCCTTAAATTTTGAACTATAGAACCATAAACATCCCCTGTCATGTATAGCCTTGGACACTACCTTGGATTGACAAAATAAATTAAATGATGAGCATTAACAACACCCATCATACTTGGTGTTGTTAGATGATAAATCAATCATGCAATTATTTTTTTGTGAGGTTGAACCAAAATAAACCTTATGAGAGTTCTTAAAAACAACAAAAATAATAAAAAAACATCAACTTTGCATAAACATAGTTGTATTGTTGGAATTTGCACTTCAAACATTTATGGCATAAGCATAAGATGTATGAATCGGCTAAGGGACAAAAAAGGATGATTCATTAAATCAAACCTCCCACAAACTATAGGAACACGATATTCATGATAAGGGGGTGAATTAATCGCATTTGACAGTTTTGATAACAATAAAAAAAGGATTGCAAACCTCATCTTCAGGAAGTGTATATCTTTATGGATAATTACAGGAGGAGCAAATTATTAGTCCATCTTCATCTACTCCTGATATATCTCTATGATCAGGCCAATGTAGAAAAATCTATACCAAGTGTTGAAAAGATATAATGGCATATTTACAAGGAAATATGGATAGGGGCAGTAATGTTCTCAATTAGGGTAACCTTCCTGCTCTTGCCATGACCTTTGAATATCCTATTCGATTGAATCCCACTCAGAACTCGATGAAAAATATTTCACCATTAGTGCTACTAACTTTTAGGGGAGTTGCATCTAAGGATCCTGATCAATTCTTATTTGAATTCAATATTGTATACAGAACTTATGATTATACAAATGGCAACCAAAAACTTAAAGTGTTCCCTTCCATGCTAAAAGACTCAGACTTACATTGGTTCATGAGTTTAGCACTCGATTCAATCTAAACCTAGGAAGAAATGGAACAAGTATTTTTGGACAAGTACCAAGAATACTACCGAGTGAAAAATATGAAGGATGAATTGTTTAGGATAAAACAAGAAGAATATGAAACTCTAGAGGATTTTTTGGATCGATCTACCTTTGTTCAAGAGATATGTGGGGTTGTTGAACCAAATATTTGTGAAACCATATTCTTGAGGGGATTGCAATATGAATTTAGGGAAGTATTAGACCTTATGGGAAAAGGAGATGTAAGTACACTTGAACTTGATAAAATTTTGGAATTGTATAAAAATTACTCCCATACAAAACAAAGAAGATGAAAAACAAGTAATTCAAATGACTTAAAAGAACTCGTGGAATATTTTTCCAACTTCAAAACTGATATTTTTGTGCATCTCAACACATTAGGGGAAATGAATGCAAAATTCAAATCTACTGAACCCCTGGCCATTTATTGCACAAGATGCAAAAATAAGCATGCACATCAAGATTGTCCTTTGAAAAAAACTTATGTATTTTCTATATGTAGAATTTGTGCAAAAGGACATATCACAAACCAATGTCATTTACTTCTAAGACTTAAAAATATCTTGGAAACACAATCCTCACCTATGGAAGAACTCAATTTTGTAGGACAGAGACAAGGGAGAAATTTTCCACAGTATCAATATCAAAATACCCCTCAGTTTCCCACAAATTAGGGACATAATCCTTGTTCTATGTCATGGTCTCACTTAGAACCACCACAATAGTATTGGAATCAACCTCCATGGTCATCATCTCAAGAATGGTTGTAGGTTTTCTATTTGTTGAATTTTCTATCAAAAAGTTGTTTTTTTATCAAATTGTTGCAAACCAGTAAATACTTTTTTTCCCTATTTTTATGTTGTTTTTAGCTAGATGACCCTATTTATTGTAGTTTTCATTTCTATTAATGCAAATTTTCTTTCAACATTCAATTCCTGTTTTTAGCATTAAAATTCTTGTTTTAGCATTTCTTTTCAGCATCATTAATTTTTAGCATTTGTCAATTCTATTTTTTTCATTCTAGCACTTTCATTTCATGTCATTTCAATTTAGCAAGTGTAGCTTAGTTTCTTTTTTCCTTTAGCAAAGTACAACGATTAAATAGGTTTCCATTATGTGAGTGCTAGTTATGTTTACTTCCTGCAAAGAACTTATTAATCTGTGTTCCCATTAGATAAGCAAGTCCCCTAATTTTTGAACTATAGAACCATAAACATCCTCTATCATATATAGCCTTGGACACCACCTTGGATTGAAAAAATGACTTAGATGATGAGCATTAACGACACCCATCAAAAGGGGGTGTCAATGTTGCTCTCTTCTATGTACAAAGTGAGGACAATTTTGATGGATAAACCTCACAAGCACATGTAGTGGTTCATTCTACATATTGAACATCCACTTCCTCAAGTGAGTGAATTGCATATTTGGGGGAAACTAGGCACATGACAAAATACAAATATATCCTACACAGTTACAACAAAGCACATTTAGAGAAACATTTCGTTATTGGAGATTAATTTTTATTATAGGTTGTAGGGTGTGGAGACATTAGCATTCTATCTTCATCTTTTGATGAGGTACTTCATGTTCCTAATGTTCACCCTAATCTTATCTATTTATCACATTACCCATATAAATAATAAGGTATAATTTTGGTATGATATATGGTTAATTAAGAACATAGAAAATTGGTTCAAAACATTTACTTTTGGACATTGTGATGAGACTGACCACATGTATAAGTTCAAAGAAAGATCAAGCTTTTTTTTCATTTCCTCTAGGAAGATCATCTTTTTTCTATGGTTTTTCATGTAGATAATGAAAGTCAGAAGTGTCATCCTAGGCTTGGGTATCTTAGCTATGGATATTTGAGATACATGAGCCAACATCATATGGTCATTGGATATCCATGCATATCCCCTCCAAGAGGTGCATGTGAGAGCCCCACTCTATTTTTGAGCTTAAGAGCCCCACTTTATTGGTTTATCGTCTGACTAGGTCCTTGTACATACCTAGGCAAGTTCCTTTTGCATGGTATGAGAAGATCTATTTATTTTTCACAATTGTGTATTGTAGCGATGTGAGGCCAAACATAATGTTCACATAAAATATTAGGATGGGAAACTCTGGTAATTGTGTTATATGTTGATAATATTCTCATCACTAGAACATATTCTACTATGATCTAGGCATGAATTCATAGCTTTTTTTCACTTTTAAGGTGATAGATTTGGGTCTTCTATAATGTATTTTTGGTATTCAAATTGATCAGATAGATTTTGGATTCACCATTTCTCATACCAAGTATGCTTTGGAATTTATTTAGTGTTTTAGGATGGAGTATTGTAAGTCTACTTGGACTTATTTTACCATTAGTCTAAGGCTTTAGGTTGATTATACCACTCCTTTGGTGGATGCTAAATTGTATTAATCTCTTGTGGAAGGACTTCTATACCTTACTCACACTAGACCTGATATAGCTTTTGTTATCAGTTACTGGTCCATATATATGAAAGCACCCTAGAGAATCATTAGACAATAGCTAAGAGGATTCGTAGATACATTTGAGGGACCTATCAGAGGAGTATTCACTAATCCATTGGATTCTCTTCAATTTTAATAGGAATTTTAGATGTTGATTGGGTTTATGGATTGGATGAGCAGCTATCCACTACAAGCTTTGTATTTTATTTGGGATTCATCCCAATTTCTTGGTGTTCCAAATGCAAATCTATTATTTATCTGGGTTCCATGGAGGCTAAATATTGTATTGCCAATAAGGTAGTTAATGTATTAGGTGGATGCTCATGATTTTGGAGGAGATTGGCATTCCTTAGAGTTTTCCAATCACTCTTCAATGTGATAATCAAAGCACCATCCAACTTGTCCACAATCCAATGTTTCATCAGTGGACAAAGCACATAGAGATATGGATGCATTTTGTAATATGGCATCATGCATGTGGGATGACTAATCTAGTTTTGATGTCTTCATTAGAATAGGCAAAAGTTATTCTAACCAATTCATGCCCAAGGTCACTTGTGTGCACATGTAGGAGCTTCTTGGAGTTGGAAAGTGTCCCTTAAGATGGGATGACACATAAGGGCCTTTATTTATGTCCCTCATTGATCTTAACAAGGATGATGAAATATATGGTGGTTAAGCTTGTCTTGAGGCCACAACTAACATTTTTACTTGTATTGTTTGTATTTGCCCTTTGGGACCATGTTAACCATGAAAAGGTTATTTTATAATTTTTTGTAATATTTCATTCTTAAAGATCGGTCTCATAACCCTAACCTAGAAGTAACTTGTATTTGGGTATAAATACCCCTTCATACCACTCATTTTGCTTAGCAGTTGAATTGTAATTTTATGTTATTTTATTTTATGAGATTATTTGGTGTCCATGGACACCCCCAATATTTACTATGTTCTTTTGCATATTCCTTTTTAAGCAATATTGAGTAATGTTTGATTCCATTCATTTCTAGAAAATACTATGAAATTTAGCAATTACACCATCAAGAGTTTGTTTACCACAAAGAAAACCACCTTGTTCCCTTGAGATAACACGATCTAGAATGTTTTTCAACCTATTTTTCATATTTTTGAAATGATCCTATAAATCATATTACAAGTGCTTATTGGATGAAAATTATCAAAATATTTTGCTTCACCTTTCTTGAAAACCAATGCAATAAAGGTGGCATTGTTCTCACTTATTGAAACCTTCCTTGTTTGGACCTCTTTAATTATAGCCAACATATCACTCTTTATTAAATACCAAAAATTTTAAAAGAAAAATGTAGGAAATCCATCAAGGCTTGGTGTCTTGTTAGGATAGAAAAATAAAACTATTACATAGCTCCTCATAGACATCTTCTTCATCAAGATTTTATTTTATCCCAATGTGATAATTGATGATTTTCTTTTTTAAGTTACCTTAAGCCTCATTATATTGCTCAAAATCTAACAAAATATCTTGAAATATTTAATTGCTCCCCTCTTGATATCTTCTTTGTCAATATTTCTTCAATTTGGAGTTGAAATATTTTTTATGCAACGAAAAGAAAAAAAAATTTGGTTGTAGCATGAAAAAATGGATATTTTTATCTCCTTCCTTGATCCATATCTCCATAAATATTTCAAACCAATATGAATCCTTTTCAATAAATTAAGATACATAGAAGGTATTTTTTCTTGCACATAAAAATCCTAGTCCGTTCCATTGTTTTTCTCTTGTAAAATTTTAACCTTAGATTCAATTTTCTTCTTTTCTTTGAATACTTTACCAAAATACTTAGCATTCCAAATATTCATCTATCCCTTTAGATATTTCATCTTTTCAACAAACTTTTACATAGTTAATTCTTCAAAATTTGCTTCATCCCACCATAACATAACCCTCTAGAAGAAATGAGGGTCTTGAAGCCACATAAACTAAAAGTGGAATGGCTTTGAATGACCATTCTTGAGTAAATCGTATCTCAAGAGAATAGGGTTGTGATCTGATCTTGCTCATAATAAAATTTCTAAAGAGATTGTATACTCTATTTGAAACCATATATTGGATAACAAATGTATCTAATATTTTTGGTATATGAGTTTGTCCAATGCATCTTTTATACCATATATTGATTACTTGTAGTAATAGCAACCCAAAGGTCATTTGAATTGACAAATGAAGCAAAATTTTATATTGATTTAGACCATCCGAGAGTACCAACCTTCTTTTTTGAAGGAGATAGAACTATGTTGAAGTCCCCCAAGAATCCATAGATCACAATTATGAATCATCATTGTATTTGATAAAAATATGCTAAGGTCCTTTGAACATATATCACAAGAACTAACTATAGTTAGAGCACATAAATTTATAACCCCAACTTTAATGTTTGCCTATTTCTCACAAAATAGAGCAGCAACCCAATTACTTTTAACTTCTAACAATTGTCCATCCCATTTGTGTTTGTCCCATATTGTTGCAATACCTCTAGAAGCTCCTATAGAAGAAACTTCTAGATAGTCCCGCATCATCCAAATCCTTTTGAATGCACTCTTCCATTCATCACTACCTAATTTTGCTTCTTGTAATAAAATAAACTCGAACTATAACAATTATTAATTCCTTAATAACTATTTTTTCAAGGGTCTTATTCTTTTTTTTGGTATAAGGTAAAGGTGGTTATAAGGTCCACAAACCTTTTACAAAGTCAACATGGGCTGGTTCTAGCATCAAGCCCGTATAATCAAAATACAAAATGGATCTTTCTAAGACCCACATTAAGCCATACTTAGAGTCCACAGTCCTATACTTGTCGCTTGACTATTCAGGATAAAACAAAAACCAAACAACACCTAGCACTTACTAATACCACTTGGTTGTTGTATTGTACACTTGTCACCTCCCAGGCCCCAGCAAATGGGATGCCTTTTCTGCCTAATTCCATCTGTCGGATTACTCATCATCAACCCCTCTGATCTCCTGATGCTCTAACAGGTTTGATCTTAGCTCTTCTCTAGAAGCCAACACCAATAGTTCTTGAGGGAAGTTATCCTTCCAAATTTGCATCTCCCCAATAGAAACTGCAATATTTGCCATTAGATCTGCCGCCTGGTTCCCTTCTCTGAAGGTGTGTTGGATTCGGGCATTAACCAAATGATATTTATGAATCTTTGCTTCTAGGATAAGCTCCAAGATGGTCCAGCTGGGGTCTTTATCCTCCTTAATTGCCTTGATTATATTAAGCAAATCCCCTTCAAAGATAACTTCCTTATAACCCTCAAGTCCGGCAATTCTCATTGCCTGCATGCAAGCTCGGGCTTCTGCAAAATGATTTGTTTGAGTTCCCAAAGGCTCTGCAAAGGCAAGGACCACTTTTCCTTCCTCATTTCTCAGAACTCCTCCTGCTCTTGCAGCCCTCGAATTTCCTTTAGCTACCCCATCAAAATTAAACTTAACCCACTTTTGTGTGGGGGGTATCCACTTGACACCATCTCGTGGGTTGGTTGTAATGTCTAGGTATGGAAGTTCCTCTCCCCAGTTTTGCAAAATCCTCCTTTCCCTTAGAGAGATGGTCTCATTTTTGAAGAAGAAAGTTTTCCAGTTTTCTTTCAAAGCTCTGATTATTTTATTACCACATAACCTGGGATCTTTCTTATGTCCTTTAAATACTCTCTTATTTCTCTCATTCCATAAACCCATAAAAAATGGGGTAAGTTGAGCTTCCAGAGCCAAGTCAAAAGTTTCGCCCGAAAGGGGGAAGCCCACTGTATGCAGAAGTCAGACATGCTATTTGGACAGACCCAATCTATATGAAATTTGGACAAGATCATTTGGAAGACTATACAAGAAAATTCACAAGTTAGAAATATATGACTTACAGATTCTATCGCTTTCTCACACAAGATACATCGATTGATGAATTGGAAACCTCTCCTTTGCAGATTATCTGTTGTCAGAATCTTATTTTGAACTGCCAACCAAAATAAGAAAGATATTTTTGGGGTTAAATTATTTAACCAAATAATAGAAGTCGAAGTCCAGCCATTGAATCCTGAGTGGATTAACTTATAGGCAATTTTTACTGAATAGATCCCACTTGTAGTTTTGCCCCAAATCGCCTTGTCTCTTCCTTCCCCAGGAATGATCGGGAACACCCTTAAAGCATCATTGAGTTTGGTTAGGGCCACCTTCTCTTGCTCTGAAAGATTATGAACTGTGATTTTCTTCCAAGAGAAATTTTCCTGTGCTACAGTAATAAAATCCCCTACTTTTCCTCCCATTTCCTCTGAAAGTTTATGTTGGAGGACCTGAAGGTCTAACTTATCTTTCAGAGGGGCCTCTTCCAACCACGGGTCTTGCCAAAAGTCCACTTGTCTTCCATTACCAATTCTCCATCTGATGCCTTTCCTGACTACCTCCCAAAATTTGAGCAAACAATTCCAGAAATAGGAACCTCTAGGGAGATTATCAGCTTTCAGGAAGTCCTGATTATTTCTGATATATTTTGGCTTAAGAAGTTTTACCCATCCCAATTGATCATTATTGATAAATCTCCATACCTGTTTGCCAATCAGAGCTTGATTCATTTCTTTCATTCTCTTTAGCCCCAGGCCCCCTTGATCCTTGCTTGCACACACCTGATTCCATGCTACCAACAAAATTCTCTTTCTCTCCTCTGAACCTGACCACAAGAAGTTGCGTTGAATTTGCTCCAATGTAGCTTGGACCTTTGCAGGCATTCTAAATAGAGACATGCAGTAAATTGGAATGCTCTGTAAAGTAGTTTGAACTAATAAGGCTTTTCCTACGGAGCTAAGAAGGCTGCCCTTCCACCCTGCTAACTTTTTGGAGATCCTGTCAATGACTGAGTTCCACAATGTAGCCTTCATTCTTCCTTCGAACATAGGCATGCCTAGATAAGTTGCTGGTAGAAGCTCCTTTCCACAATCGAAGAGGTTAGCTATTCTTTCCTCCCTCCCACTAGGTGTGTTAAAGAAATAGATGCTACTCTTCTTATACTTTATGTACTGTCCTACTTCTGTCTCATACTTGGTTAGAATTCTCTTTAGCCTCCTAGCCTGAGGCACCGAGGCTTTCGACACAACGATTGTATCATCCATAAACTGTTGGTGAGACACTGGCTCTGTTGTTGAGGCTAGTTTGAAACCTTCCAAATGACCATCTGCCACCACTGCTGAAATGTTCCTACCCAATGCTTCCGCTAAAATAATAAACAAGTATGGAGACAAAGGATCTCCTTGCCGCAACCCCCTTTCACTCTTAAAGTAACCGAAGGGTGACCCATTCACCATGACAAAAAATCTTGTAGTAGAGATACAACTAAAAATCAACTTAATCCATTAGGGACAGAAACCAAACTTACCCAAAATCTTGGTGAGGAACCGCCATGAGACCCGGTCGTAGGCTTTATTCATATCAAGATTTATTAACATACCTGCTTCCTTACTAGCCACCATTGAATGAATAACCTCATGAATTGTGATGATACCATCCAGTATTTGTTGCCCTTTCACAAAGCCTCCTTGGTTCATATCAATGATGAAAGGAAGGATAACCTTCAGCCTATTGGCGATTGTTTTTGTGAGAATCTTCATCAGAGTGTTACATAAACTGATAGGGCAAAAACTGGAAAATTCCATTGCTCCCACTAGTTTAGGGATGAGGACTAAAAATGTAGCATTAACTCCTTCTGGGATTTCCATGTCCTTTTGAGCCTCAATTATAGCTTCCACTACATCATTGCCTAGGATATCCCAAAAACTTCTTGAAGAAAGTTGTAGGGAAGCCATCCGGTCCTAGGGAGCTGTTACCATCCATGTCAAAAACCACCTTCTTGATTTCCTCCTTTGTGAAAGGACTAAGTAAGAATCCATTAAGATTCTTAGTTACAAGGGGTGGAATGGTAGCCAACAGAGAGTCCTCTTCTTCAATAGTCGGATTTACATCTTCTAGCAACGATTTAAAGTACTCAACCGCTTCCCTCCTTATGTCTTCCATATCTTTGGTGTTAGACCCATCGACCATCTTGATCTCCTTAATTTTCTTAGTACTCCTGTGGCGAAGAGTAGAGACATGGAAGAACTTTGTATTTCTATCACCCTCCTTTAACCAACGCAGTCTGGATTTATGCCTCCAAAAGGTTTCTTCAAATCCTACCATCGTGTGGTATTCGGCTAACAGCTCCCTCTCCTGGTTTCTCAGATCCTCTGTAAGTTGCTCTAACTTTAGCTTCTCCTGTAGTTCATTGATCTTGTCTTTTAGTTCTGCCTTTTTAACAAAAATATTGCCAAAGGAAGTTTTGTTCCACTCTCTAATGTTAGCCTTCACATTCCTTAGTTTACATGCCACTTGGGCCAGTTTTGAACCATTATACTTTTTGTCCCACCATTGGGCAACCAGATCCTTGAGATCCTGATTTTGGAACCACATAAGTTCGAATCGAAAGGGTTTGATGTATCTTTTCTTTGAGTCCTCCCCTGTTTTCCACATAATTGGGTTGTGATCAGACCCGATTCTTGGGAGTGTCGTTAATGAAGAGTCCCCAAACCTCTCCAGGCATTCTTGAGAAAGAAGAAACCTATCTAATCTGATCTGAATTTGGTTTTCCTTCAATCTTTTGTTAGACCATGTATAGGAGAATCTACGTAGGTCCACATCCATCAGCTCATGTTGCTCAACAAAATCTCTAAACTCGTAGATATTAGCAGTTATTCTTTGATAGCCCCCCAATTTATCTGTAGGATTAAGGTAGCAATTGAAATCCCCCGCCACAATCCAAGGGTAGTTGGGGACCATCTCCCTCAATTCAGCTAACTGACTCCAAAGAACCCTTCTCAGTCCTTGTCTAACTGGAGCATATACATTCGTTAAGATCCACTCTTCCTGCGTGGTTTTATCCACACATAAGAGACAAATAAACCAACTAGACATCAAAATCACTCTACTATCAATCACATTATTGTTCCACATAACCAGAAACCCTCCTGTTGTTCCAATGGCCTCTTGGCCTACTACTTCGACTTCTCGCCAAGTCCTATTCTTAAAAGGAATAACTCTACTCTCCTCCATTTTAGTTTCTTGCAGTAAAATCATATCCGGTTTGTGTTCTTGTCTAAGAGCATACAAAGCTCTTATTTTTGCAGGATTACTCCCGTGAATATTCCATGAAAGAATCTTCATTTATGGGCTTTGGATCCTCGAGCCTTTGCCCCAAATAGCAATACTGCTTGAGTGCCATCAGCCACTCCTCACTCTTCTTCTTTCTGCCTTAAGGCAGCATTGCTAGGTTTCCCTCTTCCTACCAAACCATATCCCCATACATCCGCTCTAGGCTGGGGTTCCTTGGGATTCACTTGGCTTCTAGTAACCATCTTGGATAGGTCAGTCTTGGTCTTTGGGGTAACAATCTGGCTTTCCAGGTCAACTGGTCTTTCTGACAGAGGATATGATTTCGTGCTCTTAGCTTCTTGATTAGTAGATTCTTTTTTCCCTGCTTTGGGGTTACATTGATCTTGGTGGTTCACCTCTTCCTCATGAGTATCCTTGCCTGTATTATTAGTTTCCTGCTCCTTCCTCTGATTTTTCTCCTCTAAATCCTTCTCTTGAGTCTCCTCTACCTCAGATTCCACTTCTTGGCTATCCATCTGATCTCCCTTCAGATGATTTAATGCATCAAAATTGTTCTCCACTGGGATGTTGATCTCCTTGGAATTTCTTCCCATAAATTCCTCTACAGTACATGGGACCACTTCCATCGAGCCTCCATAGGCCTCCCGTATTACCCAATCAAACTTACTTGCCCCAGGGCATTGATCTATGGGGTTCTTTCCTTTGTGATTTGGCTCTGAGGCTTGTTGTATCATCTTAGAAGCAGGATGAGCTTGAGGGTTCCCATCAAAGGGACCAGCTCCCCTGTGAGAGGGTTTCGGGGCATAGGTTTTTTTGGGAGGAGGGTTATAACGTTGCCTCTTGCTTACAATAGGGCGAACAGGGTCTCTACTATTCGGATTTTGAGCTCCACGTCCTTGAGGCCCATGTTGGGTAGGAATGGAGATCTGCAGGGGAGGGATATTAATCTGGGTTTGAGGAGCAGTATTTTGGAGTGGGGGCTGGTTCTTGGAAATGCAGTGGATACCCTGGTGCCCTACCTTCCCGCAAACACTACACTTAAAAGACATATTTTCATATTCAAAGACTTGAGTATGAAGGCCAAACATAGACGACAATATAATGTATTTAGGGAGCTCTTTACTCAGGTCCGCCAACACACACATGCGAGCAGAAAGGAGTCTTGTTTTTCTCAAGGTTGCAGGATCAATAGCTATTAGTTCTCCAATCTCTGTAGCTATCCTAGCCAAGATTTGTTCATTCCAAAAAAGCAAAGGTAATCCCGGCATCTTAACCCAAATAGGAGCCAAATCCAGCACCTGAGTCTGGGGGTTGAAATCGGGGGACCAACGCTTCAGATACAAGCCCCTTTTCTGAAAAAACCAAGGACCTCCTTGGAGAGTCCCTTCCATGTCTTGTTCACATTGAAATGTCACCAAAAGAAAACTCTTGGTTAAAGCCTTAATCATCATACCGGCCCTTGGCTGCCATTTTTGGCCGGCCCATCTCCTTATGACTTCCAAGTTTGGCCTCACCCCCATAAATTTAGCCACCAGAGATGTTCTGCCCTCCATAGCCACATGCTGAGCTAAGGTATCCGGGATGTGCAACCTACCATTGACAGATTTTAGATTAAAACAAGAGTCGGATAATTTTTGCTTATCGCAAAGAGCATTAAGATATGAAGGTCTCCAATTGCCAGGTTTCTCTTTGTCTCCTTCCTGGGTCTTCCTTTGATCCTGACACACAGAGTCCTGGTCCCCCTCAGAGATATCTTCAACCGCATCCGCCCAACGCCCTTGGAGCGGTTCCAATAGAACTTCCTTGTCCACATCCTCCGCCTGGGGCCCTGCTATCTCACCAAAGCCCCCACCTGCCGCGTCTGCTGATATGCCCTCCGAAGCCCCACACCTAGGGTTTGTTGCCCCTAGACCTCCCGCTCGCCCTCCTTGCTGCTCCATCCGTTTGCTGCCTCCAAAATTTGCCATTTTTTTTTTTTTTAGGGCCAAAATTTTTGCGGCCGCTACAGTGCACGGGCTGCTTCAGTGGCGGCTGTGAGATTACAAAACTTGCACTTCCTCTATGAAGAACTCTTACCAGCATCAAGGGTCTTATTCTTACCCCTAATATTCCATGATAATGTTTTCATTATCACTTTTATTTTTATTAGTAGGCTTAGCCCACTTCTTGTTAACACCTATGATATTTGTTTTTTGTTTCCTAGATTGATATTCCTAGAGTTTCATTTTCTCCTTGTTCCTGCTTTAAGTGCCTTCGTCTCCTTTTCAACAACACTTTCATCTTCATCAATCTCTTCTATTTTCCATATTATTCATAATGAGATGTATTTTCTAAATAATTATTTTGCCTTAGAGAACTTGAAATGCAAGGAATAGTCTCACAAACACTTATTTATGTTTCCCCATAAACCCTAAAGTACAAGGATGATCCTCTAAAGTAATTACTTTTTATGTTGCTCTAGAAATCCATTTCCATGGATATCCTCCATACAGATTTCTTTAGTATGTTGCTCTTAAAACCCTGAAGTGTAAGGGATGAATTTGATAGTACTTTCATTTGTATTGCAAGGAGAGAACTTTATACCACTTGAGAAAAATGAAGATGATTAACCTAGATTAACCTTGGCCTCCATCACCTCATTTGCTTTAACCTTTGCCTCCCCATATTCTAGCACACATTTAACTCCTAAATTTGAATTTGAACATTGTACTTCTTCAACCCTTTTGTCATTTTTCCTTCTAATGGTTGATTCAAGTAAATTGTAATGGCCTTCACCATTTGATGATGTAGAGCAGCTTTTTTTCCACTTTCTTGGGAGTGGAAAATCCTTTCTTTGACCCAACTTCTATCATAATATGATTTGCTTGCTTCATATTGAATTTCGTCTCATGCCCAAAATTTTCCATCTTTTCTCCATTGTTTTCACTTTTCAATCTTTTGCCATGTATCCAATCTCATAACATTTATGAGATCAAAAGACAACATTTTCATAATCCACTTATTTATACCATTCTCTTGATTCAAATTTAATCCTAATGGATTGTGGCAACGGTTTTAGAATATTCATGATAATACATATTGGGGTGTGTACATAATGTCTTCACTCCTTAGTAGTCGGTCCCTCTTGGATGAACTCCACTAAAGTATTGTCAATATTCTTTAGAACCTCATTGATAAATTGATATGGAAATCTAAAAATCCCAATCCACATTGGCCTTCTAATAGTCTTTGTCTCCACAAAGACATTCTCACTCCATGGTTTTAAATATAATACATCTCTCCACCTAAACTATGGCCACCATATCCCTAGTTTTTTAAATGATGAAAATGATGAAAAAAAATCCTTTTGGAAGAAAAGTGACAAAGCAATTCGAATTCAATCCCCACTTCCACTTGATCCAATTTTGAATCATTTAAAAACTTGACCCTTATATGTGGAATTTATATATTAACCCTTTACTTTTAAGCAACATCATATCATGCTCAATCATCTCATGTGGAATTTATATATTAACCCTTTACTTTTAAGCAACATCATATCATGCTCAATCATCTCATCAGTCACTTTCATTGTAACATTTGCTACTTGGATGGGGTTTGCCATAGATTTGTTCTTACTCATGTCTTTGACTATGGCATCCATACTTCCAACTAGGGCATCCTTACTTCTAACTATAACTTTCAAAAAAAAATCTTGACATGCTACCTAGATTCTCTTCACAAGAATGCTTTAATTTTTTAAATTCCCTTAATATCTAAAACAAGAAAAAATGATATTCATTCCTTGCTTGCATTTTACTTTCTTGCTACATTCGCAGCACGCACTTTCTTAAAAAAAAAAAAAAATAGACTCATTCCCCACTTATACTAGCTCAATTCATTGATTTACTGATAAAATCTTATTTTTTATAAAATATAAATTATACCATATTAGATTTAATATATTTCTTGGAAGACAATTTAAAAACTCATGTCCACAAACTATTCTTTTATAAATTTTTACTTGTAAAGCAGAAAGAATTTTATTTAAATTTTATATGCATTATTTGAGTTTCAAGGAAAAAGTATACTTAAATTATTTGTTTTTTAATACATCTTACCTTGATTTGAACCTAAATTCTTGAATGAAAGGTTTTGATTTAAATATAAATTTTTGAATGAAAGACCAAAACCATACTATTGTAGTGCCCCACAAAAATATAACCTATTAATTAATTACATTCTCCATACTTTCTTTTCTTTTCTTTTCTTTTGGGTACATAGGAGAGTTGGTTACAATTTTTAGTAGTTGACAAGCCCAGGGTTCAAACCATAGGGGTTGCTCCCAACTAGTCTATTCGTATCGTTGTTGTCATTGACCCAGTATGAGATGGAGACCACCAGTTGCTCAAGGTTCGTACCGTCGTCGTCATTTGGCATGCTCTTAAAGGATTCAAATCAAACTACTTCCTTTGCAAATGGCACCCCCAAGGTTTAAACCTAGGTCTCTTCTTAGTAAATACCTGGCTAAACAAACACATACCAATCCACCTAACCCCCAAGGTTTAAACCCAAGTCTCTTCTTGGTAAGTGTTTGACCAAACAAGCACTTACCAATCCACCTAGACCTTGGGAGCCAAAACCTTTGTTAAGGAAAATCATTCACCTTACCACATAGGACTAGGACTTCCTGTTCCACGGGACCTGTCCCATCCAGGTGCACCCCTAAAGGTTAAACAGGGTTCTTTTTGTATCCAATGCAAGTCCGCCAAGCTTAAACCTTAAACCTCCTTTAAAGAATTAAAACTTACCTTTAAAAAACTTACCAATAAAATACTTAATACAAATTATTCTCCATACTTCAAATCATAGTATAAACTTCATTACGAGACCACTTGCAACCACTTTAAAAAGTGAAAATAAAGTAAAACTACTTTTTGATACAATGAAAGCATTCACCTATATTGAATTATCTCTGTAAAATGATTGGGTTCACCGGACGCGTGAGGAATTCCCGTGACCTCAATTGTTTAAAAAAAAAAATTGGATATCAATGGAAGTGTGAGACGTCTAATTCTAGAGATCCATTAACTCGAATCCAGCCTTCGTTTGAGCCCGAACCAATTCACCAGCACCACAATAAATGCCATTGATGAATTATGCATGTCAATGGAATTCCTGGAGGGGTCTTCTTTGACCAACAGAGAGCCAAGAATGCTGGACATGGATGGAAACCATATCAGAACAGCCCATAGGTACCTATGGTGCTACTCACTTCGTTATATCCACCTTCCATTATGAAAATAATGCACATTTCCAAAAAAAAAAAACCTAGGGTATTATATACATTGGTTTGTTGTTGAATTTTTATCTTAAATATTTATATTCGAATTATTGAGGTAGTACATTTTAGAAAAAAAAAATTAATATATATTTTATTTTAATTATATAAAAAATTAATTATGTTTTCATTATATTTTATTATGTGAATATAGTTTTTATATATATAAACAAATTTAAAAAATTACCACTATACCTCACCCATTTCACTATACTTTTACTCCGACTAAATGACCTTAAAAAAATTGAAAAAATATACTACCTCCTCGCTGCCAATTTACAAACAGAAAACTACAATGCTGGACTTGTTTTCTACTCACTCCAAAGTAGATTTATGGGATTTAACTGATATGCCGAGACAGCATTTACAGCAAAGATAATAGAATAGATCTTTAAAGAGTAATGGACTAGAGAGTTATAAAATATTATTTATATTGTGTGTCACGCTTGGTCATGAACGTCCCTCGAAGGCCCACCAATTCTTATGTTACATTGAAACTAAATAATCATTTGGCATGCAAAGACGTGTATTTGATTTAAATCTGTTAGAGAAATCTAATTATAGTTTTAGATTTGGTTAAAATTTTAAAATAAAAAAATAATAATGATTATTATAATAATTAATGTTATTGTATATTATATTAAAAAATAAATAGTTTTTAATAAAAATAATTTTTATGTAAAATATTTTCTTATTAATTATATTCAAAATCTTGTGAATTTAAAAAACACGTAATTTACAATTTAAAAATATATTTATTACTTTACATTTGAGAAAGAAAAATATTTAATTAATATACATGTGTCAACCTATATTAATATCTATCTATTAAAACACTATCTAATATCTTTTTGTGAATATCGTGATATACACACAGCATTTTGAAACAACCTAAACGGTATCTAATATCTTTTTGTGAATCTCTTTGATATACAAAGAGCATAGAGGACGATTTAAAAACATATTTATTACTTTATATCTCTTCAAGAGGAAACAATAACATTTAATTAATATTTGTCTAGAATTATTGCGTATTTTTGCATTGCTTAGACTGTAGTTTACCAAAAAGAGATTTAGGGTATGTGTTTTTTTTTTTCATTTGATAAGATGATTACAGTCACACTATTTTTAGTAGTTGGTAAGCTTAGGGTTTAAACCACAGGAGCTGCATCCACCAAACCTATTTTACCGTTGTTTTGTAGTCCAACGTGAAATGGACCATCGGGTGCTCGGGATTCATACCATCATTATCAATTTGACACGCACTTAAAGGATTTGGATCAGACTACTACCTTTGCAACAAGCTTCTCCAAGGTTTGAACCTAGGTCTCTTCTTAGTAAGTGCTCAACCAGGCTAACACTTACCAATCCACCTAGTCCTATTACAAAGGTTGTAGTCTAATCTGAATCTTCTGAGTGCAACCAAACCAACGACAGTATGAATCCTGAGCAACCGGTAGTTTCTTCACGTCGGGTCAACAACAACAAGGTGGTATAAGCTTGTTAAAGCAATCTTTATGGTTTGAACCCTGCACTTGACAATTACTAAAAATAGTGTGGATGTAAC
The DNA here is from genome assembly GCA_028583015.1 of Wollemia nobilis. NCBI lineage: Eukaryota > Viridiplantae > Streptophyta > Pinopsida > Araucariales > Araucariaceae > Wollemia > Wollemia nobilis. The sequence continues at coordinate 33,405,972 of JAQPPZ010015824.1, forward strand.
CAACTCCCTTATGTATAAATTTTTTTTGTACATACCATTCTTTAAAACACAACCTAAATAGTATTTAATATTATTAAAATTTAAAATAAAATAAAGGTTGTATTTATCTCACACTTATATATCACTAGTACTTATGAATTATAATTTTTTCCAGTTATTATATAATTAGTTGAAATTGACTACTAACAATAAGATGAATTATAATTAGTTATTATAATTTTTTCCATTTATTTAAGTTGGGATAATGCTTTTAAAAAAGGAGAGGAATGTAGTGCCTTTGTGAAAATAAAATCCCTAAGTCTAGTATGATATTCATTGATCAATGGAGACGAATATTTAATTTAAAAATATATATATTCACACGCTTATTTTCCTACAAGGTATTTTGTTGATCAATAAAGCACAACCCAAGCACAATTCTTAAGCACAAATTGGACAACTGGATAGAAGGCAAATTGATTGGAATTACTCATAATTGCCGTATATTCTTTGGTATGTAATTTAGCTTTTCCCTTAGTGGTCTTTCCTGAATAAGTGATGTAACACTAGCCGGTGAAGGGTGCTATCCAACCCTGAAATTGTTACAACCAAAATGTAATTCTTATAACTTGATAATGCATTTACACACAATAAAATTGAAATGTCGGTTAGTAAGGATTCAGGCAAAATTGAAATATGTATCTGGTTTCTGTATAGATATCCACGCAAATATGCAAAGAATAAACAACTCACCTTCATATAAAATATGCAAAGAATAAACAACTCTACATAGTGGAAAATTTGGAAGTTATTGAGCAAGTAAAAGTTTTTTTATTTATCCTTTTTCTGGTGCTTTCAACGTCGTAAAAGGTTTAAAATTATTGTGGCATGGTGGTTATAGGAGCAGACTGCGGGAAGAACTATGTGGCGTATTTCAATGCGGACAGCGCATAATACTGTAGCAGCCATAAAAAGACGGACAACCTGCCCAAAATCGTAGCGGTTACCGATTCCATCATATAAATAAAAAAATAAAAAATATATACTATGGAGTGGGATGAATGAGATTATGCTAAGGGAGAGCACAATCACTTTCATATAGAATAAGGTCATCACAAAAGGTCATCACAAAGGGTCAAGACAAGGAACAACTTAAATGAAATTTTGCTATAGTTGTATGTACATTGTCTCGATGTTAAAAAGTACTTACAACCTACCTTTGAAGCCATCAACTTGCATGCATAGAACAATTAAAGATATTGACACAAAGAAAGAGAACACAAAACCCAAGCTTAACATTTTCTGCATTCTCTTCACCAAATGGTTCTGCACTATGATACGGTTTTAAAAAATTAATTGATCCAATGATTAAAGGTTTAAGATGGGTGTTTGAAACTCGAAAAAAAAAATTTCTATTTGGATGATTACTTGGTGTGATTAAAAACCATTCAATCTTAGATCCAATTTTGAAACCATGGATGAGATTACTTCAAAACAAATATGGTGACAGGGTTTCAAACATTTTGTACAAGGATCAGGAAGGAAGATACAAACCACTCAATCTAGATCTAATTTTGAAACCATAGATGAGATTACTTCAAAACAAATATGGTGATAGGGTTTCAAACATTTTGTACGAGGATCAGGAAGAAAGATACAAATGGAAAGAAGTTATTTTTACAAGTATACAAAACATTGATGTTAGGAGCCAGTTGAGTAGAAAGATAACAGTGATTATTCTGAAGGGAGACAAGGATAAGTTGATTTGGGAGTTGAATAGCTCAGAAGAATACACAAGAAGTGGATATAATGTAAAGCACCAACAAAATTGGAATATTGCAAGAATATGGAGAGGTGTTTGGGATAGTGTAAGTATTTTTAAAGTCAAAATGTTTGTTTGGCTAGTAGGTCATAGAAGAATTTTATCCTAGGATAACATAATTAAAAGGGGTTTTCATGGCCCCTCACAATGTGTTCTTTGTAAAAATGAAGATGAGAGTATAGACCATCTCTTGGGATACTGCTCAATAGTCTAGGAACTATGGCAATGAATTCTTAGTATGATGGCAGAATTGAAAAATGGTTAAAGCAATGGCAGAGCACTTTTAAAAGTGAGGCTTTACAAACAATATTGTTTGTATCAAAAGATACAATACTTTGGATTGTATGGCTAGAGCGGACTAGAAGAATATTTAAAAGAAAAGAAAGCAGTTTAGAGGTAATGAAAAGGAAGGTTTGTTTAGCCATAGAGACGTCTAAACCAACCATATCAACTCACCCACTACCTAATCTAAAAGCAGAGAGCCTTGATAGATGGAGTAGTCATCAAATGGAATTATAGTGTTGCGTATAGGAGAAACAAAAAGAAGGCAAAGAATATAAAGTGGAAACCACCTGATGTGAAGTTGGTCAAATTGAATTTTGATGAAATATATAAAGGAAATCCAGGACCAGCAAGAGGAGGAATAATTAGAAATAATAGACGAGATTTTGTCTCATTACGCTTTCAATAGTGGATTTAAGACAAATAATGAAGTTGAAGCTTGGGCAGCTTTGGAAGGATTAAAAATATGCAAACAAATGAAATGGAACAGAGTGTGGATGGAAGGTGATTCACTCATAGTAATAAATGCAATTTTGAAAAAAGCAAAGGCTCCCTGGAACATACAAGAGATAATTGTGGAAATTCATGACCTTGCTATAGAGTTTGAAGAAATCAGGTTTACACATACGTTAAGAGAAGGAAACAAAATGTGCAGATTGGCTTAGCCAATAAGATGGGTGTTGGGAACTGGAAAAAAAAAATTCTATTTGGATGATTACTTGGTGTGATAAAAAAACCACTCAAAAAACCAATTTTGAAACCATGGATGAGATTACTTCAAAAAATCAGGTTTACACATATATTAAGGGAAGGGAAAAAACGTGCAGATAGGCTTAGCCAATAAAAGGGGTTTAATTGAGGATCATGAAGTTAAATTCTCCTTTCCATGGTTAGAGGAAGTTTAGTTGAAGCTGACAAGAAAATGTTGACTGCCTGAATCAAATAATGATTAAGATTCACATTAATGTTTTCCATTGTAAATATTTGCTTTATTTTATAACATTAATGTGTTTTCATATAAACTATTTATTATAATTTTGTGGTTGCACTTGTGCTTCAAGAAGGAAACTAGCAATCCAAATCTAGTAAAGCAGACTATGATAGTGCGATGTTTTGGAAATATTTTTCTACTAAGATGCAATGCATATATAGTAGAGGTGAAGTTTTTGTTGTGAAGGCTGTCGTAGGAAAATGTCAAAAAGGATGCTGAATTCTGGAATATTTGATTTCACACCTAAAAATTGAAAATCAAGAATTCAGACAATGTATAATGATGGTTTCTAGCTATAGCAACTCAATTGAGATTTGAATTTGATTGTAAACTCTCAAGCTCTAAAGAAGAGAGTTGTGATTTGTCAAGAGTAGGGGACCCGAGTACAACCCCTTATCTCCAGCCAAAAAAAGAAAGAGAACACGAAAGTTAAATTTGGACAGTGATTCATGAGCTACTACTATGAGATAATTCACAAATTGAAAGTGGCCAGTCAGAAGCTACCTTTTGCCTACAACATAGGCAAATCATCTTAACAGCATTATAAGTAAATTTAACAATCCATATCCATTGATTTCATGGTTTGAAGTTTACCTGTTGCAATCACTATTTTGCTTCAATAAATCAAGCATTATTGGTGATGTGACCTGGGTTCAATCCCCATGGTGGAAGTGTATAAAAAGTATTACTCAAAAAAATAAATAAATAAATAAATCAAAAATGAGATTTTATAATGCATATGCAAATTTAAATTTTTCACTTTCCATGTTATATCACATAAGCCTAAAAAAATCAGACTCTGTATATCATCACAAACCTGATTCAGCAAACTCCATAAAAAACTAGAACTTTTACTTTCCAATTGCAGTCGAGATATAGACATCAAATACTCTTGGTGAATATTTAACACATTGTATTGGAAAGTGAATTTTTATCTATTATGAATGGATACTTGTTTTTCCCAGGGACCACAATCACTACCGTTTTCTAAAATATTGTTTTTGTATTATTCTCCTAGTAAGCTAGCTTCTTTAACTTTCCAGATACCTGCGTAAAGACTTGGACAATAATCCTAGAAAAAGATCCTGATCCTGATCCTATGTTATTTATTCAATTTCTGAACAAAGCCCAAGCCTCGTACAGTACAGTAAAATGATAGGAAGCAACAATACATCAGACCAGTCACCAAAGGTTTCATAATTTCTCTCATGTTCAATGCCTAGACGATCCTCTATAAAATCAACTCACTCAAAATACACCTGCACTACACCAAAATTGTTACTCCGTGAGCCACTGGGCATTTGGGGGGGGACAAAGAAACTATAAATCCACAACCTTAATCAAATTTCTGTGTACCAGACTATCAATGAAGCAGAGACTGTATAGCTGCAAGAGCATCACCCTTATGCTCCCTGAGTGTCCTTTCTGCTACTTTCCTGTCCAACTGGAACCACACACCACAGCTTAATTCAAATACATCTCACCTTATACACAATTAAGTAAAAGAAATCCCATGAAACCCTCAATACAAAAAGCCTAATAGATGCAAGGTAATGGAACAAACCTCAAGCTCATTGGCAATTATGTCCACGTCAGATGAGTCAATTTTAACAGCTGCCAATTCTTTCTCTCTACAAGAACCATACCAAGTTGTTTATTTCCATAAAAGAGACTGTAAATGCAAGTTTAAAATAATTACTAATTGACCACTAAGATGCTTCAACCAGCATAGTCTCATATCATTTTTGAACAAGTTCAAGTCACTTTCAAGATTCTACATACAGCCAGATGGATAGTGTTTACTTAACAGCAAGTTTAGATTGAATTGGCTGAATAACAGAAATGGCATACCCAGTTAAAAAAAATGGCATCCCACTAACAAAGAAAAAATATGCTTTGGATGAGCAATTGCATAGTTTCTAGATCATTATTGTTCATAAACACAAGAATATTTCATCTCATCCTAAACCCTTTCTTCTCAAACGGAAACATTATTGTCACTGATGTTTCCAGGTCAGGTCATCCTATGGTCATATCTAGCAGATTAATTGTATTTACAACACCAAAAAAAATTAAGATCCTTTGGTACGAAGAGAAGTAAAATTGTGAAAATCATTTTCTCTACCCTTTCAAGAAGAATTTTACAAGATTTTCTCCGTGAGTGTTGGAAGGAATTCACATATTTTAGGTAAAGACGGCATTGACTGCTTGGTTGTACTGTGAAGAGAAGGATTTAAAGTGATCCATGCAAATATTTATCATTGCATCATTACACTTGAGTCTTAACTACAGCAATTTGTACTTGGGGCATGCCAGGATGTCTATGAGTATCAATTTGGCTACTACACCGATTCCTCTGGAAACAAGGTGTAAGGTTATGGGAACAGCCTCTGGACTATGAAAATATACCCCTTTGTTGTCCAGTATGCCATCAACTTCGGAATTCGGACAGATAGAATCAGCAATAGAAAACAGCTTGAAGAAATCACAGAAGGCCAAGTCAATCTCAAACCAGACCAGCTGAGATGCTTAACTCAAGGAAAAGTCATCCCCAAAAAAATATACACTTTTGAACTTTAGACACTCTAGAAGCTCTATATCTGCCAGATAGTAATTTTAAGAAATAAATAAATATGAAAGAGTGTGAATGAATAAATAAATTCTAATATCCAGATTCTCCTCCTCTCCACACAAAACAAAAAGCTCATCCCCAGGGCAGGAAAAATCTCCCACACTCAAAGGAACTCGAGGAGCAAAGAACAGATGATTGGCAAAAAAAACACCCACAAACGTAAAGCAAAGAGAAAAGAGGGAGCCTCTACCTTAATAGAAATTAAGAAGCTGGACAAGAAGAACAAATAATCTAGTAATGATTTCACTGAAACCCCCATACCTGCACTCCCTGCAAAACAAATCAGCTGAAGCATAGTTAGAAAACTCGCCGCTATCTCCCACTTTCTCACAAAAATTGCAGGCAGCAAGATTTTTTTTTTTTGGTTTTCTCGGCACCGAGAAAACCACCAAATCATGGCAATAATTGGCACGATTTCTTATGATAAACTCACCGATCCGCGCATGGTCACCAAAAACGGGCAATTTTTTTTTAAGGCCATTCTGCTTTATTTATTCACTTTTTCTTCTCTCCAGCTGTGTGGACATTATTCTCAGAGGTCAAAACACTGAATCTAAACCATTTTTTCGAGATCATATCAGAGATTTTACACTGTTTAAAGGAGATTTCAATCATCTTCTACAGATTTCAGAGTTTTTTTTTTTTTTTTTTTTTTTGGGAGGGTGGGGAGGTAAAAACTAGGGGGTTTTCTTTATCCAATTTTTCTTTTTATTTGTTTTTCCTCAAGCATGTAGGCTAGGCCCTAGGGCATTAGATTAGTTACTTATTTCTCTTCTTTTTCCCTCCCCTTTGGAAAAATAGATGGATTCTTTGGGTGAGGTCCATGGAACCATCGCGGGCAGCAATGATCCTCCTTCAAGTGCAACCCAACCGACTCCTTCAAGTGCAGCCCCAAGTCCAAGCCCAAGTCCAAGAAGAGACCCAATGTGGAAGCTTGGGATTAAGGGCAACTTGCTGAATCAAGTGTTTTGTAAACACTAAGGCAAAGACATGCAAGGAGGCATCCATCGCCTCAAATACTATATGCTTGGGCAACTAGGGCATGATGTGGGACCCTGCCCTAGAGCAGATGATTTGATTAAAATTAAGGTGAAGGCTTGGTTGTGTAGCAAAGAGGCCAAAAAAATAGAACACAAAAGGACGAGCTGCAGTGGGACATGGAGTGGAGGGTTTTGGGCCTCTTTTTATGGGGATGAGGCTGAATTAAAGGATGTTCATGCTACGGCCAAAGAATTTTTTCTTAGCCTTTGCATCCCACGAGGTAGTGGGAGTGGAAGGAGTGTGACCGCTGGGCAAGGCTCCAACACAAGACAAAGCATACTTCATAATACTGCATGGGGGTGGGACAAGGAGAAGGATGTAAGGACAGTTGCAGCCAATTTTTGGTACTACTGCAACATTCCCTTCAATTGCGCAAACAGACCCTATTAAGAAGCCCTAGTGAGGACAATGAGCAAGCCTGGAAAAGTGGTCAAGCCACCTTCTGCAAAAGATTTCAAGGAACCATTGTTGGAGTGTGTCATGAACATACGTGCTCTTGAAGAACAGCGAAAAAGACATGGAGGACAGGGAGCTGCAACATTCTTTCTGATGGATGGACAGATGTAAGAAACTGCACACTGCTGAACTTCATCGTGGCTCCAGGTGGATCCAAGGTCTCCTTTCAGTTGGTACCTCCTTCATTGCGCTTTGATAGATAATCTCATATACCCTAGCCCCTCACTATCTTCCTGAAACCGGTTGATGCCTCACGAGAGGTGAAGAATGCACAAATGTTACTCAAATTTGTTGGAGGTCATGCTAGAAAAAGGAGCAGAGAATGTTTGGCCAAGTAGTGACGAGAAATGCAACAACATTTGTATCTGTGGGTAGATTTCTCAAGAAGTACCCCTCTATTTTTTGGAGACCATGCCACTGCCCATTGCATTGACCTCATGCTTGAAGGCATTGGTAAAATGACATGGGTGAAGATTGTAGTAGAAGAGGCGAAGAAAATTACACGGTTTATATATAACCACACATGGGTGCTTAGCTTGATGAGGAAGTATAATGATAGGAGTAACATTCTTTGCTCAGGGATCACTCAATTTGCCTCCAACTTCATCACCTTGCAGAGCCTTCTAACCATAGTAGAGAAACTTAGACTCGACAAGGCCAATTTTTGACTCGAACTTAGACTTGGCAAAAGAACTCAAAAAAACTTGACAAATACTCGACAAAAAAAAAGGAAGAAAATGCAAATTTTCATTGGGCAAAAGTTATTTTTCATACATATCACAATTCATTAACATTATACAAATTCGAAAATAATATTGTAAGCGATACAACCTGAAACTACACATGAAAGTAACAAAAAACACATCAATTTAACTGTTGGGTGGTTGTTAGATTCAGTCTGAGAGCATCTAAAAGTCCTTTTGTTATCATTTAACATGTTTATTTGTAATTATTTTCTCCTAATGAGTATGTAGTGTTTGTAGATGATTCTAGCATCATTTTGTGCGGAATTTGAAGAGCTTTGAAATGAATGGTCATATGAAAGAATCCTAGCAATATTGAGGGGGATACATCCATGTGAAGACAACCATCCGGAACAAGGGCAACGTTAGGGTAAATTTTTCCAAAAAAAAATCTCATCTTTTAGGAGCCATATCTTTGCAAAAATTTGTCCATTACAGATGATTCTTGGAACAATTTGTGCAAAATTTGAAGAGCTTTAAAATGAGTGGTATTATGAAGGAATCCGAACAATATTGAGGGAGATACAACCCTGTGAAGTCAATCATCCGAAACAAGGGCAATGATGATTTTTCAAGTCATAGGAAATTGAAATTGTAGATATCAATCAGCCAAGGTTTGGATGATGAGAGGAGCAATGAAGGGATAGGTCATCAGCAAGGCAGGACATTCATTTTCTTCAAAGTTTTGCATGCAAATTATTGTAGGTTTATTTTCAAATAATATAATCGCTATAAGATATACTGGTAAATTTTAGTAGATATTGAGTTATAGTGTCCTTTCCATGGACGCTAAATCCTTAGAATCATCCCTAGTAGTAGAGGTTAGGAAGCACCTCACAAAACAACAATCCTCGTTGCTCAAAGATAAGGCAATCATTGGTAAATTTAATGGATCTTGACCAAAGGCTTCGGCTTTGAGAAATGGAGTGATAGGATATGGAAGTCTCCAAGAGTGAGTCTATCGTTTCTTCCAAAGGTTTCTTCCTAGCTGTTTTATGTTCCAAGGAGGAAAGAGATAGAATCCTGAAAAGGGGTCCTTGGTTTATGGGAAGAGCAGGGTTCTTCCTTACCCATAGGTTTGAAGGCTTTGCACCTAAAAACGTAAATCTATCCCTAGTACCAATCTAGGTCAAGATGTATGGTTTGCCCATTGAATTCTAGGAAATGGATACCTTCAAGGCAATAGGCAACACTTTGGGAGAATTCTTTGAGATTTCAAAAACTACAAAAGATGGAGTCTTGGCTATTTATGTCTGGATATTGGTCATGATTGATATCAGTAAACCTTTAGCAGAATCAATCATTCTTATGTATGGGGGTAAGTTGTGGACCTAAACCATGGATTATGAAAATATATCTTTCAAATGTAGAAGATGTCATGAGGTGGGCCATATTGAGAGATCATGCCCTAAGAAGAGTCCAGTAGAAACATATGTAGAAAACTACAAGAGAAACTTACAAATGGATATAGATGAGAATGGTTTTCAATTTCCATAGGTCCAGACAGATAAAAATAAATAAACAGTGGAGACCAGTAAGGATATTGGAAGAAACACCAATTCTTGTCAGGCTTTAGAATATGAAGAAAGTACAACAAGATCAAAATATTAACAAGGAACCATCTACTCAGTCTGAACCTGATTTAGGGACGAACATTCATAATGAACCTTAGGAATGTGGCTCATCAGATTTTGAAAACTCTCTTAAAGTACCATGCACCATTCATGAGAAGGAAAGTGGTAGAGAAAACGTAGTGTTAGATGTTAATACCTTTACCATTAACAAGGAAATACCAGAAAATGAGTAGGATAAGTCAAAAGCTTCCTTAGCACAACCAGGAGAGGATATATCTAATGAAAAGGAAAGTTGTGAAAAAATATTGAGGAATAGAATAATAATATTGGCAACACAAAAAGAGGAAAAACTTCAAATTATTAAGCAAGGGCCAGGGAAGCAAGAGCAAACATAGAGAAAGGAACACAATCTAAGTTAATTGAACTTCTCTTTACCAAATAGAAAAATGATTTTCACATGAGCGACCAGCAGCCCCTAATGAGATATAATTACAATCTCATGGAATATAAGGGGTGTTAATGCCCCCTCAAAGCAAGAGGTGTATCAGAGACCTCTGTTTAAGTAATAAGCCTGATGTTTTTTGTATATAGGAAACTAAAATGAAAAAGGAAGAAGTTTCCAAAACTATGAAAGCAGTATGGTCAAGATAATAATGGGATGTCGTGGATTCAGAAGCGGCTGGGGGAATTCTAACATATTGAAATCCAGTTAGAACCTCTTGTGAAATCATTAATAAAACTAGGCATTGGATAGCCTAATTATTCACATGCTACTTTGCAGATATTCGTTTCATCCTTATCAATGTCTATGGACCTACAACTCAGTCAAGCAGATCAAAATATGGAGTGGGATTGAAGCCTTTATGAGAAGTAAAGACCAAGAAACCCAATTCATGATCATAGGAGATTTAAATTCCATAACCAAGTTGGATGAAAAACTTGAGGGAATTAGAAAAATGACCCATGACATATTTCTCAACTTTCATTCAAAACAATAATCTATAGGAGGTTGAGTTTGAAGAGAACAGCTATACATGGACCAACAGCAAGATAGGCCCGAACTTCATAGCAAAAAAATTGGACAGATGCATACTCTCATATCATTGGCTAGATGAAGGGACTTGTGCTAAAATTAATACCTTGACACAGATTTGTTCATATCATTGGCCAATAAAAGTTAAAATGTTGGTAAGTGAATTCAGAAAAAAAATCATATTTGAAATATAACCAAATGTGGAAGACCATCGTCAATTTGTTTAAGTAATAAGCCTGATGTTTTTTGTATATAGGAAACTAAAATGAAAAAGGAAGAAGTTTCCAAAACTATGAAAGCAGTATGGGCAAGATAAGAATGGGATGTTGTGGATTCAGGAGGGGAATTCTAACATATTGGAATCCAATTAGAACCTCTTGTGAAACCATTAATAAAACTAGGCATTGGATAGCCTCGTTATTCACATGCTACTTTGCAGATATTTGTTTCATCCTTATCAATGTCTATGGACCTACAACTCAGTCAAGCAGATCAAAATATGGAGTGGGATTGAAGCCTTTATGAGAAGTAAAGACAAGAAACCCGATTCATGATGATAGGAGATTTTAATTCCATAACCAAGTTGGATGAAATACTTGAGGGAATTAGGAAAAAAACCCAAAGTATGACAGATTTCTCAACTTTCATTCAAAACAATAATCTATAGGAGGTTGAGTTTGAAGAGGACAGCTATACATGGACCAACAACAAGATAGGCCAAAACTTGATAGCAAAAAAATTGGACAAATGCATACTCTCATATCATTGGCTAGATGAAGGGACTTGTGCTAAAATTAATACCTTCACAAAAATTTGTTCATATCACTGGCCAATAAAAGTTAAAATGTTGGTAAGTGAATTAAAAAAAAATTCATATTTGAAATATGAGCAAATATGGAAGACCATCCTCAATTTGTTGATATGATAGCGCAAACACGGATTTCTTCAAAAAAACATTGGGTTGAAAACACTTTCAAAACAAATTACATCAAAGACATCTAGATTAAAAGAATGGAACAAAAACACGTTCGGAAACATTTAAGTAGAACTAAAAGCGAAACTTTCAAAATTCCAAAAAGATGAGCACAATAATCCAAGCTCGAAGGAAAGGGAGCAATATTATATTTTGAATAAGCGAAATTTTGGAGATTAAAATGGTGAAGAGGGAGAGATATATGAAGAGAGATAGGAAGAGGAGGAGGAGCCACTAAGGTGGCGAGTACATCGTCGAGTAGATGAGGGAGCAGGTCAATCAAGGACAACAATTGAGGAGGGGCCAACAACAAATTTTGAGGGCGGTAGAGAGCAAATTTTGATGATAGCATGGAGTGGGGTGAGATGATGGATGCAATTGAGGAGGCTGAGATGTTGAGAGAGCCTCTTTGGCAACTAGAGGCATAGATGACTACGTAGGAGGTAGCAGGATCACTAGTGAGGATGAGACAACAAGGTCGAGAGGGATGGACTCTAGGCTGAGAGGGATGGATTCCAAGGGTGACTAGATACTATGACCTCTGAGCTAGACAAGCTCTAGTTAGAGATAGAGGAGTTGTAGATAGAGAGAGACACTATTGAGAGAGAGAGATATGCTGCTAGGAGAGAGAGATGCCATGATTGTAGAGAGGGATAGACTTCAATAGGAGGTAGAGTAGGTAAGGGGTGGTAGAGACATGGCAACTACACAAGCTGAGATTGCTTGGTTGCGACATGCTAGAGATGGGTTTAGGGAAACCTATGCATTGGGAGAGGGACAAAGTGCTAGCATGTGAGGAGGTGTTGATGAGCCAAGGTTTGGCTATTCTATCATACTTGGCATCTTGGTCTTGATGCAACCATAGGAGCACACCATCAGTGGTCCTAGCAGGTACCTCATTTTATAGAGCTGATAGTGTCATTGATAGTGTCACAGATGTCAAGAGCAGCTCGATCTCAGGGTGACAAGAGGTAGCAAAGGAATAAGTGTGAGAGATTAGAGCGTAGGAGGGTAGCAGAGGGACTCCTAGTGGTCAACATCCATGAGCTACATTTTGGTGTGGTAGATTGGCCATAATTTTGTATAATAGGGTTTTTGGTGAGATGAGTATGATATATGTATGACATATATACAGATGTAACATCCCAAAAATCCATCCCACTCAAGAGAGAAATTTTTTTTGCACTCATTAGGGATATACATATCCCCACCTTGCATAAGTCATTCTATGCAAGTGTCTATTGAGGTAAGTGTCACATGATTAAGTTATCTGTCTCATCTCTACGATGAGCCAATTAACCCCTTTTAGTCCATCAAAAGGGTACGCCCATCTCTACACCATACATAAGTCTATCTATGTAGGTGCACTAAGTATATTTTAATTGTGCTATCTCAATTCCCTTCATCTCTCTCTATATTGTCACATCCCATGTCGACCCGAACCCTTGTGCTTGGCAAAGAGAAATGAAAATTAATGTAGGCATAGAAAATATTTTGAAATTTTCTAGGTATTGAAAATAGTGGTGTTTTATTTAATATTTTTGAAAAATGCATCGAAGAAAAGAAATAACATATATTTTAATAGAAAAGGGAGTTTTTATGTGAATTTAATTATTAGCGTGCTTTGCAAACTAATAAGGTGATAAAATACTTTGAGAAAAGTATTTTGGTCCTAAATGCCATTAAGGTCCATGAGGAAAAGAATTTGTACCCTCCCTATTCTAGAAAGAATTTAAAAATATATATGTCATTCAAAGTCCTCCAAAGCACTATTGGCTGCCCTTTGATGTGCATCATGTCCTCAAAGCTGCAGAATAATACTATGCCACTAAACTGCCTACATCATCATCCACATGACCTCTCCAACAGGTCATTACCTAGACTACCCTTCACCATTTGGGAAGACACCCCTGAATGCTATAAAAAGCCACCATGGGTTACCAAAAAGGAGTATGCTGGAAAATTTCTAAGGAAATATTGATAGGTAAACTTTGGCCTAGGGCGTATGCTCTTTATCTCTTTGGTAAATCAGAATCTAAACAGCCCTAAGTCTTAGAGACCTTTGGTCAAAATATTCACAAAAAAAGAACACACACAAGGAAAGGGCAAGGGGAACAAGGAGACAGAGGAAGGAAGCTGGACTTTGTAAAATTTCTAGGTCGAAGGGATTCTTCTCTTTTACCTCAGTCTTCATTATGCAATCCTTCAATTTCATAGGCCATGATATGTGTATTTCGTAAGCCATGATATATGTCGAATACAATATTTATTGCATCGCCCTTCTTAAATAGTGAATCACCTTCCTTTATTATGCTTGAGTAGTGTTATAATAGACACATACTTCCGTAACCTCAAAATTACTCGAGGAGGGGACTGATTAATCAAGGATGGGTTTGATCTATATGAACCTAGATATAATGTTGAAACTTAATTGATGGATACTTTTATGAATGGTGATTGGTTTTAGACGGCCATAGTTGGTTATGGTAATTATAGATCGAATAGATTACCGATGAGCATTCGGTAAAACACCACCTAGACTCACACCTACTCTCTATCTCTAATCCAACACCGCATCAACAGTAAACCTACAACCACCGTTCGGTGGCTAACACTTAGTAAGCATTGGAGGATATTTATTTGACATATATTTTTACCGTACTGTGCATGTGGGAACTTGTGCTTACTACCCACCGTACGATAATGGGTATTTCCAGGGAAGCTTGCTTGCAAATGTCTGTGATTACCTACAAGTAACAAGCCATAGTGTGTGCAGTAGGTTAATTTATATCTGGGATGTTCATCACATCCTTTGGCACTGAAAAGCCACTATCCTCCACTGTAAATGCAAAATATTGTTTGAATCTCGATAGTCCCCTGAGAGGAGTGATCACTCTCGATGAATGGATGAAATTTCTTGAGCCCTTTTCGTAAGTTGCCCATGCTTAATCTCGTGTGGAGAGACTATACTTTCTTTCTCTAGCTTGTCTACCGACATAGGCCAAGGGCATTTGGATGTCTCACGTATGGTTGTCATCCATACAAGCAACAACGATAAATCCCCATGGTTTCTTAAGTTAAAAAAATGGATGTTGACTCTTTTTTTATCTATCAAAAAGATCGTTCGACGTTTACCCCAATCAGCAATCGATTCCAGTGTGTAAGAGATGCATTGGTGGGAAAACCTGAGAAGGGAAATCATCTCTGTTAAACTTCATAGGAATGCAAACACCCTTTCAACGATCCTAGATGCGTAATTCCACACGGGAGCATCCTGATATAATGCATCGTTTCATAGGAGCGCGCAACCCATGACTACCTAACTATGCATGGGTGTGGCACATTGAGTAACGGTTGGTTCGTAGACCAATGAGCATAAGAGAACATATAACTTGGTCCCACATGGGATGAGGTAAATTTTACAAGGGGTATACAACAGAAAAAACCTTTCATTAAGTCTTAAACTCCCTTTGGGAAGTCAAGAGGTATATTTGATTCATAGGATGGCAATAGCATAGAGAACAACATTTGGAATTAGGAGAATTAAATCAGTAGAAGGGGGGTTTGGATTAAAGACCGGAGCGAAATCAAAAAGGAGGCAAGGATTTTTTACCAAAATATTCTAGGATCACAGGAGATTAAAGTTCTTAATGATAAATAATTGCAAGCTTACTGCAATGGTAAGGGCTTTGGCCTCTCTTTGAGAGGTCCAAGGTTCAAACCCCACTTAGTATGAGGGAGCCAAGACCCCTCATAAAAACCTGTGTAAACTCATTGAAAAAAAAGTACCTTCAATTATAACAGATAAAGACAATAGCAAACTAATGTTACTCTGGAAGAAGTTCATTCAACTCTTTTCTCTTTTGACAAGGATAAATCACGGATGCACTCTTTGCAGCATTTTATCACCATAATTGGGAAATAGTGAAGGATTCCTAATTGGTGGCAATGGAAGAGTCTAGGGTAAAACAGTACATACCTTATAAAATAATGCAACATATCTTACCTTGATTCCAAAAAAGAAGGATGCAGAATTGTTTGATTCATTCAGGCCCATAAGACTATGTAATATGGCATATAAGATAATCTCCAAAGTGATGGCAAATTGGTTAAGACCACTATTAGAAAAAATTATTAAAGAAGAGAAAGGAGAATTTGTGAAAGGGAGACAAATTCTAAACGGGATCATAGTAGCTCTTTAAGTAATACATTCAGCAACTTCTAAAAAAGAGAGAGCAATGATCTTAAAACTTGTTATGAATAAAGCCTATGATAGGGTTAAATGGGACTTTTTTTTTGCAATATTAAAAAAGTTTGGATTTGGCAAAAAATGGGTCAGATGGATTGAAGCTTGGGTCTCTATAGTATCAAATTCAGTGTTGGTCAATGGGCTAGTAACAAAATCATTTAAAGCCAAGAGAGGTCTTAGATAGGGAGATCCTTTGTCACCATATATGTTAATTATTATGGCAAAGGTATTGGGAAGGAACTTGAAGAAGGCTAACAAACACGGGCTAATAAGTGGACTTAAGGCTAGTAATAACATCGACAACATCACCCATCAATAATTTGTAGATGACACAGCCTTTTTGGGGAGGGCAGGGAAAAACAAGGACAGAGCTTTGAATAACTTATTAAAGGAATATGAAAGAGCATCTAGGTAGAAAGTTAATAGGACAAAATCCAAAATTTACTTCCTAAACACTCCAGCTAGAATCAGAGCAGGGATATGCAGGTTACTTCAAATGAAGGACGCAAATTTACCAACATATCTAGGGATGCCCTTATTTGAGGGGAGAATGAGGATAGAATTGTGGAATCCAGTTATAAGTAAAGTTCAAAATAAACTACCAGCATGGAAAGGTAGATGGTTATTGTTAGCAGGAAAAGTGTAGCTAATTAAATCAATCTTACAGGTTGTTCCAACATATTATATGCCCTTGTATATTATGCCAAAATCGATAGAAAAAAGTTCAATCTATATTCTACGCTCATTTTTGTGGTCAGGAATACATGATAAAAAGAAATTTCCTTTGGTGAAATGGAGCAAGGTGCATGATGATAAAACTAGGGGAGGTCTCGGTTTAAGAGTTCTTACGGATGCAAGCTAAGCTCTAAGGGGAAAAGTAATTTGGAGATTGTAGAAAAAGAGTCAAAGACGATGGGCAAGAATTCTTCTAAGTACGTTGAGCCCAATGACCCAAGCTTAATCTTTACTACATTTCTCACTACCAGATGTGCACTATGGAACGGTTTAAAAAAATCAATTAATCTAGTAATTAGTGGTATAAGATGGGTGGTGGGAACTAGAGAACAAAATTCTATTTGGAAGGATACTTGGTGTGATAAAAGACCACTCAATCTAGATCCAATTTGAAACCATGGATGAGATTACTTCAAGACAAATATGGTGATAGGGTTCCAAACATTATGTAGAAGGATCGGGAAGAAGATTTTTACTAGTATACCAGACATTGTTGCTGGGAGGCAGTTGAAAAGAAAGATAACAATGGTGATTATTTCGAGGGAAGCCGAGGATAAGCTGATTTGGGAGTTGAATAACTCAAGAGAATACACAACAAGAAGCAAATATAATGTAAAGCACCAATAAAATAGGAATACCTCGAGAATATGGAGAGATATTTGGAATAGCCTGAGCATTCCAAAAGTCAAAATGTTTGAATGGCTAGTAGGTGTCAGGAAACTTTTATCCTAGGATAACCTAATGAAAAGAGGTTTTCTTGGCCCCTCAATATGTTCTATGTAAAGAGTAGGAGAGTATAGACCATCTCTTGGGACATTGCTCAATAGTCTAGGAACTATGGCAATGGATTCTTAATATGTTTGGTAAATGAATGGTGATGAATGGTAGAATTGAAGAATGGTTAAAGCAATGGTAGAGCACTTTTAAAAGTGAGATGTTACAAACAATCTAGGATACATCAAAAAATACAATACTTTGAATTGTATGGCTGGAAAAGAACAGAAGAATATTTAAAGGAAAGGAAAGCAATTTAAAACTAAAGAAAAGGAAGATTTGTTTAGCCATAGAGGAGTCTAAACCAGCCCTATCAACTCACCCAATCCCTAATCTTGAAGCAAAGAGCCTTGATAGATGGAGTCAAGTCATCAACTGGAATTATGATGGTAGATACAGAAGAAACAAAAGTAAGGTAAAAAGTATAAAGTGGAAACCACCGGAAGCAAAGTTGGTTAGATTGAATTTTGATGAAGCTTCTAAAGGAAATCAAGGACCAATAGGAGGAGGAATAATAAAAAATAATAGAGGTGAGATTTTGAAACATTACGGTTTCAGGAGTGGATTTAAGACAAATAATAAAGTTGAAGCTTGGACAGCTTTCGAAGGATTAAAAATATGCAAACAAAAGAAATGGAACAGAGTATGGATGGAAAGCGATTCACCAATAGTAATAAATGCAATTTTGAGGAAAGCAAAGGCTCCATGGAACATACAAGAGATCATTGTGGAAATACAAGACCTTGCTACAAAGTTTGAAGAAATCAGGTTTACACATACGTTAAGGGAAGGGAACAAATGTGCAGATAGGCTAGCCAATACAGGGGTTTTAATAGAGGATAGTGAAGTTAAATTCTCTTTTCCATGGTTAAAGGAAGTAGTAAGTTTAGCTAAAGCTGACAAGAAAAATCTGAAAGGAGCAAATTCAAAATAATGTTCCAGAGGATTACAAAGTGTTTCAGGGGAATCCCCGCAAGTGTGGTCTACCGGCAAGGACGCACTTGCATTATCGGTGATGTGACCCGGGTTCAATCCCCATGGTGGATGTGTATAAGAAGTATTATTCAATAAAAAATAAATAAAAAATAAAAATGTTTCAGGGGATCCATTTATAGATCAATGCATTGGAGGAAACTAACAGTCCAGATTTGGTAAAGCGGACTATGATTTCGTGAAGCGAGTAGAAGTTTTGTATGCTGAAGCAAAAGAAGATGATATCAGATAGACTTCATGGCCGAAAGGATTATTTGAGTTGTTCGTTGTTGATTGGATTATGGGACTAAGTATGGATTGGAACTTTTAATTTTTTGAGATTGCTAAACTATTTATTAAAATAATACCATTATGATTTGTTAAAATGTCATTATAATATGAATGAGATTCATTTCATTTCAGAACATTGTATGGGTGTGAGTGAGAGTCATCGCTAAATTAAATGTGCACAGTCAATAGTTTGGTATAATTAAAATGGAAGATATGAACTATAAAAAAATAAAGGGTTTGAATTTCACATTAGTGTTTTCTTCATAATCTAAAGTGTTTGTATGCCCAGGTAACATAAAAATACGAGGGAGGGAAATATTAACATGGAGGAGCTAAAATCGGAAGATATGGAACGTAAGACTGAAGTTATAATGATCTCTTCATAGAGCAAGAGGCACTCCATCCACTGTATGCAAAAAGTTTAGTTCCTTTTAGCTGAAGGAACCATCTTTCGAGGACAAGGCTCACATAACATTAGATCCTTTTTTTTAAAAGAAAATTAATTTAATTCTAATTCAGCTCATGTTCTAATGGTTAGCAAATTGCTTAGTACAAAAATAACATTTGGAGACGTATATAAATGTCAATGAATATCAATAAACTGAGTTATCCATACATACATTAAAAAAAACACACAAATCTGATTTTATTTATAGCCATATAAAATAGTTACGTTACATTGTTCATGGTTTGAAAAGTATATATATATATATATATATATATATATATATATATTTGAACATTTGTTATCTTTTTCGAATGGAATTATAGCTGGTGGTTGGCTCATGCTTATTTCTTTGGAGACACTATATTCTTTATACCAGAGGAGTATTATTTTGAAAATTAAATAACTAGCAGCATTACTGTATACAAGTACAGTGGCTCGCAGCAATACAATGGAGACGTATAAATTGCGTGTCTCAAGCCATTCAAATTATAGACGCAGATTTTAAGATTGTGAATAATCCGTAATTAGAATCGACTTGGTATCTCATTTAGTGAAAATCAATCTGGACAACCCTGCGGCCCACTTAACTTAAAAAAAAAATTAAAATGTTTTTTTTTTTGCCCTTTTGGGCTGGGTGCGGCCGGCCGAACCCCGCGGCCCGTCGGGGTTCGGCCCATCCGAACCCTATCAGACAGGGTTTAAATGGGGTTCGACCCGGCCGAACCTAACCCTACGACCGGTGCGGATGGGGGTTTGTGCACCTGGCCTGTCGGGTGTGCAAACCCTGTTACCTTGGATGTAGGTATCTAGCATAGCAACTCTGTTGAGATGAGAAATGAATCTGTTTGTAAACTCTCAAGCTCTAAAGGAGAGAGTTGGGATTTGTCAAGGGTGAGGGACACAACTACAACCCCTTTTCTCAAGGCAAAAAAAAACATGCAGTGTTTGCTAATATTTTATATTGAGTCCACGTCCAAAGAGAGTAAGGCTAGTACATATCCCTTCTAATTTCCATGATTCTCAGATTGTGATTGTACTAGGGGATGCCTCCCATAGACAAATGGTTATATATGTGCTCTTGGCTAATGTTAGAAAATCCTTCAAGTCATGTTATCTCCCATTCTAATTTTGTGGCCATACACAGGTGTAGTGCTCAAACCAACACTGAATATGGTTGATGTTATTCTCTTGCAAAGTATGGATAGTATATCATCCTTCAAAGGGTTTAACTACATATCACAATTATCAATCAATGTGTCTTCCTTAGAAAGAAACCTCAAGGATATTTTGTCCTTCAAAAGGCCTCTTGCTATTTTATATGCGTCTTATAAATCTCGTTGGGATTCTGAGAGGGCCCAAGCATTGTACTATTCCAATCTTTCATGTAATTCTTGACGCCGTTGAGTTGCCTCAAACATAGTGAATGTTTCCTATGTTGGTTAAAATTTCAAAAGGGTTAGATGAATGTTCTAGAGAATTTCTATTACATGGAATTGCAAAGAAACTTTGCTCTTGATTATTGAAGGTGTTACACTTTGGATGGGGTGGGACATATTGCCATGGAACTCCATACAAGATTAGTTTAGATTACTCTTAATGTTGTCTACCCTTTTGGTCTCAACTTCCATGGTTGATCTTCTTTGACCCTATCCCTGTACTATACTGATTAATTTTTCTTTTCCTTTCATCCTTGGTCCTTTGTAATCAATTGGGCCTTGTAGCATTAGCCTTGATTTTGGTTCTCTTTTTTTACCTCTGATGTAACTGTTGGGTGCCTGTCAGATTCTTGAAAACTAGGAAAAATATGGGTTTAGGATGCACATGAGTATCTTTTTGGGTCTGATTTCACCTTCTTCCTACTCTCTCTGCAAGTTGAAACAGCAAAAATGAGGCCAATTTAGAAAAAAAAGAAATTTGATGCGGTTTTCCTGTACTTTTTCCTATCACAATTGTGGATGGGATGCATGTCCTTTGAACTTTGCCATTAATCAATTGATGAGACCATTTTGGATTGGTATATTGGTCAGTCATATGCTCATGATTGCTTCGGTGGACTCGAATGTGCACCTTGACGAAGCGTGTTTGTATGAGCAATCCTGCAATCGTGTGACATACAACGTGCCAAATTTGATTGATTTAGAATGTTGTTGAGAAGAGAATTTTCTTTTTTCTCTTTTCCCTAGCAAATGAGGGTGTATGATGATTTTTGGCAAATGTTCTTGGAAAAATTTATGTATTTGATATCTACCCCCTCAAGTAAGGAGTAGACGAGCGAGAAATAAGAAGACGCCGATGAATTGCTTGACTAGATGAAGCGGTATTGCGTAGGTGGGTAAAAAGGACAAATGTGTGCATGAAGAATATGTTATAAAAAGGTTAAAAAAGGGGGGTTAAATCGATAATTGCGAAAGGTAAAAATAGAAAATGCGAGACAGGATGAAAGCGACAGGGGTGATATTAATAGCAATGCTAGTGGGTGTGGGGATTTAGAGCGCGTATGATGGAGATCTGTTCACAGTGACCGCATACGTTTTGGGCGTAGTAGATGTAATCGTGCATGAAGTGTTGGATGCCATCGCAAAGGGACGACCGATTTAGTGGTGTTGTAGCGAGAAGTGGACAAATTTTGTGCAATTTTGGAAAAGGGGAGTGGTGAACAAGCGTCAGCGCTCGACAAAGAATATGGATATGTAAGGTGTGCCTTAGGGGCACCATCATATGTATGCGGAATATGTATGTGGTAAAATGATGTGCCCTAAGGCCGTAGCGCCTAGGGTTTTTGTAACCGTGCTAATATTTTAATAAATATATCTCGTTTTGTGTGAATGTGTGTGATATGAATGAATGTAAATGTTGTGACAATTATGTATGAGCGAAATATTATAGATGCAAAGGGGCGACCGATTTAGTGGTGTTGCAGCGAGAAGTGGACAAATTTTGTGCAATTTTGGAAAAGGGGAGCGGTGAACAAGCGTCAGCGCTCGACGAAGAATATGGATATGTAAGGTGTGCTTTAGGGGCACCATCATATGTATGCGGAATATGTATGTGGTAAAATGATGTGCCCTAAGGCGGTAGCGCCTAGGGTTTTTGTAACCACGATAATATTTTAATAAAATATATCTCGTTTTGTGTGAATGATGTGTGTGATATGAATGAATGTAAATGTTGTGATAATTATGTATGAGAGAAAGATTATAGATGATATTAGATGATGATTAACGGTAACTAATGGGTGTTTGATTGAAAAATTGAAGCGGCGATGATGATTGGATAGAAATGAAAAAAAAGTGAGAATTTTGTATGATTTGATTGATAAGTTTGAAAATTTTCTACTTTTTTGAGAAGTTGGGCCAAATGGGTATCTGAATATGCAATTTGTTTTGAAAACGCACCTCGAGGTGTGTTCTCAAAAAAAATTACATATACATATATCCATTTGACCCAAACTTCCAAAACTGCAAAAAAGTTTTCAAAATTATCCATCAAATCATGCAAAATTCTCACTTTTCTTTCATTTCCATGCACTGATCCCCGTCGCTTCAATTTTTCAATCAAACAACCATCAATTGCCATTAATCATCATCTAATACCATCTACAATCTTTCTCATACATTACAATCACAACATTTACATTCATTCACATCACACACATCATTCACACAAAATGAGATATATTTTATTAAAATATTATCGCGGTTACAGAAACCCTAGGCGCTACCGCCTTAGGGCACATCATTTTACCACATACATATTCTGCATACATATGGCGATGCCCCGAAGGCACACCTTACATATCCATATTCTTCGTCAAGCGCTGACGCTTGTCCGTCGTTCCCCTTTTCCAAAATTGCACAAAATTTGTCCACTTCTCCTCGTCACAACACCACTAAATCGGTGGCCCCTCCGCGATGGCATCCAACACTTCATGCACGATTACATCTACTACGAACAAGCGTCAACGCTCGACGAAGAATATGGATATGTCACCGTGAACGGATCTCCATCATACACACTCCAAATCCGCACGCCCACTAGCATTGCCATTAATATCACTCTGTCGCTTTCATCCTGTCTCTCCCTTTCTATTTTTACTTTTCGCAATCATCGACTTCACCCACTTTTTTTACCTTTTTATAGCATATTCTTCATGCACACATTTGTCCTTTTTACCCACCTACACAATACCACTTCATCTAATCAAGCGATTCGTCACCGCCTTCAAACTTCTCACACATCAACTCATCACTTGAGAGGATAGATATCAAATACATAAATTTTTCCAAGAACCTTTGCCAAAAATCATCATACACCCTCATTTGTTGAGGCAAACAAGAGAGCAAAATTCTCTTCTCAACAACATTCTAAATCAATCAAATTTGGCACGTTGTATGTCACAAGACTACAGGATTGCTCAAACAAACATGCTTCGTCAAGGTGCACAATCGAGTCCACAGAAGCAATCATGAGCATACCTACATATGACTGACCAGTTTACCAATCCAAAATGGTCTCATTAATCGATTAATGGCAAAGTTCAAAGGACATGCATCCCATCCACAATTGGGGCA
Source organism: Wollemia nobilis (assembly GCA_028583015.1). Classification (NCBI taxonomy): domain Eukaryota; kingdom Viridiplantae; phylum Streptophyta; class Pinopsida; order Araucariales; family Araucariaceae; genus Wollemia; species Wollemia nobilis. The sequence continues at coordinate 33,429,538 of JAQPPZ010015824.1, forward strand.
TCTTACATCTACTCCCCTCAAGACAAATCACTTGTCATCATCTGTTACTCCATGCTATTTTACTATCAATCATCAAATCAGTGTCATAAGTTTTTGCACAAGCATCATGTCTTCACACAATGCAATGCAAAAAGGGGCAAAATGTAGACACCTAAAAATGTCTCGATCAATCTCTTGCAAAATCTATTAAAATCAAAGATCAAATTAATTTAAAATCAATCCCAAAAGAGGCAAAAATATTCCAAAAACCACAAGAGTAATACAAAATCAATTCAAGAGGTACAAAATCAATTCAAAACCTTTGAATTAACACAAAATCAATTGAAAAGAATAAAAGAAGCAAAATCAAATTCCAAAAAAGGGGAAATCAACTCCAAAAAGGGTAAGAACATTCCAAAACCCTAAATAAAGGTCAAAAACAATTCAAAAACTTAGGAGGCAATAAAATAAGGGTTTATTCTTCCCCCTTTCAACATGAGCACCCCTCACATCCCTCTCACACGCCTTTCAAAACATCCACTTATGCACTTTTTCAAAGAACCACCTACCTTTCATAAAGAGCATTTAAGAGGGAGGTTGAAAAGGGGTTCTTTTGTTTCTTCCTAGGCCTTACATGGGCATGGAGCACCCATTCCCATTAAAGGCACTTAGGTAGGAAAGTCTATTCCATCACATGCTCATTTAAGAGGCTTCTCCTCTCTCCTCCACCTCATCACACCCCTCTTCTTGTCTTGAAGTCTATAAATATAAGGGGTTGGCTACGAATTCAGGGAGGAGAAAATAAGCAAGGTTATGCTGCTGAAATCATGTCCAAAGTGTTTACAACCCCTTTTCATGCGTGAGCTATCTCCCCCTCTATCCCCCATTGCAGGTTTATAGCATTCTACAGGGTTGAACAGGTGACTAGGAAGATCTATGCCGAACAGAACACCACAAAAGGCATCCACGGGACACCTGCAACTCTCTAAAAGTTTCAGAAACCTAACAGAAGATGCACCCCGAGGTGTGTTTTCCTGGTTCAGGCTAGCAGACAAGTCAGATAGGTAACACAATACTCCGTTTTCAGTTTTATTTCATTTTTGAACTCATGTTATGCATTTTCTATTTGATTTTGTGTCGAGGTGTCTTTCATTACAAGAGGTCTGATTGGGACAGGCCTCTAAACGATCTAACTCATTTTTCTAGGGTTACACAGGTATTGTAGACAGGTGTAGCTCGAGGTGGCAAGCATCATAAGCCCACTTCAACTCTGAGGAATCAAAGAAGAACCTTTTGGTGTGCTGCAAAGAAGATCAATGACTAGGACCACTCTTCATAAGTCCTTATTTTGTAGCCCATGGGGCATATTGTAAAAGAGTTACATAATACACTTTGTAACACCTTTTCATATATATCAATGCAAGCAGCAAGTTTTTCTTTATTTCAAAAATTTGTATACAAGCGCATGTTTTCAGCTGGCAATTTTTAAACTTTAAAGTTTCAAACTAGGGTTAGAGTTTAGTTTTTTTTTTTTTGTAAGAGATTGTTTATTGTTACTCGCTGCCAAAAATATGTATGCAAGTCCATGTTTTCAGCGTTGCACTACAATTTTAAAATTCAAGTTCAAAGTTCAAACTAGGGTGTAGGATTTTTTTTAACGTAATTGTTTTGTTGTTATTTGTTTTTGTGTAGCCACAGGAAAATGTCAGTGAAAAAAAATAAAAAAAATATAGCATGGAAGTATGAAGTAGAAATGGAAAAGAAAGGAGAAATTCATTGCAATTTTTGTAATACTTCTATACATTGAGGAGTATATCGCTTCAAATTTCATTTGGCAAGGAAAGCAAGCGAGAATGTTAGATTATGCCCAAAAGTGTCAATTGACATTGAGAGTGAATGCATGGCAATTAGCACCGGAAAAGTGGAGAAAAAAGAGATAAGAAAAGAACATTTGAAGCCATTTCAACCCCCTCTTCTCAGCCTCATACAACTACGTGGGACCAACATCTTTAGTCGTGTTCATCATGAAAATTCGAGTCCATCAATTGCATAGGCACAGGCACAACCAAGGAGTGGGATGGATGAGTCCAATTTCGAGGCAAGGAAACAAGCCACACCTGATGGTATGGCCACATGGAACCAAGAGAGGCATAGGGCAGCCAAGAAGTCCATTGGCAATTTTTGGTATTTTTTTGACATTCCCTTCAATGTGGCAAGGTCTCCATACTGGCGAGGCATGGTGGATGCCATCACAGGTTGGGACATAGGATTTAGGCTACCAACTTATGATGACATTAGGGCCCTCTCCTTTGTGAATGCATGGATAGGTTATTCTTGAGGAGCAAAGCAAGGTGTGGATGCCATCACAGGTTGGGACATAGGATTTAGGCCGCCAACTTATGACGACATTAGGGACCCTCTCCTTTGTGAATGCATGGATGACGTTGAGGTTTTTCTTGAGGAGCAACGCAAGGTGTGGAGCACTAACGGTTTTACTATCATGTCTAATGGGTGGACCGATGGCAGGGGAAGAACCCTAATTAATTTTTTGGTTTATTCTGCAGGAGTGGCATTCCTCAAGTCAGTGGATGCATCGGCGCAAGTTAAGAGTGCCAAAATGCTTGCAAGGTTGTTGGGGGAGGTTGTGATCGAGGTTGGGGTGGAAAATGTTGTCCAAGTCATCACGGACAATGCAACAGCATATGTAGCACCTAGCAAGTTGTTGGAGGAGATATTTCCCACCATTTTTTGGTCCCCATGCGCAGCCCATTGTCTCGATTTGCTCCTCGAAGACATTGGGAAATTCCCTTGGGTGTTTGAGGTTGTACAAAATTCTAGGGCAATTACAAAATTTATCTTTTGATTTTGTTTTAAAAAATAATCTCAATTTAGGATTATACATGTGAATTATTAAATTTCCTTATTCTCGGTTGTTTCTAGATTTATGGTGGAAGGACTTTGGTGCATATACACCCCATCTACAGCGCTTTGCCATTAGAGTTGTGTCTCAACCATGTAGCGCTTCAGGTTGTGAGCGCAATTGGAGTATGTTTGAGCACAAAAACTCCAAGAAGAGCAATAGGCTTACACAAAAAAAATGTTGAATGATCTTGTGTTTGTTCATTACAACCTTCGCCTCCACCATAAGAAATTACAGAAACAAGTATCGAGGCCTTTGACCTAGATGAGATTGATCCATCTAATGATTGGATCACAAAGGCACAAGAGGAGCAGCAAGAAGATGTTCTCTTCAACATGGATGAATTTGAAAACTTAGAAAACCTAGCGGAGAAGATGGCAACAAAGGCACAAGAAGAGGCACAAGTACAACCAAAGCAACAAAGAGAAACTAAAGCATCTACTAGGGCAAAGTGCAAAGGCATTCTAAGACATTGATTAAGTCATTGTACTTGACATTTGTACTAAGCCGATTCCGATCCAATTCCAGTTTTCTCAACTATGATTACGGTAGCAACCAACACAAGTATGAACCAATTTGGCATATCATTGATAAAAGACAAACGAGACAACTCCATTGACCTATTCATGTCGTGGGTTGCTTCTTGAACCCTAAATTCTTTTACAATAGCAGTTTTTTGCAATGATGAAGAGTTTTAGGCAGGGTTCTATACTTGCTCACAAAAGATGATAGATGACCCTACCAAACATCGCCTCAACCCTAACAAGTTGCAACTTTATAAGACAGTGAGAGGGAGCTTGTTTGTATCCTCCTTCATTAAACAAGCAAGGTCAACCTTGCAACCAAGTAAAATATTTAAACTTTCAATAATATTTTTTTAATTTTTTTTGTAGTTTACAAATGTAAATTAATTCTTTGAAATAATCTTCTTTGTAGATTTATGGTGGGAGGATTATAGTTCCAAAACACCTAGTGTCATAGAGGATGGCTCTCTGCATCATGAGTTTGCCTTGTAGCGCTTTTGGGTGTGAGTGAAATTGCTCTCTATTTGAGCCCGTCCACACCATGAAGTCCAATAGGTTGACCCAGGAGCGCCTCAATGCCCTTGTTCTTGTACAATACAATCTCTACCTTCACACCAAACAAGTGGAGGCTAATGAATTCTATGAGGTGATTGAATTCGATGAGCTAGATCAACTATCTAATTGGATTGCCAAGAGTCCGCCAGATACCAAGTTTACTGTATCTAGTTGAGGCACTTGAGGAGGAAGCAAAACATTTGAGAGGATTGGAGGAGATATACCATGATGATCCCGTATCTAATGATCCTCCAATTCGAACACCTGTTCAGAACCAATACCAACCATCTAGTTCAACAGGGAGGAGGGGAAAACAAAAAGTAGTTTAAAACTGCTTTTTATTTTGAAATGTTGCATTTCTATGATGTATTTGGTTGAATTTCATGATTATGAACTATATTTGTACTCCTTTTTATAAATGCCTAATATCAAATCAGCTTTTTGGCTCTCCAATTGTTGTTTAATTTTTTTTTGGGGTGTTGTTTTTATCTTGAGTTGCGAGTTTTCCAAGTATGAGCTGAAGCATCAAACTTTTGAAGCTATAGGGAAAGATTTAACCCTCAAGCAAGCCCCTTCCCTGTTCAAAAATAAAAATTCTACATGAAACTCTTATCCTAGAGCTTATGTTCCTCGGAAAAGCGTCCTAGGTGTCATGAACCTTGTCAGAGACACATCCCACTATCCCAAGCAAAGATGTGTACCACTGTTCCAGAGACCCATTCTCTTATTCACTATCCCCCATCCTAGAAACTTTAAGGAACATAGCTTGGAAAATAATGTGGTTGTGTGTAGAGAATAAGCGCCAATTTCTTGAAGAAAAACTAATGTAAAGTAGATATATTCTTCCCTACAATAAACAAGGATCAGCAGTGTATAAAATAAGAAAAAGTTGATATGGGAGAGAAATAAAACTATAATGGACCTAACCACTACTTTGTTATATCTCTTGTAATATCTTTATGTAGTAAACCTATATATTATTCTATAACACATATTACTTTATTAATAGCCTATTAAATGATTGTTTATTAAGAGGTAGATAGGAGGGATTATGACTCAATACCATTTGGTGGACAAAGTATCCATCTCTCTTTTATATACAACACTGTATATTTGATTGTTTATGGATTTCATGTAAGATACCTATTGATCCCTTATAATTGGTATCAAAGCCACACTCTTGAATTTGTGATTCAACATTTAGGCAGCAACCAAATTTTTTGGGGATTGTAGTATGTACTTGTTTTGGCTTGTAGCCAAGAAAATTTTAGCCTAAGGTGATTTTTTTCAAGTAGATACTTTTAATGAATTCTTGTTGGTCATTTCACCCACCTAACTCCTGTCCAATATTTGAAAATTGTGTACATGAGACACAAAAAAGTACAAGCTGAGAACTGAAAGGTAGCGGTTCAAGGGTGAGGGTATGACCTAAGATACAAAAGGGTAGGACCCAAGATATGAAAAGTTGCACCCCAAGATATGAAAGGATGTGACTCAAGATATGAAAAAATTCAATTCTTGCCAACCAATATTTGTATAATTGCCAAAACCACTGTGGTTTATGGAAATACCATGGTAACATGGTCATCATGGAACACGAGTGGGAACTATTTCAATCCCACATATAATAAACATCAATAACATCATATCATATCATATGACAAAGCAAATCATAATACATAATATTTTTTTTTCAAAGAAAAAAACATAATTTCTATTCCGAGAAGGAATGAAGTTACAAGGCGTAGATGCACTTGGCATTCATACAATATCTGATAAGCCCTCAAGGGTCTTATACTTTTCAAGAAATAACCTTCTCTAAGATCTATTCAAATATTTTTAAAGCTAAAATTTTCTATAATTTTTTCTTCCCTTCTGCTTTTAAGAAGGTACAATGGATTTCCATAATGTTCCTAAACACAATAATATTCTGATTTCTCAGTTGGACATAAGAGTTTGGTTAAGGGTCATGAATAGACCTGGTTATAGCTGGCATAGGAGTTCCATCCCTTGTCTCCCATAATACCCATCTTCCCTATTCTACCTAGAGGCCTTCTTTGGATAGAGAATCTGCTATTGTATTTAATTCTCTATACACATGTCTATATGAGACTGAGTTAAGCAAAACCTCTGCACTTTTCAATTGTTCATAAATCGGACTTAAAATTAAGTTTTCTATCCGATGAGTGCCCTTCATCCAATTTATGACTATTCCTGAGTCAAAATTTTATGTATTTAAAAGTTGACAAGCCTTCTGCATCCACAAAAAGGAATTCCCAATCCTTCATGAATTTGTGTAGATCTCCTTTGACTTTCTGGCCTTCCCCCATTGTTTCTTGCAACATCAGTATATCTGGTTTTTGCACCTATACTAACCTATTCAAGGCATTCTTTTTTGAGGCACTGCCCATTCCCCTAATATTGAGAGAGATTATTAACATTATTTAAACTTCCCAAGGGTTTGTCTTGCTCTAAGAACCCCAAATATGGTTTTTTGCTTCCCATTTTGTATTTCTCTTAATGCTTTGTCTTTGGCAATGCTTAGGTAAGATTTCCTACCCCATGTTGAGGTGTTCCCACCACTTCCAAAATCTGAAGCTATGCCTCCTTCCATTGCTATACCTTCTTTTGATCCATCTTTTTTGTGTGATCTTAGGAAATAGTGATTCTTCCCATTAATCATTGAGTCATCCTCTGAGGTGGAAGAGGATTGAGATAAGGATCGATCATTTGGATTCTTTTGGAATGCTAAGATTGTATCCCTGATGGATATTATGTCCTCAGTCACCTTATCTTCCACTTTTCTTTTGTATTCTCTTGCCCCCCTGCTCCTGACCCCGCAGTTTTGTGTGTTTTAATAAGAGTCTTCCAAAGCAGGCCAAAAATCCTGGGTAAGATTTGCTGGGCTTACCGGTTCAGGTGTGGTTTGTGTGTGCATCATCTTATCTTTTTGACCTTGGTTAAGAAACTGTAGTGTTAAGCTCTCCTCCACATACTCTGTTTTGAGCATAGGTCCTCTCTTTTTTTCCCCTTAACTAGTTCCACCTGCTTGCCACCTTCCCTCTCTTGTCCTCCCTTTTGTTTGTCCCTTCCTTTATCATAAGGTATTTCTTCTTCTTCTATGGCTCTGAAGCAAGTATTTTGACCTGTGGACTCCTTCCCATCATTTGTCTAATTTGAACTTGGGATCATGGAATCTTTCTTCCTCCATCTTCCTTTGGTGAAATTTAGAGAACATTCACTTGCCACATGTCCATATACATGGCATCAAGCACACCTAAAGGGCACCTTTACGTAGTCAAGGTCTTGAGTATATTTCCATTTCCCTACTTCAATGTCCATGTTGTCCAGAAGCCCTTCCCTCAAATCCATTTCAACCAAAATCCTTGCTATAGTTTTGGAAGAGTTGGTTAAAGTACAATCATCCATTTTTATGAAGGATCCTATTATGTTCCCAATTTCCTTTAGAATGTTTAATGACCACAGCTCTAATGGCAGTCCTGGCAATTTAACCATCCCATTTCCCTTCATGGATCAAAACATGGAGTCCACCACCTCAAAGATAGTGCAACTAGACCCCAAAACCATTTTTATTAAGTATGAGTCCCACATTTTTTGTCGTTCTAAAGGTGAAGGCCAACCATTCTCTAACCAAGAAATAAAATCTCAGGACATATCCAAGAACAGGACCCCAAACTTTTTCAATCCACTTTCCTATTGTTTATTGATTATTCTGAGCATAATCTTTTGTAAAAATTTCCAATAAGAGTTTTGTCCTCCATTTCCAAGACCCAACTTAGAAGAATATCCTCCCCCAGCACTAAGTTTACCCTTTCCTTCTTCCGCTTTACACATTTCTTCCTTCTTTTAGCACTAGGAATTTTCTTGGGTTCATTAGTCTTGACTGAGCTGGGTATCCCTATCATTTCTTCTAAATCTAGTCTTCAGCCATAGGTTCTTGATGGTGATTTCTCATTAAGGTTCTTCTCCTTAGTCCTTTAATTTCCTTGGTTGTTGTATAAGTCTGCTAATTATCTCTAAGAATGCTAACTTGTCACTTTTTATCCCTGTTGTTCCTCCACATGTTCAACAACTCTTTATCTGTAGGGAAAATCTCATTAATTTCCAAAATTTCTTCTATGAAATCTACTGGTTCCATTTCTCCCCCTTCCCCATAGTATTTCAAATCCTCTGTGTTTCTTGCATTTTCCATGTTTCATCAAAGATTATTCCATATTGTACTCTGATTTATAAAACTTCATCAACCATCAAAGCATATAAATTGAATTTGTGGGTGAACCTTACACCTAAATCAACATCCACCCCCAAAAATTCTTTTCACAAGCACAATATTATTGCATCATTATCTTCCCATTTAGCCTTGCTAACCTTACACGGCTTTATGATATAAACAGCGACAATGCAAGGGATCAATAGTCCCACATCTCCATCAATCCATTCACTAATGCACAGCCCCACTCTTACTTTGAGAAAGGGTCCTCTAGAAGAAGTTGTTTTGTAAACCCCTTTCACACTTGCATCACCGATGAATCTGACTCCAAACATAGGGTAAGGTAATTCTTTTTGTTTAGAAAATCGAAGCAAGGTAAGGTAGTTCTTTCTGTTTAGAAAAGCAAAGCATGAAACGGAGTTGGTCAGGTCCAAAAGAAAAGAAGTGGTTACAGCCATGCTGGAAGGAGCAGATGAGTGTCCATTTGCCTTTGAATGTTGAGTGGCAAGCCATCAGGTTCTATAAGGAATGTGCCGATTCCATATGTTCTGGAAAGCATAGACCTCTGCAAAGACTCACATGTCAGGACAAACCTGTATAAAACCATAACCATGAATCATGTCATCAACCATAATGACTATCCATATGATCAATGGTAGAGATCTTGAAAACTTTATAGCTTCGATAAGCATGTAGCATGCAAGGTATTTTTATGTGCCTTACATTTGGGAATGCTATCCAGCATTTGATTCCAACTTATCTACACACTTGATTACAAATTCAGTAGTTGGACCCTGATAAGAAATTTATATGCATGTCTACCACGGTCCCTAGCGAACAACAATGAATGTCTCAATTTTGTTACCCATACTATATTATGCCACAAGTTTAAATTTAACTTGAAGATATACACTTCTCTAACATGTACCTCTTTAGTGCCATTCTCTTGATCTCAGCTGTGGTCTCTCACATCCCATGACAAATCATCCTTACATACGACTCCAAGTGATAAATATACAAACAATCATCACTGTAACCACGTCATACCATCCAAATGACAACAAAAATGTTCAACAGATAATTGGCTACAGGAAAATCTTGTATTTTGCATAACCGCCACTGCTACAAATAAGCAAATCACCTGCTAAGGGAAAGCACAAACTTGTAGAATCTTATGTTTTGCAACTAAAGTTTTCTATAATGGAACAACAAACATCACAAAACCCAAAACTAACAGTATGTTATCCACTAAATTATACATTTACCCAATCATTGTTGCTTTTCGATCTGCCTCTGCTGATGCCGCTATTGATGCCATTGCCTGCAGCAGAATTACTCTTAGTAACAACTTTAGCATAATATTGCAGTAAATATTTTCTTAATAGGCATAACTGGAAAACATAAATTAAATATTATGTTTGAGGCAATGCCCCTACATCTTATTTATTGAAACAGTTGACTGTTAATAAAAATATCATATCATTATACCTGCAAAACAGACTGGCATGTGCTCATGTCAGTCACACAAACCTAAGTCATACCATCCCAGAACAAAGCATTGCCTTTTCATTCAGCTCTTCCCAGTTTTTCTTATAAAGATCCATCAGAGTTTAAGGTCAAGTTTACTTATATCTTAAAAGGTGAGGAGCTCTAATTCTATGATCTTTTAAGTTAATAAATGTCCATAACCAGCACAAAAGACATGAATTAAATTCAACTAATAGTTCTGAGCGATGGATTTTTAGGCATTTCAATTTTAGATAAGAACCTGATATAGCAAGGAATTCCCAGCGATTTGTTAGACATTTCTCTACTTTGTAGATATTCTGTCAATAAGAGCCAAATAAATATACAAGAACAATTACTAGAAACAGCAAGATAGCCATAGAAATATAAATAATCTAGCTGAACCTTATGTGCAAACTAATAATGCTTTACATGGTATGCTTGAAATGCTTATACAGGGGATCCTTAGTCCTCCCTCTCCATCCCTAACCCTAATCTGTTAAATGAGAAAAGAATGGAAAAGAGAAAACTGAAAAAGGAGAAAAGAGAGAGAATTTGAGACAAAGGAGATCAAGGAGAAGTTTGAGGAGAAACCAGCAAGAGTTACTACATAACATAACAGTAAAATTTAATCAAATGGCATTATCTCAAGTGTTTAAAAACAATGTGGGCTCACAAGTGGGAGACAGATGATATAATACCACTGTGTGGTTAGTTGAAACACCATGGTAACATGGCAATTATGTAAGATGAGTGTAGCCCGTTTCAATCCCATAAAACCATTTAAAAAAACAAAATTAATAAGAGTAAAATTAAAAAACATGAGAATAAAATTCAATATAGGTCAAAGGTTTAATACATGGTCAAAATATGACAGTTTTATTTTGTTAATAGTAAAAATAGGACAGATTTATTTTATTGATGTATTATGTTGAAGTTTAAAGTTGGAGTATGGTTTATTTATGAAATCTGAAGCTATGATGTTATTTTAGCTTCCGATGTGGATTAGGTTTTTTGGACTTTCTTATCAACTCATTAATGCGGATGTTTTGAAGAATACTGGCAATACTCTGGGGAAGTTCATCCAGGAGGGACCAACTACTAAGGACAAAAGGCATGCTGTATACACTTGAAAATGTGTTGCCATGGATATTTCAAAACCTTTACCGCAGTCCTTAGGATTAAATCTGAATCACAAGAATGGAATCAACAAGTGGATTATGAAAACATTGCATTCCGATGTCACAAATGTTATGAGACTAGACACATGGCAAGAGATTGCAAAGTGAAAATGATGGAGAAGAGATGGAAAATTTTGGGCATAAGACAAACTTCAATATGAAACAAGGAGATCATATCATACTAGAAGCTGGGTCAAATCAAGGATTTTCCACTCCTAAGAAAGTGGCAAAAAAATCCTCTATATCATCAAATGGAAAAGGCCATTATAGTTTACTCAAATCAACCGTTAGAAGAAAAAATGACACGAGGATGAGGAATTACAATGTGCAAGTTCAAATTCAGGTGTTAAAGGTGGGAAGGAAGATGAGGCAAATTTTAAAGCAAATGAGGTGAAGGAAGTCAAGGTTAGTCCAGGTAAATCAATAAATCATCTTCATTTTTCTCAAGTACCATAAAATCCTCTCCTTGCAATAAAAATGAAAGTAGTACAAAGTGTATCCATTGCACTTTAGGGTTTCAAGAGCAGCATAATAAAGAAATGCATATGGAGGATATCCATGGAATTTAGGGTTTACAGGTCAGCATAAGAAAGTAATTTCTATGGAATACCATCTTTGTACTTCAGGGTTTCCAGGGCAACATAAATAAAAAAAGCGTCTAAGAGGCTATTTCTTGCATTTTCAGATTCTTTATGGCAGAATAAATTTTTATAAGATAAGTCTCATTATGAACAATATGTAAAAATAGAAGATATTGATGTAGATGGAAGTGTTGGTGGGAATGGAAAAGGGAGAGGGAGATTGTCAAAGCATGAACAAAGAGAAAAAGAAACTCAAAGGACAATCAATTTGGGAAGCCAAATAAAAATATCACAACTGTTCACAAGAAGTGGGGCTAAGCCACTATAAAAATAAAAAGTGATGATGAAATGGTATCATAGAATATTAGAGGTATGAATAAGATCCCTAAAACAAGAGTTATTAAGAAATTAATAGTTTGTTATAGTCCTGGGTTTATTTTAAAACAAGAAACAAAATTAAGTGGTGAGGATTGTTAGGATACTTTAAAAAGATTTGGAAGATGTGGGATTGTTTAGTAGTTTCTTCTATAGAAGCTTCCGACGGTATTGCAACAATATGGGAAAAACGCAAATGGGATGGACAATTGTTAGAAGCAAAAAGTATTTGGGTTACTAAACTATTCTGCAGGAAAGAGGAAAACATCACAACTGGGGTTATAAATGTATATACTCCGACTATAGTTACTTCTCGTGAAAGATGTTGGAAGGACCTTACCATATTTTTGCTAAACATTGATGATTCATAATTGGGTTCTATGGATTCTTGGGGGTGACTTCAACATAGTTCTATCTCCTTTGAGAAAGAAGGGTGGTACTCCTAGATAATCTAAATTTATCTGAGATTTTGCTTCATTTGTCAATTCAAATGGCCTTTGGGATGTTATTCCTTCAAGTTTTCAATATATATTGCGCAAACTCAAATAGCAGAAAGATTGGATAGATTCTTGTTATCCAACACATGGTTGCAAACAATGCATACAATCTCTTCAGATATTATAATGCAAGCAAGGTCAGATCACAAACCTATTCTTTTGACTTGTGATTTACTCAATAATGTCACTCAGAGCCATTTTGCTTCTAGTCTGTGTGGCTCCAACCCTGATTTCTTCCAAATGGTTATGTTATGGTGGGATGAAGCAAATTTTGAAGGATCATGTATGTACAGATTTGTTCAAATGAAGATTTGGAATGCCAAATTTTCTAGTAACATTTTTAAAGAAAAAGAAGGAAATTGAATCCAAGCTCAAAAATTTACACGAGATGGTAGAAATCAATGTAATGGACCAGGATTCTTATGTGCAAGAAAAACAATTACTTTCTCATTATCATAATGCATTGAAACGGGAGGATTTATATTGGTTCCAAAAATCTAAGGAGAAATGGCTCAAAGGAGGCATTAGGGAGAGTTTTCTCAAAGGCAAAAATGGAAGGTAAAATCAAAGGTATTCAAGTTGCAAAAAATAATCCCTTCAAATCTCGTTTCCAGTTTGTTGATGATACTTTTCTTTGGGCCATCCCTCAACCAAATGAGACCATGGAGTTTAAATCTATATTATCATGCTATGAGAAGGCTAGTAGACAATTTGTTAATACCATTGTTGTCAGACTCGACCAGTCCCGAGTACTCGGACGAGTCCGAATCCAAAAATTGAATACACAGTAAATATTATATATATACACACACGAAAGCACGAGCTTGCACATTTACATATTCAAATCATACCACCTGGAAGTATCAAATCTCATTTATAATGAAGTAAAGTACAAAACAATATAAAGAACCCACATAAGGACAAAATCACACATCATGTTAATTAGTTTATAAAAGTTCATCTACATCGAGCTATCGAAGATAGAGAACATTACAGTTCCCAATGATCTTGTAGTTGGCAATTATTTTGAACAACATTGAATGAGCTTGCTCCTACACGAAGCAAGCTACTTCTCATCCAAATCCTTTGTCAAAGCATCAGCTACATTGTCTTGAGTTTCATTTTCAGTACCATCACCTCACCAACTCCACCTCTTCACTAATATACTGGAATTTTACCATGATATAGTTTGTTCTTCATATAGGACAAGGTTTTGTGTATTCAAAAAAAAAATACAATTCATAATAGCAATAAAACATACAATGAATCAAATGGCATGAACTCAACCGGTTAAATTCCTCAACTTTCAAGGAGGAGATCGAGGTCCAAATCTCGCCAAACGCGACATCCATAATTGTCAAGTTGTTGTAATAACAAAATATGGTTACAATGTAATATGGGTGGGACCCATTCCAATCCTAGATAACCAATTAAAAATAAATAAATAAATAAAACATGCAATTAGAAAATAAATATGCTGCAATTAGAATAACTCATAACAACAACAAAGATACATTGTTACTCTCTAAAACAGTATATTGACAAACTTGTCTCATCACATAGATGAAGTCAACATGTACAAAATTATCTCTAGCATAACCACAATGAATTACAAAGTTGTGCGATGATACAACCACACTTGACAATACTATATAAGACTAGCAAGAGGCAGTTATATACATAGGAGAGTATCGAGCAGAGGTTGTAAAAACCTAACCTCCATGCATTCCAATACATAACAACATACATGAAATTTGAAAATACCCCTTTTTAACTTTATGCAACGTACATTATTACAACATTTAGGGTGTCAAATGCACATAGACGACAACCCAATGACACACATGACAAAACAACAACTATGTACAAGACAAAATGCTTGAGTAATGACTTGTTGCAATGGCACTTGAGCTTGCACCACATCGGTTTTGTTGTCTACACCTACTCCTCCTCTTAATCAATACACATAACCACAAACATCATCATTACGACTCCTCACTAGGTAAACTGTGTCTGAAACAAGTGGAGTGGGTTGACTCGTGGGGGCAAATTGTTGGATCTCTTGGCAAGCTTCCTTATATTTTTGATGCATATGCTTCCCATATTTGTTGTAGGTGACATAATTCCTCTCAGTCTTCTCCAATTTCTGCTACTCATTCATTTGCTAAGACATGGTCATCATATGTTATCTCCTTATGTCCAACCACCCATCCCTTCCCCACAATTGAGACTCAAGGGCTACAATGAAACATTATTTTCCTACTCCTCTCATTGGAGACAAATTGCTTCCGTCTCCATTTGACATTGAGTTGCCTCCTCAACTCTTTTATGCATAGTCACAAGTACCCTTTGAGATGATGTGCACATCGTCTCTAACAATTGGTTAGCTTGTGTGACTATTTGGAATGTTCCATTGTAACCATATGCTAGCTGAAATTGTTGGATTAAGTAGGTAAAGTGGTTGACTTGTCGAAAAGGCACCTCAAGCTCCATTGTGATGGCATACAGGTTCATTGTGGGTAATGTTTGAAAACCTTCTATCAAATTGGGTGGGATGTACATTGTAGGAGATTTTCGATAGAGTATCATTATGCCATGTGGTAAGTCAAACATCTCATGAAGAATTTGCATCTAAAACTCCCGTGCACCTATGTCCTCAAGACTCTCCAGGTGTGCTTGTTGGTTGTCTACTTGACCCCTATTATATAGCTTTTCAATCTCATATGTCGAACATAAGGTCCATAATCGCCATTTGATAATAGGACTCATCAAGAAGTCCTCCCACACAATTTCCACCAAGTCAATGAGATGAAAGAAAATTCCAGCTATGTACATCTCCTTTGTGCCTCGCGACACTTCCACATCGGCTAACGCAGGTAAATCCATCACTCGCTTGTAGTGGGGAGCTCAATCTTTATCACACCCTCAACTACTGCATGGGGTTGGTCATCCAACTATGGACCACCCTCCTCTATAGCAACCCACTTTCCCTTCCATGCATCTATCTTCAAACGTTGTTGCTCCTCAACCTTTTGGTGAGGCTCAATCTCAAGCTCTAGGTTTGCTCCTACTTGTGCATCTAACAAAACAGTGGTTTTGCTTGTTGCACATCTTAGTCAGCAATCGTTCGCCAATGCAAGTAAATCCATCACTCACTTGTAGTAAGGGAGCTCCATCTCTATCACACCCTCATCTACTATATGGGGTTGGTCCTCCAACTATGAGCCGCCCTCCCCTGTAGCAACCACCTTTTCCTTTCGTGCAACTATCTCCAAAGGTCATTTCTCCTCAACCTCCTAATGAGGCTCTGTCTCAAGCTCCAGCTCTGCTCCTACTTGTGCATTCGATTAAGGCAATGGTTTTGCTTTGTTGCACATCTCAACTCATCAATAGTAGTTATAACTAAGTGGGCCTCCTCTATGTACTTATCCATTGTCTCCAGCAAGTATGACTTCAAAGCCTCACTAAACTCACTCAATCTGTCAACATCCATTTCTTGAGTATCACCAAGCCAAATTGGTTCATAGTTGTCATGACCTCTCTGTACCAAAACTGTGGTCAATGACTCTTCAATCATGGCAGTGGGTCTTCCCCACAAGGAAGGGATGGTGGAATAATAGCCAAATAATGCTTGCATCGCTAAAGGGCTTCTCTGCACTACTAGACTCCTTGTCATTCTCTCTTTGTCTGCTCATGTGCAAATCCCTCTCTCAAAGACTACTATCATGGATTTTTTGCAAAAACTGTAAATAGCATAGCAGGTTGACAAGAGGGCAAAGGGACAAGGTGCCAAAACCAAGCTCAACTCGAGGCTAAGAAAAACAGTACTCAACAAGGATGGATCCAATTTGGATTAGGCCTAAACAAGGTTGAAAAATCAAATGATACGAAGTAGACCTCAACAAGGCTAAAATATCAAATTATATGAATTAGATCTCAACAAGGCTCTAATATCAAGTGATATGACACTAAGGTAAAACTAAGATGACATATGCACAAACAAGTATGCAAAGGAGAGAAGATAGCCACCAAAACTGATGTTGTACACTCTTCATTAGTGAGGTATAAAGAGATTACAAAGATGACATTCAGTTGTTATGAGTCGTCCTTGAACTGACCATGCATGGACTCCTCAACTAGTCTAGTTGACATGCAGTTAGTGAACTTTACATCTGCAAGTACACTTCATTCAGTCCATCTTAGATGAAATGGACATGCAATCTACGACTGTCTAGTTTACTATTTAAATCGTAAATGGTGGAATATACAATGTAGAGATATTTACAAGGATGAAAGAGATAAACAAGCACATGGATTATTATATATCTCATCAATGGGAATGAGCATGCATGCATGGTGAATTTACTAGGGTGACTCAATACCCCCTATTTAGTCTCTCTTTAATTGCCAGAACATGATTAATCAAAAACTGAATAGGTATATGGGAAGCCAAAACATGATTTATCAAAAAAGGGATAGGCATGTGGAAAGCCAAAACATGAATAATCAACAAAGGGCTCGGTATGTGGAAATGAAAAGATGAATGGTATGTCTACCTCTTTTTCTAGCTGCTTTTAGGATAAATGGATAAATAGACAATTAATGAATATGTATGGGCAACTGATGAAAATGATTGGTGGTGGGTTTTACCTGGGCAGAACATGTTTGTAATCTGTATATGTTTAAAGGTGGAAAACTGGCTGATCCTTTTAAGACAGTTAATTACACTTGATTTCCAAGTTAACTATGTTGATATTCTGATGAGATCATGAACAAACAAATTGAAATACCAGTTGTTTAAATTGAGACATGCTGTCGCTAATTATACATACCTGCATGGTGCTTTACCTTTCCCTTCTGCTTGGAAGGTTTGATTTACCTTTCCCTTCTGCATGGAAGGTTTGATTAACTCATACAAAATATGTGAACCTTTTTTTTTTGTTTTTTTGTTAATAAGTTGCCTCCATCGACAAGTTTCTCGTTGTACCTAGAAATCCCACAGGCTTCCACATTTAAATGACAACAGAAATAATAATGATGATGTTGTTGCATCTTTTGGGTTGTGATGCAGAAGTAACAGGAGGTGCCATTGCAACAATGTCCCAAGTTTGGGCATGACCCCCACAATAAGTGGTCTTTGTGTTAAGGCAGATTTGGAGTTGACTTTCAATAAATTCAAGATCGGATGAAACTATGGTAAGGTGGCTAGCTTTTCAGCTAAAAAGATACAATACTGAACACCATGGAGCATTGCAGAAGGTAGCCCACTCCATGGTAATTAACAAACGTTTTTGACCTCGCCCCCACTGCCCCTCACAAAGAACCCACCAGGGTTCAATTCTTATGGGTGATGCGATAATACAATTTGTTGTAATACCACAATAATTTAGTTCATTGGAATACCACAGTAACACCATCATGATGTAATACAGGTAATGATCATGATTTAATGAGGGTGAGATCATTTCAATCCCATATAACCAATTAAAATAATAATTAAAGGTAAACTTATACATTATCATTGATACACTTAACAGATATGTACCAAAGAGCTTTATAATATGATCAGGCAAATTTGTATAGTAAAATCAGATTTAGCATAAATTTGTGTCATTAGTGGTGACATATGACCACACTAAGACAGCATAAGGATTTCTTCATGTATTTTACTTGTTAGGGTAAAATAGGTAGTATATTGCATTATACTACATAGATTATTACATTTACTTTGTATTAATTACCATGTAGATATTTACTGTTTCAAATATCTAATGGTAAATAGGTTAAATCCTAAATATCCTAGGTAGTCAATTCTAAACCTAACTCTATACCTGACCAGGCGCGTTTGTTAGCGTGGTTAAGGGAGAATTAGTTGGTCTTTCTATTTTATGTAGTATTTAACATTAGTCCCGATGCTAATGTTCCTAATGAACTTCCAAATTTCTACATTGGCATCGGAGCAGGAGGGGCTAGAGGGGGCTGAGGCTGTGGAAGCACGGACATCTTTCGTTCCGCTGGAGAAGGCGAAGATTCATCCTCGTTCCGCTAGAGAAGGCGAAGGCTGGTGACTTTCATTTATTTTTTTTTCCTTCAGCTCCTAAGATCCTAAGTTTTGCTCAATAATTTCATTTTCCCAAGGCCGGCAGCCGATCGTCCAAGCAGATCTTAGCTGTCGACGATCGTTCCCAAGGCCTGTGGCGGAGCCTTAGTGCGGCTCCCGCCCACAGGGCCCGACCACCTACCGGTGACAAGCCGGCAGCCGGCGGCTCCCCGATCCGGCGACCGAGGGCAAGCGGCCCTCACCAGCACGCGAGGGCAGGACCGCCCTCCGTGCGGCGATGGACCTCCACATGAGGGCAGGAGCGCCCTCCGTGGGAGGCCACGTGTCAACCAAGCCCTAGGCTGACACGTCGAATTCCTGGCACCAAACCTAGGCTGACGCGCGGACCACTCGGAGCAGACCTGGACAGACATCTGATTCAGCACGACTCCCAACGAATTGCGCTGAGTGGACACGTGGCACTGCCACTGGACCGCTGACTCGACTACTACTGACATGGATCCGACTGGGCATCGAGGGGTGATTGGGCTGACGTGGCAGGACAGCTGACCTGGCTGACTGCTGACATGGGCAAACACGCGGGATTGTTGACGTGGACTAGACGGACAAGGGTGACACGTGGCAACACAAGCAGAGGAGGCACGAAAATTTGGTTAGTTGGGCAGCCAGAGGCCACGTGGCATTCAGTCATTGGTCGAGTTGTGTGACATGGTGTAAGGTCAAAGGGCGTAGGAGCAGCGATTGCCACAGGCAATCACGCATTCTATGAACGCGTTTAGGCCTTTAAAGGCCTAATTCATCCGTTATGGGATTAAAGTGGGATAAATCCCACAGAGCCAATTCAAAGGCTCAACGCGCCTTAACACTAAGCACGCGGGGAAGGCTTTCAAAGCCGCCCTAGCAGTGCAGTGGTCAAGGCGCGGCCTTGACACACGCGAGGTTTCGCGTTCGACCCTGCCCGCCAACATTTTACAAAGGCAAATTTAAAAATTTTTGGTATTTAATTAAATTTTTATTTTTCTAATGTTTTTAAAAGCTTTTTAAATATTTTTTTTGATATTTTTTTTATAATATAGTATAAATTGCTGAAAAATGTCAATTTTTAAACATTTAAATTGATTTTTTATTCAATTTTGCTTCATTATAAAGAAATTTAGTCTTTAAAAGTATTTTTTTAGCTTTTTGAACTTAGAGATTTTTTAAATTAAACCAAATTATTTTGCAATAAGTTCCACTCCATTTTTTTTATGTTTTCTCCAATTTGGGGATAAAAAGACATAGGAACACATTTTTATTGCAAAAACAAAGGCAAAATTAAGGAACCTAACATTTTCTCAACACCTTGTTAATTTAGCATACAAGAAAGGATCAAACTTGAATTCTTTTTGCAAATTAGACAACAAGGAGACTCAAAAACAAAATTTTGCAAAATATCAAAGGCAAAGTGTGCATTTGTTTTCTCCAAAGGGGGATATAAGACATAAAATTGTACATTCTTTTTTTGCAAAATTTGAGTAGAATTTGAACCTTTGGAATTTTTCAATTTTGTAAAAATTAAGGGGGAATAGAAGTCATATTTTGTGATTCTATTTTTTGCAAAATTGTAAAGAGAAAGGGGGGATATTTCAAAGTAAGAAAGGTGCATTCTCGATTGTACTCGACACCTTTTCTTAAAAATTGACTATACTAGGTGCATTTTCGGTTGCATCCGACACCTAGAGTGATAATAATTTGGGTTGCTCTCATTTTTTTTATTATTGCACTAACCATCATGTTTTTTGTGTGCAATTAAACAATCATATAAAACATTGAAGAGCATTTCATAAACCCAAACTTCACTAAAATCGTGCTACACCTTGCACAGGTTAAACAAGTCAAATTGTTACACCCCATCAAAAGGTCAAAATCCAAACACCTTGATTCACTCTCTTTGTTTGACTTAATTTCCTCAAACTTTCCATCCTTCTTGAAGGGTGTTAAGGCAGGTGCCATTAAATATCCTAGAGAGCAAAATCATAAGTCTTTCAAAACCTACCCCTTTAATTTGCTCTATTTGTTTGGATTAATTTCCTTAAACTTCTCATCCCTTGTTAAGGGCGTTAAGGCAGGTGTCATTAAATATCTTAAAGAGCAAATTAAAATCTTCCATATACTCTTTTGAGGGTATACTGCAAGATAAAGTCATCTTAGTCATATCAAATTTGAAACCTTCACCATGGCCATGATCAACAAGTATCTCACTGAGAGCCAACTGCTCAAAGGTTCAAATTATTCTGCCTGGAAAACTAAGATGAAAGCCATTTTAACTGTAGAGGATATGTGGGAAATAGTGGCTAGCAATGAGACTAGACCCACATCACCTGGAGCAGATCAAACAGCCTATGATAAAAAGGATAAAAGACTTTCCTTATTGATCTTGCTAGCTATTACTGATGATATCCAACCTCATATCAGTGAAGCTAAAAATGGTAAGGAGGCATGGGATGCCTTAGCTACCATCTTTGAGGGAAAGAATCAATCAACAATTCTTAACCTTCAAACTCAGCTTCATACTCTTCATATGAAATCTGGAGAAACAGTAGAGCTATTCCTCTGCAGAGTGGCAGAATTGAAAACAAAACTATAATCTTTAGGAGAAAAAGTAGAAGACAAAGTCCTGACCTCTATCATTTTGAGGGCTCTTCCAGACTCCTACAGAATGTTGATCACTTCACTACAAGTCTCTGGGAGGACAGTGACTTTTGTAGAGTTCGTAAATATGCTTCAAACTGAGGAACCTAATCAACTCCAAAGAGATGAGGCATCTAACAATGCACTTTTCTCAAACAGGCAAGGTGGAAAGAAAAAGTGGAATCAACAGAAAGGATCTTCTTCTAACAAATACAAGGGTAAAGGCAAAGAGACTCGAAAGAAGAAGCGGTATTGTAAAATTTGTGATAAAGACACTCATGAAACCAAAAGATGTTGGTTTAAGAACAAACCGCCCAATGAACAAGGACAAAAGAAGGGCAAAGGCAAACCAAAGAACAAGAACAAACAACAACAAGGACATGTTGTTGTCGCTGAAGATTCTAGTTCGGACTCTGAACGAGCACACAAAGTGCTCATGACACATACAGACTCCCCTCACAAGGATAATGTTTGGTACATAGATTCAGGCGCTAGTAAACATATGATTGGCGATAAGTCCTGGTTTGAGACATTTAAGGCTCAAGAAGGTAGACCGGTAACCATTGCTGATAATCAGACCTATCGAGTTCAGGGAGAAGGAAGTGTTTCTGTCTCCCTTCCAGATGGAGAATGTAAGATTCAAAAAGTTCTTTATGTACCAGGATTGAAAAATAATCTCTTGTCGGTTCCACAAATCCTGGACAATAACATGAATGTCAATTTCAAAGTGGACAAAGAAAAGAAACGTTGTTTTATCACTCGAAAGGAAAACAGATAGCAACGAGGTTCATACAAACATGGTTTGTTTATCTTTGATGCAATTACCTCTACACATACTTCAATGGCAGTAACCACAAAAGAGGCCACTTCTCTATGGCATAAGAGATTTGGGCATCTAAGCTCGGGGTATTTACTAGAACTCAGTAAATATCAAATGGTGAAAGGACTGCCTATTCTTTCATCTACTTTGCCAGTGTGCTCAGAATGCTTGTCGGGAAAGCAACATAGAGTACCTTTTGAACATAGCTCTTTTCGAGCTAAAGTACCTTTGGAGTTAGTTCACACAGATTTGTGTGGTCCTATGTCTACTAGTTGTGGAGGTAAAAGGTATTTTCAATTGTTTGTAGACGATCACTCACGAAAAATGTGGGTCTTCTTCTTGCAGTTGAAGTCTGAAGCATTTGACTATTTTCAGCAGTTCAAGAAGCTTGTTGAGAAAGAATCGGGATGTTTCATAAAGACCCTCCGTTCAGATCGAGGGGGGAATACACATCAAAAGAATTTTCCTCATTTTTACAAAAACATGGGATAAAAAGACAGTTGACAACAACCTATTCTCCTCAGTCAAATGGAGTTGTTGAGAGAAGAAATCGTTCCATTATGGAAATGGTTCGATGTATGCTTAAGGGAGCCAATCTTGAGCACAATTATTGGGCTGAAGTTGTAACAACTGCAGTATATCTTCTAAATAGGGCACCCACACGGGCTCTTGAAGGTATGACTCCTCAGGAAGCATGGAGTGGAAGGAAACCCTCCATATCTCATCTATGAGTATTTGGGTGTAAGGCTTTTATGCATATACCTAAGGAGAAAAGAAAGAAGTTAGATGAGAAGACCCTACAATGTGTTTTTCTTGGATATGATGAATTCTCAAAAGGCTATCGATTGATAGATCCATTCACCAAGAAAATACATGTTAGTAGAGATGTAGTGTTTGATGAAGCTTTCACACCTAACACTACATCAGTATACCTGGATGATGAGGAGCAACAACCACTTCCTCCTCCACAACAGAAAAAGCCTCCTAAATGGTATACAAGTACTATGAGAGATTCCAAACTCACTTCACCACCAGATCTCACTCTCAATCGTCCAAAGACACGAAGCATGTCTCGACAGAGAACGGCAGAAGCATCTACTTCAGTTGATGATCTTTGTGCAGATTTTCAAGAGCTTTCTGTTGATAGAGATTTAGAAAGTGGAAATGATATGGAAATTGATGAGGAGAGGGTTTACATGTCTTCATATGATGAAAATGAACCTTCTACAGTTGATGAAGCACTTAGTCAGCCTCGGTGGAAGGCAGTTATGGATGCTGAACATAAATCCCTCATTAAAAACAAAACATGGAAGCTGGTCGATTTGCCTAAAGGAAAGAAGCCCATAGGCTGCAAATGGGTTTACAAAGTCAAATATAAGGCAGATGGTACCATAGACAAGCATAAGGCCGGTCTTGTGGCAAAGGCCTATGCTCAAAAGGAATGCCTTGATTATGAGGAAACCTTTGCACCCACTGCAAGGATGACCACCATTCGAGTTCTTTGTGCTATGGCAGCACAGTTCGGATGGAAATTACATCAGATGGATGTAAAAAGTGCCTTTCTAAATGGTGACTTAAAAGAAGAGGTATACATGACTCAACCTCCGAGGTTTTTCGAGGAAGGCCATGAGCAACGAGGTTTGCAAGTTGGTCAAATCATTATACGGGCTAAAACAAGCCCCAATAGCATGGTACATAAAAATGGATAGTCACCTACTGTAGCACGAATTTAAGAGAAGTTCATCGGATGCAAATCTCTATATCAAGAACATGGGTTCTGAAATAGTGATTCTTGTACTGTATGTAGATGATTTGATCATCATCGGCAATTCGGAGAAATTGATTAACGCCGTGAAAGATGACTTGAAAGAGTCATTTGATATGACAGATCTTGGACTTCTCCACTACTGTCTTGGCCTTGAGATAGAACAGAAGAAGAATCATCTTAGGGTGACTCGGAAAAAGTATGCCAAGACTTTAGTAGAAAAATATCGTATGACTAATTGTAAGCCCAAAGCAACACCGATGGAATTAGGGCTTCAATTATCACGGTATGATGACTCACCACAGGTAGATGGCACGCTATATCGACAGATGATTGGAAGCCTTATCTATCCGACCAATACTAGACCAGACATTACTTATGCTTTAAACTATCTTTCTCGGTTCATGCGGGAACCAAAGGTCTCTCACTAGAAAGCGGCTAAGCGTGTTCTTCACTACATTCAAGGTAGTGTAGAATATGGTCTAGAGTATAAGAAGAATAACTCATTCTTCTTACAGAGTTACACTGACTCTGACTACGTTGGATCCCTAGATGACAGAAAATCAACATCAGGATATGTATTTCATCTTGGATCTGGTCTTGTCTCATGGCATAGTAAAAAGCAACAGGTGGTTGCTTTATCTTCAACAGAGGCAGAATATCGCGTTGCACGTGGAGCTGTGTGTGAAGCGATATGGTTAAGTCGCATCTTGGCTACCATGGGCCTACCAAAGAAACTTCCTATTCACATGTTTTGCGACAACTCAGGTGTTTTGAACTTGGTCAAGAATCCAGTCCATCATGAACGTACAAAGCATATTGACACAGATTGTCATTTCATTCGTGATGAAGTTCCTAAACACAGAATCAAGCTCCAATACATTCCCACCGACGAACAAGTTGCTGACATCTTCACAAAGGCACTTGGACGTGTCAAATTTGAATTGTTTCAAAGTAAACTTTGTATATCAAAGTAATGTAATAAAGGGGGGATGTTAGGGTAAAATAGGTAGTATATTGCATTATACTACATAGATTATTACATTTACTTTGTACTAATTACCATGTAGATATTTACTGTTTCAAATATCTAATGGTAAATAGGTTAAATCCTAAATATCCTAGGTAGTCAATTCTAAACCTAACTCTATACCTGACCAGGCGCGTTTGTTAGCGTGGTTAAGGGAGAATTAGTTGGTCTTTCTATTTTATGTATTATTTAACATTAGTCCTGATGCTAATGTTCCTAATGAAATTATTCTGATTTTTATCAATCGCTCTTCCAAATTTCTACATTACTGCCATTAGAATAGAGAATAGAATAGAAATATTTTAACATCCAGAGGCCAACACCACCTATGGGACAACAAAGCTTTGTTATCAAATACAGTATGTCATCTTACTTGCTCCTCTAAAGGGAAAACAGTTTACATGAAAAATCAAAGTTGATCATCATTCTCTCTTTTGAAGAACTGATCTTTTGCTACTGATCTTGCTGATAAATTCTCCTAGCTTCTCTATTCTTGTTTCTTCAAACAATTCAGACATAGAATCCACTGCTAATATATCAGCATAACTATCCCAAATATCATTATAAGCTTTGCATTCCAAGATAAAGTGTTTCTTTGTTTCCACTACCCCTAAAGTGCAATCAGTACAGATTCTTTCTTACCATTTTTCTTTAGATCTCTTCCATCTATCTGTCTCACATCCAATCAATATGAGCTAGTCCTTGTTTGGTCTATAAGCATCTTTGCTCTCCATTTGATATTTGCATCTATATATGCTTTTTGATGATGCTCATATGTGGGGTTGAACTCAACAAGGTAGTGCACCTTCTTTCTTCTTAGCTCTTTTGTCCACATTGCTACACTGAATGTTTTTCCTTACATAGACTTCTGTATCCTTATTCTTGTTTGGGCATTCTATAAAATCAAATACCCCGCTTAGTAATCGATTTAAAATTTTATTTCATCCAAGAGTTCTTTTTTTGTTTGTTTGTTTGTTCAGCTCATCTCCTACTATAATCCTAGGCCACCTATTTATAGCCATTTGTTCAATCTTTTTCAGATATCCTAGAAGATGAATCATTGTGACTGCCTCTATAGGAAAAGTATCTGTTTTTGCTAGGAGTATTTTATATGGAACTGAAGCTTTAATTTTGAATTTGTTTGTAATAAAACACTTTTGTATCCTTTTTTTTGCCTCAATTCAAGCTCAATATACTGCTGGTCCATAATTCCACTCATAAAACACCATTGGCATTACAAACAATCTGAGTAAGACCCAGATGATCTTCCAATCCCATTTTTCTGCCTCCCTACATCTATTCTGCAATGCAAAAAGTGTTCTACAGCCTCCCACTATTCTCTGTAAGTTACACATCGTCCAACTAAATGGGTTATTTAAATCTACACTAAGATACTTGTATTTTGTTACTTGTTTTCGAAGACCCCCTTCAAATTGGAAGCTTAACTGTTTTCTTTTATTTTAGTTGGTCAAAGACTCAAAACATTACCTTGATTTTGCTAATAAGCTATGGAAGCTACCAACTTCCTTGCAGAAGTGTTAATTATCATGGAGTAGGCTAACCTTCCCACAATGCTCGATAGTGTTCAGTTAAGCTTCCAATTTGAAAGGGGGCTACCAACTTCCTTGCAGAAGTCCTCTAAGGCTTTTAAAGCTATTTTAACCCTTGTGTTTTCCTTGGGATCAAAATAAGAACATCTGCATACAATACTAGCTTCACCACATAACTGCTCTGCAGACACCTTCCCTCCACTCACATTTAACCATTCTTCTACCTTATCATTTAACCATTCTTCTAACTTATCATTATATAAACCAAAGTCTGGATAATCTTTGGTTAACCCCTATATCACTTCCAAAGCATTCTAAGAGACCTTCTTATGTTTTTATTTTGCTCACACCTCCTCATACAGTTTATGGACTGCTGTCCTATATTTTTCCAGTATGCATATTTTTCCATCATCTACTCCTTAGTTTACTTCTAGGCACCGTATGAAAGGCGTTCTCCAAGTCAAAAATAAATAAATAAAAATTTAAATATATATATATATATATATATTTATTAAGTAAAATAGAAAAAATGATATTGCTTCCAAAGCGCCTTACACTCTTCTTATATTCTGCAAAAGCAAACAGTCATTTTTTTTTAATATAAAGGGAAGTTGGTTATAGCCACACTATTTTTAGTAGCTGACAAACCTAGGGTTCAAACCACAGGGTGCTCCCAACAAACTTATTTCATCTCAAGCCTAATTTATCTCATTGTTGTTGCTACGCCTATATTTTTCAATTATATGTCTCAAACTTAGCACATCTCTAAACAGCATATGCCAAAACTTCTAAGCTCGTTTTATAGCTCCATTTCCCTTGTAAACATACCAAATGACAGTCTATTGGATCACCAATAATTTGCTATCCATTAACTTCAGACTATCAAAATTATCAAATAGTTGTGTAATACCAAAATTATCGGTTAAGGTCTTCTATGATAACCCCACATGAAACATAGGGGAAAACAAGTTTGATTCCAACGAGGGTTTTCTTCTCTGTCCCAAACAATAATACTTACTGTCCTCCTACCTACAAACATCATTTGGCCCTTTATTCTCTTCTCAGAGAAAGTAACAGAGTAAAATCCAAGGACTGTGGCCGTTGCGGTCAGAATTAGTAGCATAATTTGACCATGGTCTGGGGATTCAACTTCTTTTAAAGATAGTTGACATACACACGGGTGTTGAAACAACGGAGGGCACTGCCGAGTGCCAAAGGGACTTGAACCTTAACCTCTTCACACCTAACACCCCATTTAACCCCATTTACCGCCGGCCAAGACCTCTGGTCAGGGAGTTCAACCTTAACAGAAATGAAGATGAAAATAAAGTATGACATGTAAATCTAAATGTTATTGTTACCTCGTGGACTCGCATGGAGTCGAGCTGACGGTCTTCGACGCGGTCCGTGAGAGAGTCGAGGGCCTTATTCTGCTGCATTAAATCTTTTGAATCTGCCGCTCGCTCAGCCGCCCCTGCCGCCGCCGGCGGTGGCTCCTCGTTCCCCTCCTCTATCCCTGCCATTCTCTCCTTCGCTTCTTTGTTTCTCTTGCTCCACCAACGCAATAGAATGGAGTTCTTACAGACCTTTCTATGATATTCTTAAAAAAAATTGACGGACACGAAAGAATTTAAAGCAGTTCTGAAAATTAACGGAGATATATTCACATGCCTGCCTGCCTGCAAGGATTTGTGTTTCTTTTCCGACAATTAAAAGTTGGGGCCAGAAACCCCTTATGGAAGTAGAAAGGCACTCCAACCTAAACAAATCGAATCACCCTCTTCTTCCGAGAAGAATACTGCACAAAGGTTTCAACAGAAAAAGCTTTTTAGTTTAATCGATATAATTTTTTATTTAATTTTTATAAATTTGTTGGGTTAAAATGGAGTCAGCAATTTCAATTACTTAAAAAATAATATTGGTTTTTTTTTTAATGAATTTCCATTTTAAATAATATATAAGATATTATTTATGAAAAATGCTTATTTTTCTTATAAAATTATTTTTTAAATTTAACAGATTTCATGGTTTTTTTTAAGTATAACTCTTTAAGCTTTTTATTTTGATAATATTTATTTTAATTTTTTTTTTCAATGAGTTTGGATTTCTTGAAAAGAGGTCAAAACCCCATACTATTACAGTAAATTTTTATAAGGATCCTAATCTCCTTTTGAATTTAGGTTTTCTTAATAAAAACCCAAAGACTTACCATTACAATATCTTTCATAAATTCTTTTAGTTAATAAAATATATATAATTAATCATTTGGTTAATGCCCGAATCCAACACACCTTCAGAGAAGGGAACCAGGCGGCGGATCTAATGGCAAATATTGCAGTTTCTGTTGGGGAGATGCAAATTTGGAAGGATAACTTCCCTCAAGAACTATTGGTGTTGGTTGCTAGAGAAGAGCTAAGATCAAACCTGTTAGAGCATCGGGAGATCAGAGGGTTTGATGATGAGTAATCCGACGGATGGAATTAGGCGGAAAAAGGCATCCCATTTGTTG
The DNA here is from genome assembly GCA_028583015.1 of Wollemia nobilis. NCBI lineage: Eukaryota > Viridiplantae > Streptophyta > Pinopsida > Araucariales > Araucariaceae > Wollemia > Wollemia nobilis. The sequence continues at coordinate 33,458,292 of JAQPPZ010015824.1, forward strand.
GGGCTCGGGAGGTGACAAGTGTACGATACAGACAACCTAGTGTTAGTAAGTGCTAGGTGTTGTTTGGTTTTTGTTTTATCCTGAATAGTCAAGCGACAAGTATAGGACTGTGGACTCTAAGTATGGCTTAATGTGAGTCTTAGAAAGATCCATTTTGTATTTTGATTATACGGGCTTGATGCTAGAACCAGCCCATTTTGACTTTGTAAAAGGTTTGTGGACCTTATAACCACCTCTACCTTATACCAAAAAATATATATAATTAAAGATTAATATTATTAGATTATAAATTCTTTTAGTTAATAAAATATATAATTAAAGATTAATATTATTAGATTATAAAATTTTTTAGCTAATAAAATATATAATTAAATGATTCATATTATTATATATATATATATGGTGGAATCGGTAACGATTACTGAATCCAAGTTGTCCGACTTTTATGGTCGCCACGATGATTCTGCGCCCCAAACGCCGTCACACAGATCTTCGCGCAGTTCTCCCCTATAACCGCCATGCCACAATCATTTTAAACATTTTACACTGTTGAAAACACCAGAAAAGGAACAAGCGTTCAATCCGATGAAACCCAAGATTTGAACCTTGGACCTCCGTCCCGGTTTGAATGAACAAATTGATCTGCACCTCGAACCTTAGATTAAATATTATTAAAAATTAAATTTTCTTGTATTTCTTATATTTTTGGGGTTTATTATACAAAATGAGAGGCTTGGTCTATTATACATTTTACCTATAAAACATAGGTATCATACTCTTCTCCAGATTTAAATCTTAAAACTCTTGCTTTTCATTTGATGTTTTTATATATCCCTTCATTGGTAGAGTTTTTTTTTTTTTTTTTTTAAATACTTCTTATACACATATGTTGTGGGGATTGAACCCAGGTCACATCACCGATAATGCAAGTGACCTCCTTGTTGTCGGTATACATCTGTTTTTAAACTTTCATAATTTAATCTTATTTTAAAATGCAATGTTTCTTGTATATACAAATTAATGTGAGTTAATCTTTAATTTCATATGATGTTTTTTTTAATTGAGTAAATACTTTTTATACAAATACATATCCGTCGTGGGGATTGAACCCGAGCCACATCACCAATAATGCATGTGGTGTCCTTGCCCATAGACCACATCACGTAGATTGATGTTTTTATATATGCCTTCATTGGTAGAGTTTTAATGAGTTTTATCTTAATTTTTTTTTTAAATCTTAATATAGGTTTTATATTTTTTATTTTTTAGTGTGAAACTCTGCAACCATGCACATACACCCATCTCCTTCGCACACACTCACCCATACCATAGTTTGAATCTTGAACCTCCGAAGAAGAGCCAAAACCCAAACCACCAAATCATTGCACTAACGCGAAACAAATTTTATATTATTATTTCAGCATTCAAATAAATTAATATCTACCTAGGTGTTGTAGGTGAGTTGGAAAGGAGAGGGCAATCCTCTAAGGGAGGTCTCAGATTCAAATCTCCACCCTACCAAAAAGCTGAATTAGGTATCCAAAATTCAATTGATAATGTTGGTGCGGGCAGGATCGGGTGCGACTCCCGGGTGACTTTGACGGTGTAGAACCCCTATTCGTGGTCTCTCAAACCAAAGTAGCCCCAAAAAAAATTTCGCTTAAAAAAAATTAATATCTCATTTATTCATTTAAATATTATTTTGTTTCATCCTAAAATTTATATATTATATTTGCGAGCCATCTATTTACGCCTATTTCTCAATTTTCAAATCATAGCACTTGTGTCTATTAAAAATACCTATGTTTTTATTAAAGGTGATCTTATATGCAATCAAATCTTATATTTTAAATTTGCTTGTCATTAAGCACTCTTTAATCCTTTCTATTTCCCTCTTCTAATTCCAAAATATTCCTAACATATATTTCATAGCCATAAAGCACCGTTAAAAACCTACATAAAAACCAAAAAATCTTATAATTTTGCCTTCTTACAATGTAAGAGTACTTTTTATCTCTTAAAACAAAATTTAAATTTACCCCAAATGTTAGGTGGATTGGTAAGGGCAAGTGTGGATGAGCACTTAAGGGAAGCCAACCTTTTGCAAAGGTAATAGTCTGCTTTAAATCCTCTAAGTGTACGTGCCAGACCGACAACAATGATATGAACCCCGAGCGACCGGTGATCCCCATCTCATGTTGGATCAACAACAACGAGATGGATAGGTTTATTGGGAGCAGTCCTTGTGGTTTGAACCCTACTCTTGCTAATTACTAAAATTATAGTGACTGTAACCAACTCTCTTATGTAATAAAAAAATAAAAAATAAAAAATTTCCTTCGCATTTATTCTCAACTAAGCTTGTTAGTAAAAACATTGGAAAGACTAAGTGATGTTTTTTGTGAGATTCTAGTCTCTATGGAATATTATTTTATAATTGTGAGGGAGATATAATTGATGGTGTTTTGAAGAATTTAAATTATTTTTAAATGGGAAGATGGCGATCGAGGAGCGATCGCCTATAAAAGTCGTAGCAGAATTAGGTAGGAAGACGATGGATGCAACAACGCTTGAAGGGAAAGCATTGGTGGCGGATGAGAACCGGGACCCCAACACAGGGAAATATAGTGAAGAGCACTGAGTTTCCCTTGAACAAGCCAACGAGATACACAGCATCCTAAGCGCGAGTAAGGGTTTAACCATCAACGCAAGCATAGATAGATCATCCAACGATGGAGGAAGCGGACAATCTTATAATTTTGCCTTCTTACAATGTAAGAGTACTTTTTATCTCTTAAAACAAAATTTAAATTTACCCCAAATGTTAGGTGGATTGGTAAGGGCAAGTGTGGATGAGCACTTAAGGGAAGCCAACCTTTTGCAAAGGTAATAGTCTGCTTTAAATCCTCTAAGTGTACGTGCCAGACCGACAACGATGATATGAACCCCGAGCGACCGGTGATCCCCATCTCATGTTGGATCAACAACAACGAGATGGATAGGTTTATTGGGAGCAGTCCTTGTGGTTTGAACCCTACTCTTGCTAATTACTAAAATTATAGTGACTGTAACCAACTCTCTTATGTAATAAAAAAATAAAAAATAAAAAATTTACTTCGCATTTATTCTCAACTAAGCTTGTTAGTAAAAACATTGGAAAGACTAAGTGATGTTTTTTGTGAGATTCTAGTCTCTATGGAATATTATTTTATAATTGTGAGGGAGATATAATTGATGGTGTTTTGAAGAATTTAAATTATTTTTAAATGGGAAGATGGCGATCGAGGAGCGATCGCCTATAAAAGTCGTAGCAGAATCAGGTAGGAAGACGATGGATGCAACAACGCTTGAAGGGAAAGCATTGGTGGCGGATGAGAACCGGGACCCCAACACAGGGAAATATAGTGAAGAGCACTGAGTTTCCCTTGAACAAGCCAACGAGATACACAGCATCCTAAGCGCGAGTAAGGGTTTAACCATCAACGCAAGCATAGATAGATCATCCAACGATGGAGGAAGCGGACAATCTTATAATTTTGCCTTCTTACAATGTAAGAGTACTTTTTATCTCTTAAAACAAAATTTAAATTTACCCCAAATGTTAGGTGGATTGGTAAGGGCAAGTGTGGATGAGCACTTAAGGGAAGCCAACCTTTTGCAAAGGTAATAGTCTGCTTTAAATCCTCTAAGTGTACGTGCCAGACCGACAACGATGATATGAACCCCGAGCGACCGGTGATCCCCATCTCATGTTGGATCAACAACAACGAGATGGATATGTTTATTGGGAGCAGTCCTTGTGGTTTGAACCCTACTCTTGCTAATTACTAAAATTATAGTGACTGTAACCAACTCTCTTATGTAATAAAAAAATAAAAAATAAAAAATTTACTTCGCATTTATTCTCAACTAAGCTTGTTAGTAAAAACATTGGAAAGACTAAGTGATGTTTTTTGTGAGATTCTAGTCTCTATGGAATATTATTTTATAATTGTGAGGGAGATATAATTGATGGTGTTTTGAAGAATTTAAATTATTTTTAAATGGGAAGATGGCGATCGAGGAGCGACCGCCCACAAAAGTCGTAACAGAATCAGGTAGGAAGACGGTGGATGCAACAATGCTTGAAGGGAAAGCATCGGTGGTGGATGAGAACCGGGACCCCAACACAGGGAAATCTAGTGAAGAGCACCGAGCCTCCCTCGAACGAGCCAACGAGATACACAACATCCTGAGCGCGAGTAAGGGTTTAACCATCAACGCAAGAAGATATCGATCATCCAACGATGGAGGAAGTGGACAACCTTTCACGCACTTCTGCACGGTTCAACCGAAAGACCTCGGTCCACCAACCAGGCCAGTCTCGAAATCCCAACCTCCAAAGGAAAAGTTGGATCTCGAACCCCAGGCAAAGCCTCCTGGATGGGAAGAGAAAGTCTCGAATGTAGGAGATGGGCGAAAGAAACCATCCCGATCTTACGTGGAGATAGTAAATCCTAACCCTAGTCTGATGATTGGGTCCAAAGTGGAGCTGCTCCCCACCAATGGCAACCTTGAGATCCCCTGTGAGGTCATGTCCAGCGTGCTTGACCGAGACTCAAACTCGTTGGTCGAAAAGTTCCTTGGGTCCCGACCCGATATGGAATCCATCCGCAAGTGGGCCAACATCTCCTGGCGCCCGAGGGGATCCTTGGAGTTGATTGCCCTCACTAGAGGCTTTTTTCTAATCTGGCTGAGCGACCCTGTAGATTCCCAATGAATTCTCTTTGGAGGGCCTTGGTTCTACGGCCGAAGGGGCCTTTTCCTCCATAAGTGGGGAGTGGATTTCCACCCAGCAACCCAGAGCATCAACTCTGCTCCAATCTGGGTACGCCTCCCTGGTCTTCCCATTCAATTCTGGCATGAGGACATCCTCTGTGGGATAGCGAGAAGAATTGGAGAGTTCATATCCTTCGACCCTCCAACGCATGCTGGGACTCGAATGACTCAGGCTCGCATGTGCGTTAATGCCATCCTGGACGTTGATCTACCATCATCAATCAATCTCATCTCCAAGGTCTGTACCTTTACCCAAACTATTGAATATGAGAATAAACCTACTTTTTGCAATCTTTGTTCCAATCAGGGTCACTTGTCCTCCCAGTGCCCCTCTCAACCCCCTATTGCATCCTCCCAGAGGAATCATCGAGCTTCCAAAACCCCTCTCCCCTAGGGCTTCGGCCCTACCCCAAACCCTCCCGACCCCCCACTACAGGCCCCTAGTAGTGAGGAGACCCCCTTGGTCCCCCCTATCAGACCCCTCCCCCTACAGCCCGACCATCCCTGTCTCCAACCACTTCTCCCCTCTGTCCTCTGATGACCCCCCATAGACTTTACCAAACCGGCCTTCAACTACCCACTGCACCCACCCTCCCCCCTCCCATTCTCGAGCCTCGACATCCCCATCCTCCCCTCCCCCTTCCTCGAGCTCCCACCCCCAGCCCCCTACCTTCCCACCCCCTTAAGAAAGCCTCGATGAACGTGGGATCAGTGAAGAAGAGGGGTCACCCCTCCATTCAGGACATCAAAAATAGGGAAGCTCTAGACGACGTCACAAATGGCACCCAACTCACTCTCAGGGAGTCCTCTCGGCTCTCAAAAAACCAGGATCAGAACAGAACCAATCTTCCCCCCTAGCAGGGAGAGGGAAGCGCATTTCGACCAGACTCTCCAAATGAAGATCCTCTCATGGAATGTGAGAGGCCTCAATGGGTGAAACAAGCAGCGCTTGGTCAAGTCCATGAGGAAGGAACACCGACCGACAATACTTCTTCTCCAAGAAATGAAACTCGACACCCAAAATGTTTCTTCTATATCAAACTACATATGGAGGGACTCTGCCTCCTATTTCAGTTCAGCAAATGGGGCCTCAGGAGGCCTTTTGTGCCTATGGGACCCAACCAAGATCGAGGGGATAGTGTTGTCAATGGCAGAAAGTTACATTAACATTATGTTCTCCAGCAAGGATGATGGGTCCCGTTGGGTCCTGACAAATGTGTATGCCCCAAATTCTCCCTCCCAGAGATCCTCTTTATGGAATTCCCTTAGCCAGCTGTGAGATGTCTTTTCTGTAGAGGCTTGGATGTTGGTTGGGGACTTCAACTCGCCTCTCTTCCCCTCTGACAAGAAAGGAGGGACTCCTATCACTAAGAGATTTTATGAGCAGTTTTCCAGTTTTGTGGACAACAACGAACTAATGGATGTTAACCTTCGAGGGCCAAGATTCACTTGGACCAACCGCAGGAAGGGCGACCAACTGATCCAGATGCATCTAGACCGTGTCCTCATTTCTGTCAATGCCATCCCCCTGTTCGGTGATGCAATTATGAGCTCTCTCCCAAGGATTGGATCCGACCACAATCCCCTCCTCCTTGAGAGCCATCCTCACTCCTCATCCTTCAAATCCCCTTTCAGATTTGAAGCAATGTGGCTCCATGACCCAAACATCAGATCTCTTGTTGCTCAGTGGTGGGCCAGGCCTTTCCACGGGCCCAAAATTTCCCAGATAAGTAACAAGCTCCGACATGTAAAATACAATCTCAAAATATGGAATAAGGAAGTATTTGGGAACATCTTCCAGAAGAAGCAGGAGATCCAATCCCAGCTCAAGGACATTGAGCTCACTATATAGGACAATGACCCGAAACCCACCCTCCAAGACACTGAGCGAGTCCTCGTTGATTATCACAACATTCTGAGAAATGAGGAAGTTTTATGGAAGCAAAAGTCCAGAGTAACTTGGCTCAAAGAAGGCGACCTGAATACCAAGTTTTTTCATGCCACAACAGTGAGGCACAGAGGCAACAACAGGATCAGGGAGCTAGTTCAGCAGGATGGCCAGATTGTTTTTGACATCCAGGGAATCAGAGCTATGGTTGTTTCTTTCTTTGAGGAGCTTCTAGGACCCTCTCCCAGATGCGACCGCCATACTTCCAAGAGCCTCTTATAGCATATCCCAAGGTTAGTCACTGAGGACTAGAACCGTATGCTTCTTGCTTCTCTTTCTGCTGAGGAAATTAGGTCTGTTATCTTTTCCATGCAAGGGGGGAAAGCCCCGGGTCCGGATGGGTTCCCCCCCATATTTTTTAGCACTTTTGGGATATCCTTGGTCCGGATGTGGTTTCGACAATCTAGTAGATGCAGGCAGATAAGGTAATCCCAGGAGATATCAACTCCACCTTCCTAGCCCTTATCCCCAAAGTTAACCAGGCCCGCACCCTCTCTAACTTTCACCCCATTAGCCTGTGCAATATCCTATACAAAATCCTCACCAAAGCCCTAGCCACCAGGCTTAAGCTCATCCTCCCCTCCATCATTTCCCCTAATCAAGGTAGTTCTATCCACGGAAGACAAATCACTGACAACATTATCGTCATTCATGAGCTCATCCACTCCATTTCCTCGAGCGATCAAGCGGGCCTCCTCCTTAAGCTCGACATGAACAAGGCCTTCGATAGGATCTCCTAGGATTTCCTATTGGCGGTCCTCCATAGGTTCGGATTCCACCTGGATTGGGTTGAGTTGATCAAAGGGTGCATTACCTCGATGAAATTTTTCGTCCTGGTCAATGGTTCCCCTGTGGGCTACTTCAAGAATTTCAAAGGCCTCAGACAAGGAGACCCCATCTCCCCCTTCCTATTCATCATTGTTGTAGAAGCTCTTGGTAGAACCCTCACCCATGCCTATCTTGAAGGGTCCATCTCTGGCATCAAATCGGCTTCGTCTCTTCAGGTCGTGTCCCATCAACAGTTTGTTGATGACACTATCCTGGCTACCCGGGCTTCGGTTCCCCAAGCCCAGCGCATCAAGTCCATCCTCCTCTCCTTTGAGGATGTGGTAGGGTAGAAGGTGAACTTTGACAAAAGCAAGCTCTATTTCTTTAACACTCTAGCGAGACGTCAAGCCCGCATTGTTGCTACTCTTGGATGCTCCATCGGTGCCCTCCCAACAACGTACCTGGGATTCCCCCTCTTCGGTGGTTAGTCCAAAAAATTCCTTTGGAATACCATCATCGAGCGTATTCAAAAAAAGTTGGTGAGCTGGAAAGGCAGCCTACTCAGCCAAGCTGGGAAGGCCACCCTTATTAAAGCCACCCTGTAGAGCATTCCAGTTTTCTTCATGTCAGTCTTCTAGATCCCTACCAAAGTCTGCAACCGCATCGAACAACTCCAAAGGAACTTCCTGTGGTCTGGCTCAGAGGATAAAAAAAGGATTCATCTGGTGGCGTGGAACCAGGTATGCACAGGGAAGGATCAAGGGGGCATTGGGTTGCGTAAGGTCCGCAACATGAACCTGGCGCTCATCGCCAAACAAGGATGGTGAGTCCTCACCAACGAAGACTCTCTGTGGGCATCCATCATCAAAGTGAAGTACCTTTGGAACAATCCAAATTTTTTGGATGATCCTAACCCAATCAAAGGATCTACGGTGTGGAACTCCATATCCAAAGCAAGACAGATTATTCGGAAGGGCATCAGATGGAAACTCGGCAATGGAGCCAAAATCAATTTTTGGAGTGACCCCTGGTTGGAGAGCGGCCCTCTCCAGGATAGAGTTGATCTAGTTTACCTTCGACCAGTGATAGACACCCTCTTTGGACCCAAAGTAAGTGATTTCCTCCTCCTAGAGTCCTCTTCCTAGAAGCCCATCCCGACCACTGGCCTCTTAGCTGATCAACAAATTGCCTCTGCTACCCTGATTGATCTCCTCCACCTCTGTGCCATCCCCTCATCCCCCATGGAGGACTCCATCCTTTGGGCTCCTTCCCCATCCGGCCTCTTCACCATCAAGTCAGCCTATGCCCTATCCGAAGACCCCAGACCCCCTTGGTTCCCGTCCAAGCTCATATTGAGGCCTCACCTCACCCCCAAGGTAAATTTTTTCCTGTGGTTGTCCATCCAGGATAAGATCCTCACCATCCCTAACCTCCATCATCGTGGCCTGTCCCTCCCTAACCGATGCTACATGTGTTGTGTGAATTGTGAGTCTACCCAACATATCTTCTCTTCCTATCCCTTCGCTCATTCCATCCTTTCCTCCCTTTTTTCCTTGGTCGGCATCTCCTGGGCCCCGCCCCTTTTGCTCAGTGATCTCTGTGTTTAGTGGTCGAACCCATTTAGGGGGCACCGACTAAAAACCTTCTGGTCCTTTTGCCTCTCGCACTTCCTGTGGGAGATCTGGAGAGAACGCAACGCCCGAGCCTTCAGAGATTCGTCCCACAAGATAAGCCATGTCCTGGCCAGGATCATTACTACGATAGTTGAGAACGTGTCTATCACTCATTTTAAGGATGGCCCAGAGCCTCACCCTAAAGAGATCTTAGCCTCCACCCTTGGCATCCCGCATGGCATCCGTATCCAGACCCCCCAAGGTTGATCGCTCCCTTGTCAAGTGGATCCCTCCACCTCTAGGCTTCCTCAAGCTCAACTTTGATGGTGCAGCGAAAGGCAATCCTGGAGCTGCTGGTGCTAGGGGAGTCATTCGAGATCACAAAGGAAACATCATCCTGGCTTATGTGGAGAACTTGGGATTCAATTCCAACCACTTTGCAGAAGCTCGGGCTCTCTACCAAGGCATTATTCTGACCCACAAGCTTCAGGTTCCCAACATTGTGATTGAAGGTGACTCCAGGAACATCATCGCTAGCTTGTCCCCTGGATCCCTCTCTTCATCATGGAACACCTCCACTATGATCGATGAAGCCAAGCTTTTGTTATGCTCCTTCTCTAACGCTAAGGCAACCCACACCTACAGAGAAGGTAATCGCGTGGCTAACCAACTAGCTAACATCGACATCTCAGAGTCAGGTCTTCGGGTGTGGACTGACTCCTTCCCCCAAGCCATCATTGATGCAAATGTCGCGGACCTCACCAATCAGTGAGCCGAGGAGGTCCAACATGGAAAATCATAATTTTCATGCCTGTACCTGCCTTTGAAGAGCAATTCGTCAACCGAGCTCCAACGTGGCACGCTCCTACAGTGGCACCTCGAGGCCGGCTTCAATTTTTTTCTCACGTGCAGATTCCTTCTGGGTGAAGCTTCCCCATGTGATTCTTCCCAACTTGTGCATGAGCGTGCCTTTTTGCAGTCGAAGCCACTTGTCCTATCGAAAGTGGAGGCCCATCCATGGGATTAGGCTCCATTGGAACCAAAAAATTTGCCACGCTGATAGGTGTCATCTTGGTATCTACTTCAACCATGTATTAGGTGGCAACAAGGTCATTTTGACATGGGGAATGTTGGCCCCCGGTACCTGAGCCATCGATCGGGTCACCGTAGCAGTTCCCATGCCCTCGAGGTGCTATTTGTGTTTCCTCTTTTTTAGTCGATTTATGTTGACTCTTCGCACCCTCCCCAACATTGTTTTGGCTAGTTGCACTGTCAGCTCCAGTATGGGGGTGGATTCTCGGTCGTTCTACCTCGTGGCGACCGCCCACATCATCGCCCTTACTCTTATCCACCACGTTCACCATGCCACCAAGGAAGTTAATCCCTATCATCATGACCCATGCTCGCCTGCCCCATCGGTCAACTATGGTGTCACTTCCTTAGGTCTCCACCTGGCCCCCCCCATTGTTTGGTGTGCCCTTCCACCCGTGCCACCGACTTTTCGATCGATTCGAGAGATTTTGAGCACGAGCCGCATTGGGTGGGGGAATTTGCTCATGCATTGGCCATTATTTATCTCCACCACCTTTCTTCCTCACCATGTTCACCACCCTCTCACTTTCTGCCTGATCTTTCATCCCTTGTTTCTTCTGAGTATCACCATCATGGCCGAAATCGAGCCTGCGTCCCTCCAATTAACCCCCCTGGTCGAGGATATTTTTAGGGACCATGGCCTCCTAAATTTTTTGCAGTAGTTCCATGGGGCTGAGCCAGACTTATCCATGGATTTTGTCCATTCATGGAATGGGGGGCATGTGGTCGTTCGAGGTTTGGGGTTCACTATTACGATGGATCTCCTAGCGGCGGTAATTGGTCTCCCGAATGAAGGTGAAATTATCAATCGGGAGAAGCACTCCCTCCAAGGGGAATTGGCACTATTTAGGGATAAAGGAGAATCCCTGGGGAAGGAGAAGGGGGGATTGTCAGGGAGACGCTCCCGAAGCCATGGGACATGGTGATGATTACAGTCCTCCAGTACTTCACCCTCGACAATCCCTCGGCTATTCTGTGGAGCTTCCACCTCGCATTTTTAAACCACCTCAGAGGGAAGAAAACCATTAATATCCCTGAATATATGTTCAGGTCGGTGGAACGGTTGATGCTCAATGTTAAGAGGGGGGCCTCCTCCTCCCCCTCCATCAGGGTCTGCACCGTGTTTTGTTCAGGTTCATGGTGGCGGAGCAGAACCGTGTAGCAGCGCCGCCGGTAGGGCCTCCCCTCGTCGGAGATCCGGTCGGGTCCCCCTCGTCGGAGGGTCGATGAGGCCTCCCCTCCTTGTCAGAGGGTCGATCAATCTTGGAGACGATGTAGGGATTGATGCATCCCTCTCGCTCATTGGCACTCCAAGCGTAGCAGCCAAGGTGGATGACACCCCAACTTCTTAGAAGGTCGAAGCCCATCGTTACCCTATCTATGCCAAGGGAGAAAGTAGTAAGAGAAAGGCTCCGCTTGTTATCGATGATGCGTCTGATGACTCTCTGTCATTCCAGATGAAAAAAGAAAAGTCAACGAGGTTTCTGGCCCAGAGCGAAGGGACTTCGACGTAGGCTCCCCTTATGACCTCGCGTGTGATGTCCTTCCTGAGCCTCATCGACCGTGAGCATATCCAGGAGATTTAGGACCTATTTAAAGCTTTAGGACGAGTGGCCAGAACCATTTCTTCCCTGTTGGCATAGGTGGACTCCCTCCTTGAGGAGTACAAGTACCAGTTCGAGATCATCTAGGAGTTCAAGAGCCTGGTGGGGGAGAACCCTGCTGACAATGGCTATGGGCCCAATGCATGAGCTGGAACGGAGGAGATTCTCTAGTGTCGGTCCGGTTTCAGGGTTTGGATGGTAGTTTGTTTTTCTTTTTTGGTCTGTAGTTGCCCTAGAGAGGGGTTTTTGTTGTTAAGTCTCAAGATCTACCCCTGCGTGGGCCTTTGTTTTTAGTTGGTTTGGCCCTATACGAGCTTTTTTGCTTTTTGTATATAGCTTATGTTGGCCCGGTTTGGGCCTTTAGTGTTGTTTGGTTTGCGGCAGTAGTATCTCCTATTGTCCGGTAGGGTGTCCTCCCTGGGGTCTGTCTGCCTCCAAGGAGCTTTTGGGCTTTTGCTAGAATTGTAAAAGGTTACGGGACCCTTTCAAAACCCTTTTTCACCAATCAAAAAAAATGAGAAAATTGAAGGTTGAAACAAGTTTTTTTTCTTCATATTTTAACATACTTAATTTGTTATGGATAATTTTTTATTACATGAATGCTTGTCTATGTGGGTTACCTTATCATTCTTTAAGGATTTGAATTTAGGTCATTTTTTATAGATATAACCCATTTATCATTACTTTGTGATGTCTTTGATAATAATTGTAAGTTGGATGGACTTGTAAAACACACAAGTACCTTGGGTGATATTCATATCAAATAGAAAGAAGTTGCTAACACATCAACCTTGGAAATGTCTACTTTTAGATTCATAAAGTTTTTATATTGTTATTGAGGTGTATAAGTAAAACATTAATATATTTAATTAGTACACTTATCTATACCACCTTATGTCATTTAATTTTATATAAAAATCAAGTATTTTTTTTGCATACATGTCATAGTTTACATGCATTATCAACAATATAAAACAATTGCTCCCAAGGGCTAGGTGGATTGGTAAGTGCTTGTCTGCCTAGGCACTTACCAAGAAGACACCCAGGTTCAAACCTCGAGGGTAGCCTGTTTGCAAAGGGAGGGCTAGGTGGATTGGTAAGTGCTTGTCTGACTAGGCACTTACCAAGAAGACACCCAGGTTCAAACCTCGAGGGTAGCCTGTTTGCAAAGGGAGGGCTAGGTGGATTGGTAAGTTCTTGTCTGGCTAGGCACTTACCAAGAAGGCACCCAAGTTCAAACCTCGAGGGTAGCCTATTTGCAAAGGTAGTAGTATGATTTGAATCCTCAGAGTGCGTATCAGACTGACGGTGATGGTACGAATCTCGAGCGGTCGGTGGTCCCCTTCACGCCAGATCAATAATAACGAGGTGGTATAGGTTAGGTGGGAGCAACCCTTGTGGTTTGAACCTTGCGCTTGTTAGTTACTAAAATAGTGTGGTTGTGACTAACTCTCCTATGTAACCAAAAATAATAATATAAAACAATTATACATATTACCTTAACTAAAAGTAATACAAAAGTTTGTCATTATCAAATAAGTTGTAATGATGATCATTTAGAACACATCAAAATTGATAGAAGTGTGTATAGTTATGCACTTGCAATCAATCAATTGTCACAACCTATCCCCTTCAAACTTTTCTTTGGACATATTTATATCTCTTATATGCATAGAAAAAAATCATATTCACTAGTGTATGTATTGAATGCTTCACATTTATCAATGTCATAAAAATATAGCATGCTCATGAGATAAGATTGGACTAAAAACATGGGATCTAAACAAATGTTTTATTAAAATCACTACAAAAAGGTACAACCAAGATGTAGACCTCTTAGGATTCTCACTAAAGGATTATGCAGCAATATGTGTATCTACATGTAAATGGGACATACATAATCTACAAGAAAAAATTATTATCATCTATAATGATAATGAAACACATATTGCATAAATAATGAAATACACAATCATTATTACAAATAGAAATTAAAAAAAGAAGTTTAAAGCGCCTTTTTTTTTTTTAATATATTCGAGGTAAGTATGTGGGGTTGCATGTCTAGAAATATCTAGATGTCTAATTTTGGAGATGAAATAAACTAGAACTTAGCTATTTCTCCTAAACTATTTAAAAATAAATAAAATCAAAATAGATAGAATTGAAATTCAGAGCACATGGAAAAAAAAAACAAAATAAATAGAATTGAAATTCGGAACACATGAAAAAAATAAAAAAGAATGAGGTTAAAGCATTCATTAATAAACTAGAACTCGGTTGCATGCAAATGTTTTTTCTTGTACATAGATGGACTGATTGTTAGGTTAAAGAGTCGTGAACTATAAATACATAATAAATACAATTATTTGATTACATAATAAATACAACTATTTATTATGTAATCAAATAGTTGTATTTATTATGGTTGTATTTATTATGTAATCAAATAATTGTATTTATTATGTATTTATAGTTCACAATTATGTAATCATTGTATTTATTATGTATTTATAGTTCACAACTCATTGTATTTATTATGTAATCAAATAGTTGTATTTATTATGTATTTATAGTTCACGACTCTTTAACCTAACAATCAGTCCATCTATGTACAAGAAAAAACATTTGCATGCAACCGAGTTCTAGTTTATTAATGAATGCTTTAACCTCGTTTCTATTTTTTCATTTGTTTCAAATTTCAATTCTATTTACTTTATTTTTTATTTTATTTTAAATTCTATTTCTTTTATTTTTATTTATTTTTAAATAATTTAAGATAAATAACCCAGTTCTAATTTATTTGAGAAATTAAACATCTAAATATTTATAAGCATGCAACCACCCATACTACTTCAACATCTAGAAAAGGTGCTTTAAGTTTTTTTTTATAAAGTAAGGCTAAGGAGTAAAGGCGATGCTTGGGAGTCGTTGCCATTATAGTGGTTAGGGTATAAATTTAAAAGTTTATAGTACTAAGGTTTAAAGTTTATAGTATAGTGATGGTGAACCTTGGAAGTCATGCACAACATAAGCAAAAAAAAAAAAGGTAAAAGGCATTATTTATGTATTATTCTAGTGAGTTACTATTATTTAAGAGGATAGTTTACCTTGTTTACTATTCAATTAAATATATATAAGTACTTGCATTTTTTTATTAAAAAAAAATATATATATATATATATATATATATATATATATATATATATATATATATTAAAAATATTAATAATTATTTAAAAAAATTAAAATAATAATATTTAAAATAAAATAAAATTTAATATTGTTTACATTAAAATTATCGCATGATATATATTTCGTATTTTTTAAAATTTAATACTTAATATTCTTGATCATTCAAATTGTGTTACTCAAGGAACCATCAAAAGCACTATGAATTATAAGATGGAAAAACCACCAAGATATTATTTCTTATCCAAAGGACATCAAAATTCTATCTAGTCATCACTCAAGTTTACATAAAGACATGAATTATATTCTTCATTCTCATATCCAACTATGAACTAGCTTAGATATAAAGGATATATATCTAAAAACACCGAGAGTTATCAATCCCGAGGCGCCTATCTTGGATATCACACCCCGAAGAAATGAGATAGGCGCCTTGAGATTGATAACTCTCGACGTTTTTAGATATATATCCTTTATATCTAAGCTAGTAGCATCCGTGACCGCACAATTATTATATTAAAATATTTTTCAATGACATTTAAAAAAAAAAAAAAAAAAAAAAAAAAAATATATATATATATATATATATATATATATAAATATAACATGCCAAAAATATTTAAAATAGCTTTGAGTGAGATGAAAATGCTCAAGTGATAACAAATCTGAATCCCAATAGACGATGTTGATAAACACCTTATTATTTCATAGATTGGCTAGAGCCAATCATTTAAGCTCCAAAGACTTTAGTCGCTCTTCTTCTTCCTTTCTCTTAGCAACTCCTTTTCCCGACTTCAATTTTTCATATCGATCATATGAAAAGGGTGGTATTATTCTAAGTCCTTCCAATGCCTTAAATCTTGAGATGGCAACAAAAGTTAAACCTTGTCTTTCTGTCTGTCCTATGTCGATTGTTGCTTTATTCAGTGTCAAACCTTGTGACTTATGAATTGTCAATCCCCAAGCTAATTTTAATGGAAATTGTTTTATCTTTCCCTTTTCTACTGGTGTAATTGGAACAATTCGAGGAGATGTATCATCAAATAGCATCCCTGTGTAGTTATCGAACTCCACCAAAACATATGTTGGTTGATCTGGTGGAGACCTTCCAGGTTTATAGACTATATTTCGAATATAGCCTAATGCACCGTTAACAAATCCAACTTCAATCCATAAGTTGGTTGTTAACATAACTCTTGCATTTTTCCAATTAGTAACTCAAATTCAAGTTCTTCATTATCACCTCCTCTTGGATTAGTTCTTCCCATTTTGTTGCAATACTACGTGCCACAAGATATTTTGATTTTAATAATTGTCTCCTGTTATGATTATGCACATTCTCATTCGTGGCAAATAGATGGAAGCTATTGTCAAATTCTTTTATTGTAGCTGCATCTAATGATGTATTGGTCCTTCTCATCAATAATTGCCAGTCATCAATAGTTGGATTTGCATCTCTGATATTTGTAAGAAGTTGAAAAAATCTTTTTTGTTCTTCACTATCTCCTTCCTATCGGAATACCTTATCCAATATTATGACTGTTGAAAATTCTTGCCATAATAATTTTGCATACTTATCGTTGGCATATGGTGGGCTATCCATCACAGGTGGTAACTGTCCTAAATCACCGACCAAAATGATTGACCTTCCTCCAAAGCATATGTTAGAATATTGTGGAAATGCTTGACGAAGACGTGAATCTATTTGTTCCAATAATTTTTGGCCTATGAAGCTCATCTCATCAATCAATATATATTTTATATGTTGTAAATCTTCTTGAAAACTTGTTAATCTAGTTCCTTCCAATTTTTCAAAATCTGCAATAGGAATTCGTAGAGTTCCATGTATAGTAGTTGCACCTATGTTAAATGCAACGACTCTAGTTGGTGCAAGTAGTAATAGGGGACAACGTTCTAGAGATGATAAATTTTCAAGTAATTGACAAATTGCACCTATAAGATAAGATTTCCCTGTTCCTGTTGTTCCTTGTATTATCATGTGCAATGGAGGTACATTTTGACCTTCATTATAGTGTTCCTTGATTATATCAAAAGCTTTTTTCTGTTTTATGCTTAAGCTTTCATATGGATAATTCGAAGTGGTATCATCAGGAATGAGCAAGCCATTTTCCTTCATGAAGGTTATATGTTGTATTGCTTTTTTTGTGTAATCTTCTCCTTGATATTCTATACTCCATGGCGCAAGTTTATCAAAATCTCTTCTTCCAAGCATATCTATTTCACTTACGTCCATGAGTTGCCCATGGTATAGTTTGGATATAATTTCCCATTCATGTTCAGTCGTGTTTTGTTGTACCACTCCAACATCATCATCTTCAGATTCACTATAATGTTCTTTTGTATTGTTTTGCCTACTTATCCTTTCAACATGCCATGGGTTGTAATTGAATGACTCCCAATTTGAAATGATATTTCCATCTCAAGTTTGATATCTCTCTCTATATTTCTGAATGGTTTGTAAAGTAGCAGCTCTGACCAACAAAACTCAACAAATTTTTTGATTGTCGTTCAGGAATGGTGATAAATCGTGGAAATACCCTCACAATAGCTGCTTCTTTTCTAGCTTTCCATTTGAAGTCATTTTTTCTCTTAGGATTATATATCCAAGATTTAGTTGCATTTATAAGTGAAACACTTTCCATGTTATAAGGTCATTGCATATATCCGTCAATTAAAGATTTACCTTCTCTTTCGGTCTCATTTTCATCATTATGTTCCACCTCCTTGAATACTTTTCGTCCAACATTTAGAGGAACAAATACTCGATCGCATTCAACTAATGGAAGCTCTAATAGCATATGACATGTTTCTTGTGCTCCTATATCTCTCTCTATAAGTGTTTCTGTTAGAAGACGTCTATATGCTCTTGTTGCTGGATCATCATTATTCTACATATTTGCTATTCGCATCAACATTTGTTGATAAGTTTCTGAGCTTTTTTCAGCTTTCGTAGCATACTTGGCAATATAGTTTATAACTGCATGCTTTGAAAGAACAGGTTTCCAATCTACATTTGCTCTCCATAATTGTAAAATGTAACAATTATGTGTGTTTACTCGCTCATCATTTCTTGCTAGTTCATACTTCTTATCTCCTGTTTTAGGATATTCGTATAATTTTGAACCTTCTAGATTCAGAGGCCATGGTGCATTGTACCTAAATAAAAAGAAATAAGATAAATGGTATTAGTTACAAATTTTTTATGTATATGTGGAATAGTTGAAATACTTTGAATTACCTCTACATACCTGCAAACCATCTTCCCTCTTTTTTTTCGTAAGCAAGCACCCTCTCTACATAGCGTGTGGTGCTCTACATAGTTGAGAATCTCTTCGTAATCTAGATTTGCATAAGTTGTTGTGTATTTCTCAAACATGGATGTTGATCGAAACTTTGTAATACCTGCAATTCACAACTATATAAATACAAACCTAAATATAAACTCATATAAATATAAATCTAAACAATTATTTATATTTACGTGTATATTTCGTTGGTGAGGGTCTCCTCAAGGATTCCATGCATGCACAATATTATCAAAATATCTTTGTGCATTTTTAACTTGATTTTCATTTTTCCAATCTAAATTGTCCATATTCGGAGATCCCTCTAACCATAAGAAACCATGGACATGTGGAGAGCCTTTATGTTGCCATTCGTATCTACACCAAAATTCTTTTACTTTCATTTTTTTTTGCAACATCTCCTTTCGAAATGTGGTGTTTCGAATATGCATGTAATAAGCTACAATATGAGGATAGTCAATAATATTTTGTTTTCTCCATTTTTGTGCTTCATGAGGATCAATTGGTGGAGTTCTTGGCATCAATGCATGTAGGTCGGGCCAATACAAATCAGCTGCACTTAAGGTGAAGAAAATAGTGGGTGACCCAATTTGATGTAATAAGTCATTTAACTCAACACGACACTTTGTCCAGTAAGATCTTGTGCCTCTTAACGATGTACCAAAACGCATTAAGCGATCTGCAAGATGGGATTGAGGGATATTTTCCATATGTTCACGCAGTTCATTGATTGTAATGGGTAAGTCTTGAAGACTCTTCTTTACAAATACTGTTGAAGAATTTTGTGCACGATGTCGCATAATCATGTTCATCATGAAATATCTAAATCTTGGATGTTTTCCAAAACAATGATCTCTATATCGAATTAGATGTTTTACGAATTCATGTAGATGAAGTTTTTTCATTCTAGGCTACAACCAATCACAATTTCCATCTGTAAATAATGTCGGGAAGGCCATATCCAATAACCCTTCTGTAACATACTCATTTATAGGAGATGCTCCAATTCCAGGCCAATCAATAAGTGTTCCAGGATCCGCATTAGGGTTGTGACTTATTAGTTTAAATTAATAAATATTAAAATAATACAATATATATATAAAAACTGATATTAGTATTCTATAATAATAATATACATTATCATAATAATATTATAATATATATATTATAATAGTATATTATATAATACTATAATATATATTATAATATTATAATATATAATATTAATCTTATATTAATAATACTATAGTCCAACTTATAATACTAATATTAATATTATAATAATACTATAGTTATCATACATTCGATAAATCAATGAAACCCCAAAAATTAATAATATAGTATTATAATATATATAATAATATAATATACTAAGTCAATTCTAGTATAAAATGTTTTGAGCAGTATCAAAGGTTTTTAGTATCGATTGTATGCATTTTTAATTTCAATGATGTCAAGAATTTCCAATTATGCTACATGGCACCATTTGCAGGATTACATCTTTGCACCTGCCCAACTAAATAACGCTGGTGAATGTAATTCTATATCATTGTTCAAACCTTTACAGAAGCAATCCCGAATGAATTTCTCGCTATTCACAATTTACAGAAGTAGTTCGAAATCAAATGCGTTGTGGATTGTTTTTGGTATATTGCAATGGATGTTCATGTATTTATACAATATTTTATTAAACAGTTGCAACGGTTGGTTAGTCGATTGTTTTAGTTTAAATATTTTAAATGTTTTTGTTAATGTCGGCTTTTTTAATAAAAAAAAATTGTTTACGGCGTGACATGTATGACCTCTTTGCCTCCCCTGGCTGCAATTGTAGGAATGCCTCTCTGCGTAATTATATTATAATATATGTTTTAATGTTTAGTAACTATTATATATTTATGTTTAATTATTATTATTATTATTTTTTGGGTGGTGGCCACAAGGGGTAAACAGACTGTGACCACGACGGAATCATTACATAACATATCCGCAACATGTGAGGTGAGAGATTAGAACCTGGGCCTCTTAGCAACTAGAGAGGTTTAACTACCCACATGCTCTCCAACTCCTCAACATGGGCGGATAATGTTTAATTATTATTGATCTTTAGTATAACTATTTTTTTAGTTTGTTTACCTTAATTATATGTTTAAATAGGACATGCATAATCTAAAAAATTAAAGTGCTCGTGCTTGTGCATTATCTATGAATTATATTCTAATATTTGTTTTAATGTTTAGCAACTATTATATTTTTATGTTTAATTATTATTGACAAGATCAACTCGTTGTCGACTCCAACAAAGAACATCTACGACAACATCCAACTCTTATATCACTCACTTCTCTTCAGCCTTGAATGTTGATAGTAATCCTTGATCCATAGATCTTGTATATCATATGTCATTTTGTTTACTGTTTTTCTTACTTTATTTTCTCTAAAGTTGCATTAGGCACTCTCGTTGCTTTGTATATGTTTTACTTTACAGTCCTATTGACCTCTTTTGGTCACCGATGGACATTAATACAAATTCTATTCTATTTTATTCTATTCTATTGATCTTTAGTATAACTATATTTTTTAGTTGATTTACCTTAATTATATGTTTAAATGTGACATGCATAATCTACAAGAATTTCATTTTTATCTTATACAAGAAAATCCGACTTCATTCTTTGGATTAGAAATTTCAATCCAAATATAATACACAATTACAATAGAGCTCTAAGTTATAACCTAAATTTAGGGAAGCTCAAACTTTACCCTTCCAAATTAGATTCCTCAATCTAATGTAATAAAAAAATATGTGATTATAACAAGGTTCTTAAATGTGACCTAGAAGGAAAGCACCAAATTGATCCATCCAAAATACATCACTCCATCCCCCATCCTTGAAACCATAAATCCAATCCTCTTAGACTCTATACTCGTAATAAATTATATCAAATACGCAAAAATGGACAATGAATAAGCAAGCATACAAAAAGGAATAAATCACCCACATATGGATTTGGAATTCTTAGAATCCTCAATGAGGTTGAAGATCGAATCAAATGTGTGTGCATAATTAAGAAAGATATCATGGTGAACAATACTTTCAAGCCAATCTACAGATGAGAAGCTTCAACTTCATCCTTCCATCCTTGCAATATTTGATTGTAACGTTGTTGGGAAGGTCTAACTTCACTTTAATAGATTCTTCTTCCAAGCCCCATTCGAAAAATCAAAAGGCATACTTCACACACTATTGTCTAGTCTAAATGACAATTGAACACATCTCTATTAATTGTATAGAGAGATTGATATTGCATATAGGTAATCAAACCTCGATGAAGGGTAACATAATATTAGATGAAATGAACAATACGATCATCTATGGAATCTCAATCAAACACACATGACTATGAAACTCTATAAAAAACACCCAAGCACCATGTAGAACAAAAACACAAATTATTCTAACCTAATATTAAACAAATATTCACTTCAGGAATTGTTAATCAAATAAGTTTCAAAAAGCATGATATATGTAACTACAAGGATCCATTTGCATGAGTTCAATCATCAATCTATTTTGCATCAATGCATTTTTTTAACACTAATATTTATTATCCCCACTATTAACAATTATTATGATGAATTTAACTCGTTTATTTATTGCCCAACAAATCATTATTTTTAGGTTTTTAGTTTATAAATTTTGAGTCAATGGTTATTTGAATCAGATTAATATTTAGGAAATATGGGAGTGGGGTAGATTTAAATATGAAGCTCTTCATATCAAGTGGAAGCTTGAATCAAACTTCATTTGGTGGCAAGTGTGGTTGGAGAGAAATGACATAATTTTTAGAGAAACCTTTTCATCCTTGGATGGCATCTGGCAAGTCATTTGGAGCAAAGTCATAGAAATAGTGGCAATATATGCTAAAGAGGAAACTCAAGTTGATATAGGGACAATGGAGAAGAAAGTCGAAGTGCAAGAGGGATAGGGCAGAGCTAGTTGGAAACCACCCTCAAAAGGTTGGATTAAAATTAATATTAATGAAGTTGCAAAAGGTAATCTAGGTAGAGCTGGAACTGGAGTGTTTTGTAGGAATTATGTTGGGACAGTGCTCTATTGGGAACTACATGACTTGGACAAGGCCACAAACAATGAAGCAGAAGCCTTAACTGTCAAATATGCTTCTATTTAGGCGATAAGACAAGGTTATAAGAGGATAATCATATAATCAGATTCTAAAATCTTGGTAGGAGCTCTAGATTGCATGAGGAACTTTGCTTTGGAGACATGGAGGTTGAGGATTCTTGTCACCCAAATTAAGGAATTGTGAATGGAATTAGATGATGTGATTCTGATTTATGTGGGCAAAGCTCTAAATAAAGTGGCAGACTTCCTAGCTAAGATGGGTACTAATAAGGAGGTAGGGGTTCAGTGGAATAGTGGCATGAGGATGAGAGGATTAGGTAGGTTGGTGAGCAAATCTAGTGTTTAGCTAATTTGGATAGCCATTGCAAACATATGGTTTAGGATATTTGGCTCCAATGCAAATCTCCTTTTACTATTGTAAATAAGTGTTCTTGTCGACTAAGTTTGGGAGGAGTCTCGTCCCAACTTGTAAATGATCTTTGTTTTAATATAATTTTTTCAAATTCCTTTTTCAAAAAACATTATTTTTAAAAAGGTATAAATAGTACATGACTACTAATGATTCATAAGTATATATAATTATAAATGTAGATTTAGGATCTTGACTTGTTATAATACAAATATTGATAATGAGCATTATTCAAATGTTATCAATAGAGAAATCATATATAACATATGAAACATCAAGTTGTTAAATGCATGAAATTAATCTTAGTTTGTGATAGCAAAAATATAGTCATATCAACTATTCTTATTTGTTTGGCCTATGGCCTTAGGTTAGGATGAGTTAGCCCTTGAGCATTAGAGTTAAGGTTTGTTAGTTTGGTAGTTTATATATAGGATAGGATCATCGTTACATTCATATTTCTTCTATTGCCTCAATTTATATATGAGACTTTTCTCTATCTAAGTCGATAAGTGACTTCATCCTCTCTAAGTGGCTAGGATTTGCTTCTATGATTTAAATTAGATTTGTTGAAATCTTATTGAATTTCTTATTCTAATTACTCTATTTTATTTTTGGTTGTGAATTCTTGGACAATATTATTAATATTGTTGATTTCTTGAAGTTGTTTAGTTACAATCGGTATCAAAGCTATGATTTTGGCTTCCTATGGTGGAGAAAAAGTGAAATTAAAACTTTTAAACACTCACATTAGATCTTTGGCAGCCAATACAACATTAATAAATCAGATAATTTCTATCTAAGTTCTATTGATATCATTGTTTTGGTGCAAGTATCTTTTAGGTAGAACTATTTATAACGTTATAACCTAGAGGGAAAAAATAGTCGATAATATTTTATTAGAAATTATAGTCGATTTATAGGTAGTGATTTCAATCATTAGTTTATGTTGGATCCCTTTGCTTCTATAAGTTGAGAATGAATTCACGAGTGTATAAGAACATTATGAGAGAGAAAAAGGAGGAAAGTGTTAGCTTTTGATGATCTACATTTAAGGAAATGCAACCACAAAATGTAATATGAGCAAGCAATATTAATTATATGATAATGGCACTATAATATGCACGAAAAGTATATGAGAAACTTCTACAATAACTCAAAAAATAGCCATTAATGAAAGCTCACGAAAATAGTACAATGTAATATAATGGAGGACTTAAACACTCCAAAAATTATGCATGATCTACATTGTACCTACTAAACTCACTATACTTCATCACTATCTAACATTTTCTTTAGCATCTATCAAAGGCATATATATAGGGAGATATGTCCCTTGGCCCTTCATCTACCCATGAATCTTCATCCACCTATCCTATGACTCATGTACATGTGGACTACATGCACATTTACATCATTGCACATTCTAACACTTGTGCATTTATTACATTGCATGAAGTAACTACTCAAACCTTAATCTAAGACAAACTCCTAATCTAGAGATGTACCCAAGGTGGTACATTGGCATGTACCAAATAATGTAATATATTTCAACATCCCTTGTATTACATTATTTGGGTATTGAAGACTTTAGTCTTCAATATGGGTCTTCGTTTTTTAGATGTTCTTCAACTTGATATGGTCCTTCTTATTCTTCTTTAATTTGTAGATGACCAAGTAATCCATAGCTTTGTTGTCCTCTCATTTTTTTTGTTCTGAATCTTCTATTTTCCTGTTGACTTTTATGATATATAGGTCTTTCATTTTCTACAATCTGCTCCTTAGAAAATGCATTAGTGTTGTCTTGAAATACAACAATATCTTGTGAAGTCTTAATTGAATCTAGAGCATATATATCTTTGTGGATTTATCCAGTAGCTTCTATCTCATTTTGATTTATGATAAGACACATATTGACTCCATTTATGTATCTAAAATCAACCATCCTTTTGCTCTCTACCAGCTTGACTACCATATCCATGTATAAGGTAGGTTTTTCCATCTACAATTTCCAACCTAAAATTGTTAGTGACTTTAAGGCAATCAAACCATTGTAAATTTCTTATCATGTGATGACTTGCACCGAAATCAATGTACCAAATGTTCTTTTCACCTGTGAAATTGTTTATGTTTGAAGTGATTTCGAATTTTTTAAATGGTATATTGGATGGATTTTGATCTTAAGTCCTTTCATAGTGTATCTTGCGATGATATGTTCCTCTTGCTAATTTATCCATTATCTTAAGAAATTGTAGTATTTCTTATGTCTCCCAATCTCTTCAACTTCTAGATTCTAACCTTCAATTCTTGTAGTGTATGATCAATCAATAGAATTCCTTTTAGCTCCCTAGTGTTTTGAGAATACCTTGAGAATCTTAATGTTCAATCAATGGTTTTGATAAGAATTTAGTTTTTCCAAATCTCTAGGTAGAATACCTTTTAATTCCCAAGTATTTAGAACAATTTTGATGGAAATTTTGTATTTCAAAACCTTTGAAGTTGTCTACCTTATGACTCCCTAGTTAAGAATATGTGAACAAACTTGATAAGAGTTTTCTAATTCTCAAGTTTTGTAGAACCCCTTATATCTCCCAAGTATTTGAGTGTACTATAGTCTTGATAAAGTGCTTAGCTTTATTTAGATATCCTTTTGAGCTGAATCCCTAATGTTTTGAAGATAATTTTAATAGTGTCCAACTCCTATTTCTCACCTTATTTATCCCTATTGATATATTCACTTTCAGTTTGATAATTTTATCAATTTTTCAAGACTCTATAGTTGGATTCCTTTTGTCCCTTCAATTTGTATAAGAGACAAGTATAAATATTAATTACCAACTTTTAAGCAATGCTATGCAAAATTCTTTTACCCTTTAATTCTCAATGGTTTAGTTTTCTAAATTTCAATTATCTAAGTTTGGTGTTGAAATCCTTATATGTCCCTAATTAGAAATTTAGAAAATGATAATATTTGTAAAAAATTATGCTTTAATTTTCAGGTAGAAACCCTTATATCTCTTAGTTTAATAATTTGCAAGTACTTTGATAATATTTAAATTTTAAATAATGCAATTTGAAATAGCTCTTAATGATATAATATCCTTGCTTTAATTGGCTTTCTAATCCACTAAGGTTGTAATTTCCTTATATCTCCAATGCAATAATTAAATAAACTTAACCTTAGAGATAATGCACCTTATATCTCCTTTCTTGTAATGTGATGTGCTACATGCTAATTGGCTTCTATCTTGATTGCACTTTCAAAGCTTTTGATCGTTGTATTCTTCTTTGTCTTCAAGGTATGGTAGTGTGCATTAAATGCTCTACGTTCTATGGTATTCTATATTCAATATTAGATTGTCCTCTTCTCCTCTTTTAATGGTCTTTGACCTACGAAAGCTCAATATGCGCACTCTTCTCAAACAGGGCTATTAATACCTCTTTATCTCCCTTTGGAATGCATACCACATGACATTTACGTTGATCTCCTTGTTAGGTGGTATAAGGACATTACAATTTTTATGATATGTTGATCTAGGTGGCACAAGCATTTTCTTTACCCATGGATGTTGGACTAATGATGATTTATTCTCTCATGCTTGTATGGAGCTTTATCAAAGCCTGTAGATAGTGGGCGGTGCAGGTGCAAGCGCTATTTGAGAAATATTCCTCTTGAGGTGTTACTAAGACTTGTTGGTGCCTTCCTCCATGCCAAATGGCATAAGATTCTTTTGTTTGCTTGTGACAAGTGTAGGCTTCTTCCTTTGCATGTAACCAAGCTCTTCAACATCCCTTATCTCCTTAACGCTCTTCCAACTCCTTGCAAGTTATTTGGCTTCTTTTTCAACATGCTTTCTTGACGTTCACCATATGGTGGTTTCTCTCCAATGAAGATGGCTCCTCCTATGGTGTTTCAATGCTTTCTTCTAGGTGGTTGTTTGTCCAAGCTTCTCTCCTCTTCTACTTGGGTAACTCTTCGATGTTATTATCCTTGTGTTACGTTATTCTCCTTGCGTTATTCTTCTTGTAACTTGTACTTTTATTGCTTTATATTGTTCTTGCTATTGGCACTACGTTATCCTTACTTAATCTCCTTGTTGCGGGTTCCTTGTGCACTGTGAGCACTACCTTTATGAGACTGTGACACTGAATTTGGTGTCTTTAGACACCTTGAATAAGATGATTTTGAGCCCTTAGATGGCTCTTTCTTCTTCGCTTTGTGGCTTTTGCTTTGACTTTGATAAAAACCGCCACTTGATGACTGTAACTTTATGCTACTTTGGTGTCTTAAGACACTTCAATTTTATCTTCCTTTTGCGGCTTTGTAAAAGACAAATATGGTGCTATTAAAACCTGAAATAAATATATTATAAACTAAGATAGAATACCTTAGTTGCACTTGTATTTTTGAGACCTTTTGATCTTCTTTTTGTAGCTTCTTCCTTGACTTTAGTATGGCGACACCCTCTCTATTATTTGGTGGTTATAATGCTCCTTTGGTGGCTTCTCTTCACCAAAACTACTTGTAGTTTTTCTTGTGTTCAATGGTATCTTTTGACACTCCAACTCAACCTTGTTTTGTGCACTAATATTCCTTTCTTTCTTAATACTTAATGCACTTTTAATAGCTCTTAGAAATAACTTGTATTAAGCACTATCAATTCCTCCTTATTACTCCTTTTAATAAACTTTCTAACACTATCTTGTGCTAATATATTTTGTAGGTTTCAAGATGATAATGCTACCTCCTTAACTTTAAAATATTTAAATTCAACGTCCTTATTTCTACTTTGAATAACTATTAAAATGGTTTTTTAAAGGAACTTACATAATACTAAATAATAAACTTTAATAACACCAACTATCAAACCTTATTTTGACCTCTTTGTACCAATCTTGCTTGGTGATTTGGTTCACTTGTTTGTTGCTCTGGTTTTGTAATTTTTACAACTCTAATTGATATGCTTTGTTGCCCTGAAACTTGACTATTTTGCAACTTTACCACTCCACTAACTTGCTGCCAAAAAATACAGTTTGGTGGCTTAAACTCTCCTCCAAGTTGCTCTCTAAAATTTCTCTATCTTGCAACTTCCAATGCTGCCTATTTTCCTTCAACTTGTTTTTCTAGGACGCTAAAATTTGTAGCTAATAGAGATCTCTATCATCCACTTGAATATAGAGTGTTGATGTCAAGGTTTTTGGTTTAAAATATTATTTTGGAAGGGAGACGTTTTTCGCAGGACTGCCCAAACTTCCGAACTCGTTTCGGTCATATCTCACTCATCCGGACTCGGATTGAGCTAAAATTTTGAGGGTAGATGCCTGAAAAACCCTAGAACGTCTCCACCAATTTTCATATCATTTGGAGCAACACAGATCCTAGCGCATCCCTATGTGTGAACGACATATTTGGCAAGCGGCTATGCGAGGGTTTCATCTCGGGTTGAGTGCAAGCAGCTCCAGAGGTTGGTTTTTAGGGCCTTCGGGCCCTAGCGGCCAATATTTTTGTGGTTTATTCTCAATATTTTAGCAGGAAATGTTGCAGGGGATACAAGATGGGTTAGAAATTTGTCTTTCAACAGATCATACCATGAACTTGAGTGACAACGACTTCCAATTTGCTGCACAAAAGAAAAGTGAAAACCATACCTTTCCACGACGTCTAGGGCAAGGATTAAAGAGATCACGAAACAAGTTTCAAGCAGTTGATCAAAAAATGGCTCATATCTCAAGTGAATCTGGTGCTAAGGTGCACCCACAAAATAATTCTACTCGTGAAAACCCCTATCAAGGGTAAGAATTTTGAAGACTCAGTCCCAAAAATGAATTTTAGGGATGCCCTTCATGGTGGACAGCCTCAACCCAATGCTAATATCAATATTAGGGCTTCCCATAAACCTCTAAGAATGCCTAAGATTGATCCCAGGAAAACAGAGTCAGGATGTCTTAAAGCAGACTGATGGAACTCCTATTGTTAAGCTTGATATGGATAACATTCAGACTGGCATTGAAGATTTGGAAAAAAGAGGACTAATTTGTCGGTTCGTGGGTTTTCGTCCGAGTCTATCTCGCTTTCAAAGTCCAGGGCTGCAAAAAGCTGGAAAACTAAAGGTGAGTTACAAATCTCTATTTATCCAAATGGTTATTTTCTTGTTTTATTTGCTAATAATGAAGATAGAGAGAAAACTTTTCAAGGGGGTCCTTGGTTTTTGGAAGGGCAGGGCTTTTCATGAAGCCCTGGCATACTAAATTTAAAGCCGAAGAAGAGATGCCTTCTATTGCTCCCGTGTGGGTTAGACTCTTTGGCCTCCCTATTGAATTTTGGAATCCTACTATTTTTTCTTCAATTGGAAACTCTTTAGGAACTTTTATGATGACTGCTGATTGTACTCAAAATTTTGAACATATTATTTATGCTCGGATTTGTGTTTTAATGGATTTTGACAAACCCCTACCTAAAAAGATCACATTACAATTTGGGGAAGACACTTGGGAGCAAGTAGTGGACTATGAGAACATTCCTTTTCGTTGTAGAATTTGCCATGAATATGGTCATTTGGCCAGTGCTTGCCCAAATAAAATTCCCGATCAAAAGAAAGAAGATATAAACTTAGCAGGGTTTCCAAATACCTAAGAAGAAGAACACTCAGAAAAACCAGTTATGAAGGATCAATCAAAGTCATCTCGCTAATATGTTTGAAATCCTTTCCACAAATGATGTCCCAAGTGAGGAAGAGGAAATAATGGAAACTGAAATCTTAGAAACACAATTTAAATATGAAGGGAAGAACTCAGAGACAAACCAACAAATCAAAGGTTTTCAACAGAAAAAAAAGGAGAAAATTTACACAAGAAAAACAATATTTCAAATGTCAAAACTTCAAATAATGCAGGTCCCAATATAGACTCTATTGAACCATCTAGTAAAATTTTGGCTGTGTACGAGCATTCTTCAAGGTTAGAAGCCATCTCAGATTCAATTGGAATAAGTCAAGAAACAGGGAAAAAAAATTGAAGATGGATTCTAATCAAAAAGTAGGTCGCAAGACCAATCAATATCATATGGTAAAAGAAGGTGAAAAGCTTGTAGAGGAAGGTAAGATTAATGCCCTTCCCAAATTTTTTAGCCCCGGTATTAATGAAGATCATCACTTGGAATATTAGAGGACTCAAAGGGAGTCTTTCAAAACAAAATGAAATTAGAAGAATGATTCAAGTAAATCATCCACATCTTGTTTTCCTTCAAGAAACTAAGATGTCAATGGAGGATATGGACTTAATTGCCATAGAAATTTGGCCAGCTGGAAAAGTGGTTTCCCTCGGCTCCCAAGGGACTTCGGGTGGCATTGCTTATCTTTGGGATCCAAAAGAGGTATTTATTCACCATATGGTTGGCAACTGGGGTTTGTTGGCTATAGCTATTCAAAGTAGACATTCCAACCAGATTATGCTCTGCATTACTCGTTTATGCTCCGACTTCTTTGGAGGAAAAAAGAAGACAGTGGAAGGATATTACTCATATTATCTCTCATTTTCCTAAAGCTTGGATCTTGATCGGAGGAGATTTCAATACCATCCTCTCTCTGGATGAGAAAAGGGGGGAAATAGAAATTTGGACAAAAGCACTGACCTCATGAGCGAATATATTGCAAACCTCCATCTTGTGGATATCCAACCAGATAATGGCCTTATGACTTGGTCTAACATAAGGCAAGGCTTAGCTTGTATAATGGAGAGATTGGATAGGTTTTTGCTCTCTAAAAATTTCTTAATCCATGGTCACATTCCTAAAGTGAAGACTCTTAATAATGCCGGTTCGGATCATTGGCCAGTCATGGTGGAAATGTGGAAAACCAATGTGAGTTTCTCTCCTTTTCGTTTTCAATTAATGTGGCTTAGAGACATTTCCTTCAGACCTCATGTGCAACAATGGTGGAAGGAAGGTAAACCTAGGCATGGGACTAAGATGTTCTGTTTTGTCAAAAGACCGCAATACATTAAATCCAAAATCAAGACTTGGAACCTGGAAAGAGTTTGGGGATGTTCATAAAAAAAACATGAAGTTATTGCTCATCTTGAAAATTTGAATAAGAAAATCCGTTTAGATGGCCTCACAGAGAAGAGAAGTGCAGATGAAATTAAACTCACAACTCAGCTAGAGGAATGGGAAAAAAGAGAAGAAATCTTATGGAAGCAAAAATCTAGAATTCAATGGCTCAAAGAAGGAGATCGAAACACAAATTTTTTCCACAAATCTCTTCTAGCTCGAAGATCTCACAACTTTATTTCTTCCTTAAAATCAGATTCTGGAGATGTTGTTTATACTTGGGATGGCATGAACTCTATTGTTGTTGATTACTTTTCCAATATTTTTGCCGCTACTCCCCTTGACTCACCTTCACAATATAATGTTCTTCAAGCAATCCCTTCTCTTATCACTTCTGAGGAGAACTCTATTTTGACTGCTCTTGTTACTATCAATGAGCTTCAACAAGTAGTTTTTAAAATGCAAAAAGGGAAAACCCCAGGTCCCGATGGTTTTCCTATTGAGTTCTACCAAGAGTTCTCGGGATATCCTTCATGTTGATTTATTAGAGGTGGTGGAAGAAGCCAGGAAAGCCAAAGAAATTTTGAAGGTTATCAATAAAACTTATATTACTCTTGTTCCAAAAGCTCAAGAGGTTGATCATATCTCAGCTTTTAGACCTATTGCTTTATGTAATGTTCTTCTCAAAATCATTACTAAAATCATGGCAGGAAAGGTTGAAGCCTCTTTTGCATAAGATTATTTCCCAGAGCAAGGGGGTTATGTGGAAGGACGTCAAATAGTAGATGAGATAGTTCTTGCTCAGGAAGCCATCCATTCCATGGATATGCAAAATTCTCCTTCCATGTTCATTCGGTTAGACTTATCCAAAGCTTATGACAGAGTGGATTGGCACTTCCTTATCAAAGTTTTGAGGCAATTTGGTTTCTCTAAGGATTGGATGGATTGGATTATGGGATGTATCTCTTCAGTTTCCTACTTAGTTCTTATCAATGGCAGGCCTTCTCAGTCTTTCCCTACCTTCTAGAGGTATTAGGCAAGGTGACCCGCTATCCCCTTATTTATTCATCATTCTTGCTGAATGCTTGGGTAGGACTATAACCAAAAAGAGGGAAAACAAAACCCTTGAGGGAGTTACCATTGCTCATGGAGCTAGACCTATCTCTCATCTTCAATTTGTGGATGACTCTACTATTTTAGGTAAAGCTACAGCTTAAGGAAGCTTCTAATATTAAGCAAATCATTAGCTGTTTTTCTAAGGCTATCAGGCAGCTTGATCAATGAAGACAAATCTAAAGTTATTTTCTTTCACCGCTTCGCTAGACAGGAATCCATGGTCTTGGATAAGCTAAGATATAAGAAGACCTCTCTTCCAATCACTTATTTAGGTATTCCCATAAATATTCAAAGGCAGAAAAATAAAGATTGGAATTGGTTGTTGGACAAAGTCAAGAAGAAAATTGGAAAGTGGACCAACAAGTGGCTTTCTTATGGGGGTAGAATCACCTTGGTAAAATCAGTCCTTCAAGCTATTCCTATTTATGTTTCTTCCATTTTGAATATTCCAAAGGCTGTTCTTCGAGAATTGGATCAAATCACTCATCGTTTCCTTTGGAGTGGTACTAAGGAGAAAAGAAAATGGGCCTTGGTGAAATGGGATACTTTATGTCTTCCTAAGAGTGAAGGGGGGTTAGGTTTACGGTCTTCAATTAATAACAACAAAGCTTTAGCTGCTAAATTATATTGGAGGATGTTGCATAACC
Source organism: Wollemia nobilis (assembly GCA_028583015.1). Taxonomy (NCBI): domain Eukaryota; kingdom Viridiplantae; phylum Streptophyta; class Pinopsida; order Araucariales; family Araucariaceae; genus Wollemia; species Wollemia nobilis. The sequence goes on from JAQPPZ010015824.1 coordinate 33,491,010, forward strand.
CCAATGCTCTTTGGGCCAATAATCTCCGTGCTAAATATGCCGAGAACAAAAGTCCTGAAGACCTTGTTCGCTATCAACTTCCTACCAAAGGTTCTCCCATTTTAGCAGCTCTTAAGACCGGTGAGGATTTGATAAAGAAAAAATTATTTTGGATCATTCATAATGGTCAACATGCAAATTTTTGGACAGATTCTTGGGATGGTCACAAGCCTTTGATAACTCAATTTCCCGATTGGAGGCCTTGGATGGAGGAGCTTCACCGAGCTAATTGGATAAAGGTGGCTAATTATTGTCGGTACCATACCGGTAATTCAAAGGTTGGTAGATATTGGATCCCTATTGAGGACTCGGCCTATTCAAATCCCAGTAAAGGCAAAGACAAGATATCCAAGGCATCCTTCATATGAGATCCCTCTCTTGGTCCCATGAAAAAGATTGTTTTGGATGGAACAACACTACTAAGGGTGAGTATTCAGCTTGCTCAAGGTTATTTGACCTTATGCCATAATAATCCCAACCATTCTTCCGACATATTTTCTCAATTGTGGGCTCAAAAGCTCTGGCCTAAGGTGAGGTTCTTTAATTGGCTTTTATTGCATCGTAGGGTGCTTACCGGTGAGCAACTTATGAAGCGTGGTTTTCATGGCCCTTTTAGATGTGAAATGTGTGAAGAGAATGTAGAAAATATCAACCATATTTTTATTGAGTGTACTTTAGCCTCTCGAGCTGTGGAGGAGAATGGCCACTTTACTTGGCTTACAGTGGTCCAATTTTTTTACTTTTGAACAACTTTGGAGGGATTGGCCTAATCAAGAGGGTGTTGATCATTTTATTAGGCAGTTAGTTTGGATGGGTTCTACCATTCTTCTTTGGAATATTTGGAATGAAAGGAACAACCAAATTTTTAATCAAGATAGTAAGGATATTCACTATATTTGGCAAAAGACCATAGCCAACTTAGTTGAATCAGTCCATCATCTCCTTAATCACCCCCAAAACTCCCACCAAATATGGGATCAAGTGATGCAAAGATTGAATATTAAACCTTCTAAGGGCAACCATCTTAAAGGGAATGTGAGTATTAGTAAATTGGATAGGAATAGAAATTGGCAACCTCCTCCTAAGGATTTTGGAAAAGTCAATACCGATGGAGCCTCTAGAGGGAACCCTGGAAAAGCCAGTGTGGGAGGAATTGGTAGACTTTCAGATGGCTCCCTGGTTTTTACTTTTGCTGAGAATTTGGGTATTCTTTCCAATAACCTTGCCGAGGGGTATGGTATCCTCATAGGTCTTCAGGAGGCTACTAAGGTTGGATGGGAAAAGGTGATAGTTGAGTCTGACTCTCAACTTATGATTAATCTCTTGAAGAATCCTTCTAAGAATCATAAGGTGGATTGGAGAATAAAAAGAATTATTGAGAAGATTCAGCTTAATCCAGATGGGATTTTTGAAAGTTGATTACAATCATGTGGTCAGAGATCAAAACAAGAGTGTCGATGCTTTAGCTAATTGGGCTTTGGACAAAGGTGATCTTACTTGTTATGGCCACCCTCCTATATGGTGGGCTTCTCAAATTAGGGAAGCTCTTCTTTCTATCATTTCTTTGGATGGCTCCAGTTCGAAGGTACCTAGTTTCTTCTTGTTTTTTTTTTTTGCTTCTCTTTGGTTCATTCAGTTTTTTTTAGTTCCCTAGCTCATTCTATTCTTTATTTTGTTTCCTCTGTTGATTCTTGCCTTAATAGTCTTCTCGGTCTAGATAGGTCTTTGTTTTGTTCATTTTTTATTTCTTTTTTCCTTTTTGTTTTTTTTGTTTAGTTTTTTAAGGTGGGTGGGTTTTTTTATTTTGTTTTGTTTTTGTGTTCTTTGTGTTGTTTTTTGTTGTTCTTGTGTTTTTGTTGTTTTGTTTTTTTTTTTATGTTTTTTGTTATTGTTCTTGTGTTTTTTTTCGTTCTTGTTCTTGGGTTTCTCTTTGTTTGTGTTATTTCGTGTTTTTATGGGTGAGTGTTTTCTATATTTTTTGTTTTTTTTTATTGTCTCGTTGTTGGTTGTTTTTTATTTTTATTTTTGTTTTATTTTTTAATTTTTTAGGTTTTGGTTGTGTTTATTTTTCTTGTTTTTTTTTGGGTTATGTCTTTGTAGTGTTCTATTTGTTTTTGTCTTGTTTGTGTTTTGTTATGTGTTTCTTGTGTTTTTCTATGTGGTTTGTGTTGTGGTTTCTTTTATCTTATTGTGTGTGTTTGGTTGTGCTTTTGTTTTTGACACACTCAAGGAGCATGTTTTTTATTTTATTTTATTATTTTTGTTGTTATCTCGCTTATTTTTAATTGGGTTTGTGTGTTTGTTTGCTCCTTGAGTGTGTCAAAGGTGGTAGGCCAGGTCCGAGTCCCGGGCGTTTTTGGCGGAATGGATACCCCTGCCTCCTTGGGTCTTACCCGAAAGTGGCATCCCTTTTGGGATGTTTTCCACAAAAAAAAAAAAAAAATTGTAGCTAATAGTGCTGCCCTTAACTCTAAAGTTTTCATATTCTAACACAGCTAATTTCTCCTTCGATATGTTGTCCTCGAATCCCCCAAATTTGGTACGAAACTCCTTCAATTTGTAATTGAAACTTACCTTCTAGGAAACTCCTCAAATTTGTTGTAAAATCAACAAACTCCTCTAAATCAACCTTCAATGGCAATATTTAAATCTCTCAAATTTGATGGCTTCTTCTAGCTCCTTTCTCCTTCAACCTCATTGAATTTTGACTTCAATCTTGGCCTATTTAGTGGTTTTCTTCTCAATAATTTGAATGTCTTGAGGTCTTCATAAAATCTCTCTAAAATTTGGCAAACTTCTTACCAAATACCTTTCTTCCTTTTGGACTTGTTATCATATGGCGATAATTGTGCCAAATTCTTCTTTTTTGAAACTTCTCCTTGCTAGTAATCTTCTCCCTTGAGTTCTCCTCAAGTCTTCTCCAATGGAATTCTTCAAGTCTCCTTCAATAAAGCTTTCCTATCCTTCTTCTTTCTCCTTTTAATATTTCCTTGAGACCTCTTCTCTTGAGTTTTTTAATTCTTCAGCTTCTTAAATCTTCTCAAAAACTTCAATGAGATATTTCTTTGATCTCTTCAATCTTCAACTATGGAATTTTTGCAATGGGATCTCTTTCTTGGATCTCCTAATTCCACTACTTCTAAAATTTACAATAGGACCTTTGGTAGTCCATTATCTTCAATCTTCCAGATCTGGAAGTTCTTAAACGAGAGCTTTCTCTTGGATGCCCTCCTTCTTGGGTTGCTTTCTTCTACTTCACTATGCAATCTGTAGTCTTCAATCTCTATGGAAACCTCCTTCTTGGGCCTCCTTGATCTTCAATATTCAATTTTTTTTTTCGACTCTTTTCCTTGAGTCTCTTCTTCCTTCAATCTTTAATAAGGCATCTTTGGCCTTCTTTCACTATTCTCAATCTTCAATATACAGATCTTGCAATGGGATATTTTCCTTAAGGTCTCCAAAATCTTCAGTTTTCAACTTGTTGCTTCAAGTACTAGATTGATTCCAAAGAAGATATTCTTCCTAGCTCTTGTAGGAAGCTTCCCAACTTTCTTTGAATCTCCTTTTTTTACAACAAAGTATTAGAGAAACAAACATTTAATATGGATATGACAAATATTCATTAGTTGATTTTTCAATCTAGTGGAATCAATGTTGAGTCATAGTCTTCACGAGATTTTCTACAACTCTGTGGAAAGACTCTAGCCAAATGTAATTTCAAAATTTTTGAAAATGAACTCTCCCTATCTCCTCTAAATATCTCTTGTGGATCTCTTTATTTTCTATCAATCTACCTTGTGCTCTGATACCACTGTTAGATTTTGATGATCTATATTTAAGAGAATACAACCACAATATGTAAAATGAGTAAGCAATATTAACTATATGATAATGGCAATATAATATGCAGGAAAATTACATGAGAAACTTCTACAATAAATTAAAAAATAGCCATTAATGAAAGCTCACAAAAATAGTACAATGTAATATAATGGAGGACTTAAATACTCAAAAAATTATTCATGATCTACATTGTACCTACTAAACTCATTATACTTCATCACTATCTAGACTTTTCTTTAGCATCTATCAAAGACATATATAGAGAGATATATTCCTTGGCCTTTCATCTACCCATGACTCTTCATCTACCTATTCTATGACTCATGTACATGTGGACTACATGCACATTTACATCATTGTATATTTTAACACCTATACATTTATTACATTGCATGAAGTAACTACTCAAACCATAATCTAAGACAAACTCCTAATCTAGAGATGTACCCAAGGTGGTATATTGGTATGTACCAAATAATGTAATGCATTCCAACAAAAATATATCGTGAAGGTCCTCCTCACAATACTTTTCCACTCTCTCCTCTTCTCACTTTGAGACTAGGGGAAGTTTTCTAGCTTAAAGTCTAGTTTTGTTGGATTAGTTTAAGAACACTTACATTTCTCCTAGATACTTATTTGTCTAAGCTTAACCTTAATCTATCCCTAATGCACATACAAATGCAACAATCAAGACCTGAAACTAAAATACCCTTTTGATTTTGATGCGAAAGGAAATAACGATTTTTCTTTTAAGAGGCAAGGGCGCAAGAAGATGCAATAATCAAAGCCTAAGATACAACTATATGCAATTTTTATTTGATGCCAAAGCTTAAAGATTAAGTTGATCCCCTATATGATTAAGACTATCTAATTATTTCTTTAATTTTTGTCTATTTTACAAATAAACAAAAAATAGAACCTAATTTACACAAAAAATAAAATAAAATTTAAATCCTAAATGCTTAAATTACAAGTATTGAAGGCAAATGACCTATTTTAGCAACAAAGGCAAAAGCACCGCCAATTTATAAAAATATTATTGGTGCAATTGCCTATAAATGGTATTATTGCTTGGCCAATAAAATAGATAGAAAAAGATATAGTCAGCGGTAGAGGGGCATGTCTGAACTAACAGAGGAGGTTAGACTTCCTTGAGAAACAATCAAGCCCTTGTTTAGACATACAAATATGCTAATAATGATAGAATGCAAGAAATAAATAATAGGTGACAAAAGTGCCACTAGGCCATGATAGCATCATCAATGCTTTCATCAATACCTATGCTTTTTGGTTTGTGTAAACCTAAGAGCAATAGCACCACTGACCTGAAGTCTAGGGGTGCTTTCTCTTCTAAGATTAAAATAATAAGATTAAAGATAAGATGAGCGAATATTATGATGATTATGATGGAGGGCCCTGATATAGGAATATAGAGGCCATATGAAATAGTAGAAAAACTAAGATTTATTTCCCTAGGATAAGGATTAAATGATAAAAATAAAAGACTAATACACAAAATGGAAATGCAAGAAACAAGATTAGGTTTTGAATGTAATAAGATAAATTTTAACGCTACAAGGACAAGAAAGATCTAAATGAAAATAAGGAAAAAGAGCATAACCCAAGATACAAGGTTGTTTTCCCCTTATTGGAAGCTTGACAAAAACTTTCTAACTTGCTTGTTGATGGAACTTGAATGCTTAGGCTTAGAGGTTTGATGCTTGAGGACTTGATGATTGCTTGAGATATTGTAGACTTGCTTGGATGCTTGCAAGGATGGCTTTCACAAGATTGTGGTAAGAATTTAGAATAATCTGGCCATAAATAATACTTGATTATTATGATTCTAGAGAGATTTTGGTATAAATTTGTTACTTTTAAAATACCATGGATGAGATTTTGGCAGAGCTTTGCTATCCAAAAATGGTTATGGATTGAGCTCTCCTAAGTCTTAGCTTTAGGAAGCCTTGGTCCCATTGGGAAATAATTGTATTGATGATGACAAGATTGGAGAACATACAAATTTGAAAAAAGACCACGAAGTTATCAATAGATAATGAGAATGATAATTCTTGGATTTAGGATTTCTCACAACAATTGTAGATTAGATAATTAGAGATTTAGTGCATTAATGGTGGATGGCTTGAAATAGGATGAGGAGTTGATCTTCTCGTTCTTAGTACATAATAATCAATAGTGCTAGCGACACTTTTGTAATAATGTTTTTTCATCATGATCGTTGAAGGTCAATTTTGGATAGGAAAAGGTCAAAAGGCCAAAAGGCCAAAAGTGATGAAAGTGTTGTCAAGGTCATGAAAGCATTGTTGATGCTATTGCTCATGCCTTGACACTTTCACTGTTGAAGCAATAAATGCTCCAAATTTGGATAAAAGGAAGGTTGATTCATTTTGGTTAATTGGAAGGTTGGTTGATAAAGGGATTAACAAACTTGAAGATTGGTCCTATGTAAAATTGGGTGTCTACAAAGATCAAATCAAATAAATTAAGAACTTATGAGCCATAAGAATCATCATTCAAAAAGTTAAGGCAAGCATCACTTTATAACAAGAGGTATCAATAGTTTCAAGTGTCATAGTCTTTAGCCCAATGCCACCATGAATTCATACTCTACTCCTTCCAATGCAAGTTTTCTTCTCAAGGAGAATTTTAAGAAGCACACTAAATGATTAAGGTTATAAATGCTCCATATGATTCATGATGTGCATGAATGATTACTACTATGGGTGGTAGTGTAAATGGCATACAACACAGTGTTAATGAATTATAGAGACAACTAAAGGATATTTTTACTATGTTGGCATGATAAAGGTGTGAATCTTCTAACATTAAGCATGCTCTCCAAGTTAACTCTTAATAGGTAGCTATTGAATAGGATCTAAAAGTTAACAAGTTCAATAGGGTAGATATATATTCTTTTAGGAATGTAGATAATGAGTAGGGTATAAATTCTAATTTAGATATAATAATTGGATGTGTAACTCATCTCATAGAATAATCTCCCAATGTTCCTCTATCAAAGCTTAATATCTTTCCATTCATATGAGAGTACCCTAAATAAAGAGAAAGAAGGAGAAGGCTAGAAAAGGCCTATTAAAGAAGGTGAAGAAGAAAGTCCATTGAAAATATTGCTAGCAAGGAGAAGTTCCTGATAAAGAAGAATTTGGGATAATTGTCGCCATCTGACAACAAGCCCAAAAGGAAGAAGGATTTGGCAAGAATTTTACCAAATTTTGGAGGAGATTATTGAAGACCTCAAGAAATTCATATTCTTAATAAGGAGGCTAAATTTAAAGTCATATTTTGACAAGGAGATTGAAGGATAAAGGAGCTTGAAGAGGCCACCAAATTTGAGAGTTTTAAAGATTACCTTTGAAGGAATTGAAGGCTGATTTGGAAGGAGATTGCTAATTTTTCAGTAACAAATTGAAGGGTTCTAGAAGGCAGAATTGAGCCAAAACTTAAAGGAGTTTCCAAGTAGATTTTAGAGATTCAAGGGTAGCATTTTGGCAGCATTAATAGCTACAAATTTTTAGAGTTCAAGAGAGCAACTTGGAGGAGAGTTGAAGCTACAAAACCATATTCTTGGACAATAAGTTAAAGGAGTCACAGAGCTACAAAATAGGGCAGAAAAGCACAACAAATTGGAGCTACAAATTCATCAAAATTAGGGTAGAAAATAGGTGATCCAAATCACCAAGAAATCCATCACCAAACGAAGATCTAAAAGGTATGTAACTTTGGTGCAAAGGTATATTATTTAAACATTCATATTTATCTTATTATTAAGGTTTTAAAAGCACCAAATTTGAGATTTAAAGTTGCAAGAGGAATATTTCAAGTTTATGTCTTTGAGGAAGTGCATAAGATTGCATTTACAAGGTTAAAACTTACACAACAAAAGAATTTAGATATACTTCTTATTATATTGAAATCTACCAATGGATATTGTATAACAAAGAAGACATTATTATAAATCATATATTAGATATACTAATCTATCCAAAAGGTATATTATTGACATGATTTAGAAGCATGGAGTCACTATAGGAAAAACACTAAGCATTGAGTCAACAAGGAGACATTGTAGAATAGTTGCCAAGGAGGAGAAGACAACGTAGAGACCGCCATTACCATGGCCTGCAGAAATAAGAGGCACCACCATCACATTCAAGAGGAGAAACCACCATCTTTGGAAAGCAAAGGTGAAAATTTAAAGCAAAAGGGATAAGCATTTTTGCATTCCTAAGTATAACAACACCATTACCAAGCAAAGCAGTGCTAGAACTAAGTATTTTCCACCATTGGAGGTCTAAGAACATAGCAAAGGAAGGATAGTTGCAACAACAAACATTACGAAGCATTAGAGGAGCAAAAGAACATTATCAAGAAAGGCTCATTATTAAATAATCTAAGCTAAGAAGTTATAGTGCCTATACAAAGAACATTACAGTGCAAAAGGGAGTGCTACATTAAAGAGCGCATGAAAAGAAGTTATACATATCAACACCACATGGAAGGACTGTCATAAGGAAAACACCACCCTTAGAGAACATTGCATTATCAAGAAAGCCAACATCACTTTGAGATAAGCTAGCATCCTACCAAATACAAGAAAGTTTATGCCACTTGTAAGGAAGATAGAGTGCATCGAGAGAGAAAGAAGGTTACTATGATTAGTGCATAAAGAAACCATCATATTCTTCTCAGCATTCATTACATTGTAAGGGAAACATACAAAATTGAAAGTGTTTGAGTGCCATATAGCACATGAGAAATGAAATGCCTATAGATTTGAAGCATTCAAATGGTCATAGCAGATATCCAGGTGTTGTAGGTGAGTTGGAGAGGAGAGGGCAATCCTCCAAGGGAGGTCCAAGGTTCGAATCTCCACCCTACCAAAAAGTTGAATTGGGTACCCAAAATCCAATTGATAATGTTGGTGCGAGCAAGATCGGGCACGACTCTCGGGTGACTTTGATTGTGTAGAACCCCTTGGTTGTGGTCTCTTAGACCAAGGCGACCCCACAAGGGGTTTTTCTCTTAAAAAATAAGAAAATGGTCATATCAGATATCATATTTTTTAGGAGATTGAAACAACGCATGATAACGATAATTGTTACAATATTAGGGGAGAGAGAAGTCTTTAGATCAAATGTTCATTTTACCTATGTAGTGGACAACGAACACGTGCAAGGTTAAGTGCTGGAGAATTTGAACATTGATGGCATTGAGAGAGTTGGAATACATTGAGTGGAAGAAGTCGTTACAAAATATTCTAAAGAGTCGTTTCACCTAACCTCCATCGACAAGTTTCTCGTTGTACCTAGAAATCCCACAGGCTTCCACATTTAAATGACAACAATAGAAATAATAATGATGATGTTGTTGCCTCTTTTGGGTTGTGATGCAGAAGTAACAGGAGGTGCCATTGCAACAATGTCCCAAGTTTAGGCATGACCCCCACAATAAGTGGTCTTTGTGTTAAGGCAGATTTGGAATTAGCTTTCAATAAATTCAAGATCTGATGAAACTATGTTAAGGTAGCTAGCTTTTCAGCTGAAAAGATACAATACTGAACACCATGGAGCATTGCAGAAGGTAGCCCACTCCATGGTAATTAACAAACTTTTTTGACCTCGCCCCCACTGCCCCTCACAAAGAACCCACTAGGGTTCAATTCTTATGGGTGATGCGATAATACAATTTGTTGTAATACCACAATAATTTAGTTCATTGGAATACCACAGTAACACCATCATGATGTAATACAGGTAATGATCATGATTTAATGAGGGCAAGATCATTTCAATCCCATATAACCAATTAAAATAATAATTAAAGGTAAACTTATACATTATCATTAATACACTTAAAAGACATGTACCAAAGAGCTTTATAATATGATCAAGCAAATTTATATAGTAATATTAGATTTAGCATAAATTTGTGTGATTAGTGGTGACATATGACCACACTAAGACAACATAAGGATTTCTTCATGTATTTTACCGCCATTAGAATAGAGAATAGAATAGAAATCTTTTAACATCCAGAGGCCAACACCACCTATGGGACAACAAAGCTTTGTTATCAAATATAGTATGTCATCTTACTTGCTCCTTTAAAGGGAAAACAATTTACATGAAAAATCAAAGTTGATCATCATTCTCTCTTTTGAAGAACTGATCTTTTGCTACTATCTTGCTGATAAATTCTCCTAGCTTCTCTCTTCTTGTTTCTTCAAGCAATTCAAATATAGAATCCACTGCTAATATATTAGCATAACTAGCCCGAATAAGCTTTGCATTCCAAGATAAAGTGTTTCTTTGTTTCCACTACCCCTAAAGTGCAATCAGTACAGATTCTTTCTTACCATTTTTCTTTAAATCTCTTCCATCTACCTGTCTCACATCCAATCAATATGAGCTAGTCCTCGGTTGGTCTATAGGCATTTTTGATCTCCATTTGATATTTGCATCTATATATGCTTTTTAATGATGCTCGTATGTGGGGTTGAACTCAACAAGGTAGTGCACCTTCTTTCTTCTTAGCACTTTTGTCCACATTGCTACACTGAATGTTTTATCTTACATAGACTTTTGTATCCTTGTTCTTGTTTGGGCATTCTATAAAATCAAATACCCCGCTTAGTAATCCATTTAAAATTTTATTTCATCCAAGAATTTTTTTTTTGTTTGTTTGTTTGTTCAGCTCATCTCCTACTATAATCCTAGGCCATCTATTTATATCCATTTGTTCAATCTTTTTCAGATATCCTAGAAGATGTATCATGTGACTGCCTCTATAGGAAAAGAATTTGTTTTTGCTAGGAGTATTTTTATGAAACTGAAGCTTAATTTTGAATTTGTTTGTAATCAAACACTCTTGTATCCTTTTTATTTGCCTCAATTCAAGCTCAATATACTGCTGGTCCATACTTCCACTCATAAAACACCATTGGCATTACAAACAATCTGAATAAGACCTAGATGATCTTCTAATCCCATTTTTCTGCGTCCTTACATCTATTCTGCAATGCAAAAAGTGTTCTACAACCTCCCACTATTCTTGTAAGTTACACATTGTCCAACTAAATGGATTATTTAAATCTACACTAAGATACTTGTATTTTGTTACTTGTTTTAAAAGACCCCCTTCAAATTGGAAGCTTAACTGTTTTCTTTTATTTTAGTTGGTCAAAGACTCAAAACATTACCTTGATTTAGCTAATAAGCTATGGAAGCTACCAACGTCCTTGCAGAAGTGTTAATTATCATGGAGTAGGCTACATAAGTGTTAATTATCATTGGAGTAGGCTACATTCCCACAATGCTTGATAGTGTTCAGTTAAGCTTCCAATTTGAAAGGGGTCTACCAACTTCCTTGCAGAAGAACTTTAAGGCTTTTAAAGCTATTTTAACCCTTGTGTTGTCCTTGGGATCAAAATAAAAACATCTACATACAATACTAGCTTCACCACATAACTGCTCTGCAAACACCTTCCCTCCACTCACATTTAACCATTCTTCTAACTTATCATTATATAAATCTAAGTCTGGATAATTTTTGGTTAACCCCTATATCACTTCCAAAGCATTATGAGAGACCTTCTTATGTTTTTATTTTACTCACACCTCCTCATATAGTTTATGGACTGTTGTCCTATATTTTTCCAGTATGCATATTTTTCCATCATCTACTCCTTAGATTACTTCTAGGCACTATATGAAAGGCCTTCTCCAAATCAAAAAAAAAAATATATATATATATAAAGTAAAATAGAAAAATGTATGCATATTTTTCCATCATCTACTCCTAAGATTACTTCTAGGCACTATATGAAAGGCCTTCTCCAAATCCAAAAAAATAATATATATATATATATATATATATATATATATATATAATAAAATAGAAAAAATGATATCGCTTCTAAAGCACCTTATACTCTTCTTATATTTTGCAAAAGCAAACAATCATTTTTTTAGTACATAATCGCTTCTAAAGCACCTTATACTCTTCTTATATTTTGCAAAAGCAAACAATCATTTTTTTAGTACATAGGGAAGTTGGTTACAACCAACACTATTTTTAATAGCTGACAAGCCTAAGGTTCAAACCACAAAAACTGCTCCCAACAAACTTATTTCATTTCAAACCTATTTCATCTCATTGTTGTTGACCTGTGTAATTTCAATGATATGCCTCAAACTTAACACACCTCTAAACAGCATATGCCAAAACTTCTAAGCTCGTTTTATAGCTCCATTTCCCTTGTAAACATACCAAATGACGGTCTATTGGGTCACCAATAATTTGCTATCCATTAACTTCCGACTATCAAAATTATCAAATAGTTGTGTAATACCAAAATTATCGGTAAAGGTCTTCTATGATAACCCCACATGAAACATAGGGGAAAACACGTTTGATTCCAACGAGGGTTTTCTTCTCTGTCCCAAACAAAATACTTAATGTCCTCTACATTTGGCCCTTTATTCTCTTCTCTTCTCAGAGAAAGTAAGAGAGTAAAATCCAAGGACTGTGGCCGTTGCGGTCAGCATTAGTAGCATAATGTGACCATGGTCTGGGGGTTCAACTTCTTTTAAAGATAGTTGACATACACACGGGTGTTGAAACAACGGAGAGCAGCCGAGTGCCAAAGGGACTTGAACCTTAACCTCTTCACACCTAACACCTCTGGTCAGGGCGTTCAACTACTCGGACCTTAACCTCTTCACACCTAACACCCCATTTACCGCCGGCCAAGACCTCTGGTCAGGGCGTTCAACTACTCGGACCTTAACCTCTTCACACCTAACACCCCATTTACCGCCGGCCAAGACCTCTGGTCAGGGCGTTCAACCTTAACAGAAATGAAGATGAAAATAAAGTATGACATGTAAACCTAAATGTTATTGTTACCTCGTGGACTCGCATGGAGTCGAGCTGACGGTCTTCGACGCGGTCCGTGAGAGAGTCGAGGGCCTTATTCTGCTGCATTAAATCTTTTGAATCTGCCGCTCGCTCAGCCGCCCCTGCCGCCGCCGGCGGTGGCTCCTCGTTCCCCTCCTCTATCCCTGCCATTCTCTCCTTCGCTTCTTTGCTTCGCTTGCTCCACCATCGCAATAGAATGGAGTTCTTACAGACCTTTCTATGATATTCTTAAAAAAATTGACGGACACGAAAGAATTTAAAGCAGTTCTGAAAATTAACGGAGATATATTCACATGCCTGCCTGCCTGCAAGGATTTGTGTTTCTTTTCCGACAATTAAAAGTTGGGGCCCAGAAACCCCTTATGGAAGTAGAAAGCCACTCCAACCTAAACACATCGAATCACCCTCTTCTTCCCAGAAGAATACTGCACAAAGGTTTCAACAGAAAAAGCTTTCTAGGCTAATCGATATAATTTTTTTTTTAATTTTTATAAATTTATTGGGTTAAAAAGAAGTCAGCAATTTCAATTACCTAAAAAATAATATTGGTTTTTTTTTATGAATTTCGATTTAAAATAATATATAAGATTTTATTTATGAAAAATACTTATTTTTCTTATAAAATTATTTTTTAAATTTAATAAATTTTATGGTTTTTTTTAAGTATAAATCTTTTAACTTTTTATTTTGATAATAATTATTTTAATTTTTTTTTTTTCAATGAGTTTGGATTTCTTGAAGAGAGGTCAAAACCCTTACTATTGCAGTAAATTTTTATAAGGGTCCTAATCTCCTTTTGAATTTGGGTTTTCTTAATAAAAACCCAAAAACTTACCATTATAATATATATATTTTACATGGTGGAATCGGTAGCCGCCACGAATCTGGGTATGTTGTCCAGTTTTTATGGTTACCATAGTATTCTGCGTTGTCCGCCTCGGAAGCTGCCACACGGATCTTCGCACAATTTGCCCCTATAACCGCCATGTCACAATCATTTTAAACCTTTTATGCTGCTGAAAGTATAGGAAAGGGACAAGCGTTGGTGAGGCCCGAGATTTGAACGTTGGACCTCCGCCCCTTTATGTGGTTTGGATGAACCAATTGGTCTACACCTTGAACCTTAAATTAAATATTCTTAAAAGTTAATTTTTCTTGTATTTCTTATATTTTTGGGGTTTATTATACAAAAGGAGAGGCTTGGTCTATTATACATTTTACCTATAAAACATACATATCATACTCTTCTCGAGGTTTAAATCTTAAAACTTTTGTTTTTCATTTGATGTTTTTATATATGCCTTCATTGGTAGAGTTTTTTTTTTTAAATACTTCTTATACACATATGTCATGGGGATTAAACCTAGGTCACATCACCGATAATGTAAGTGGCCTCATTGTCGGTATACATCTGTTTTTAAACTTTCGTAATTTAAGTGGCCTGCTTGCCGATATACATCTGTTTTTAAACTTTCATAATTTAACCTTATTTTAAAATGCAATGTTTTATTTCAATCGTCTTGTATACTCAAATTAATGTGAGTTAGTCCTTAATTTCATTTGATGTTTTTTTTAATTGAGTAAATATTTCTTATACAAATACATATCCGTCGTGGGAATTGAACTCGGGTCACATCACCGATAATGCATGTGGTGTCCTTGCCGGTAGACCACATCACGTGGATTGATGTTTTTATATATGCCTTCATTAGTAAAGTTTGTATGAGTTTTATCTTAATTTTAAAAAAAATCTTAATATAGGTTTTATATATTTTTTTTGGTAGTGTGAAACTATGCAACCATGCACATACACCCATCTTCTTCGCACACACTCACCCATACCATAGTTTGAATCTTGAAAATTCAAACCACCAAATTATTGTACTAACGTAAAACAAGTTTTATATTATTATTCCACCATTCAAATAAATTAATATCTCATTTATTCATTTAAATATTGTTTTGCTTCATCCTAAAATTTATATATTATATTTGTGAGCCATCTATTTACGCCTATTTTTCAATTTTCAAATCATAGCACTTGTGTCTATTAAAAATACCTATGTTTTTATTAAAAGTGATCTTATATGCAATCAAATCTTATATTTTAAATTTGTTTGTTATTAAGCACTTTTTAATCCTTTTTATTTCCCTCTCTTAATCCCAAAATATTCCTAACATATATTTCATAGCCATAAAGTACCATTAAAAGCCTACATAAGAACCAAAAAATCTTATAATTTTGTCTTCGTAGAATGTAAAAGTACTTTCTATTTCTTAAAACAAAATTTAAATTTACTCTCAAAGGTTAGATGGATTGGTAAGAGTAAGTGTGGATGGGCACGTAAGGGAAGCCAACCTTTTGCAAAGGTAATAGTCTGCTTTGAATCCTTTAAGTGTACATGCCAGACCGACAACGATGATATGAACCCTGAGCGACCGATGATCCCCATCTCATGTTGGGTCAACAACAACGAGATGGATAGGTTTATTGAAAGCAGTCCTTGTGTTTTGAACCCTACTCTTGCTAATTACTAAAAATATAGTGACTGTAACCAACTCTTCTATGTAATAAAAAAATAAAAAATAAAAAATTTACTTCGCATTTATTTTCAACTAAGCTTGTTAGTGAAAACATTGGAAAAACTAAGTGATGTTTTTTTGTGAGATTATAGTCTCTATGGAATATTAGTTTATAATTGTGAGGGAGATATAATTGATGGTGTTTTGAAGCATTTAAATTATTTTTAAATGGGAAGAAGGAGCGACCACTCGCAAAAGCCGCAACAAAATCAGGTAGGAAGACGGTGGATGCAACAACGCTTGAAAGGAAAGCATTGGTTGTGGATGAGAACCAGGACCCCAATACAAGGAAATCTAGTGAAGAGCACTAAGTTTCCCTCGAACGAGCCAACGAGATAAACAACATCCTGAGTGCGAGTAAGGGTTTAACCATCAACACAAGCAAAGATCGATCATCCAACAATGGAGGAAGCGGATAACCTTTCACACACTTTTGTGTGGTTCAACCAGAAGACCTCGATCCACCAACTAGGCCAGTCTCAAAATCTCGACCTTTGGAGGAAAAGTTGGATCTCGAACCCCAAGCAAAACCTCATGGACGGGAAGAGAAAGTCTCAATTGCAGGAGATGAAAGAAACCATCCTGATCTTATGTAGAGATAGTAAATCCTAACCCTAGTATGACGATTAGGTCTAGAGTGGAGCTTCTCCCCACCAATGGTAACCTCGAGATTCCCTGTGAGGTCATGTCTAACATGCTTGACCGAGACTCAAATTTGCTAGTCGAAAATTTCCTCGGGTCCCAACCCAATATGGAATCCATCCGCAAGTGGACCAACATCTCTTGGCACCCAAGGGGATCCTTGGAGCTGATTGCCCTCACAAGAGGTTTTTTGTAATCTAGTTGAGCGACCTTACAGATTCCTAGTGAATTCTCTCCAAAGGGCCTTGGTTCTACGATCGAAGGGGTCTTTTCCTTTGCAAGTGGGGAGTGGATTTCCACCCAGCAACCCAAAGCATCAACTCTGCTCCAATCTAGGTAAGCCTCCCTGGTCTTCCTGTTCAATTCTGGCATGAGGACATCCTTCGTGGGATAACAAGAAGCATTGGAGAGTTCATATCCTTCGACCCTCTAATGCGCGTTGGGACTCGAATGACTCAAGATCGCATGTGCTTTAATGCCATCTTGGACGTCGATCTACCATCGTCAATCAATCTCATCTCCAAGGTCTGTACCTTTACCCAAACTATTGAATATGAGAATAAACTTGCTTTTGGTAATATTTGTTCTAATCAGAGCCACCTGTCCTCCTAGTGCCTCTCTCAACCCCTTATTCCTTCCTCTCATAGGAATAATCGAGCTTCCAAAACCCCTCTCCCCTAGGGCTCCGGCCCTGCCCCGAACCCTCTTGACCCCCCCACTGTAGGCCCTTAGTAGTGAGGATACCCCCCTGGTCCCCCCTATCGGATCACTACCCCTTACAGCCCGACCATCCCTATCTCCAACCACTTCTCCCCTCTGCCCTATTATGACCCCTCCGTAGACTTTATCGAACCGATCTTCAACTGCTCGCTGCGCCCACCCTCCCACCTCCCATTATCGAGGCTTAGCATCCCCATCCTCCCCTCCCATTCCTCGAGCTCTCGCCCCCTAGTCCCCTGCCTTCCTGTCCCCTTGAGAAAGCCTCAGCAAACGTGGGATTAGTGAAGAAGAGGGGTTGTCCCTCCATTCAGGACATCAAAAATAGGGAAGCTCTAGACGTAAATGGCACCCAAATCACTCTCAAGGAGTCCTCTCGACTCTCAAAAAACCAGGATCAAAACAAAATCAATCTTCCCCCTAGTAGGGAGAGGGAAGCGCATTTCGACCAGAATCTCCAAATAAATATCCTCTCATGGAACGTGAGAGGCCTCAATGGGTGAAACAAGCAGCGCTTGGTCAAGTCCATGAGGAAGGAACACCGACCGACAATACTTCTTCTCCAAGAAATGAAACTTGAAACCCAAAATGTTTCTTCTATATCAAACTACATATGGAGGGATTATGCCTCATGTTTCAGTTCAGTAAATGATGCCTCAGGAGGCCTTTTGTGCCTATGCGACCTAGCCAAGATCGAGGGGACAATGTTGTTAATGACAGAAAGTTACATTAACATTATGTTCTCTAGCAAGGATGATGGGTCACGTTGGGTTCTGATAAATGTGTATGCCCCAAATTCTCCCTCCCAAAGATCCTCTTTATGGAACTCCCTTAGCCAGTTGCGAGATGTCTTTTCTATAGAGACTTGGATGTTGGTTGGGGACTTCAACTCGCCTCTCTTCCCCTTCGACAAGAAAGGATGGACTCCTATCACTAAGATATTTTATGAGCAGTTTGACAGTTTTTTGGACAACAACGAACTGATGTATGTTAAAATTCGAGGGCCAAGATTCACTTGGACCAATTGTAGGATGGACGACCAACTAATCCAGATGTGTCTGGACCGTGTCCTCATTTTTGTCAATGCCATCCCCCTGTTTGGTGGTGAAATTATGAGCTCTCTCCCAATGATTGGATTCGACCATAATCCCCTCATCATCGAGAGCCATCCTCACACCTCATTCTTCAAATCCCTTTTTAGATTTGAAACAATGTGGCTCCATGACCCAAACATCAGATCTCTTGTTGCTTAGTGGTGGGCCAGGCCTTTCCACAGGCCCAAAATTTCCTAGATAAGTAATAGACTCCGACATGTAAATACAATCTCAAAATATGGCATAAGGAAGTATTTGGGAACATCTTCCAGAAGAAGTAGGAGATCCAATCCCAGCTCAAGGATATTGAGCTCACTATATAGGACAACGACCTGGAACCGACCCTCCAAGACACTGAGCGAGTCCTCCTTGTTGATTATCACAACATTATGAGAAATGAGGAAGTTTTTTGAAAACAAAAGTCCAGATTAACTTGGCTCAAAGAAGGCGACATGAATACCAAGTTTTTTCATGCCACAACAGTGAGGCACAGAGACAGCAACATGATCAAGGATCTAGTTCAGCAATTTGGCCAGATTGTTTTCGACGTCCAGGGAATCAAAGCTATGGTTGTTTCTTTCTTTGAGGAGCTTCTAGGACCCTCTCCAAGATGCGATCGCCATACTTTCGAGAGCCTCTTACAACATATCCCAAGGTTAGTCACTAAGGACCAGAATCAAATGCTTCTTGCTTCTCTTTCTATTGAGAAAATTAGGTTTGTTATCTTTTCCATGCAAGGGGGAAAGCCCCGAGTTTGAATGGGTTCCCCCCCATATTTTTTTAGTACTTTTAGGATATCCTTGGTTCAAATGTGGTTTCATAAATCTAGCAAATGCAGGTAGATAAGGTAATCTTAGGAGATATCAACTCCACCTTCTTAGCCCTTAACCCTAACCAGGCCCGCACCCTCTTTAACTTTTTCTCCATTAGCCTGTGCAATATCCTATATAAAATCCTCACCAAAGCCCTAGCCACTAGGCTTAAGCTCATCCTCCCCTCCATCATTTTCCCTAATCAAGGTAGTTCTATCCATGGAAGACAAATCACTGACAACATTATAGTCATTCATGAGCTCATCCACTCCATTTCCTTGAGCAGTCAAGTGGGTCTCCTCCTTAAGCTCGACATGAACAAGACTTTCAATAATATCTCTTGGGATTTCCTATTGGTGGTCCTCTACAAGTTTGAATTCCACCTGTTTTGGGTTGAGTTGATCAAAGAATGCATTACCTCGATGAACTTTTTTGTCCTAGTCAATGATTCCCTTTCGGGCTCCTTCAAGAATTTCAAAGGCCTTAGACAAGGAGACCCCATCTCCCCCTTTCTATTCATCATTGTTGCAAAATCTCTTGGCAAAAACCTCACCCATGCCTATTATGAAGGGTCCATCTCTGGCATCAAATCGATTTCGTCTCTTCAAGCCATGTCCCATCAGTAGTTTGTTGACGATACTATCTTGCCTACCCGAGATTCGATTCCCCAAGCCCAATGTATCAAGTCCATCCTCCTCTTCTTTGAGGATGTGGTAGGGTAGAAGGTGAACTTTAACAAAAGCAAACTCTATCTCTTTAACACTCTAGTGATACATCAAGTCCGCATTGTTGCTACCCTTGTTTGCTCCATCGGTGCCCTCCCATCAACGTACATGGGATTCCCCCTCTTCAATGGTCAGTCCAAAAAATTCCTTTAGAATCCCATCATCAAGCGTATTCAAAAAAGTTGGTGAGCTGGAAAGGCAGCCTACTCAGCCAAAATGGGAAGGCTACCCTCGTTAAAGCCACCCTGCAAAGCATTCCAATTTTCTTCATGTCAGTCTTCTAGATCCCTACCAAAGTTTGCAATTGCATTGAACAAATCCAAAGGAACTTCTTGTGGTTTGACTTAGAGGATAAAAAAAGGATTCATCTGGTGGTGTGAAACTAGGTATGCATAGGGAAGGATCAAGGGAGCATTGGGTTGCGTAAGGTCTACAACATGAACCTGATGCTCATCACCAAACAAGGATGGCGAGTCCTCACCAACGAAGAATCTCTGTGGATATCCATCATCAAAGTAAAGTACCTTTAGAACAATCTAATTTTTTTGGACGATCCTAACCCAATCAAAGGATCTACGGTCTGGAACTCCATATCCAAAGCAAGACAGATTATTAGGAAGAGCATCAGATGGAAACTCGACAATGGAGCCAAAATCAATTTTTGGAGTGATCCCTGGTTGGAGAGCGACCCTATCTAGGATAAAGTTGATCTAGTCTGCCTTCGACCAGTGACAGACATCCTCTTCGAATCCAAAATAAATGATTTCCTCCTCCTAGAGTCCTCTTCCTAAAAGCCCATCCTGACCACTGGCATTTTAGTTGATAAGAAAATTGCCTCTGCTACACTTATTTATCTCCTACACCTTTGCATCATCCCCTCATTCCCAATGGAGGACTCCATCCTTTAGGCTTCTTCCCCGACTGGCCTCTTCACCATCAAGTCAGCCTATGCCCTATCCGAAGACCCTGTCCCCCCTTGGTTCCCGTCCAAGCTCATCTGGAGGCCTCACCTCACCCCCAAGGTAATTTTTTTCCTATGGTTGTATGTCCAAGATAATATCCTCACCATACCTAACCTCCATCATCGTGGCCTATCCCTCCCCAACCGATGTTACATGTACTATGTGAATTACGAGTTTACCCGACATATCTTCTCTTCCTGTCCCTTCGCTCGTTCCATCTTCTCCTCCCTTTTTTCCTCGGTTGGAATCTCTTGGGCCCCTTTTGCTTAGTGATCTCTATGTTTAGTGGTCAAACTCATTTAGGGGGCACCGGTTAAAAACCGTCTGGTCCTTTGCATTTCGCACTTCCTATGGGAGATATGGAGAGAAAACAACACCCGGGCTATTAAAAATTCATCCCACAAGATAAGCCATGTCCTAGACAAGATCATTATTGTGGTAGTTGAAAATGTGTCTATCACTCGTTTTAAGGATGGTCCAGAGCCTCACCCTGAAGAGATCATAGCCTCCACCCTCAGCATTTCGCATGGCATCTATATCCAGACCCCCCAAGGTCAATTGCTCCCTTGTCAAGTGGATTCCTCCACCTCTAGGCTTCCTCAAGCTCAACTTTGACAATGTAGCAAAAGGCAATCCTAGAGCTGCTAGTGCCGAGAGAGTCATTCAAGATCACAAAGGCAACATCATCCTGATGTATGCGAAGAACTTGGGATCTAATTCCAACCACTTTATAGAAACCCAAGATCTCTACCAAGACATTATTCTGACCCACAAGCTTTAGGTTCCCAACTTTGTGATTGAAGGCGACTCCAAGAACATCATCGCCAGCCTGTCCCTTGGATCCCTCTCTTCGTCATGGAATACCTCCACTATGATAAAAAAAGTCAAGCTTTTATTATGCTCCTTCTATGTCGGTAAGGAAACCCACACCTATAGAGAAGGTAATCGTGTGACTGACCAACTAGCTAACATCGACATCTCAAAGTCAGGTCTTTGGGTGTGGACTAACTCCTTCCCCCAAGCCATCATTGATGGAAAATCATAAGTTTCACACCTGTACCTGCCTTCGAAGAGCAATTAATCAACTGAACTTCAACGTGGCACACTTCGATAGTGGCACCTTGAGATCGGCTTCTATTTTTTTCTCACATGTAGATTCCTTCTAGGTGAAGCTTCCCCATGTGATTCTTCCCAACTTGTGTATGAGCATGCTTTTTTGCAGCCCAAGCCACTTGTCTTGTCAAAAGTGGAAGCCCATCCACGATATTAGGATCCATTATAACAAAAAAAAATTCCACATTGATACGTGTCATCTCGGCATTCACTTCAACCATGTATTAGGTGGCAACAAGGTTGTTTTGACATGGGGAATGTTGGCCCCCAATACTCGAGCCATCAATCGGGTCACCGTAGTAGTTCCCATGCCCTCAAGGTGCTATTTGTGTTTCCTCTTGTTCAGTCGATATATGTTGAATCTCCACACCCCAACACCATTTTGGCTAGTTGTGTTGTCAGATCCAATATGGGGGTGGATTCTCGGTCGTTCTCCCTCATAGCGACCGCCCATATCACCGCCCTTAATCTTATCCGCCACATTCATCGTGCCACCAAGGAAGCTAATCCTTATCATCATAACCAATGCTCACCTGCCCTGTTGGTCAACTGTGGTGTCACTTCCTTAGGTCTCCACCTGGCCCCCCCATTGTTTGGTGTGCCCTTCCACCCGTGCCATCGACTTTTCAAGCGATTTGGGTGATTTTGAGCATGATCCGCATTGGGCAGGGGAATTTGCCCATGAATTGGCCATTATTTATCTCCACCACCTTTCTTCCTCACCATTTTTGCCATCCTCTCACTTTCTACCTGATCTTTCATCCCTTATTTCTTCTACGTTTTGCCACCATGGCCGAAATCGAGCCAGCATCCCTCTAATTAACCCCCCTAGTTGAGGATATTTTTTGGACCACGACCTCCTAAATTTTTTGCAACAGTTCCATGGGGCTGAGCTAGAATTTTCCATGGATTTTATTCATTCATGGAATGAAGGGCATGTGGTCATTCGAGGTTTGGGGTTCACTGTTACGACGGATCTCCTAGTGCTAGTAATTGGTCTCTCAAACGAAGGTAAAATTATTGATAGGGAGAAACACTCCATCCAAGGGGAATTGGCACTATTTAGGGATAAAGGAGAATCCTTGGGGAAGGAGAAGGGGGATTGTTAGGGAGATTCTCTCGAAGCCATGGGACACGGTGATGATTATAGTCCTCCAATACTTCACTCTCGATAATCCCTTGACTATTCTACAGAGCTTCCACCTCATTTTTAAACCACCTCATAGGGAAGAAAACCATTAATATCCCTGAATATATGTTCATGTTAGTGGAACAATTGATGCTGAGTGGTAAGAGGAGAGGCTCCTCATCCCCTCCATTAGGGTTTGCACTATGTCTTGTTCAGGTTCATGATGGCGAAGTAGAACCGTGCAGCAACACCGTCAATAGGGCCTCCCCTCGTTGGAGATATGGTTGGGCCCCCTCATCGTAGGGTCGATCAGGCCTCCCCTCCTTGTCAGAGGGTTGATCAATCCTAGATATAATAAAGGGACTAATGCACCCCTCTCTCTCATTGGCACTTCGAGCATAGCAGCCAAGGTGGACGACACCCCGACTTCTCAGAAGATCGAAGCCCACCGTTAACCTATCCGTGCCAAGGGGGAAGTAGTAAGAGAAAGGTTTCACTGGTTATTGATGATGTGTCTGATGACTCTTTTTCATTCTAGACAAAAAAAGAAAAGTCGATGAAGTTTTTGGACCTGAGTGAAGGGACTTCGATGCAGGCTTCCCTTCTAACCTCGCGCATGACGTCCTTCTTGAGCCTCACCGACCGTGAGCATATCTAGGAGATTCAGGACCTTTTTAAAGCTTTAGGACGAGCGACCAGAACCATTTCTTCTCTATTAGTGTAGGTGGACTCTCTCCTTGAGGAGTATAAGTTCCAGTTCGAGATCATCTAGGAGTTCAAGAGCTTGATCGGGGAGAACCATGCTGATAATGGCTATGGGCCCAATGCATGAGCTGGAACAAAGGAGTTTCTCTAGTGTTGGTTCGGTTTTAGGGTTTGGATGGTAGTTTGTTTTTATTTTTTGGTCTATAGTTGTCCCAGAGAGGGGTTTTTGTTGTTATGTCTCAAGATTTGCCCTTACGTCGGCCTTTGTTTTTAGTTGGTTTGGCCCTATACAAGCTTTTTTGCTTTTTGTATATAGCTTATGTTGGCCCAGTTTGGGCCTTTAGTGTTTTCTGGTCTACGGCAGTAGTATCTCCTATTGTCCGGTAGGGTGTCCTCCCTGGGGTCTATCTGCCTCCAGGAAGCTTTTGGGATTTTGCTAGAATTGTAAAAGGTTTGGGGACCCTTTCAAAACCCTTTTTCACCAATAATAATAAAAAAAATTAAATGAGAAAATTGAGGGTTGAAACAAGTTTTTTTTCTTCATATTTTAACATAACTTGTTATGGATCATTTTTTATTGCAAGAATGCTTGTCTATGTGGGTTACCTTATCATTCTTTAAGGATTTGAATTTAGGTCATTTTTTATAGATATAACCCATTTATCATTACTTTGTGATGTCTTTGATAATAATTGTAAGTTGGATGGACCTGTAAAACACACAAGTACCTTGGGTGACTTCGTATCAAATAGAAAGAAGTTGCTAACACATCAACCTTGGAAATGTCTACTTTTAGATTCATAAAGTTTTTATATTGTTATTGAGATGTATAAGTAAAAAATTAATATATTTAATTAGTACACTTATCTATACCACCTTATGTCATTTAATTTTATATAAAAATCAAGTATTTTTTTTACATAAATGTCATAGTTTACATGCATTATTGATGCAGGAGCATCCGGTGACAGTATGAGCAATCTTGCATCCTTCAAATTTTTTTTTAAGTTCTTGAATTTTGAAGTATTTTGGTTCTTTTTCGGGGGGGGAGATGTTGTAAAGCAGAAGGGGAAGTTGTTAGAAGAGCTAAGGCAAAAGTTGGGGAGGTCACGAAATCGCGACCTCCGAAGCGATGGCAAAGGCAGGGACTAGTTTTGTTGCGATATCGCGACATAGCGATATCGTGACATTTGTTTTCAGCTAGAGCGTAGGGAGGTTTTCGTCGCGATATCACGACGTCGCGATATCACGGCGTTTGATCACAACTTTGACAGAAGGGGTCTTCCGTCGCGATATCGCGACGGTAGTTAAGAAGCTAATGCAAGGGGAGTTCTTCGTTGTGATATCACGACATCGCGATATTGCGACGTTGTTGAAAGAGCAAGGCGCGGAGGTGGTTGGGTCGCGATATCACGACGTTGTTGAAAGAGCAAGGCGCGGAGGTGGTTGGGTAACGATATCGCGACGTCGCGATATCGCGATGTCGCGATATCGTGATGATTTTAAATGGACAGTGAAAAGGCAGTGGTTGGTTCGCGATATCGCGACATGTCACGATATCGCGACCAAGAAGAAAACAAACCAAGGTGAACACGCGGATGGCTATGCAAGGGCGAAACTGACACGTGGCCAGCCACGTATATCTTGGAAGTGTGAAGGGCACGTGTAACAGCTATATTGCGACAAGGAGAAGGCATGGCAAAATTTACACGCGGTCGGCTACGTGTAAGAAATCAAAGTTGAAGGTCACGGAGGTTGTTGAGGGAGGCGTCGGCCGCGCATTTCTTTCTTATTATTTCTGGCATTGTAGCATTTACAGGTGATGGCTTAATGGAGGAGACAACAGTGTAGAGGACAGTCTGATCGAAGCGACGGTGCAGTCAAGGGAGGCCATTAATGCAAGTTCCTTGGTAGATCGGGCAGAGGGCCATTTATGATGGGAATTTTGAAAAACCCGGAGAGGGGGGAAATTCGAATCTGAATTTTGTTAGGCGGGGGGCATTAATTGCCTAGAGGATCGGGGCCTCGATAAAGACCCAAAAAATTGTAATGGAAAGGGGGGATCGAAGAAAGGGGAAGTAGTGACAGTTAGAGAGACCGAAGCCGAGCTCGGTCATTGTAAGCTTGTGGGCTGCTTCATTTAGATGCATGTAAATATTTTTTTCAGCAGATCTTAATGAGAAAACAAAAATTGTGAAATTGTGAATCCCCGGGACCCCGTCAGTGGTATCATAGCCAGTGGTTCCTGAGCGTACAGCAGACCGCCGAAGGAGAGGTAGTTGTACCAGGACTTGTGGGAAGGCTTGTGAGAGTGTGAGAAGATGCCTCCGAGAAGAAACCCCGTGGGTGGAAGAGGCATGACAGCAGAAGATTTTTGGGATTTGCAACGACAAGTTCAGGCCCTGCAAGAAGAACTACGCAAAGGACATGAACCGAGAAGAGATGCGGACAGTGAGGATGAAGCGGATGAAGAAGAAAATCAGTTTGAAGAGGAAGAAGAAGAAGCTGTGGATCCGGCACAAGCCAGGCTGTACAGGGCCATATCTCAGATTGAGAAGAGGCCGAAGTTAGAAGTTTCTACGTATTCCGGGAACTTGAATCCGGAGGAATTAATAGATTGGATAAATGACTTAGAGGAATATTTTGAATATGAAGAGGTTGAAGATCCCGAGCGGGTCAGATTTGCCAAGACTAGATTGAAGGGTCATGCCAGCATATGGTGGAAGGGGGTACAGCTAGAGTGGAACAGAAGAGGAAAAGAACAAATAACAAGATGGGACAGAATGGTGGAGAAATTGAAGAGGCAGTTTATTCCCATGGATTATGAACTGGATCTGCTAAGAATAATGCAGAGTTTGAGGCAAATGAATAAAACTGTCCAAGAATACACGGAGGAATTTTATAAAATCTCCATCAAAATCGGTCATTTGGAAGCAAGCAAGGAAAATGTGGCCCGTTATATCAATGGGTTGAGACCCAGTGTCCAGGAAGAGTTAAGCTTGGTTCGGGTGAGCACCATTGAAGATGCTTACCAGTTTGCTCTAAAGGTTGAAGAAAAACTGAACAGAAGGTTTGAGAGCAAGCAAAGAGTAAAAGGACCTGGAGGAAAGACCGGTGGAAAGAAAGAGGAAGGAAAGGAAGAGAAGAAAGAAGAGGTGAGCAACAGCCGAGGTCAGAAAGAAGAAGATGAAGAACCCAAACCACAAGTTCAGAATAATGGCTACCCAAGAGGAAGAAGTAGATTTGGACGAAGGTATGGAAGGGGAGTGTTCAGAGGAACATGTTTCCACTATGGAGAAGAGGGACATCGGGCATATGAGTGTCCCCAGCACCCCGAGAGAGTAAACAAAAAACAAGTGGGTCCTACCAGAGCAGTTGTGGCAGTTGAAGATGCTGACTCAGAACATTCTAAAGAAGCTAAAAAAGGAGAAGCAATGATTGTGAGGACCATGCTGGTGGAGGAAGACAAGTCAGAGCAGAGGAGAAGCTTGTTTCGCACACGGTGCAAAAGTGCAGGCAAAGTCTGTAATGTTATTATAGACAACGGAAGTACAGATAACTTAGTTTCCGAGGAGATGGTTACTAAGTTGCAGCTGGAGAGAAGGAGGCACCCGCATCCATATCGGATTGCATGGTTGCGAAAGGACCACAGAGCATGGGTTCGTGAACAGTGCTTAGTTACTTTCAATATTGGGAGATACCAGGATGAAGTCCTGTGTGATGTTTTCCCCATTGATGCTTGCCATTTGCTATTGGGAAGGCTATGGCAGTTTGATCGGAGTGTAGTACATGATGGTCATGCAAATACGTATTCCTTGATGAAAGATGGAGTGCGGCACAAGTTGAAGCCATTGCAGACAGTGGATGAAAAAATGTGTAGCAATGCCAGAATTTGTCTGGTAGAGGGCAAAAATTTTTGCCAAGAAACGGAAATTGAGCAGGTTGCAAAGGTTGAAGAATGTTTGGAGTTATTACAAGAGACGCGGACCGAACAACTTAGAAGTGAAGGTCACTTCTCCTTTCTACCTCGGGTGTCTGATGCAGGAGCATCCGACGATAGTATGAGCAATCTTGCATCCTTCAAAATTTTCTTTAAGTTCTTGAATTTTGAAGTATTTTGGTTCTTTTTCGGGGGGGGAGATGTTGTAAAGCAGAAGGGGAAGTTGTTAGAAGAGCTAAGGCAAAAGTTGGGGAGGTCGCGAAATCGTGACCTCCAAAGCGGTGGCAAAGGCAGGGACCAGTTTTGTCGCGATATCGCGACATTTGTTTGCAGCTGGAGCATAGGGAGGTTTTCGTCGTGATATCGTGGCATTTGTTCGCAACTTTGACAGAAGGGGTCTTCCATCGCGATATCGCGACGTCGCGATATTGCGACGTCGCGATATCACGGCGGTAGTTAAGAAGCTAATGCAAGGGGAGTTCTCCGTCGCGATATTGCGACGTCGCGATATCACGACGTTGTTGAAAGAGCAAGGCACGAAGGTGGTTGGGTCGTGATATCGCGACGTCACGATATCGCGACGTTGTTGAAAGAGCAAGGCGCAGATATCGCGATGTCGCGATATCACGACAATTTTAAATGGACAGTGAAAAGGCAGTGGTTGGTTCGCGATATCGCGACATGTCGCGATATCGCGGCCAAGAAGAAAACAAACCGAGGTGAACACGCGGACGGCTATGCAAGGCCAAAACTGACACGTGGGCAGCCACGTATATCTTGGAAGTGTGAAGGGCACGTGTAACAGCTATATTGCGACAAGGAGAAGGCATGGCAAAATTTACACGCGGTCGACTACGTGTAAGAAATCAAAGTTGAAGGTCACGAAGGTTGTTGAGGGAGGCGTCGGCCACGCATTTCTTTCTTATTATTTTTGGCATTGTAGCATTTACAGGTGATGGCCTAATGGAGGAGACAACAGTGCAGAGGACAGTTTGATCGAAGCGACGGTGCAGTCAAGGGAGGCCATTAATGCAAGTTCCTTGGTAGATCGGGCAGATGGCCATTTATGACGAGAATTTTGAAAAACCCGGAGAGGGGGGAAATTCGAATCTAAATTTTGTTAGGCGGGGGCATTAATTGCCTAGAGGATCGGGGCCTCGATAAAGACCCGAAAAATTGTAATGGAAAGGGGGGACCGGAGAAAGGGGAAGTAGTGACAATTAGACAGACCGAAGCCGAGCTCGGTCATTGTAAGCCTGCGGGCTGCTTCATTTAGATGCATGTAAATATTTTTTTTAGTAGATCTTAATGAGAAAACAGAAATTATGAAATTGTGAATCCCCGGGACCCCGTCAGTGGTATCAGAGCCAGTGGTTCCTAAGCGTACAGTAGACCGCCGAAGGAGAGGTAGTTGTACTAGGACTTATGGGAAGGCTCGTGAGAGTGTGAGAAGATGCCTCCGAGAAGAAACCCCGTGGGTGGAAGAGGCATGGCAGCAGAAGATTTTCGGGCTTTGCAACGACAAGTTCAGGCCCTGCAAGAAGAACTACACAAAGGACATGAACCGAGAAGAGATGCGGACAGTGAGGATGAAGCGGATGAAGAAGAAAATCAGTTTGAAGAGGAAGAAGAAGAAGCTATGGATCCGGCACAAGCCAGGCTATACAGGGCCATATCTTAGATCGGGAAGAGGCCGAAGTTAGAAGTTCCTACGTATTTCGAGAACTTGAATCCGGAGGAATTAATAGATTAGATAAATGACTTAGAGGAATATTTTGAATACGAAGAGGTTGAAGATCCCGAGCGGGTCAGATTTGCCAAGACTAGACTGAAGGGTCATGCCAGCATATGGTGGAAGGGGGTACAGCTAGAGCGGAACAGAAGAGGAAAAGAACAGATAACAAGATGGGACAAAATGGTGGAGAAATTGAAGAGGCAGTTTATTCCCATGGATTATGAACTGGATCTGCTAAGAATAATGCAGAGTTTGAGGCAGATGAATAAAACTGTCCAAGAATACACGAAGGAATTTTATAAAATCTCTATCAGAACCGGTCATTTGGAAGCAAGCAAGGAAAAAGTGGCTCGTTATATCAATGGGTTGAGACCCAGTGTCCAGGAAGAGTTAAGCTTGGTTCGGGTGAGCACCATTGAAGATGCTTACCAGTTTGCTCTAAAGGTTGAAGAAAAAATGAACAGAAGGTTGGAGAGCAAGCAAAGAGTAAAAGGACCTGAAGGAAAGATCGGTGGAAAGAAATAGGAAGGAAAGGAAGAGAAGAAAGAAGAGGTGAGCAGCAGCCGAGGTCAGAAAGAAGAAGATGAAGAACCCAAACCACAAGTTCAGAATAATGGCTACCCAAGAGGAAGAGGTAGATCTGGACGCGGGTATGGAAGGGGAGTGTTCCGAGGAACATGTTTCCACTGTGGAGAAGAGGGACATCGGGCATATGAGTGTCCCCAGCACCCCGAGAGAGTAAACAAGAAACAAGTGGGTCCTGCCAGAGCAGTTGTGGCAGTTGAAGATGCTGACTCAGAACATTCTGAAGAAGCTAAAAAAGGAGAAGCAATGATTGTGAGGAGGACCATGCTGGTGGAGGAAGACAAGCCAGAGCAGAGGAGAAGCCTGTTTCGCACACGGTGCAAAAGTGCAGGCAAAGTCTGTAATGTTATTATAGACAACGGGAGTACAGATAACTTAGTTTCCGAGGAGATGGTTACTAAGTTGCAGCTGGAGAGGAGGCACCCACATCCATACCGGATTGCGTGGTTGCGAAAGGACCACAGAGCATGGGTCCGTGAACAGTGCTTAGTTACTTTCAATATTGGGAGATACCAGGATGAAGTCCTATGTGATGTTTTCCCCATGGATGCTTGCCATTTGCTATTGGGCAGGCCATGGCAATTTGATCGGAGTGCAGTGCATGATGGTCGTGCAAATACGTATTCTTTGATGAAAGATGGAGTGCGGCACAAGTTGAAGCCATTGCAGACAGTGGATGAAAATATGTGCAGCAATGCCAGAATTTGTCTAGTAGAGGGCAAAAAATTTTGCCAGGAAACGAAAATTGAGCAGGTTGCAAAGGTTGAAGAATGTTTGGAGTTATTACAAGAGACGCGGACCGAACAACTTAGAAGTGAAGGTCACTTCTCCTTTCTACCCCGGGTGTCTGATGCAGGAGCATCCGGTGACAGTATGAGCAATCTTGCATCCTTCAAAATTTTCTTTAAGTTCTTGAATTTTGAAGTATTTTGGTTCTTTTTCGGGGGGGGGGAGATGTTGTAAAGCAGAAGGGGAAGTTGTTAGAAGAGCTAAGGCAAAAGTTGGGGAGGTCGCGAAATCGCGACCTTCGAAGCGGTGGCAAAGGCGGGGACCAGTTTTGTCGTGATATCGCGATGTCGCGATATCGCGACATTTGTTTGCAGCTGGAGCGTAGGGAGGTTTTCGTCGCGATATCGCGACGTTTGTTCGTAGCTTTGATAGAAGGGGTCTTTCGTCGCGATATCGCGACGTCGCGATATCACGACGGTAGTTAAGAAGCTAATGCAAGGGGAGTTCTCCGTCGTGATATCACGACGTCGTGATATTGTGACGTTGTTGAAAGAGCAAGGCGCGGAGGTGGTTGGGTCGCGATGTCGCGCAAGGCGTGGAGGTGGTTGGGTCGCGATGTCGCGACGTCGCGATATCGCAACGTTGTTGAAAGAGCAAGGCACGGAGGTGGTTGGGTCGCGATATCGCGACAGTTTTAAATGGACAGTGAAAAGGCAGTGGTTGGTTCGAAGAAAACAACCCGAGGTGAACACACGGACGGCTATGCAAGGCCAAAACTGACACGTGGGCAGCCACGTATATCTTGGAAGTGTGAAGGGCACATGTAACAGCTATATTGCGACAAGGAGAAGGCATGGCACAATTTACACGCGGTCGGCTATGTGTAAGAAATCAAAGTTGAAGGTCACGGAGGTTGTTGAGGGAGGCGTCGGCCGCGCATTTCTTTCTTATTATTTCTGGCATTGTAGCATTTACAGGTGATGGCCTAATGGAAGAGACAACAGTGCAGAGGACAGTCTGATCGAAGCGACGGTGCAGTCAAGGGAGGCCATTAATGCAAGTTCCTTGGTAGATCGGGCAGAGGGCCATTTATGATGGGAATTTTGAAAAACCCGGAGAGGGGGAAATTCGAATCTGAATTTTGTTAGGTGGGGGCATTAATTGCCTAGAGGATCGGGGCCTCGATAAAGACCCGAAAAATTGTAATGGAAAGGGGGGAACCGAAGAAAGGGGAAGTAGTGACAGTTAGACAGACCGAAGCCGAGCTCGGTCATTGTAAGCCTGCGGGCTGCTTCATTTAGATGCATGTAAATATTTTTTTCAGTAGATCTTAATGAGAAAACATAAATTGTGAAATTGTGAATCCTCGGGACCTCGTCAATTATCAACAATATAAAACAATTGCCCCCAAGGGTTAGGTGGATTGGTAAGTGCTTGTCTGACCAAGCACTTACCAAGAAGACACCTAGGTTCAAACCTCGAGGGTAGCCTGTTTGCAAAGGGAGGGCTAGGTGGATTGGTAAGTTCTTGTCTGGATAGGCACTTACCAAAAAGACACCCAGGTTCAAACCTCGAGGGTAGCCTATTTGCAAAGGTAGTAGTATGATATGAAACCTCTGAGTGTGTATCAGACTGACAATGACAACACAAATCTCGAGCGATCGATGGTCCCCTTCACGCCATGTCAATAATAACGAGGTGGAATAGGTTTGGTGGGAGCAGCCCTTGTGGTTTGAACCTTGCGCTTGTTAGTTACTAAAATAGTGTGGTTGTGACTAACTCTCCTATGTAACCAAAAATAATAATATAAAACAATTATACATATTACCTTAACTATAAGTAATACAAAATTTTATGTCATTATCAAATAAGTTGTAATGATGATCATTTAGAACACATCAAAATTGATAGAAGTGTGTATAGTTATGCACTTGCAATCAATCAATTGTCACAACCTATCCCCTACAAACTTTTCTTTGGACATATTTATATCTTATATGCATAGAAAAAAATTCATATTCACTAGTGTATGTATTGAATGCTTCACATTTATCAATGTCATAAAAATATAGCATGCTCATAAGATAAGATTGGACTAAGAACATGGGATCTAAACAAATGTTTTATTAAAATCACTACAAAAAGTACAA
Organism: Wollemia nobilis; assembly: GCA_028583015.1. Classification (NCBI taxonomy): domain Eukaryota; kingdom Viridiplantae; phylum Streptophyta; class Pinopsida; order Araucariales; family Araucariaceae; genus Wollemia; species Wollemia nobilis. Next base: position 33,523,471 of record JAQPPZ010015824.1, read on the forward strand.
CCAAAATGTAAAGCTCTTAGGATTCTCACTAAAGAATTAAGAAGCAATATGTGTATCTATATGTAAATGGGGCATACATAATCTACAAGAAAAAATCATTATCATCTATAATGATAATGAAACACATATTACATAAATAATGAAATACACAATCATTATTACAAATAGAAATTAAAAAAGAAGAAGAAGCTTAAAGCACCTTTTTTAGATATTGGAGGTAAGTATGCGGGGTTCCATGCTTAGAAATATCTAGATGTTTAATTTTGCGGATGAAATAAACTAGAACTCGTCCATTTCTCCTCAACTATTTAAAAAAAATAAAAGCAAAATAGATAGAATTGAAATTCAGAGCACCTGAAAAAAATCAAGATAAATAGAATTGAAATTCGAAACACATGAAAAAATAAAAAAGAATGAGATTAAAGCATTCATTAATAAACTAGAACTCGGTTGTATGCAAATGTTTTTTTTTTCTTACATAGATGGATGGATTGTTAGGTTAAAGAGTTGTGAACTATAAATACATAATAAATATAACTATTTGATTTAAATTAAAAAAATTAAATAATTTTTTAAACTATTAAAAATAGTTTAAAAAATTATTTAATTTTTTTTAGTTTAAAAAATTATTTAATTTTTTTTTAATTTAAATCAAATAGTTGTATTTAATAGTTTAAAAAATTAGTTAATTTTTTTTAATTTAAATCGAATAGTTGTATTTATTATGTATTTATAGTTCACAACTCTTTAACCTAACAATCAATCCATTTATGTACAAGAAAAAAACATTTACATGAGTTCTAGTTTATTAACGCATGCCTTAACCTCAGTTCTTTTCTATTTTTTTTTTATGTGTTTCGATTTTCAATTCTATTTTTATTTTTTATTTATTTTTAAGCAAAAAAACCTCTTGCGAGGCTGCCTTGGTCTGAGAGACCACGAACAAGGGGTTCTACACCGTAAAAGTCATCCGGAAGTCGCACCTAACCCCTGCTCGCACCAACATTATCAATTGGATTTTGGATATCCAGTTTAGCTTTTTGGTAGGGTGGAGATTTGAACGTGAGACCTCCCTTGGAAGATTGCCCTCTCCTCTCCAACTCACCTACAACACCTGGGTTACTTTTTATTTTATTTTAAATTCTATCTATGGCGTATTTATTTATTTTTAAATAATTTAAAAAAAATAACCCAATTCTAATTTATTTCATTGCAAAATTAAACATCTAAATATTTCTAAGCATGCAACCACCCATACTACCTCCAACATCTAGAAAAGGTGCTTTAGGTTTTTTTTTTTTTTTCCTAAAGTAAGACTAAGGTTATAGTAAAGGCGATGCTTGGGAGTCGTTGCCACTATAGTGGCTAGGGTATAAATTTAAAAAAGTTTATAGTAACTAAGGTTTAAAGTTTATAATATAGTGATGGTGAACCTTGGAAGTCATGCACAACATAAGCAAAAAGGTAAAAGGCATTATTTATGCATTATTCTAGTGAGTTACTATTATTTAAGAGGATAGTGTACTTTGTTTACTATTCAACTTGCATTTTTTTAATTAAATTATATATATATATATATATATATATATATATATATATATATATATATATATAATTATTAAAAAATTAAAATAATAATATTTAAATTAAAAATAAATTTAACATTGTTTACATCAAAACTATCACATTTATATATATATATATATATATATATATATATATATATATATATATATATAATACTTAATATTCTTGATCATTTAAATTGTGTAACCCAAGGAACCATCAAAGCACTATGAATTATAAGATGGAAAAACCACCAAGATATTATTCCTTATCCAAAGGACAACAAAATTCTATCTAGTCATCACTCAAGTTTACATAAAAATATGAATTATATTCTTCATTCTCATATCCAACTATGAACTAGCTTAGATATAAAGGATATATATCTAAAAATGTCGAGAGTTATCAATCCCGAGGTGCCTATCTTGGAGATCACACCCCCAAGAAATGAGATAGGCGCCTCGAGATTGATAACTCTCAACGTTTTTAGATATATATCCTTTATATCTAAGCTAGTAGCATCCGCGGTCATACAATTATTATATTAAAATATTTTTCAATGACATTTAAAAAAAAATATATATATATATATATATAAAAATGTATTGATAAATATAACATGCCAAAAATATTTAAAATAGCTTTCAGTGAGATGAAAATGCTCAGTGAGATGAAAATGCTCAAGTGATAACAAATATGAATCCCAATAGGCGGTGTTGATAAACACCTTATTATTTCAAAGATTGATGTTGATAAACACCTTATTATTTCATAGATTGGCTAGAGCCAATCATTTAAGCTCCAAAGACTTTAGTCGCTCTTCTTCTTCCTTTCTCTTAGCAACTCCTTTTCTCGACTTCAGTTTTTCATATCGATCATATGAAAAGGGTGGTATTATTCTAAGTCCTTCCAATGCCTTAAATCTTGATATGGCAACAAAAGTTAAACCTTGTCTTTATGTTTGTCCTATGTCAATTGTTGCTTTATTCAGTGTCAAACCTTGTGACTTATGAATTGTCAATCCCCAAGCTAATTTTAATGGAAGTTGTCTTATCTTTCCCTTTTCTACTGGTGTAATTGAAACAATTCGAGGAGATGTATCATCAAATAGCATCCATGTGTAGTTATCGAACTCCACCAAAATATATGTTGGTTGATCTGGTGGAGACCTTCTAGGTTTATAGACTATATTTTGAATATAGCCTAATGCACCGTTAATAAGTCCAACTTCAGTTCATAAGTTGGCTGTTAACATAACTCTTTCATTTTTTGCAATTAGTAACTCAACTTCAAGTTCTTTATTATCACCTCCTCTTGGATTAGTTCTTCCTCTTTTGTTGCAATACTACGTGCCACAGGATATTTTGATTTTAACAATTGTCTCCTGTTATGATTATGCACATTCTCATTCGTGGCAAATAGATGGAAGCTATTGTCAAATTCTTCTATTGTAGTTGCATCTAATGATGTATTGGTCTTTCTCATCAATAATTGCCAGTCATCAATAGTTGGATTTGCATATTTGATATTTGTAAGAAGTTGACGAAATATTTTTTGTTCTTCACTATCTCCTTCATGTTGGAATACCTTATCCAATATTATGACTGTTGAAAATTCTTGCCATAATAAATTTGTATACTTATCGCTGGTATATGGTGGGCTATCCATCATAGGTGGTAACTATCCTAAATCACCGATCAAAATGATTGACCTTCCTCCAAAGCATATGTTAGAATACTGTGGAAATGTTTGACGAAGACGTGAATCTATTTGTTCCAATAATTTCTGGCCTATGAAGCTCATCTCATCAATCAATATATATTTTATATGTTGTAAATCTTCTTGAAAACTTGTTAATCTAGTTCCTTCCAATTTTTCAAAATCTACAATAGGAATTCGCAGAGTTCCATGTATAGTAGTTGCACCTATGTTAAATACATAGACTCCAGTTGATGCAAGTAGTAATAGTGGACAACATTCTAGAGATGATAAATTTTCAACTAATTGACAAATTGCACCTATAAGATAAGATTTCCCTGTTCTTGTTGTTCCTTGTATTATCATGTGCAATGGAGAAACATTTTGACCTTCATTATAGTGTTCCTTGATTATATCAAAAGTTTTTTTCTATTTGATGCTTAAGCTTTCATATGGATAATTCGAAGTGGTATCATCAGGAATGAGCAAGCCATTTTCCTTCATGAAGGTTATATGTTGTATTGCTTTTTTTGTGTAATATTCTCCTTGATATTCTATATTCCATGGCGCAAGTTTATCAAAATCTCTTCTTCCAAGCATATCTATTTCACTTACGTACATGAGTTACCCACGGTATAGTTTGGATATAATTTCCCATTCATGTTCATGTTTTGTTGTACCACTCCAACATCATCATCTTTAGATTCACTATAATGTTCTTATGTATTGTTTTGCGTACTTATCCTTTCAACATGCCATGGGTTGTAATTGAATGACTCCCAATTTGAAATGATATTTCCATCATCAAGTCCGATATCTCTCTCTATATTTTTGAATGGTTTATAAAGTAGCCGCTCTGACCAACAAAACTCAACAAATTTTTTTGATTGTCGTTCAGGAATGGTGATAAATCATGGAGATACCCTCACAATAGTTGCTTCTTTTCAAGATTTCCATTTGAAGTCATTTTTTCTCTTAGGATTATATATCCAAGATTTAGTTGCATTTATAAGTGAAACACTTTCCATGTTATAAGGTCGTTGCATATATCCGTCAATTAAAGATTTACCTTCTCTTTCGATCTCATCTTCATCATTATGTTCCACCTCCTTGAATACTTTCCGTCCAACATTTAGAGGAACAAATACTTGACTACATTCAACCAATGGAAGCTCTAATAGCATATGACATGTTTCTTGTGCTCCTATATCTCTCTCTATAAGTGTTTCTGTTAGAAGATGTACATATGCTCTTGTTGCTGGATCATCATTATTTTGCATATTTGCTATTCACATCAACATTTATTGATAAGTTTCTGAGCTTTTTTTAGCTTTCGCAGCATACTTGGCAATATAGTTTATAACTGCATGCTTTGAAAGAACAGGTTGCCAATCTACATTTTCTCTCCATAATTGTAAAATGTAATGATTATGTGTGTTTACTCACTCATCATTTCTTGCTGGTTCATACTTCTTATCTCCTGTTTCAGGATCTTCGTATAATTTTGAACCTTCTAGATTCAGAGGCCATGGTGCATTGTACCTAAATAAAAGAAATAAGATAAATGGTATTAGTTACAATTTTTTTTATGTATATGTGGAATAGTTGAAATACTTTGAATTACCTCTACATACCTACAAACCATCTTCCCTCTTTTTTTTCATAAGCAAGCACCCTCTCTACATAGCGTGTGGCGCTCTACACAGTTGAGAATCTCTTCGTAATCTAGATTTGCATCAATTTGCATAAGTTGTCGTGTATTTCTCAAACATGGATGTTGATCGAAACTTTGTAATACCTACAATTCACAACTATATAAATACAAACCTAAATATAAACTCATATAAATATAAATCTAAGCAGTTATTTATATTTACCTGTATATTTCGTTGGTGAGGGTCTCCTCAAGGATTCCATGCATGCACAATATTATCAAAATATCTTTGTGCATTTTTAACTTGATTTTCATTTTTCCAATCTAAATTGTCCATATTCGGAGCTCCCTCTAACCATAAGAAACCATGGACATGTGGAGAGCCTTTATGTTTCCATTCGTATCTACACCAAAATTCTTTTACTTTTATTTTTTTTTTGCAACACCTCCTTTCAAAATGTGGTGTTTCAAATATGCATGTAATAAGCTACAATATAAGGATAGTCAATAATATTTTGTTTCCTCCATTTGTGTACTTCATGAGGATCAATTGGTGGAGTTCCTGGCATCAATGCATGTAGGTCGGGCCAATACAGATCAGTTGCACTTAAGGTGAAGAAAATAGTGGGTGACCCAATTTGATGTAATAAGTCATTTAACTCAACACGACACTTTGTCCAGTAAGATATTGTGCCTCTTAACGATGTACCAAAATGCATTAAGCGATCTGCAAGATGGGATTGAGGGATATTTTCCATATGTTCACGCAGTTCATTGATTGTAATGGGTAAGTCTTGAAGACTCTTCTTTACAAATACTACTGAATAATTCTGTGCACGATGTCGTATAATCATGTTCATCATGAAATATATAAATCTTGGATGTTTTCCAAAACAATGATCTCTATATCGAATTAGATGTTTTACGAATTCATATATATGGTTGCAACCAATCACAATTTCCATCTGCAAATAATTTTGGGAAGGCCATATCCAATAACCCTTTTGTAAAATACTCATTTATAGGAGATGCTCCAATTCCAGGCCAATCAATAAGTGTTCCAGGATTCGTATTAGGGTTGTGACTTATTAGTTTAAATTAATAAATATTAAAATAGTACAATATATATAAAAAATGATATTAGTATTCTATAATAATAATAGACATTATCATAATAATATTATAATATGCTATCATGGCATTTACGTTGATCTCTTTGTTAGGTGGTATAAGGACGTTACAATTTTTATGATATGTTGATCTAGGTGGCACAAGCATTATCTTTATCCATGGACGTTGGACTAATGATGATTTATTCTCTCATGCTTGTATGGAGCTTTATCAATGCCTGTAGATAGTGGATGCTACAGGTGCAAGCGCTATTTGAAAAATATTCCTCTTGAGGTGTTACTAAGACTTGTTGGTGCCTTACTCCATACCAAATGACATAAGATTTGTTTTTTTGATTTTGAAAAGTGTAGGCTTCTTCCTTTGCATGTAACCAAACTCTTCAACATCCTTTATCTCCTTAAAGCTCTTCCAACTCCTTGTAAGTTATTTGGCTTCTTTTTCAACATGCTTTCTTGACGTTCAACATATGGTGGTTTCTCTCCAATGAAGATGGCTCCTCCTATGGTGTTTCAATACTTTCTTCTAGGTGGTTGTTTGTCCAAGCTTCTCTCCTCTTCTACTTGGGTAACTCTTCGATGTTTTTCTCCTTGTGTTACGTTATTCTCCTTGCGTTATTCTTCTTGTAAATTATACTTTTATTGCTTTATGTTGTTCTTGCTATTGGCACTATGTTATCCTTAGTCTCCTTATTGCAGGTTCCTTGTGAATTGTGAGCACTACCTTTATGAGACCGTGACATTGAATTTGGTGTCTTTAGACACCTTGAATAAGATGATTTTGAGCCCTTAGATGGCTCTTTCTTCTTTGCTTCGTGGCTTTTGCTTTAACCTTGATAAAAATTGCCACTTGATGATTGCAATTTTATGCTACTTTGGTGTCTTAAGACACTTCGATTTTATCTTCCTTTTACGGCTTTGTAAAAGACAAATATGGTGCTATTAAAACCTAAAATAAATATATTATAAACTAAGATAGAATACCTTAGTTGCACCTGTATTTTTGAGACATTTTGATATTCTTTTTGTAGCTTTCTTCCTTGAATTTAGTATGGCGACACCCTCTCTATTATTTGGTGGTTATAACGCTCCTTTGGCGGCTTCTCTTCACCAAAACTTGTAGTTTTTCTTGTGTTCAATGGTATCTTTTGACACTCCAACTCAACCTTGTTTTGTGCACTAATATTCCTTTCTTTCTTAATACTTAATGCACTTTTAATAGCTCTTAGAAATAACTTGTATTAAGCACTATCAATTCCTCCTTATTGCTCATTTTAATCAACTTTCTAACACTAAATTGTGTTAATATATTTTGTAGGTTTCAAGATGATAATGCTACCTCCTTAACTTTAAAATATTTAAATTCAACCTCCTTATTTCTACTTTGAATAACTCTTAAAATGGTTTTTTAAAGGAACTTAAATAATACTAAATAATAAACTTTAATAACACCAACTATCAAACCTTATTTTGACCTCTTTGTAGAAATCTTGCTTGGTGATTTGGTTCACTTGTTTGTTTCTCTGGTTTTGTAATTTTTACAACTCTAATTGATATGTTTTGCTGCCCTGAAACTTGACTATTTTGCAACTTTACCACTCCTCTAACTTGCTGCCAAAAAATACAGTTTGGTGGCTTCAACTCTCCTCCAAGTTGCTCTCTAAAATTTCTCTATCTTGCAACTTCCAATGCTGCCTATTTTCCTTCAACTTGTTTTTCTAGGACGCTAAAATTTGCAGCTAATAGTGCTGCCCTTAACTCTAAAGTTTTCATATTCTAACACAGCTAATTTCTCCTTCGATATGTTGTCCTCGAATCCCCCAAATTTGGTAGGAAACTCCTTCAATTTGCAACTGAAACTTACCTTCTAGGAAACTCCTCAAATTTGTTGTAAAATCAACAAACTTCTTTTCTAAATCAACCTTTAATGGCAATATTTAAATCTCTCAAATGTGATGGCTTCTTCTAGCTCCTTTCTCCTTCAACCTCCTTGTTGAATTTTGACTTCAATATTGGCCTATTTAGTGGCCTTCTTATCAAGAATTTGAATTTCTTGAGGTCTTCATAAAATCTCTCTAAAATTTGGCAAACTTCTTACCAAATACATTTCTTCCTTTTGGTCTTGTTATCATATGGCGATAATTGTGCCAAATTCTTCTTTTTTGGAACTTCTCCTTGCTAGCAATCTTCTCCCTTGAGTTCTCCTCAAGTCTTCTCCAATGGAATTCTTCAAGTTGCCTTCAATAAAGGTTTCCTATCCTTCTTATTCTTTTTCCTTTTAATATTTCCTTGAGACCTCTTCTCTTGAGTTTTTTAATTCTCCAACTTCTTAAATCTTCTCAAAAACTTCAATAAGATATTTCTTTGATCTCTTCAATCTTCAACTATGGAAGTTTTGCAATGGGATCTCTTTCTTGGATCTCCTAATTCCACTACTTCTAAAATTTACAATAGGACCTCTGGTAGTCCTTTATCTTCAATCTTCCATATCTGGAAGTTCTTAAACGAGAGCTTTCTCTTGGATGCCCTCCTTCTTGGGTTGCTTTCTTCTACTTCACTATGCAATCTACAATCTTCAATCTCTATGGAAACCTCCTTCTTGGGCCTCCTTGATCTTCAATATTCAATTTTTTTTAGACTCTTTTCCTTGAGTCTCTTCTTCATTCAATATTTAATAAGGCTCCTCTGGCCTTATTTCACTCTTCTCAATCTTCAATATACAAATCTTGCAATGGGATCTTTTCCTTAAGGTCTCCAAAATCTCCAGTTTTCAACTTGTTGCTTCAAGTACTAGATTGATTCCAAAGAAGATATTCTTCCTAGATCTTGTAGGAAGCTTCCCAACTTTCTTTGAATCTCCTTTTTTTTACAACAAAGTATTAGAGAAAAAAATTTTAATATATATATGATGAATATTCACTAGTTGATTTTTCAATCTAGTGGAATCAATGTTGAGTCATAGTCTTCACGAGATTTTCTACAACTCTGTGGAAAGACTCTAGCCAAATGTAATTTCAATTTTTTTGAAAATGAACTCTCCCTATCTCCTCTAAATATATCTTGTGGATCTATTTATTTTCTATCAATCTACCTTGTGCTCTGATACCACTGTTAGATTTTGATGATCTATATTTAATAGAATGCAACCACAAGATGTAAAATGAGCAAGCAATGTTAACTATATGATAATGGCAATATAATATGTAGGAAAATTATATGAGAAACTTCTACAATAACTCAAAAAATAGCCATTAATGAAAGCTCACAAAAATAGTACAATGTAATATAATGGAGGACTTAAACACTAAAAAAATTATTCATTATCTACATTGTACCTACTAAACTCATTATACTTCATCACTATCTAGACTTTTCTTTAGAATCTATCAAAGGCATATATAGGGAGATATATTCCTTGGCCTTTCATCTACCCATGAATCTTCATATACATATTCTATGACTCATGTACATGTGGACTACATGCACATTTACATCATTGTACATTTTAACACTTGTACATTTATTACATTGCATGAAGTAACTACTCAAACCTTAATCTAAGACAAAATCCTAATCTAGATATGTACCCAAGGTGGTATATTGGTATGTACAAAATAATGTAATGAATTACAACAAAAATATATCGTGAAGGTCCTCCTCACAATACTTTTCCACTCTCTCCTCTTCTCACTTTGAGACTAGGGGAAGTTTGTTAGCTTAAAGTCTAGTTTTGTTGGATTAGTTGAAGAACACCTACATTTCTCCTAAGATACTTATTTATCTAAGCTTAACCTTAATCTATCCCTAATGCACATACAAATGCAACAATCAAGACCTAAAACTAAAATACTCTTTTGATTTTGATGAGGAAGGAAATAACGATTTTTCTTTTAAGAGGCAAGGGCGCAAGAAGATGCAGCAATCAAAGCCTAAGATACAACTATATACAATTTTTATTTGATTCCAAAGCTTAAATATTAAGTTGATCCCATCTATTATTAATACTATCTAATTATTTCTTTAATTTTTGTCTATTTTACAAATAAACAAAAAATAAAACATAATCTACACAAAAAAAAAGTAAAATTTAAATCCTAAATGCTTAAATTACAAATATTAAATGCAAATGACCTATTTTAGCCACAAAGGCAAAAGAACCGCTAGTTTTTAGAAATATTATTGGTGCAATTGCCTTTCAATGGTATTATTGCTTGGCCAATAAAATAGATAGAAAAAGATATAGTCAGTGGTAGAGGGGCATGTCTGAGCTAACAGAGAAGGTTAGACTTCCTTGAGAAATAATCAAGCCCTTATTTAGACATACAAATATGCTAATAATGATAGAATGCAAGAAATAAATAATAGGTGACAAAAGTGCCACTAGGCCATGATAGCATCATCAATGCTTTCATCAATACCTATGCTTTTTGGTTTGTGTAAACCTAAGAGCAATAGCACCATTGACCTGAAGTCTAGTGGTGATTTCTCTTCTAAGATTAAAATAATAAGATTAAATATAAGATGAGCTAAGATTATGATGACTATGATGGATGACCCTGATCTAGGAATATAGAGGCCCTATGAAATAGTAGAAAAACTAAGATTTATTTCCCTAGGATAAGGATTAAATGATAAAAATAAAAGACTAATACACAAAATGGAAATGCAAGAAACAAGATTAGGTTTTGAATGTAATAAGATAAATTTTAACGCTACAAGGACAAGAAAGATCTAAATGAAAATAAGGAAAAAGAGCATAACCCAAGATACAAGGTTGTTTTCCCCTTATTGGAAGCTTGACAAAAACTTTCTAACTTGCTTGTTGATGGAACTTGAATGCTTAGGCTTGGAGGTTTGATGCTTGAGGACTTGATGATTGCTTGAGATATTGTAGACTTGCTTGGATGCTTGCAAGTATGGATTTCACAATATCGTGGTAAGAATTTCTAATAATCTTGCCATAAATAATACTTGATTCTTATGATTCTAGAGAGATTTTGGTATAAATTTGTTACTTTTAAAAGACCATGGATGAGATTTTGGTAGAGCTTTGCTATCCAAAAATGGTTATGGATTGAGCTCTCCTAAGTGTTAGATTTAGGAAGCCTTGGCTCCATTGGGAAATAATTGTATTGAAGATGACAAGATTGGAGAACATACAAATTTGAAAAAAGATGAGGAAGTTATCAATAGATCATGAGAATGATAATTCTTAGATTTAGGATTTCTCACAAAAATTGTAGATTAAATAATTAGAGATTTAGTGCATTAATGGTGGATGGCTTGAAAGAGGATGAGGAGTAGATCTTCTCGTTCTTAGTACATGATAATAAATAGTGCTAGCGACACTTTTGTAATAATGTTTTTTCATCATGATCATTGAAGGTCAATTTTGGATAAGAAAAGGTCAAAAGGCCAAACGTGATGAAAGTGTTGTCAAGGTCATGAAAGCATTGTTGATGCTATTGCTCATGCATTGGCACTTTCACTCTTGAAGCAATAAATGCTACAAATTTGGATAAAAAGAAGGTTGATTCATTTTGGTTAATTGGAAGGTTGGTTGATAAAGGGATTAACAAACTTGAAGATTGGTCCTATGTAAAATTGGGTGTCTACAAAGATAAAATCAAATATATTAAGAATTTATGAGCCATAAAAATAATCATTCAAAAAGTTAAGTCAAACATCAATTTATAACAAAAGGTATCAATAGTTTCAAGTGTCATAGTCTTTAGCCCAATGCCACCATGAATTCATACTCTACTCCTCCCAATGCAAGTTTTCTTCTCAAGGAGTATTTTTAGAAGCACACTAAATTATTAAGGTTATAAATGCTCCATATGATTCATGATGTGCATGAATGATTATTACTATGGGTGGTAGTGTAAATGGCATACAACATAGTGTGAATGGCAGACAACTAAAGGATATTTTTACTATGTTGGCATGATAAAGGTGTGAATCTTCTAATATTAAGCATGCTCTCCAAGTTGAGTCTTAATAGGTAGCTATTTAATATGATCTAAAAGTTAACAAGTTCAATAGGGTAGATATATATTCTTTTAGGAATGTAGATAATGAGTAGGGTATAAATTCTAATTTAGATATAATAATTGGAGGTGTAACTCATCTCATAGAATAACCTCCCAATGTTCCTCTATCAAAGCTTAATATCTTTCCATTCATATGAGAGTACCATAAATAAGGAGAAATAATGAGAAGGCTAGAAAAGCCCTATTAAATAAGGTAAAGAAGAAAGTCCATTGAAAATATTGCTAGCAAGGAGAAGTTCCCAATAAAGAAGAATTTGGGATAATTGTCGCCATCTGACAACAATACCAAAAGGAAGAAGGATTTGGCAAGAATTTTACCAAATTTTGGAGGATATTATTGAAGACCTCAAGACATTCATATTCTTAATAAGGAGGCTAAATTTAAAGTCATATTTTGACAAGGAGATTGAAGGATAAAGGAGCTTGAAGAGGCCACCAAATTTGAGAGTTTTAAAGATTACCTTTGAAGGAGTTGAATGCTGATTTGGAAGGAAATTGATAATTTTTTAGTAACACATTGAAGGGTTCTAGAATGCAGAATTGAGCCAAAACTTGAAGGATTTGCCAAGTGGATTTTAGAGATTCAAGGATAACATTTGGGCAACATTAATAGCTACAAATTTTTAGAGTTCAAGAGAGCAACTTGGAGGAGAGTTGAAGCTACAAAACCATATTCTTGGACAATAAGTTAAAGGAGTCACAGAGCTACAAAATAGGGCAGAAAAGCACAACAAATTGGAGCTACAAATTCATCAAATTTAGGGTAGAAAATAGGTGATCCAAATCACCAAGAAATGCATCACCAAACGAAGATCTAAAAGGTATGCAACTTTGGTGCAAAGGTTTATTATTTTAAAATTCATATTTATCTTATTATTAAGGTTTTAAAAGCACCAAATTTGAGATTTAAAGTTGCAAGAGGAAGATTTCAAGTTTATGTCTTCGAGGAAGTGCATAATATTGCATTTACAAGGTTAAAACTTACACAAAAGAAGAAGTTAGATATACTTCTTACTATATTGAAAGCTAATAGTGGATTTTGTATAACAAAGAAGACATTATTATAAATCATATATTAGATATACTAATCTATCCAAAAGGTATATTATTGACATGATTTAGAAGCATGGAGTCACTATAGGAAAAACACTAAGCATTGAGTCAACAAGGAGACATTGTAGAATAGTTGCCAAGGAGGAGAAGACAACGTAGAGACCACCATTACCATGGCCTACAGAAAGAAGAGGCACCACCATAACATTCAAGAGGAGAAACCACCATCTTTGGAAAGCAAAGGTGAATATTTAAATCAAAAGGGATAAGATTTTTTACATTCCTAAGTATAACAACACCATTACCAAGCAAAGCAGTGCTAGAACTAAGTATTTTCCACCATTGGAGGTCTAAGAATGTAGCAAAGGAATGATAGTTGCAACAACAAGCATTACTAAGCATTGGAGGAGCAAAAAAACATTATCAAGAAAATCTCATTATTAAATAATCCAAGCTAAGAAGTTATAGTGCCTATACAAAGAACATTACAGTGCAAAAGAGAGTGCTACATTAAAGAGCGCATGAAAATAAGTTATACATATCAGCACCACATGGAAGGAGTGTCATAAGGAAAACACCACCCTTAGAGAACATTACATTATCAAGAAAGCCAAAATCACTTTGAGATATGCTAGCATCCTACCAAACACAAGAAATTTTATGCCACTTGTAAGGAAGATAGAACGCATCGAGAGAGAAAGAGGGTTACTATGATTAGTGCATAAAGAAACCATCATATTCTTCTCAGCATTCATTACATTGTAAGGGAAACATACAAAATTGAAAGTGTTTGAGTGCCATATAGCACATGAAAAATGAAATGCCTATAGATTTGAAGCATTCAAATGGTCATAGCAGATACCTAGGTGTTGTAGGTGAGTTGGAGAGGAGAGGGAAATCCTCCAAGGGAGGTCCAAGGTTCGAATCTCCACCCTACCAAAAAGTTGAATTGGGTACCCAAAATCCATTTGATAATGTTGGTGTGAGCAAGGTCGGGCATGACTCTCAGGTGACTTTGATGTTGTAGAACCCATTTTTCGTGGTCTCTTAGACCAAGGTGACCCCACAAGGGGTTTTTCTCTTAAAAAATAAAAAATGGTCATAGCAGATATCATGTTTTCTAGGAGATTGAAACAGTGCATGATAACAATAACCGTTACAAGATTAGGGGAGAGAGAAGTCTTTAGATCAAATGTTCATTTTAACTATGCAATGGAAAATGAACACGTGCAAGGTTAAGTGCTAGAGAATTGAACATTGATGGCATTGAGAGAGTTGGAAGACATTGAGTGGAAGAAGTCGTTACAAAATATTCTAAAGAGTCATTTCACATAACCTGAGAACACTACCAAGAGACCCACATGGCCGCCATCATGCACCAAGGATGTGGTCAATAGCATAGTGAGAGGAGAAGAGATTTTTTGTAGAGGAATAAGGAATCAAAACACTAAGGTTAGTCATGCTTGAAGGAGACTGCTAAGGTTAAACATTGCATAGAGAATGAAGATATTAGAGTGTAAATTGATTTGGAAGATTGTCAAATTGAAGGTAACAGTTCGCATTCGAAAACCTTGCATGAACGGGCACGCACAAGAAATGGTAAAATTCAATTTTGCACTTTACCCTAAAGTTTGATTTAATTAAAAAAGAGAGCATACAAAAGAATTGAAAAATTATTTTCCTAAAGTTAAATATTTAATTAATTATCATTCCATCCTAATTAAATGTTTGGAGAGATAAGGCTTTATAGTATAAATTAAAACCTCATAAGGAAAATTATTTATTTTTGGAAAATATAGAATGAAGTTAAAAAGGGAATTTCAAATTTTGGAAAATATTTGATATGTTTTGTAAAACATATTTAATATTTGCAATATTTTTAAAATTTGGAGAAATAATGATTCCTACAACAAATTAGAGTTACAAAACTTGCAAATAATTTTTACAAAACATCTAAATTTCTTATTTGGGAGCCATAAGGACTTCAAAATCAAGTTGGAAATTTTAATTTGTTCTTATTCTATCATTCAAATCTATGAAGAATTAAATATTGAGAGCTAATTATCTCAAACCTAGGGAGCCATAAGGTAGTCTACTTCAAAGGGACATGACAAAGAAAAAGCAAATGAAAAATAAAACAAGTGATCCAAAAATATAAAGATAAAATTAGAACTTCATGAGTTATCAAAAAATTTTGAAGAAGAAAACCTATGTCTACAAGAAGAACCAATATACATTGAAGAAGACTTATGTTTTCAAGAAGAAGAAATTTACATTCAATATGACTCACTAGAAGAGACTAAGAAACTGTTGCAAATATTAAAAGGTTGTACACAAAATATGATAGAAAAAATTGAAAGTCAAGAGAATACATCAACAAAGAAAAATAAGTTTTTGCAATCAATCATGAGAGAGGCCAAAAATGAAAGTTTTTCAATACTAGAAGATTATTTAAATTCAGAAATTGGTGAAGCAGAAATAAACTCAAAAGATGTTTTCACATTACCTAATGATATAGGAAAAGTAATGTATATGACATTACTTTCTAATGAAGTTCTAAAAGACAAGAATAGAAGACAAGAGGACATGATTAAATATTTGAAGAACAAGTATATTGATGAAACAAATGCTTTGAATAGTAGGCTTGTTGATATTACTAGTGAAGTAGAAAAAGGGGAATATTCAATACTTCAAAAATGCATGCAAAGTGTTCTTAATGATACTAATGATTGTTAAGAAGATTTTTTTACTATACCTATTAATCTATGGAGAATAATTTACAAAGGAATTATCTCTCTTACTATTTATAAGAAAGAAAACAAGGTTGAAGAAGTAGAAAATAAATCAGTAATGAAAGATACTTCTTGTGATACAAATTATTTAAGGCCCATGATGATAGATTCATGTTGCAATACTATAGAATCAAAACCATTGATGATTGATGCATGTTGTGATACTAGTGATCTTCTTCAAAAGGAAAAATATGTAAACTATGATTCTAGTCAAAATGAAAGGAAATATTGTAATGCAAGCAATGACACTAGTGATTTAGAATCCATGACAAAGATAGAAGAACCTATTGCAAAGATTAATGCTATATGTGATACAAGTGATTTGAATACAATTCATGATTGTTCAAAAATAGCTTATGCTATTAGAATTGATGAAGTCTTAGATACAAATGATGACAGAGATAGTGATGCACATAATCATATTAATATTGACAAAGATCATTCTAATGATTGTATTGGTCATTTTGAAAAACATACTAATGTTTTTTGTTCAAAGTTGATGAGATATGAAGATACAAGTTTGGAAAAACATGAACAAGGAAATGAAAGAACCAATTGTACTAGAAATGAGACCTAAATATGAAGGTCTTGGATATATAGGTCAGATTAGCAGCAATGAGCAAGGAACTAAGTTTGTGATAGAAAATAGTAATATCAAATCAGTGATAGAGATTGATAGGAATAGTTGCAATGAAGGACAAAATGGTCAAAGGGTTTTGGTAACAGAAAACATGTATCGATATTGTAGCAGATATGGGCATAAGATAGAGTTGTAAAATTTGTGGAGGGGTCAATCATTCTCAAAGACATTATTGGTACAAAGAAATTTATTTTTTGAATGGATATACACAATGAAAATAAAAGCCATTAATGGATTTTATCAAATTTATTTCTCAAAGTTTAGAGATGGGTACAAGAAAGATACAATCTTTTTTGACAACATAATTAGAAGAATAATATTAACAGTACTAAATTTAGAATACAAAGTCAAGAAAAAAGATGAAGCTCAAGCAGAAGATCAAATGCAAGGTCACTTGAAGAATGAAGATAAATATGAAGATCCATATTGAAGACTTAAGTCTTCAATAACCAAATAATGTAATACGAGGGGTGTTAGAGAATATTACATTATTTGGTACATATCAATGTACCACCATGGGTACATGGTTAGATTAGGTATCTTAAGTTAGTATTAGAGTATTTACTTTATGTAATAATTTGCAGGTAATACACAAGTGTCTTTAGTTAGGTGTGCATATGTACAAGTATCCATCATGCAGAATGCACGTGTCCTTAGAGTAGGAAATTGAAATGTCACATACTATTATATATTTGTGACTAAGCATTGTAATTTGTAATGAAAAAGTGCATTGCACATAGCATGAATGAGCAGATCTCCATTTCTTGTTCTATTTTTATGAGCTTTAATTAATGGCAATTTCATGAGTAATTTAAGAAGTGTCTCATGATATTTACTTGCATATTATATTGCCATTATCATATATTTAACATTGCCTATTCATTTTAGATCTTGTGGTTGCATTTCCTTAATTATATCATCAAAATATAATAAGAAAAATACGCAAATTTGATGCCTCTTAAAGCAGATTTACTACCTCTTGGAGGGAAAATTCACGATATTGTTTCCTTTGATGGTAATAATGTTGTTTTATTTGATGTAGATCAAAATATTGAAGAAATTATTACCACTTTTAAACATGATCACGTGGAGATTTCTTTGGAAATGCTAGTTTTACCTCTCAAAACTGCAACTTCTTCCATCAATATGATGCCTTATTTACAACTTCTCATAGCTTCCATTGGAGGTTCTTTGCTCTTTTTGCCAATCTTACTGACTCTTTTTCTCATAGTATTGCTTCTTGACCATCAAGTTTCGCTGCTTCCACAACCTTCTCAATCATCATCGCCATGTCTACCTCCTTCCAACCTTCTCAGTGTATAAAAAAATGGTTAGGCGGACCTTCATGCAGGAGGGCCACATCATATTAACACCTCACACCTTGGTGATTTAATACAAATAGCTCCATTATAAATAAATTAAATAAATATTAAATTTTTTTGTTAATGGTATATTCCAAGAGAAATTTTTTTGTGGTACAGAACCACCTTGCTTCTTTTATATGCTATTTTCAAAGTTTTTATTTTCACACCAATCAAGGTGTCATCCAACTAGCATTATATTCCACCTCTTTCTCCTCCATGTTTGTACGCATTGGGGACCAATGCTTCTTTAGTGGGGAGGAATGATGAGGACACATATAATATTAAATAAAAAGCACCTTTTAGAAAAGCAAGTGGCTAGATAATGCTATCCAAAATCTTATCCGATAGGATTCTTCAAAAAAAACAATGTATTTGGCTATTTATAGCCTAGTTTGCAATGTAAATAGTCAGTCTGATATTGTTCCACTTCAGGTGATGCTATCAAAACTTTATATGCTTCAGTGAACCTTATAGCTTCTACATATTTCTCCTCTTCTTCCTCTTCCTCCTTTAAAACCAAGTCCACAATAGGGGTATCCAACTCCATACCAACTGCTATTGTCGTCTCAAATTTTGTAGGGAATAAAAACCCAATGTAATTATTGTTTTAGTCTATCTCTCAACCACCCTATTATTGCTTTCAATTATTCCCTAATAGCCATTTCTTTAGTTTAATGAGTGAGGGAGCTTAATTGGTCAACAATGTGTCTATCTAACTCCATAACTCACTTCTTAGAGACTTAATTTCTTTCTTTTGGTCCTTGATGGTGCTTATTTTTGTTGGACATTTTGAGTTAAGTTGTCATTGATGTCAAGGAATAAAGTCATCATTGATGTCAAGAAGAACAATGCAAAGGTTAATGGCAAAAGAGCTTCATAATATTTTTAATATTATGTGGAAGCAAATGAAGGCGAGTTTTTATTAAAACCATGGATGAGCAAATTAAAAGGTTTTTCATAAAAACCCAAGGTGGCAAAAGGAGGTGGTAATATTTACTTTATAAAATCAGTTAAGTGCAATTTGAATTGAGGTTTTATAAATAAATATTACTTATACATGGAGGGCTTTAATTTTTATTAAAGTCTAAGGTTTATAAATATAATTTATAAGATTTAAATTCTTTTGAATTTAAATAATTTATAAATTATAAAGTGTCGATCGTCATCAAAATCAAAACATCCACCGACGTGAAGTGCAAAGGCAATAAAGGGTATTTAAACCCCAATGCAAACCTTAGGAAAATTGATTATTCGATTTGAGGCACATGCAAAAATTTGGAGTCTACGGAAATTGTGGAGTCAAAGATAGCAAAGGCGAAGGGAGCGCATCGTGGTCGTGCAAGTGGCAAGGTGGAGGAAAGCGCTCATGTGGTCTAGCCAGAGGCTAGGCAAAGGAGAGGCCAAAGGCTTTAAAGCCTTTGTTGAAAGAGCTTAAGCAACCAAGGTGCTTAAGCTAGCACGTGGAGTGCTTGGCTCACACGGCTAGCTAGCCGTAGCCAAGGCGCCAATCGAGGAGAGGGTGCAGGGTCGAATCCCCAAAAATCATGAAAGGGGATTTTACAAAGGTTTTTATAAATTAAATTTTATTTTGCATGTGTGCTAAGGTTTAGGAGGTATAAGGGGTGTTTTATGCAATTTTATTATTATGCTAAGGTTAGGGAGTCATAAGGTAATATTGGAATTATTTACCTAGGTGGTAAATAGGTATTTTACTAGGGTAAATATTATTTTACCTTAGGAGATAAAGAATTGAGTTGGATATCAATTTTTGTGATATTGAGAAATTGAAGGTGTATTTTGAAAGGGTAATTTTTGTGAAGATATTATTGTTGAATATTGCTATTGAGATGGAGATATAAGGTGTATCATGAAATTGAGCTATACTTGTATTTGTGAAGTATAACACTTGTTATCTAACCCTTGGTACTTGGAAAATAAGAAGGCATTGTTTGAAGGCAGTTTTGAGAGGACTTTCTCCAATCAAGAAAAAGGTATGGGCAAATTCTTCCATGTGTAAAAATGATGAATGTGAGTGTATTTCTGAAAATAAGTTTGGAGTGAAAAGGATTTGATTAGGGCTTCCTTATTGAGTGTGTTTGAGTTAATGCTTCAAGGTTTTCTGGAATAAAGAGTTATTATTAAAACCTTGTTTTATAAGCATTGTTGTTGAAGCCATTGGTTGAGCAAAGAACTAGGGTTTGAAAAGAACATGAGTATCATTGTTATGTGAGAGTTGTTTCATAAGCATTGTTGTTGAAGTGAGTTGTGTGAAGAACTTGAACTAGGGTGTGAAAAGAACATGAGTATCATTGTTATGTGAGATTGGTTGTTGAGCATTGTTGGAAACATTTTGAGTGAATGTCATATGCTTGGACTAGGGTTTGTAAGGAAGGATTATTTCATTGAGTGATTGGTTGAGTAGAGTTGGTTGAGCCTAGTCAAGTGGATGTGTGAAGTGATTGTTCAAGTTCCATAAAACAAACTATTCTATATTCATAATTGAATTGAGAAAGTGATTGAGTTGAAGCATATTGAGTCTCTAACAATTCTCTGTATGTTTCTGAAAGAGTGATTGAAAGTGATTGAGCATTGTGTTGAGTATAGAGCATATTGAGTCTCTAAAAATTCTCTTTATGTTTCTATGATATTGGACAAGTTCTAGTGTGGACTTGTTGAGCAGATTTGAGGTAAGTCTTTGAGAAGACTTGTGGACATATTTGGGTGAGCTTTTGTGGAAGCTTACAATACATATTAAGAGCAGATTTGAATAAGTCCTTGTGAGGACTTATTGAGTAGATTTGGATAAGTTCTTGAGAGGACTTATTGAGAAAATTGGACAAGTTCTAGAGAGGACTTGTGGATAGATTAGTGTGAGATTTTGAGGAAGCTTACAAAGCAGATTTGAGATAAGTCTTTGAGAAGGCTTGAGAGTAGAGTTGATTGATTGATTTGTTCAAATCTTGAGTTAAGGTTTGGGGTAGATCTAATAGAGTTGATTTGTGATTAAGTCAAGATTTGAGTTAAGGCTTGAGGATAGATATTGAGGATAGATTTGTGCTAGATCGAAGGATTATGTTTAGTGCAGATAAGAAGATAGATATTGAGGATATATTTGTGCTAGACCAAAGGACTATGTTTAGTAAAGATTTGAGGATAGAGTTTGGTGTAGATTTGAGGATAGGTTTATGCTAGACCAGAGATAGAGATTGAGTAGATTTGTGCTAGATCGAAGGACTATGTTTAGTACAGATTTGAGATAGAGTTGAGTGTAAGCTTTGGAGGTGACAGAGTATAGAAGATGATAGTCTCTAGTGGATAGAGATCCATTAGCCAGGGTAGTGAGGATAGGTCTTCTAAGTGAGGACAAGAGTCTTCAGTGGATAGAGATCCATTAGCCAGTGCAGTAGAGGCAATAGTTCTTCTAGAAGATCACCAACTAGAGCAGAGATTAGGAGATTGGTGTCTCCTGTGGATAGAGATCCACAAACTTGATTTAGGGGATTGGTATCTCCTTTGGACAGAGGTCCATAAACATTGTAATAGGGAAAGGATTCCCAAGAGATTGATTGAGAAAATTTTAGTGAAATATTTTCTCCGTGGAGTAGCCCACATTGGGTGAACCACGTAAATTGTGGTGTCTCTATTTTGTGTGGTGATTTATATATTGCTTTGATTACTGTTATTGGTATTGCTATATTTACATTGCATAATATTGATTGGGAAAGAAAAGTAAAAAGTGGTCTTATACTGTTCACCCCCTCTAAGTATAAGCTTGTGTTCTTCAATTGGTATCGAGCGGGTTCCTTCAGAGTGTGTCCTCAGATAATTCAGCACCAATATTTGATGGAAGTGACTATATATATTGGAGTATGAGAATGAAGATTTACCTGATGGCACTTGGCAATGAAATTTGGGAAGCAGTTGAAATTGGATACGATCCCTTAGTTAATCCACCTACAGATAAGGAAGGTAAGCTCCTACAACATTACAATTCAAAAGCAATGAATGCACTTTTGAGAGGTTTGCATAGAACAGAGTCCATGAAAGTTATGCATTGTCAAACTGCAAAAGAAATGTGGGATAAATTGCAAAATATATATGAAGGAGATAAAAGTGTCAAGAAAGCAAAGATACAAAATCTCAAAGGACAATTTGAAGCATTAAGAATGAAGGATGAGGAAAATATTAGTACTTATCTACTTCAAATTGATGAGGTTGTTAATGATATGCAAGGACTTGGAATGAAGATTGATGAATCGAATGTTTGTGATAAGGTCTTAAGAACTCTTCCAAAAAGATTCAGTGAAAAGGTTTCTGCTATAGAAGAGTCAATAGATGGTGATTCTTTGACAAGAGATATGTTGCTTGGTATTCTTACAACATTTGAGATGAGAACAAAAGAGGAACCTAATCCCCAGAAAGAAGCAACATTCAAAGCAATCAAGAAGACAAAGGGTAAGAAGTCAGAATCAAGCAATGAGTCATCCAGTGATGAAGAAGCTAATTATGGTAGAAGGGATAAGGATTCTAGAAGATCTAGAGATCTAAAATCTGTTAAATGTTTCAATTGTGGAAAGTATGGTCATTATGCAACAGATTTTCAAGAAGCTAAGAATAACAATGGTGAAGAAAAACAGGATCACAGGAACAGGGAATCAGAAAGATATAGGCACCAAAATAAAAGCAAGGATGGACAAAGCAGACAAGGAAATAAGTTCTTTCAAAGACAAAAGAGGAGCTACTATGCGGATAAGGCAAGTAAGTACTCAAGTGATAGTGATGCTAGTTTTTTAGATAATGATAGAGATGAAGTCCTATTTATGATTGAAGAAAAAGAACAAGTTAAGAAAAGGACTCTAGTAATTCTCAAGTGTTTTAGATGTGGTAACTTTGGACATCTTGAAGATAGTTGTACAAAGAATGGTTATAGTTTCAGTGATGATGAATATGAAGATACACTTGAAGGACCAGAAGAGAATATTCTAATGGCACTAGAAGAAGGAGAAGGTGATCCTATAGAAGACAAGCCAATAGAAAATAAAGATGTGGACAAAGGTAAACAAATAGAGGAATATTCAGAGAAATATGGATATGATCTCAAGGGAGAACTTATCTATGCCCTTGACACAGTAAAGAAGGTAAGAAAGCAAAACTCTAAACTTGAAATTCAGGTTCAAGAATGTGATGAAGAGAGAAGATTGCTTATAGAGGATCTAGAAAAATCAAAGGCTAAGACAAAGAAGTTCAAGGATAAGTTAGAAGCAAAGATCTTAGAATGTGAAAAGTTAGCACAAGAAGTGGCACTACTGAGAGAAGATTTAGAAGACTCCAAAGTCAAGCTAAAAGGGTTCAAAAATAGCTCAAAGAACTTGGATAAGTTCATCAAGATACAAAAGCCTACATCAAGCAAAATAGGTCTTGGATTTGAACAGGTTCAAAAGAGATGGGAAGGAAAGTCAACCTCAAGTTCTAGAGGAGAAGAAACTTTAGATGAAGACACTTCAGAAGAAGACAGTGTAAGAGAAAGTGAGACATCTGAGGATGAGTTGGACAACAGAAAGTTCAACAAGGATAGGAACAATGCACAAAGAAGATACAAATGGAACAACAATCAGAATAGGTCAAGAGAGACTAAGAGACCAATGAGGTCAAGACAAGGAAGCTTCAATGGAAGATGTTTTTCATGTCACAGGTTTGGGCACATGGCTTCACAGTGTAGGACACATGAAAGACAAGAATATGGGAACAGACAACTTTTCCATGGGTATTGCTACTCATGTAATCAGTTTGGTCACAAGGCAATGAATTGCAGGGTTCATGACAAAAGAGGATATGGCTTCACTAGGAGAAATCCTAAGACATTTGCACCTCCAAGGAATAATAACATTAAGTGTTATAAGTGCAATAATAATGGTCACACAACAAAGTGGTGTAGAGCAGACATTCCAGAATCAAGTATGAACAGGAACAAAAATAGGAATAGGAACAGGAACATGGATATGAACAAGAACAAGAACATGGATATGAACAAGAACAGGAATAGGAACAAGAAAATGGACATGGAAAGGAACATGGACATGGAAAGAAATAGTCAGAGGAATCAGAAGGATCAGATAAGAAGAAAAGAGGATAAAGGTAAAGAACAGTGCTTTCTGGGAGTAGAAATACTCCCACCCTAGAATTAATCACCTCAAGAGGAGGTGGGGGAGGGGCTAAGCTAAGAGGCTCATTCTTAGCCCTGAGCCCCAAAGGTGGACCTTTGCCATTGATGTCAAAGGGGGAGAGATTTGAGTAAGGGGGAGAGATTTGGTATTTGAGTAAAGAGGAGAGCATTGAGCCAGGGGGAGCAATGTCCCAAGGGGAGAAGAACAAAGGAAAGGTCAAGTTTTCGGTAAAAATAATTTGGGTTGCCATCAATGACAAAGGGGGAGATTGTTGGACATTTTGAGTTAAGTTGTCATTGATGTCAAGGAATAAAGTCATCATTGATGTCAAGAAGAACAATGCAAAGGTTAATGGCAAAAGAGCTTCATAATATTTTTAATATTATGTGGAAGCAAATAAAGGCGGGTTTTTATTAAAACCATGGATGAGCAAATTAAGGTTTTTATTAAAACCATGGTGGTAGAATAATCTTCATAAAATCAATGAAGAGCAAATAGAGGATTTAATTTTTAATAAAATTACCTCAAGAGGGCTTTAATTTTTATTAAAGTCTAAGGTTTATAAATATAATTTATAAGATTTAAATTCTTTTGAATTTAAATAATTTATAAATTATAAAGTGTCGATGTCATCAAAATCAAAACATCCACCGACGTGAAGTGCAAAGGCAATAAAGGGTATTTAAACCCCAATGCAAACCTTAGGAAAATTGATTATTTGATTTGAGGCACATGCAAAAATTTGGAGTCTACGAAAATTATAGAGTCAGAGATAGCAAAGGTGAAGGGAGCACGTCATGGTCGTGCAAGTGGCAAGGCGGAGGAGAGCGCTCATATGGTCTAGCTAGAGGCTAGGAAAAGGAGATGCCAAAGGCTTTAAAGCCTTTGTTGAAAGAGCTTAAGAAGCCAAGGCACTTAAGCTAGCACGTGGAGTGCTTGGCTCACACGGCTAGCTAGCCATAGCCAAGGTGCCAGCCGAGGAGAGGGTGCAGGGTTGAATCCCCAAAAATTGTGGAAGGGGATTTTACAAAGGTTTTTATAAATTAAATTTTATTTTGCATGTGTGCTAAGGTTTAGGAGGTATAAGGGGTGTTTTATGCAATTTTATTATTATGCTAAGGTTAGGGAGTCATAAGGTAATATTGGAATTATTTACCTAGGTGGTAAATAGGTATTTTACTAGGGTAAATATTATTTTTACCTTAGGAGATAAAGAATTGAGTTGTGATATCAATTTTTGTGATATTGAGAAATTGAAGGTGTATTTTGAAAGGGTTATTTTTGTGAAAATATTATTGTTGAATATTGCTATTGAGATGGAGATATAAGGTGTATCATGAAATTGAGCTATACTTGTATTTGTGAAGTATAACACTTGTTATCTAACCCTTGGTAC
This sequence comes from Wollemia nobilis, assembly GCA_028583015.1. NCBI lineage: Eukaryota > Viridiplantae > Streptophyta > Pinopsida > Araucariales > Araucariaceae > Wollemia > Wollemia nobilis. Next base: position 33,548,978 of record JAQPPZ010015824.1, read on the forward strand.
TTGGAAAATAAGAAGGTATTGTTTGAAGGCAGTTTTGAGAGGACTTTCTCCAATCAAGAAAAAGGTATGGGCAAATTCTTCCATGTGTAAAAATGATGAATGTGAGTGTATTTCTGAAAATAAGTTTGGAGTGAAAAGGATTTGATTAGGGCTTCCTTATTGAGTGTGTTTGAGTTAATGCTTCAAGGTTTTCTGGAATAAAGAGTTATTATTAAAACCTTGTTTTATAAGCATTGTTGTTGAAGCCATTGGTTGAGCAAAGAACTAGGGTTTGAAAAGAACATGAGTATCATTGTTATGTAAGAGTTGTTTCATAAGCATTGTTGTTGAAGTGAGTTGTGTGAAGAACTTGAACTAGGGTGTGAAAAGAACATGAGTATCATTGTTATGTGAGATTGGTTGTTGAGCATTGTTGGAAATATTTTGAGTGAATGTCATATGCTTGGACTAGGGTTTGTAAGGAAGGATTGTTTCATTGAGTGATTGGTTGAACCTAGTCAAGTGGATGTGTGAAGTGATTGTTCAAGTTCCATAAAACAAACTATTCTATATTCAGAATTGAATTGAGAAAGTGATTGAGTTGAAGCATATTGAGTCTCTAACAATTCTCTGTATGTTTCTGAAAGAGTGATTGAAAGTGATTGAGCATTGTGTTGAGTATAGAGCATATTGAGTCTCTAACAATTCTCTTTATGTTTCTATGAGATTGGAAAAGTTCTAGTGTGGACTTGTTGAGCAGATTTGAGGTAAGTCTTTGAGAAGACTTGTGGACAGATTTGGGTGAGCTTTTGTGGAAGCTTACAATACAGATTAAGAGTAGATTTGAATAAGTCCTTGTGAGGACTTATTGAGCAGATTTGGATAAGTTCTTGAGAGGACTTATTGAGCAGATTGGACAAGTTCTAGAGAGGACTTGTGGATAGATTGGTGTGAGCTTTTGAGGAAGCTTACAAGGCATATTTGAGACAAGTCTTTGAGAAGGCTTGAGAGTAGAGTTGATTGATTGATTTGTTCAAACATTGAGTTAAGGTTTGGGGCAGATCCAATAGAGTTGATTTGTGATTAAGTCAAGCTTTGAGTTAAGGCTTGAGGATAGAGATTGAGGATAGATTTGTGCTAGATCGAAGGACTATGTTTAGTACAGATAAGAGGATAGAGATTGAGGATAGATTTGTGCTAGACCGAAGGACTATGTTTAGTACAGATTCGAGGATAGATTTTGGTGCATATTTGAGGATAGGTTTGTGCTAGACCAGAGATAGAGATTGAGTAGATTTGTGCTAGATCGAAGGACTATGTTTAGTACAAATTTGAGATAGAGTTGAGTGCAAGATTTGGAGGTGATAGAGTATAGAAGATGATAGTCTCTAGTGGATAGAGATCCATTAGCCAGGGTAGTGAGGATAGGTCTTCTGAGTGAGGACAAGAGTCTTCAGTGGATAGAGATCCATTAGCCAGTGTAGTAGAGGCAGTAGTTCTTCTAGAAGATCACCAGCCAGAGCAGAGATTAGGATATTGGTGTCTCCTATGGATAGAGATCCACAAAATTGATTTAGGGGATTGGTATCTCCTTTGGATAGAGGTCCATAAACATTGTAATAGGGAAAGGATTCCCAAGAGATTGATTGAGAAAATTTTAGTGAAATATTTTCTCCGTGGAGTAGCCCACATTGGGTGAACCATGTAAATTGTGGTGTCTCTATTTTGTGTGGTGATTTGTACATTGCTTTGATTACTGCTATTGGTATTGCTATATTTACATTGCATAATATTTATTGGGAAAGAAAAGTAAAAAGTGGTCTTATACTGTTCACCCCCCTCTCAGTATAAGCTTGTGTTCTTCAATTGTTGCCTATAATTTCTATTATAGGCCCTCAATTTCCTTCTACCAGTTTCTTATCTTGGATTTTAAAGGCTTTTTGGGTATATGAGAGGATCATTTCTTTTCTCTTGAGGATCCTATAATAGAGGACTACTTATCATTTCTTAAGGGTTACTTGACTACACTAGAGGATTGTTTCCTATTGGGGTTTGGATTTATAGGGGATTCTTCTTTCTTATCTTCTTCCTTCTCATATTACTCATTTTGCTCATATTTTTATTCCTCATTTTCTTCTTAATGTTTCCCTATTGTAAAACATTCCTAGATCACCCTAGGTTATTTTCCTCAAGGGCTTTCAAGACTAGTATCCTGATTAGCCCATGATTGACCAAAATTTTTAATATCTTTGTCTTAGCTTCAACAAACATTTCCTTTAGGTATTATATATGGAAGTAGGGCATATTTAATTTAGCCCCATGCCTAAAAAAATCCATTAATTTAAAATGGTGGTTGAATAAAAACATGTACCTACCTTTACCTATGATATATTTTTCAAGGAAATATGGAATATAATGCCAAGTTCAAGGAAGACTTAACTAGATGACCCTTTTGAATATATTTAGTAGTATTTTCCCCCCATGTGAATTCATGTTGGTACTGTAAGATGGTTTTGGTGCTTTTATTGAACCATTTTCCCTTCCTTGGGTAGGTAGGTCACCTTGGCTATAATATACTCTATCATACTCTATAACTATAACTATTAATCTAAAATTTGTATTAATTTGTTCTTATCTCATAGCTTTTTAGTGTTTATGGGATCTTATTTATTTAAATATCCTCCTTTGGATTCTAGTTTAACTTTGCAAATAAATTTTATTCACTTTTGGTTTTAGAATGGTTATCCATAACCTGTATAAATATAATTATGGTTTTTGCTACAATTATGATGGTGCTACTATAATTTGTGTGATTGTAGTATAATTACCACTATATGATATGAATGTCAATTCTCACGTGGATGGGGTGTGAATTTGACTATAATAGTAATCATGAAGATGTCAAGTGTCTAATCAATCACATGGTTGGAATGGATTCTTATTTTTGAAGGTTCATACTATCTAAGAAATCACATAGCTAGAAGACATTGGTAACTGCAATGATTGTAAGGTTGCTAATTATTTAGAAGCTCATATGCTAAAAGTTTATTACCACTGCCAACATCATGAGGATGCTTGTTTTTTGATGAATTAATATTTGAGTCATATCATATGCATTTTCTCCTTCCTTAATTTTTCAAATAATATCACATAATAGAACACCTCACCCAACTAAATATCCCATCCATCCATGGACAATTCACATGTGGTTTACTAGATTGATTGAATTCAACACATAAGATGTTATAGTAAGTTACACTTAGGTTGTGATCTATGTGATTCATGTTGTAGTAATGCATGTGTTATAGTCTTATTGTAAAATGATTAGCTATAGTGGCATGTAATTGCATTGTAATTATGCAACAAAATAACTAAGTTATAGTCTTGTTTATCCCGTTGATTCATTCAACTATCATAAAATACTAGTGAATAACAGTGTATAATTACTACTATATCCAATTTGTCTAAAAATAATAGTTCTACAATTGAGTTGATTTTGTGATTATAATCAACTTCAATGTGGATGCCAATGCTACTATTTCTAAATTATTAAAGCAACTATTCCATTATAGTTTATTTAGGTATTTTTCTAGCTAGCAATGAATGGCCTTATGGATGCCCAACTAGAACCATTTTGTACATAACAAAAATTAAGATAAATTAGATAAAGTAAGAGGGTTATATAAATTACCTTTCTATTGTATACAAGGCTAGTAGTATTTCTAGCATATGCATATTCCTTTTTTGGGCATCTACAACAATACTTGAAACAACATTAATCATTGAAGTATTTTGTTAATTTAAGGAAGGTATCTTCTAGAACACTAGTTTTTATATATGGATTTCTGTCTAATGGTGCCATGAATGTTTTTTACCACCAAAATTTACTTTTTCTATTATAGGAAGGAATCTATGAGAAAATTATTTTTTAGATACTTGCATGTCTCATGGTACCATGAATGGTTTTCACCATAAAATTATTATCCTTTCATGTGAGATTTACATCCCTAAGAATTTGTAGATGTTGAATATACAATGATATCTTCCACAAGTTGAATCTCCTGCTATTAGTGGAAGTTGATGATAAATATATTTGACATAGCATAAAGACTTAGCCAGTTTCCATTAGCCATCATCATGTTCCTTGATGATTCAAATAATCTTAATTTTATTGCCCCATTGTCATGGATAGTATCAATCTCATAGGGCCCAAGACATAAAGTTTGAAGCTTACCCTTGAAGTCCTTGTATCTAGATTTATAGAGTAATGCATAGTAGCACAATTATAGTTTCTTTCCTTTAATATTGTGTTATTTGGTCTACTACTATTGTATAAATTTAGTGTGAAGCATGGCTTATTATCTTCCTTTGTCAAGAGAATTGACTTGATCTATATGCTGCCTCTCTATTTTTGATAAGTCCATCCCTACTTGAAGTGTTGTTTGTAAAGTTCTGGTTTAGAACTCTATGTAAAATATTTTATTTTTACTATAGAACAATTGAAAAAGAGTAAATCCCATAGTTGTCTCCCATGTGGTCCTATATGTCTATATTTCATTAGGTAATTAGTTGGCCCAACCATGTAAGTGCATTTGAACAATGTTGATGAGAATGTTCTCTAATTCCTTCTTGTGACTTCAATTATAACTTTGCTTGAAGGTAATATGAGATGGGCTTCTTGTGTTTAATTTTGTACTTATGCATAAGATATGTGATCAATGTTGATGTGAACTAAGGTACTTGGTCTATGACTATCTCTTATGGTACACCATATCTTATGAAGATTTCATTGTAGCGAAAATTTGTGACTTTATCTTATCTTGTAGATTTGAGAGCTTTTACTTCCATGCATTTTGTGACATAGTCTATACATATCAATATATACTCTTTCTCTTTGGAAGCTATATTAATAGGACCAACAAAGTCCAATACCCACTTATTAAAAGGTTTTACCACTAAACGGGGTTGTAGGGGTATCTTAATTGTTTGGGTGGGTTTCTCCATCTATTGGTAATGATCACACTATGCAATAAACTTTGGCATCCATATGCATTATGGATCAATAGTATCCCATATGAAGGATTTTTAATATTGATCTCCTTTTTTTTTTATTATTAAGGTAATAGGGTTTTTTGGGTCCCCAAACCCTTACACCTAGCTAAAAAAAAGTATTACAATATGGCACAACCTATCCAAAACCAAACTACTAATATTAGTTGAACCTTAGGATACAAAGAGTTATTCAACTTAAATAAAAACATCCTTAGAAAAAAACACTCCTACTAGAAGCATTACTAACACAATACATAGTCCAAACATAATAGTAAAACCATAATAGATGTAGACAACACTAAAGGACAAAACAACCCAACACCAAAAAAAGATAGTAAGACCATAATAGTAGCATAATACAAAATAAACTTAGCCATCCCATTCTAGATAATTGAGGGCATCCAATGCCTCCTTTGATCCTACTTCATGCAACTCCATTCCACCATCATGGTAGGTATACTTTGATCTGCTGGATGGGAATCAAGTGACTAGTTCATTGGGTCTATTCACCTCCTACTACTCCAATAAGTTTTTATCCCTTGGATGATCCTTTAATATCAATTCCATTAGATCTAGAGGTAACTCCATATACTAGTCATGTTTTTCCTTGATTTTTACTCCCAAAATTTCCATTCAATCCGCTATTTGATTTCCTTCATGGTAGATATGTTGTATTTTTAGCTGCCTAAGCTTCTCCATGTTTAGCCAACTCTTCAAAATTAGTTTAACAATGGAGCAGCTAGCCTCATGTTCCTCATTTAGAACTTTTATGATGTTTAATGAGTCTCCTTCAATTATCATATCCATATCCCCTATTTGTAAAATATACTTAGTTTCCAACAATAAGGCTTTTGCCTCTACAAAGTGGTTCATCTATTCCCCAACTACTTAGCATAGGTTAACAAGACGATGTATTTATCATATCTTATTACTCCCCCTACACCAAGAGCACTTGTATTATCCTTAACTTCCCCATAAAAATTCAACTTAATTCAATCTTTTGGAGGGGCTTCCCATTTGACCTCTTCCTTGGAAGGTTTGGAGCAGATAGGTAGAGAACTAAAATCTAAATACCAAGCTTTGAAAACATCCTACTCCTGGACAAAAACATTCTCTTGATAATGCTTTATGATTTTAAGATTTTCAACTAATGCATTGCCAATATGGGCCCCAACTGAGCATGCATCCCTTCTATTATCCTTAAATATCCAATTATTGCATTCTCTCTAGATCCCCCAAAGGAAGTGTGGAAGACAAAGTTTCCATAGGTCCCCTAGATGCTTACTCTTGAAGGGCGATATCCACTAAAGGCACACATCAACCATATTATCTAGGAAATCCCAGGAGATCTTAAATTTTGTTAGAAGAAGACTAATTACTTCATAAGCAAACTCACACCCAAGAAAGAGATGATGAGCAGTTTTAGTATCATTATCATAGAGAGCACATCTATCAAAAATGTTGAAGCCCCTTTTACACAAATTATCAATAGTCAATATTTTTTTTTAACAAGCTAAAAAATATGGTTATTTTAGGAATTAAGTTCTTAATCCAAATATTTTTTATCAAAATCCAACCCAACCCATCCTTTTCAATCATAGAGTATCCAGTTTTCACTGTATATAAGCCTTTACTATCCCTGACACAATCATCAAGTTATTTCCTCCTACTGGGTTAGTGGGGAACACCCTCAACAAGTCCATCAAGGATTTTTGAGCTTTGGATTGGGTTTCATTTAGACTTGCCAAATTTATACCTTTCCAATGTCATCTCCCCTCTCTAAAATCTAAGAAGTCCTTAACCTTTCTTCCAAAGGCTTCTATAGTTTTTAGCTTTAGGGTGTTTAGTTTTGGATCACACTCAAGAGGGGTCTCCTTCAACCAAATATTCTTCCAAAAGTCCACTCTTTCTCCATTCCCTATGCACCATTTGATCTATTTCCTCAAAATAGCCTTGTAATTCATTAGGCTATTCCAAAAAGTGGACCCTCTTGGAAGATCTTCTAAATTGAGGAAGTCTTGTCTATCTCTCATGTATTTAGCTTTAAGGATTTTGAACCAAATCAACTTATTATTCTTTAGAATTTTCCAACCCATATTACCAATAAGAGCCTCATTCATCACCTTCATCCATTTGAAACCAAAGAAAATGTTGTTGGATTTGTCTAGTTTGTTCTTGATCTTAGTTAGGAGTTTAAATATGGACATAAATTATATGGGAATACTTTGTAAGGTTGACTGAATTGGCTATGCCTTCCTAGCCTAGCTTAAGAGGCTACCTCTCCACCTTGTCAATTTCTTTGTGAACCTATCAATCACTGGGTTCTAGAGTTATGATTTCATTCAACCTTTAAAAAGTGGCATGCCTAAATAGGTAGCAGGGAGATCACCTACTTCACACCTAAATATTCGAGAGATTCTTCTTTGCCTTATCTCAAGGGTATTGATGAAGTAAATTTTACTCTTTGTAAATTTTACTTTCTATCCTACCTCATGTTCATACTTTGTCAATATAAGTTTAAGTTCATGTGCTTGGGGAACTAAATATTTGGAAACTATTATAGTGTCATCAACAAATTGTTGATGTGACATTGGATCAACTATTGAAGTTGGCTTGAATCCCCCTAGCCTTACACCATTTACTATTGTAGTAATGCTACGATCGAGAGCCTCTTCTAAGATAATGAACAAAAAAGGAGACAAGGGATCACCTTGTCATAACCCTCTCTTACAACCAAAATAACCTATTGCTACATCATTCACTAAGACAAAAAACCTAGCAGCAGAGATGCAACTGAAGACCAAGTCCACCCAATCATTATGAAATCCAAATTTTCTTATAATCTTACCCAAAAACTCCTAGGAAATCCAATTGTAGGATTTATCCATATTTAACTATTCCAACCTCTTCACTTCTATCCATAGAATGAATGATCTTATGGATATTTATAACCCCATCTAGAAGTTGGTGGTCTCTCACAAACACACCTTGATTGTTGTCAATGATGATGGAAAGTATGATCTTGGGATGATTTGCCAAGGTCTTTGTAAGAATTTTATAGTGTATTGCATAAACTTATAGGTCAAAATTGCTTAAAGTCTCTTGCACCAATGATCTTGGGGATTAGGGACAAAAAATTAGAATTAACATCCATAAGAATTTGGTGAGAAAATTGTACTTCTTTAATATTTTCCACAACATCAGATCCCACAATTTGCTAGAAATATTGAAATAAGGCAGTCGAGAATCTATCTACACCTAGAGCTTTATCCCCTCCTAAGTCAAAAATTGCCTTCATGATTTCTTCTTCAGAGAGGGGGCTAAGAAGGTAAGTATTGAGATCCTCATTGATCATATTTAGGATATCCTTGAGTAGAGTCTTCCTCATATGGTTCCCTAATATAAAAAATCCCAAGTAGCTCTTCAAAGAAACCCATTGACTCTTCTGTTATTTCATCAAGGTTTCCAGTAAGGGCTCCATCTCTTTTAAACATTTATTTGATCTTATTGCATCATTGACAGTGAAAGGTAGAGACATGAAAAAAATTGTATTCTTATCCCACTCTTTTAGCCAATGAATTCTTGATTTTTACCTCTAATGGATTTCCTCACAAGCAAGGACATTGTGATACTTTGAAAGCAACTCCCATTCCCTAAATTTGATGTCTTCAATTAGGACCCCTCCAGTGATTTTATTTTTAATATTTGATAACTCAACTCTTAATTCTATTTTATTATTAAATAAATTACGAGAGGTGTTTCTGTTCTACGCTTTTAAATTTTGTTTGATATGTATCAATTTCCCGACTACTTGACTTACTTTGAAACCAATAATTTTTTTCATCCAATGCTCTTCAATTTTTAGAGCTAAGTCTTCATGTCTAAGCCAAATTAACCTAAACCTAAATGGGCTATTGTACTTTCTTCCATCCTTTACTACATCCTAAAATATTGGGCTATGATCTGACCTATTTTTTGGAAGGGTAATGAGGGTTGAATCCCCAAAGGCTGATAACAACTCTTGAGAGACCAAAAATTTATCTAGGTTATTTGAATAAGTTGATCACCTAAGTGCCTATTGATCCATGTGAGTTGAAGTCTTCTTAATTCTATATCCATCAACTCATTAGAATTTATGAAGTTATTGAAATCCTTCATACCTTCTAAAGGGATTGAAGAACATTTTTTTTTTCTAAAGGATTTAAAGCGGAGTTGAAATCCCCTACTAAGATCCACATGATCCTTTTGAATGTAGTCCTCATCTGGTTGAGATCATTTCATATTTACATTCTACCAACAACTATGTTTGGAGTGTACAAATAGGTTGAAATCCAATTTTCTTAAACTCTAGGTTCTAAAAAAAAAATGTGATGAACCATCTTTAACTAACCACTATCCTCCCTTTAATTTTCCTATTATTCCATAGACATAACAGGCCCTCGAAAGAGCCCTCAACCTTACTAAATACTATTTCCACATCTTTCTAGAGAAGGTTTTTATTCTTTTAATTTTTTTCATCTAGCTTAGTCTCCAGTAAAAGTGTTAGCATAGGCATATTATTACATTATATTATCATAATACATTAGTCGCTGCTCACCTTCAGGTAGTTAAACAAATTGGTTGGTTGGTTGAACTGCCAAACCACCTTAATATCTTTCGTATATATTCTTCACTGAATAAAATATGAAACTAATCTACATTTTTTTACATGGTATCAGAGCAGGTTGATTATTTCTCATAAGGAAGAAGAACATAGTTTCAACGATGGGCACATTTTCCAAAGCGAGCGATGGCTTCATTATTTCTAAGGCAGGCGATGGTGAAGTTTTTTTCTCTCTATTGCTTGTAGGTTTTATGGCAGACGATTGTTTTTCATAAGCCATAAGAAGGGAGAAGAATGTGCCATATGAAGCATGTTTCCCAATGCAAAGTTTGAGTCGATCGGCTTGATAGGCGTAGATAGAGCGACAAAGCATTGAATTGCAATATGGATGCATGACAGATCATTTCCTGGATAGGATAAGATTTGGGTGCACGTAGGCAGATTGCAAATTGCAAGTGATCCACGTCTATTTTTTTTTTAGAAGATCGCTACCAGTGTTTGGAGGTATAAGAGGTATTTCCTAAAGTTTTTTTTCATACAAATTATAACTTTCCTGAACCAAATGAAATTTGTGGTGACATCGAGCGATTGCAACTCGAACCTTCTAACATCTAACATCCATGGGATTTGTACCTATCCAACGATAGTCCAAGAACATTATTTTGTTTCTTCTCTATTGCGATCGTGCAGAATACATAGCAAATTATGCTTCCATAATTCATCCACCTCACTGACTGAGTTGTTCAGGTGGCTAGTCTGAAGGTTTTAGACGACAGGTAGATCGTGTTTCGAATCCTACAGAGGGATTCCAAACCAAAGAAAGTTTTTGCAAATTTTGACACCCAGCAAGAAATTTTGATGCTAGCAAGAAATTGACAATTTTTTGTCAATTTTTACAAATTTTTACAACTTTTGCCTACCCTATTTTTGACCAAGGAGGGTCATTTTTTTGCAAACTAGGGGCATTTTTTTGCAAACCAGGGGCATTTTTTTGTCAAAGGAGGGCACAAAAGCATAATTTATTTTTGCCACAAGCTAGAGGAGATGCACATTTTTTGAGGTATTTTTTTGTACTTCGATTTTTTCCTTTCAAAGCAATTTTGGAGGGATAAGTTGTTTTTTTTTGGAATTAGAAAGGGTCCAACTACAATTTTTTCCTCCTTGTTTCTTTTGCAACACAAAGGGGTGATTTCCAAAATTTATTTTTGTAAAATTCTAAGACAAAGGGAGGAATAAAAATTGTTGAAGTGAATATCTTCATTGTAAAACTGGCATTGTAATAGGTGCATTTTTGATGGAAACCGACACCTAGTGTATTTAAAATTTTGTGGGCACTTGGGATTGTTTTTGCATTTAAATTTCTTGTTTTATTGCATTTTCAATCATAAAGTAAAATATACAAAGCAAAGAAAAGACCCCAAGTTTATACACCTATTTGTGTAAATTATTGCACAATAGCGTTCGATATTTACGGTACCTCTGGTCCACACTTACAGGTGATGCTGTCGTGCTTGGAATACTATATATAATGCCTAATATAACTGTAACAATGAAATTTGAGCTATTGTTATCTATAAATAATTGAGGAGAATTAAGGCAAAACAGTTCTAATATTCACTCTATTCAATACCCTAATTCTTTCTGATTGCTTGGCTTAATTTCCTCCAACTCATCAACCTTATTTCGAAGGGTTTTGAGGCAGGTGCCATAAATTTTGATCAAATTTCCTTTCACATACTCTTGCAAGTATAAAGAAAGGGGGACCATTTGGTGTTATAAGCAACCTTCATAATGACCACTATTCACAAATATATCTCAGATTTATAGTTTCTGAAAGGTTCTAACTTCGCACCATGGAAGACAAAGATGCGTGCTATTCTTCAAGTGGAAGATTTGTGGGATGTAGTGACTGACACTACAAAATGACCTGGAACAATAGGAGTAGATCAAGAAGATTTTGATAAGAAGGACAAAAGATGTCTCATGTTTATTTTACTTGCTACTACAGATGAGGTCTAACCTCATATCTATGATGCCAAAACTAGTAAGGAAGCTTGGGATGCTTTGATTACTATTTATGAAGGTAAGAATCAGTCCACTATTCTACACCTTCAAACTCAAATACATACACTCAATATGAAATTTGGTGAGACAGTGGACCTATTCCTATGCAGAGTGGTAGAATTAAAATCCAAACTGAATGTTATGGGACAACCAGTGGATGATGCTCTCTTGACCTCTGTCATCTTGAGAGCATTACCAGAATCCTATAAGATGTTGATAACCTCAATTCATGTATCTGGTAGATAAGTGTCTTTTGTGGAATTAGTGAATTTGCTGCAAACTAAAGAGGTAAATCAGTTTCAGAAGGATGAAGTGCTAGATAATGCCCTCTACACCAAACAAGGGGGTAAAAAACATGATTAGTTTCAAAAAGGAGGATCTTCATCAAAGGGAAAATGAAAACAAAATCAGTAGAAAGACAAATAATATTGTAATATTTGTGATATGAATAACCATTACACCAACATGTGTTGGTTTAAGAACAAACAATAGAATGACCAAAATCATAAGAAGAAGGGCAAAGGGAAATACAAACCACAAAAGAAGAATAAGCCATCCAAGGGGAATGTTGCTTATGCCGAATCAAAATCAGACTCAGATTTTGCCTAATCAAACTTGGAATCATATTTTGAGTGAGCACACAAGGTGATCATAACTCGTACTTCATATCAGTCGAAAGATGTAGTGTGGTATATTGATTTAGGTGTCAGTAAGCACATGATTGGCGATTGATCATGGTTTGAGATATTTGAGGAAAATAAAGGTAGGCCAGTAACAATTTTTGACAATTAGACCTACCAAGTGAAGGGTGAAGGTGATGTTTATATCACTCTTCTAGATGGCAAATGTTAGATTGAGAAGGTACTCTATGTTCATGGATTGACTAACAATCTATTTTTAGTACCTCAGATCTTGGATTGATACATGGATGTTATATTCAGTTTTGAGAAAGGCAAGAAGATATTTTTTATAACCAAAAAAGGAAAACATGTAGCAATAGGATCATGCAAGCATGGCTTGTTCATTTTAGATGTCGTTTCAACATCTCATGTTGCCCTGGAAGCAACTACCAAGGAGGCTACTTCTTTATGGAATAAGATATATGGGCATCTAAGTTCAAGATATTTGCTTGAGTTGAGCAAATATGAGATGGTAAGAGGACTTCCCACCCTTTCATCCACATTACCAGTTTGCTCGAATTACTTAGCAGGAAAGCAACATTGGGTACTATTTGAAGTTAGCTCTTCACGAGCTAAGAAACCTTTGGAGTTGGTACACATCGATCTGTGAAATCTTATGCCAAGCAGCTATGGTCGAAAGAAGTATTTTCAATTGTTTGTTGATGATTATTCATAAAAGATGTGGGTTTTATTTCTTCAATTGAAGTCAGAAGCATTTTTGTACTTTCAACAGTTCAAGAAGCTTGTTGAGAAGGAGTTAGGATGTTCCATAAAAACCCTTCGCTCAAATCGATGGGGGGAATATACTTCCAAGGATTTTTCATCATTTATGAATGAACATGGGATTAAGAGACAATTGACTATAGCCTATACTCCACAACAAAATGGAGTTGCAAAGAGGAGAAATCGTTCCATTGTAGAAATGGTTTGATGTATGATAAAGGGAGCACATCTTGAGCATGAGTATTGGGCAGAAGCAGTAAACACATCATACCTCCTGAATAGAGCACTCACAAGAGTTCTATAGGGTAAAACTCCACAAGAAGTATGGAGTGGTAAGAAAACCTCCATTTCTCATATAAGGGTTTTTGGATGTAAGGAATTCATGCACATACCAAAATATAAAAGGAAGAAGTTAGATGAGAAAAACCTGCAATGTATCTTTCTTGGTTATGATGAGCATTCAAAGGGATATCGATTGATAGATCCTATAACCAAGAAAACACACATAAGTCGAGATGTGGTATTTGATGAAGCTTTCACATCAAATAACACTTCTACAACTGTATACCTTGAGGAAGATGAGCCTAAGAAAGAGGCTCCTCCCCTAGAGAACAAGATTCCAAAATGGTATACTAGTACATTAAGAGATTCAAAGTTGACATCACTTCTAGATCTAACTCTAGATCAATCTTGTAATTGCAGTATGACTTAGCAATTGAGAGAAAAGGCATCAACTTCAGAGGTTGATGAGGTTTACCAAAAAATTGATGAACTATCTGTAGACGCAGAGGAAGATAGGGAAACACATATAGAATATGAGAGGGTTTATATGATAGCATTGGATGAAAATCAACCCATAAAAGTTTAGGATGCACTTAGTGAGCCTGAGTGGAAGGCTTCTATGGAAGCTAAACATACATCTCTCATGAAAAATCATACATGGAAGCTAGTAAATATACCTTCAGGAAAGAATCCCATTGACTGCAAATGGGTGTTCAAAGTGAAGTATAAGACATATGGTGCTATTAATAAGCATAAATCCCATCTTGTTGCAAAGGGCTATGCTCAAAAAGAAGGCATATATTATAAAGATACTTTTACCCCAACTACAAAAATTACTACCATTCAAGTACTTTATGCCATGGCAGCTCAGTTTGGGTGGAAGTTACATCAAATGGATGTAAAGAGTGTTTTATTGAATGGTGACCTACAAGAAGAAGTGTACATGATCCAACCGAAAGAATTTGTTGTTGAAGGGCAAGAACAAAAAGTTTGCAAGTTGGTAAAATCCTTGTATGGATTGAAATAAGCTCCACGAGCTTGGTACATCAAAATATATAATCGCCTAGTGTAGAATGGTTTTCAAAGAAGTCCTTTAGATGTAAATCTCTATATCAAGAACAATGGTTCTAACATAGTGATTTTTGTGCTATATGTAGATGATTTGATCATAACAAGGAGCTCAGAGAGTATGATTGATTCAGTAAAAGATCATTTGAAATAATCATTTGAAATGATAGATCTAGGACTTCTTCACTATTATCTTGGTTTGGAAGTGACTCAAAAAAACATCATATCAGAGTAACACAAAAGAATTATGCCAAGATATTGGTTGATATAAATCACATGTCTAACTATAATTTTAAGGCAACTCCAATGGAGCCTGGACTCAAGCTATCACGATATGATAAATAACCACAGGTAGATGGCACTCTCTATCGCCAACTAATTGGGAGTATCATATATCTAAAAAATACTAGGTCATATCTTAGTTTTGCTATGGGTTATCTTTCAAGGTTCATGCAGGAACCGAAGGTGAGTCATTGGAAAGCAACAAAGAGAGTTCTTCATTATGTCTATGGTACTACATATTTTGGCTTGGAATACAATAAGAATAGCAAATTCTATTTACAGGGATACATGGACTCAGATTATGTCGGATCCATTGATGATCGCAAGTCCACTTTTGGATACATTTTCCATCTTGGATATGGTCTTATCTCCTAACACAGTAAGAATTAGTAGATGGTTGCTTTATCATCTACAGAGGCAGAATATCACGTAGCAAGTAGTGCAGTCTATGAGATAATATAGTTGTCGTATTCTTACACATATGGGTCTTCCAAATAACCTTCCACTTCATTTGTTTTACGATAATCAAGGTGTTTTGAATCTTGTCAAGAATCCCATATTTCATGATCGTACCAAATACATCGACACTCGATGTCATTTCATTCGCGATGAAGTTCCAAAGCATCACATACAACTCTAGTACATTCCCACTGATGAGAAAATTATAGATATTTTTACCAAGGCACTTGCATGTATCAAATTTGAATTGTTTTGCAATGCTCTTTGTATTTTCCAATAATGTAATAAGGGGTGATGTTAGCATAGGCATATTATTACATTATATTATCATAATACATTAGTCGTTGCTCACCTTGGGTAGTTAAACAAATTGGTTGGTTGGTTGAACTGCCAAAACACCTTAACATATTTTGTATATATTCTCCACTGAATACAATATGAAAGCAATGCCAGATTGTATTCTCTTATGAGAGCATACACCAGATGGTGCTTGGAAGGGGTATTAAATCCCCTCATGTTTTGAGATAAAATCTTCGTCTTTTATTATTGGTAGGATGTATTTTCCTCTCTAATTTTAAGATTGCTTGGGATCCATTGAATACTTACCAATATATTTATTTCTAGATAATTACTATTGTGGAAGGTCTACTAGGGCCCCTTTTTGGACCTGCATCCATTGATTTTTTAGAATGACTATGAGTGATTACTTTTTGATCTGAACTCTAAGATTTTATCCCTTTTGAACCATATTTTACCATAGGGCCAACCTCCATTGTATTTTGAGATTTTTTAGGTTGAGGAACCTCTAATCCTTTAGGATCCAAAATTACTAAAGGTTCCCCAATATAATGGGGATTGGACAAAGTCAACATTGAAGAGGTTACCAGGCTATGAATTTGTTCAATAGTTTCATCAATAACATTTAAAATAGAAAAGGAATAGGAAAGGGGAATGGTTTCTTTATTCGATAAAGATTGTACTTAGAGAAATACCTCTAAATTCATAGGGTAAATTTCACCTTCTTCTAGAGATTATTTATCTTTCTAATTTTGTTCATATCCATCATTAGTTCCTTCTATAACTTTATCATTGGATTCCTTACTTGGTGCATCAATTGATGTATTCTCTCTTGTTTGTCACCATACCCATATTCTATTGTTTTGGGGATTATTTCTTTGGTTAATGCAATGAAAAAATTGATGCCTACTTTATGGCATAAAACACATTTTACCACCATATTTTTGTATTCAATCAACTGATTACATGAGCCAAAATTAGAGATCATATTTATCAATTTAGGGAGTTATTGGCTTAGGTCGACATTCACATAAAGTCTTGTATGCAATATACACGCACGAGCAAGAATAGTAGGATCCATAGCTACGAGTTGACCTATGTTTTTTGCTATTCCAACAAGGATATATTCATGCCAAAAATGAATTGGTAAGTCCAAAAGTGGACCCAAATAGGTGCAAAATTGATCCCCTAAGAAAAAGGGTCAAAGTCGAGACTCCATCTCTTGAACAAGACACCCCTATGACCAAAAAACCATGAACCTCCTTGTAAAATCTTGTCACTATCCATGAGATAACTTAGTTTCACCCAGAAAAATATTCTAGGGAAGGTGACAATCTCCATATATCAATCATACTTCCATTTCTCCTAGGTCCATTTCATGATAGTCTAAAGTTTAGGCCTAACATCAATGAATTTCCCCACAAGAGATATATTTTCTTGATCAACAATTAATTTTGATAGATCATCCAAAAATACTAACTCCTCATTTTCTACTTGGAGATTAAAGCAACCCTCATGAATTTTTTCCTTGCCTTTGAGGATATTAACCCATGAATGGGCCCTTGGGTCAAAATATTTGGGAGAACCCTTGTTTGTTTCCTCTAGAGCATTAGCATACTGGGACCCCTTGACCTCTGTGCCACTACTACCACCTTGTCCTCCTAAGAAACCCTATGAACCTGCATAGGCCCCCTATTCCATGTGCCCCATATGGATGCTAGTCATATTCAAAAAATGCTATCTCTCTATTTTTGAACACGAGCTTAGGATCACAATAAAACATTTATATTGATATTTTTGTTGTAAATTATCCTCTATAGGGTTAATCATGGTAATTACAAAGGATGCCATACTATCAACCACATATATGCAAGATCAACCATTCAAAACAAGGGTAGTGACAATTTTTCAAATCATGAAAAACAAAATTGCAAAGTACGATGGATTAGGTTTTTTCCTAAAAAACATCTCATATTTTAGGAGCCATATTTTCATGAAGAGTTATCTGATTCAGCCGATTCTTAGACCAAATTATGCATAATTTGAATAGCTTTAAAATGAGTGGTCATATGCAATAGTAAGAGCAATATTGAGGGAGATACGAACCTATGAAGTCAACCATTCAGAACAAGGACAGTGACAATTTTTCAAATTGCAAAAAATGAAATTGCAAAGTGCAAAGGATTAGGGTTTTTTCCTAAAAAATATCTCATATTTTAGGATCCATATATTCACAGAGTTATCCAATTCAACTGATTCTTGGACCAGCTTGTGCAGAAATTGAATCACTTTAAAATGAGTTGTCATATGCAAAAATCTACGCAATATTGAGGGAGATACGACCCTGTGAAGTCAACCATTTAGAACAAGGGTAGTGATGATTTTTCAAGTCATGAAAAATGAACGAACGATAAGAAGCACAATAAAGGGCTAAGACTTCAACGAGGTAAGACATTCTATCTGGACAAATAATTTTTTAGCTAAGTTCTTTTTTCCCTTTCTTTATCTTCGAAATTGTGCATGAAAATTTTATAAAGTTTTTATCAAATATTATATTGTTATAGAACTTTCAAATAAATTTCATTAGATTTTAAGTTTTAATTTCCTTTCCATGGATCGATTTATATTTAAATCCTTAGAATCATACCTAGTGGTAGAGGTTAGTGAGCGCACCTTAGAGAGATCCTCATTGGTCCAAGATATGGCATTTTTTGGTAAATTTAATGGGTATTGGCCAAAGGCTTCAACATTGAGAAAATGGATTGATAGGAGTTAGAAGTCTCTAGAAGCAACTCTATAATTTCTTCCCAAGGGTTTCTTCCTAGTAATTTTTTGTTCTATGGAAGAAAAATAAAGAATCCTAAAAGGGGTCCTTGGTTTATGGGAAGAGCATGGCTCTTCCTTACCCATTGGTATGAAGGCTTTTCACTTGAAAATGTAAATCTATCTCTAGTACCCGTCTGGATTAGGATGTTTGGATTACCCATTAAATTTTATGAAATAAATACCTTTAATGCAATAGGAAACACTCTAGGAGAATTCCTTGAGATTTCAAATACAACAAAAGATGGAATTTTTGCTATTTATGCTCGAATATTGGTCATGATTGATATAAGTAAAGCTTTACCAAAATCAATCATTCTTAAGTATGGGGATAAGATGTGGATCCAAACTATAGATTATGAAAACATATATTTTAGATGTAGAATATGTCATGAGGTGGAGCATATTGAGAGATCATGCCCTAAGAAGAGCCCAACAAAATCATTTGTATAAAATCGTAAGAGAAATTTACAAATGGTTATGGATAAAGATGGTTTTCAACTTCCAAAAAATAGATCTAGAAAAATAAAAGAAATTGAATAGTGGAGACTAATAAGAAAGGATACTGGAAGAAATTCCAATTCTTTTGAGGCTTTAGACTATGAAAAAAAAGTAGATCAAAACTTGGAGGACATAGGACAACAATTTTAACATATTAGCAAGGAACCATTTATTCAATATGATCCTAATTTAAGGAAGAACATTCTTGATGAACCCAAGGAATGCGTTTCATCCAATTTTGAAGACTCTCTTGGAGTACCATGCACCATTCAGGAGAAAATAATTGGTAAAGAAAATGTAGTTTTAGAGGGTAATACCTCTGTAATTAATAAGAAAATACCAGAAAATGAGATGGATAAGTCAAAATATTCTATAATAGAGCTAGGAGAGGACAAATATGTTGAAAAATAAAATGGTGAAAGAATATTGAATAATAGAATAATAAGACTTACTCCTGATATATGCAAGGCAAAAAGAGGAAAACCCTCAAGTTATAAAGCAAGATTCAGGGAAGCAAGAGCTAACATAGAGAAAGGAACACAAAATAAGTTGGTTGAACTTCTCTTTGCCAAAAAATAAAATGATATTGGTAATACGCAAGAGGGGCCAAAAGCCCCTAATGAGACATGATTATCATCTCATTGAATATAAGGGGTGCTAATGCCCCCTCAAAGAATAGGTGGATTAGGGACCTATGTTTAAGTAATAAATATGATATTCTATGTATCCAGGAAACTAAATTGACAAAATAAGAAGTTTCAAATACTATGAAAGTAGTTTGGGCAAGATGTGAATGGGATGCTATGGATTATAAAGGAGCAGTAGGGGGAATTCTAACTTGTTGTAATCCTTCTAGAACCTTTTGTGTAACCATTCATAAAACTAGGTATTGGATAGCCTCTTTAATCACTTGCTACTTTGCTAATATTCACTTCATCCTTATCAATGTGTATGGTCCTACATTTCAAGCAGGTAGATTAGATGTTTGGAGTGGTATTGAGGTCTTTATGAAAAGTAAAGACCAAGAAAATCATTTCATGATCATTGGATATTTTAATTCCATTACCAAGTTGAATGAAAAATTTGGGGGAACTAGGAAATTGATCCAAATTATGAAAGCTTGCTCAGCTTTTATTCAAAACAACAACCTATGGAAAGTTGAGTTTGAAGAAGACAACTATACTTAGACCAAAAATAGGAGAGGTCAGAACCTAATAACAAAAAAATTTGATAGATGCATTCTCTCAGATCATTGGATAGATGAAGGAACTTGTACTAAAATTAATACCTTAACAAGGATTGGTTTAGATCACTGGACAATAAGAGTTAAAATGGTGGTTAGTGAATTCAAAAAATATCATATTGTAAATATGAGTAGATGTGGGAAGACCATCCTCAATTTGTTGATATGATAGCTCAAACATGGAATTCTTTAGGTAATGGTGGGTTTTATGCTCTTACAAACCAAATTAAAGCTATGACATCTAGATTAAAAGAATGGAACAAGAACACCTTTGGAAATATTTTTGAGAAGAAAGAAGAACTAAAAGATAAACTTTCAAAATTCTAAAAAGGTGATGAAAATAATACAAGCTCGGAGGAAAGGGAGTTGCTTAGTGAATATCATAATATTTTTAGTAAGGAAGAGAAATTCTGGAGATTAAAATCAAGACAGACTTGGTTAAAGAAGGAGATAAAATACAAAGTTTTTTATAGGATGGCTATAGTACAAAGATCTTCTTCTAGAATTGGTAGAATTAAATCAATATAAGGGATTTGGATTGATGATAAAAGTGAAATTAGAAAAGAGGCTAAACTATTTTATCAAAGTATTCTAGGTTCAGAGGAGACCGAAGTTCTTAATGATAAACTTCTTCAAGATGTTCCTTAAGTTATAACAAATGAAGACAATAGGAAACTAATATAGCCTATTACTCTAGAAGAAGTTTATTTAGCTCTTTTCTCTTTTAATAGGGATAAATCCCCTGGTCGAGATGAGATATCTACAAATTTTTACCAACATAATTGGGATATAGTGAAGGATTCTTTATTGGTGGTAGTGGAACAGTCTAGGGTAAAATAATACATTCCTTATAAAATAAATGTAACTTATCTTACCCTAATTCCAAAAAAGAAGGATGTTGAATTGTTTGATTCTTTTAGACCATAAGCCTATGTAATATGTCTTATAAGATTATTTACAAAGTGATGGCGAATAGATTAAGGCCATTTTTAGACAAAATCATTTCAGAAGATCAAGGAGGTTTTATGAAAGGAAAATAAATTTTGGATGGGATCATAGTAGCTTATGAAGTTATACATTTAGCATATTTAAGAAAAGAGAAATCTATGATCTTAAAACTTGATATGAGTAAAGCCTATGATAGGGTTAAATGAAATTTTCTTTTTATAGTTTTAGATAAGTTTAGTTTTGGGAAGAAATGGGTTAGATGGATTAAAGCTTGTGTCTCTACAATTTCTTATTTAGTGTTGGTCAATGGGTTAGTGACAAAATCTTTTAAAGCCAAGAGAGGCCTTAGACAAGGAGATCCTCTATCTCCTTATTTGTTCATTATTATGGTAGAATTTTTGAGTAGGAACTTAAAAAAGACTTACAAATATGGGTTTATAAGTGGACTTAAGGTTAGTAATAACATCTATAACATCACCCATAAATAGTTTGTAGATGATACAACATTTTTTGGAAGGGCAAGGATAAATGAGGCTAGAGCTTTGAATAACTTTTTAAAAGAGTAAAAAATAGCTCCAGGGAAAAAAATTAATAGGACTAAATCCAAAATTTACTTTCTTAACACTCCTGTTAATATCAAAGCAAGAATTTATAGGTTGCTTCAAATGGAGGAGGTATATTTACCAACAACTTATCTGGGGATGCCTTTATTTGAGGCAAGAATGAGGATAGATTAATGGAATCTAGTTATTATTAAAGTTCAAAATAAACTTCCAACTTGGAAAGGTAGATGGTTATCATTAGTAGGAAGAGTGTAGTTAATTAAGTCAGTCTTACAAGCCATTCCAACATATTGTCTTTGTATTCTATGCCAAAATCAATTGAAAAAAAATTAATCTTTATTATGCGATCCTTTTTATGGTAAGGTTTACATGATATAAGGAAATTTTCTTTTGTGAAATGGAGCAAGTTGTGTGATGATAAAACTAGGGGAGGTCTTGATTTAAGAGTTCTTATAGATGCAAACTTAGCTCTTAGGGTAAAAGTTATCTAGAGATTGTACAAAGAGAGTCAAAAGCAATGGGCAAGAATTCTTCTAAGTAAGTATGTTGATCCCACTGACCCAAGTTTAATATTTATTGCATTCTCTCTTCCAAATGGTTATGCTCTTTGGAATGGTTTAAAAAAATATATTGATATTATGATTAAAGGTTTAAGATGGGTGGTGGGAACTGGAGATAAAATTCTATTTGGATGGATACTTGGTGTGATAAAAAACCACTCAATTTAGATCCAGTTTTGAAATCTTGTATGAGATTGCTTCAAGACAAATATGGTGATAGGGTTTCAAACATTTTGTACAAGTATCAAGAAGGAAGATACAAATGGAAAGAATATATGTTTACAAGTATACAAGACATTGATGCTAGGAGGCAATTGAGTAGAAATATAACAACTATAAATATTTGGAGGGGTGCCAAGGATAAATTAATTTGGGAGTTGAATAGCTAAGGAGAATACACAACAAGAAGTGGATATAATGTTTGACACCAACATAATAATAATATCACTAGAATTTGGAGAGATATTTGGGATAGCCCAAGCATTCCTAAAGTCAAAATGTTTGTTTGGATAGTAGGTCATAGAAGAATCTTATTCTGGGATAACCTTATGAAAAGGTATTTTCATGGCCCCTCTAAATGTGTTTTCTATAATAAGGAGAGTATTGACCATCTCTTAGGACATTGCTCAATTATCTAGAATCTATGGAAATGGATTATTAATATGTTTGGTAAATACATGGTGATGAATAGAAGAATTGAATATTGGTTAAAGCAATGGTAGAGCACTTATAAAATTAAGGCTTTATGTATAATATGGGATATGTCAAAAGATACAATACTTTAGACTATATGGCTAGAAAATAATAGAAGAATATTTAAAGGAAAGGAAAGCAGTTTAGATGTAATAAAAAAGAAGATATGTTTATCCATAGAGGAGTCTAAACCAACCCTATCAACTCACCCAATCCTTAATTTGGAAGCAAAGAGTCTTGATAGATGGAGTCAAGTCATTAAATGGAATTATGATATTGGGTACAAGAGAAGCAAAAATGAGGTAAAGAATATAAAGTGGAAACCACCAAATGTAGAGTGGGTTAAGTTGAATTTTTATGGAGCATCTAAAGGAAACCTAGGACCAATAGGAGGAGGAGGAATAATTAGAAATAATAGAGAAGAGATTTTGTCTCATTATGCTTTCAATTGTGGATTTAAGACAAATAATGAAGCTAAAGCTTGGGTAGCTTTAGAAGGGTTAAAAATATGTAAAAAAATTAAATAGAATAGAGTTTGGATGGAAGGTGATTCTATCATAGTAATAAATACAATTTTGAGGAAAGCAAAGGCTCCATGGAACATACAAGAGATAATTATGAAAATTCAATATCTTGCTAAAGAGTTTGAAGAAATCAAGTTTACACATTTATTAAGGGAAGGAAACAAATGTGTAGATAAGCTAGCCAATAGAGGGGTTTTGTTTGAGGATCGTGAAGTTAACATCTCCTTTCCATGGTTAGAGGAAGTAGAAAGTTTAGTTGAAGCTGACAAAAATTGTTGATTGCCTAAATCAATTAATGATTAAGATTTACTTTATTTTTTTCCATTGGTAATATCTATTTTATTTTGTAACAATAATGTGTGTTCATTTAGACTATTTTTTTTTTGTGGTTGCACTTGTGTTTCAGGAAGAAAACTAGCAATCCAAATTTGGTAAAGCAAACTATGTTAGTGCGATGTTTTGGAAATATTACTCTACTAAGATGCAAGGCATAGATAGTTGAGGTGAATTTTTGGCATTGTGAAGAATGCTATAGGAAAATTTCAAGAAATATGCTAAATTTTGGAGTAAATGTATTCATATAAATATTTGAAAAGATCCAAAAAATGAAAATAAAGAATTTAGACATTTTATGTAAAATGATGTAGGTTTCTAACTATAGCATCTCAATTGAGATGAGAAGTGTATCTATTTGTAAATTTTCAAGCTCTAAAGAAGAGAGATGTAATTTGTTAAGGGTGGGAGACCTGAGTACAACCCATTTTTATCAAGCAAAAAAAAACACATTTATGCAAGATATTAATGGGTCCCAATGAAAAATATATCCACCTATCCATGTAAAAGGGGAATTCTTCTTCATAATTTATTCTTGTAGTAGTGTGTAAATTATTTTCCTACAACAACATAATTTTCTATATCTACAAACCATGAAGATTTAGTAGATACATCAAATTGGTGTTTATCAATGACAATAACCTTTATGGGAGTTGATTCAAGTATGTTTAGCCTAGAAAGAAAATCTATAACCACATTCTCTTTTTTCAGGTTTATCCAAAATTGTTACATCAAATTATTATAATAGTAATAACTAACATGTAATTCTACCATTTAACAATGATTTGTTCATTCAATATCAAATTGTAGAATGATATGCATAAACAAAATATAACTTGTTGATTTCATAGACCACAACTAAGATTTATTTCTATGTTACAATATAGTCGTTCAACTTCTGTGAGGTTCTTACTAATGAAGTAAATAACATAATATTAGTTTTCATTATTTTGGGTAAGTACTCTCCTAATGTTTTATTTGAGGCATTGATATGGATGTGAAAATAAACTATCCAATATGAAACTCACAAAGTAGATATAAATATTAACCTATCTTTTAGAATTTGAAAGGTTTCTTAGCATGTAATTGTCCACTCAAATATGCTATATTTTACTAATAGGTAGAAGAAAGTAAATTAATTGAACTAATTTTTTGATAAATCATTTGTAATAACATGCATGACCTAGAGATATTCACATATCTTTGGTCTTCCAAGGTATAATAAGGTTTCTAATGACTTCTACCCTTGTAGGGCTAATTGATGAGATCAGTGACCTAGGACAATCCTTTCAACCATTAATGTATAACATTTTCTTATTATTGAGGGAAATATTTGTTTCTTGACATCATTCTAGCATTCTATCCATGTATGCCGTGGTCTATTCAAAATATTTTTCATAGATAAAAAATTTGTCCATGTACATCTAAAACAATCATGCATTAGATTTAAGAATATGTTGAGAATAATTTATATAAAGGTTGTTGGGCCATTACATATCCTGAAGAGTAATACATTGTATGTATGTCTCCTTTAGGTAGGTGAAATATGAATTTTATGGGTCTTTGAGTGCTAGTTGAATTTGATTTTAATCAATAATTATTCCCAATTAAAATGTCTAAGACTTGGTCAATGAAAAAAGGGAAAAATAATTCTTTCTTGTAGAATTGATTAATTTATGATAATCCACTTCAATTCTCCACTTCCTATTTTTTTTGGGAACTATAACTAATGGAGATACCCACTAGCTATCAAATATTGGATATAGAAAGTCAAAGTTGAGATTCATTTGTAATTCTATTTTGGTAATCTCAAGAAGTGCATGTAAGGGGTAGATTCCTTTCATGTTGTTATAATTCCAAGCAAATAAATTGCTATAGCTTTGCAGTATATCAATAACTATAGCCTACTCAATAGGACTAAGTTTGCCATTGATGTTCAATGGTTTATATATATACAAATTTCTATTATCTTGGCTTTGTTATCAATACATTCTATTTCATCCACTATTTCAATAGATTTAGTATATTGACATAACTATGGTATAGGGCTATGAGATGTAGTAAAAGCTTTAGTTGGGTTAAAGGATGTAGAAGTATTTATCTAAAATGACACTCAACTATGTTTTTGACATTGTGAATATGAAATGATGAATCAAGTTTGAAAAGAATAAACATTCTAAAGTATATTGAATCAAGTTTGAAAAGAATAAACATTCTAAAGTATGTTGGCCAGCAATATATTTTCAACCTTGTCTTTAAGGGCCAACAATCAATCAATTTTTAAGATGGGTCTAATTCTTGTTTTATCATTTTATTTACATCCACACACATTGGCTCTTTTGTTTCTAGGGATGGGGTAGGTGAGTAAAGCATAAACTTATTTGTATTGTTCCCATTTGAAATAGTAAAAACTCTAGACCTACAATTGATGTAGGAATTCATAGTCGTTATCCATGGTCTTTCTAAGATTAATGAGTACCCCTTTAGTTAGTTTTAGGCTTTAAAACCATGAAATCTATAGGATACTCTAATGAAGCTACTAAAATGAGAATGGTATTTAGTACTCCTTTAGGTTTGATAGTAGGACTATTAACCATTTGGAGTATGATTGAGGTAGCTCAAAGCATTGAAATATGTTGTGGTTAAACTTCATTTGAGAACACTACTTTGTATTATATTCTTTATATATCCCCTTTGGTCCCTTGTACTATTTGTATAGGCAAATATTTTGTAATAATTTATTATTTAACTTATAGGTTGGCTCCTAAAATTCGATCTAAAGTAACTTGTAATTGGTTCTAAATACCCCCTCATACCAACCATTTTGTATTTGGTTGGAGTGTATTCTAGTTTTCTTTAGTGAGATATTTTAGTATCCATGGGTACCATTTTACATTGTGTATTTATTTTTTGTGAGTTATTCATGAATATCTGAGTAATGTATTGATTCTATTCATTTCCAAAAAGTATTACATAATCTAACATAGTATTAAAGTTAGTGTGAAT
Source organism: Wollemia nobilis (assembly GCA_028583015.1). Lineage (NCBI taxonomy): Eukaryota > Viridiplantae > Streptophyta > Pinopsida > Araucariales > Araucariaceae > Wollemia > Wollemia nobilis. Next base: position 33,575,661 of record JAQPPZ010015824.1, read on the forward strand.
CTCCACAATTTAGTTTCTATGGCATTTACTAAGGGTAACATTGTTTAGAGTAGTTAGAAGAATTTATGTGTTGCCAAAAACTTATTAAAAGGGGTTGTGTTTAAACCCTAGGACTTGGACTATGAATATCTCATTGGCTTTAACAAATTTGCTTTAAGAGAAATTTTCACAAATAGGTTCCTATTTTCTCTCTCAATACTCAATCCAATCTCTTACTTTATTTTATTAGTAGATGAATGCCCTAGTTTAGGATTGATTTTTTTAACATTCCTTGAAAACCTCATTTCTCCTTTATGGATTTTATAGAAAAATGCATTTCCTTTTCTCTTATGGATTTTTTTTCTAATAACAATATAAATGAGATGACAATCTACAAAACTATTCAACAATAATAAAATAAGAGGTTGAAATTTTTTTGATATCCCCTCAATCAATAAAATCATGGGTAGACTTCTATTCATGACAAAGACCTTTACTCCACTTCATAAATTTGCTAAAATGGTTTGATAACTTTTTAATTGTATCTATATGAGAGGATGTTCTAATTGGTTGTGTTTGACAAAATTATTATGTAGGGAAAATTAAGATGGATAAGAAAAAACCATCACTATTTATGTATTCTTTGTAAAATTTCAAGGGTGTCCTAGCTCAAAACTTTTTTCCATTTTGCCTCCAGGTACTTGTTTTATTGCATTGAAAATTTTTACTCTTTTCCTCCAAAATTGAGATTTTTGAATTTAGAAATAGGAATAATTTGATAAATATTCTAAGGGGAAAGAGGGAAGTGTGTACATACATCATGGTGACACAATATACAACATGTAATTTCATGGAAGGTGTGAATGCATTTTGGTACATAATGTGTCAAGTCTTTTGTTCAAATGGAGGAGGCTCTTTTAGGTTAGCACCTTGGTACTTTTATTCTATGTAGGAACTCAAGCCCAAGTGGTTAAAGGAGCCTCCACTACTCCTTGAAATCTAAGAAGTCAAAGGTTCAAATTTCATGCCCTTGAAAATTTTATGAAAGTGATGATGTCAGTTTCCTAAGTGATGATGCCCATAGTTATGATGCAATAGTGTGTACTAACATGACACCTTGTGAGGATATGACAATGGATTATGATATCATCCCATTTTATTGCATATGATGATATGACACCATATGATGACATAACATATTGTGATGAAATGGCATCCTATGATGACATTGTATCCTATGATGACTTCACAATTGATGATGTGACACAGGCCAATATGGTAGGAATCACACCATATATTAGTTGTAAATATAGTTTGACAATTCATATTTCACCAACTCATCAAACCCATTGATCAAGCAATCATAATCAATAATAAAATCGGTGAAGCATTAATTTCATAGTGAATTAAAGATTTACAAGTGTAGTTTAGTTCATAGCTTTTAGAGTGGACTAGAACATGAAAGTGATATAGTCTAGCTTATTGGTATTTTGAGATGGAAAAATTGAGGAGGGCCTTTGATTAACATGAAATATTGAGTGCACTAGCTCCCTTATTCTTATAGGGTTTCAAATTTGTACTGTATCACTATGAGAATATGGAAAGAAAGCCTAGTCTATGGTTTTATGAAATCAACTTGAAAACAACTACATTTTCCCTAAGAAATTCCTATGACTACCTGATATTAATCTAGAACTATCCTAGCTACAAATTCAATCACACAATATAACAAATAGGCTTATCGACTACATGATTTTTACTTTAAATGATAAATTAAATATGATTTTTTATGTTGAGCAAGGGTATAAGAGGAATATTCAAGAAAACAAAACTAAATAAAATTTGATTTTAATGAGGATGCAATGGTATGATTGGTCCCATAATGACAATAAGACTGAGATTATTATTATCATTTATTTCTTTACCAAATGAAATAAAAATTTAAAAATAGAATGATTAGACAATGAGACAAGTAACAAAAAATAATGACTCAAGATAATTTTGATAAAAGGTACTAAAAGGAATCCTTTGACATATTTCTATGTCTATGGAAATAGCACTATCATATGTAGAAGCATTGTTGGTGCTCTCAATGACTTATGGTGCTTTCAACAACCAATTCCTACTAAAAAAACCTATGAAATTAGAAAAAAAAGATGGAGTCAAATTAAAAGGGGTCTATCTAGGTTAGTGAAGAGTTATAGCTCCCTTAGTTGATATTGGAACCCTAGTAAAAAAAGTAAAATGAGATAGATATAGATTGCAATGTTGACTATTTGCACAAAGAAAAAAAGTTCCACAATAGTAATAATACCATTGATGCTTTCATCAAGGAGTGATGCTTTTGCTATTTGTGATAGATTACTAACTATAAAGTTAGTCTCTGTTATGACAAAAATAGGGTGTAGTAGCACTACTAAGATTACAATTCTATGGTGCTTTTACCTATAACCAAATCATAATGGGTTTTAGAACATGAAACCCATGATGATCTAATAATATGATAAAGAAACATGACCAAAAAGGTGTAGGAGTTTGATGGCAATTTTTGGAAATATGTTGAATATTTTCCATGTTATTCTAGTGGGATTAACTTTAAAAGGTACTAGACACTCTCCATGTATTCTTGATAGGATTTCTTAAGCTATTTTTAGACCCATATGGGCTATTTAGGGTTAAATATTTGAACCCATGGTTTTTTGCCCATGGTATTGTAAAATTTGTTCTTATACTATTATTATTTAATTGCACTTGCATTAGGGTTTGAAGAGAGATGAGATATGAACATTATTGTATTGGAGATGATTAAGTTTATACAGTAAGGATAAATTACTATGCTAGGTTTAGGTAAAATACTGTGTGATGTGTGTATCTGTTATCTTCTTTTTTCTTTGATTTCATATTTACTATTTTTTATATTTAGTTTATCGGGGCCTTTTGCTCTTCATTTGATATTAGATCTACGTTTCTTAGATTTGTTCAAGGATTAAGGGTTTCAACCCTATGGTAAATTGATTCTTGAGTGGGAGTCATACGTGAATGAATCTAGGCAAAGGAAAATGATAGGAAGCACACAAGTAGAGATTGAAAAATTTAATAGATAAAATTTTGAGTTATGAAAACACAAGATGGAGGATATATTGGTTGATAGAGATCAATGAATTATGGTATCAAGAATAAAACCAACACCAGTGATAGATGATGATTGGTTGAAGATCGATAGGAAGACAAGGAGTTCTATCATATTGTGCTTATTTGAAGTAGTATTTTTGAATGTATCAACAGAGACCATGGCAAAGTCGTTATGGGATAATTTGGAAACTTTGTATTAGACAAAGTCATTGGTAAATAAAATCTTTCTCTGAAAGAAGTATTCACTTTAGATAAATGATGATGATTTGTGGCTAAACATCCAAATACTTTTAATATTGTTGTAAGTCAATTAAACTCTGTTGAAGTAAAAATGGATGAAGAGGAAAAGTGTATTACTTTACTTTATTCATTACCTAATTCATGGGATAACCTAGTTATGGCTATCATTGATACTACTTCTACATTGAAAGTAGAGGATATAGTAGGAACATTGCTATTTGATAAAATGAGACAAAAATATTCTGAGAATTATCATCATAAGGATGCCTTGGTTGTAAGAGGTCATTATAAAAAAAGAAGCAAAAATAAATCAAGAGAAAGGAAATCAAGATCTAGGGGTAAATCTATTGCTCCAAAAAAGAGAAAATGTTGGAAGTGTGGTAAAATAGGGCATTATAAAAGAGATTGCAGATCTAAAAAGGCTAATAATAGTCAATCATATGATGAAGGAACTTCTACCAAAATGAAGACCAAAAATGAAGATTCTGGGAACTTATTCTTAACTATAGCATGCTCAAGTGAATGCCATGACTCATGGCTAATTGAATCAGGTGCTTCCTTTCATATGACTCCTCATAGGGAGGGGTTCTATGAATATGAAAATATAAATGGAGGTGAAGTCTTCTTGGGAGACAATTTGACATATAAAATAATAGGTTGAGGAAGAGTCAAGTTGAGGTTAAAAGATGAAAGAATTAAAACCCTTCTGGGTGTGTTGCATATTTCAGGTTTAGCAAGGAATTTGATATCCATAAGTAAGATGAATGATGTGGGCGTGACTGTGGTATTCAATAAGGATAATTGCAATATGGTTCATAGAGTCTTGGTGTTGGCAAGGGGAGTTCGCACAAGAACTTTGTTTAGACTTGAATCTAGCATTGTAAGTATTGATTGCAATAACTCTTTAGTTGTAGAGGAGAACAATACGGTAGAAGAAAATATAAGTATTATTTTAGCAAAGATAATATTTTGGCATCAACACCTGGGATATATTGGTGAAAAAGGCACTCAAACATTAAAAATGAAAGGTATGGCTGAAAGAATTTTTGATTGCCCATTAAATTTTGATTTTTGTGGGCATTGTATTTTTGGAAATTAAACATGAGTTAAGTTTCCTAGTAGTGCTATAAGATCTGAAGGAATTTTGCATCTAGTTTAGAGTTATGTGTTTGGACCTACAAAAGTACCATCATTAGGTGAAAGCACAAAAAATTGCACCATACAAAAGCAAATGTATAACTTAAACACAACAAATAATCAATAAAATAGATATTTTATTAATCAAGAGTTTCAAGGTGTTACAAGATAATCCCTTGAGGAATTTTGTTTAGTGATATAATCAATACAATGAAAGGGTGTTATACACTTTTCATCCAAAAATGATCTTGGTGCAATGTGGGAGATTCTCGTGCTAGCACAGTTGTTGGGAAGCAGGTTTTCAAGATCATCGTCTGAGAATTAGATCCATAATTTTGCACTGTATTTAAAGCCTATAACCTACATATAATGGAAATGGAAGTGTATCTGTAGAATTTGTGGAACCCATAGAGGTTAGATCCATACTAAAAACTAGAAATGCAAAACCATACAAAAAGTGGATACATGCATGCAATAAATAAAATGTACTACAATAAGGTAAAAGGCATAACATGAATGATCTGATGCTAGAATGAATCATGCAAAATTAGAATATGGGATAAAATATAGGAAAATGGTAAAAATTGGTCACCTAACTGGGATCATCTTGGATCAAGATGGTATCGATCTATGGACCATCTTGGGGTGAGATAATCGCTGTTGTAGACCTGCAACTATGTGAAACCAGGTCTTGGCGGTGTTGGGGTGATACAATAGGTGTTGTTGATGGATTTTATTGTGAACATAGGTGTGAGCTAGCTAATTTAGATGATCCAGAGGAGTGGTTTTGATCAAGTGAGGATGAGAAAGGTAGCATCAAAATTTTCATGGAAATCTAGTAGAATGGTGACAACATGAAGGTTTTGGCAAGCAATTTCATTAGTAATTCATGGAGACAATGTTAAACATTTGGATCTCTTTCTCTTAGAAGAGGGGTTCCAATTTATAGCCTTGGCATGAAGCAAAGAGGAAATGGGAGATCAATCAATGGTAGCTTGATTGTTACTATCCAAGCAATAGAATATAACTAGTAGGTGATTGTAGGTGGTAGGTGCTAATAATTAACATCAATGTAAAGTTAGGCATGGTGTTGATAGGCAATTAATTGCTTGTTATTTTTTTATTTTTTAGTTTTGCACAATCATATCAAGTCAAGATGATCATGACCTCGAGATCGTATCAGGTTGAGATGGTCATGATCCTAAGATCATCTCAGGTCGAGATGGTTAGGCTTATTATGGGAAAATATGCCCTTTTTCTAGAGAAAGACACTAAATTAGCCCTAAGGCTACCCAAGGTGGGCTGAATGGGTTAGAATGAGGGCTCTTTGGGAGTATCCTTATGATGACACATTTTAGATGTCTAAAAATACTCCTTTTTGGAACACTTTGTGCATAAGCACAATGTAGAGAAAAAATAGATGATCTAAAATGGTTGAATTGATGATGGATGATTAATAGTGAGCTTAAAGGGGAGTGGTGTGAGATGGTCTAAAATAAAAGTCAATGTGGGATGTACCAATTATGGAAAATATGCATGTCATGAAATCAATACTTTTCAACAAATTGATGCACTTAATTTTATCTTGGAAACCCTTCAGTCGTGGGTTGACAAGCTTTAGTCTACTTGTTGGTCCGGCTTTCATGCACACCCCGGGAAAAAGAAAGGATGAAGCAAGGAAAGCTCCGGAGACACCCACGGGACTGATCCCACTCATCTTTAGGATCTAGCTGGTTATCCAAGGTGCGAGTTACGAGTTGGGTCGAATGGCAATTCACTCTTTTCCACTTATGGAATAGATTTCGATATGGACTGCTCTGTTACCTTACAGGGGGTTCCTGAACTTGTTCAGTAGTTGCAAAAGTTGTTGACAATCAGATTTGACTTGAATTCTTTGATCTAGCTCTCATGGGTCAGTAGATTTAAATAAAAGGCAAATAAAGAAAATAAAAATGGATCATTCACGATAAGCAAAGAGAGGGTAGGGTAAGGCAAAAAGGAGAAGCTTATCAAACATAAATTGTAAAGCCCTAAACTATCAATTTTATCTATGCTATCAGCTTCAAAACAGAACAAATCCCGAGAAGAAAGTGTCCGGTCGGTCTAAGATCACTTTCAACTAAGAGCACAAGGCGAGTGAAACGGATCTAGCGAGAAAATCATAAATCCAAGAGGCGAGTTGGTTAAAGCTGGTATCTTTCACCGCGAGCCTAGCTCGCACGGTGAAGACAGAGCAATTAGAACAAACTTACACCTCAAATCTGTAATTTCCCCTAGCGAGACAATAGAACAAGCTGAAGCCTAACGACATATTTAATCTTGACAATGGCGGATTTACGACATATATCTAACAAACTTTAAATGGAACGGATAACAAAAGAAAATACACTTATCACACTCTGCAAAAGATTAGGCTCCTGGCCATGCTATCACGAGAAAAGCTAAAGCACATCAACTCCAAGTCCGGAAACAAAGGATTTCACAAAATTTGCAAGAAATTGCTTATAAGCCTTTATTTCTAAGTCTCCGCCTCCTGCGATTACATTTAGAATTTGTATTTATAGACTCAGGACAGACCCTGATCTTTTCCAAAATATCTTGCTCAAACCCTAAATCTTATCGCACTTAAACCCTAGGACCCGGGTTTTACAATAAAAATCCATTTAAAAATCAAAGTCCGGATAGAACTTAACCCTTCGGCAAATGCGTGCGATCAGTTGCCATAAATGGAGAAGATAAAATCAAATGCAACTTGCATTCATTCGCATCTGCAAATAAATGCTTTCATTAATTCTGCTGGTGAGCCGGATGAGTCACCACTTCTCCATCAATTCGATCTCCGCAAATCCATCCCGAAGTTGAAATGGTCTCCATGCTATCAAGTCTGCAATAAATTTGTCGTTGAATGCTCTCACCGGCAGCTTCTCTCCTAGCATGGCGGTCCTTGACTAAATCCGCACTTTATCTTTGCCTTTATGGTCTTTCCCGGTTGTCCCGTAAGTGCCAGGTGGAATCCTGCATGAAAGACAAAAAGATGCATTAGATTAGCATTTTAATTAAATCGGAAGCTTAAAACATTAAAAACAGATTAAATCCGCAAAATAAGCTTGCATGTCGGCTTCGGTTTGTCCCATTCACGCTTTGACACGTGTCGCTACCCCAGGAAGCCTTCGTTTCCCGCCGGAATGCACTTTCAGGTCAACTATGACTTTCTCTCTCCTTCCGCGATTCTGCGACATGTCGCGATTTCGCGACATGTCGCGAAATCGCGACCACGCGACGCATCGGCAACTTCCTCCCTCGTCGGCCGCGAAACGCGACATGTCGCGATTTCGCGACATGTCGCGAAATCGCGACCCTTCCTGGCCTCCGTACGCTTCTTGATTTTCGGCCGTGATTCTAGAACACGTCGCGATATCGCGACAGTTCCCTTACCTGCATGCGTTGACCGCGTTGACCGCGATTTTGGAACATGTTTGCGACTTAGCCGATTTTTCATCCTGCAGCCCACTTTCTCTCTCCTGCCGCGAAAATGCGACATGTCGCGATTTCGCGACATGTCGCAAAATCGCGCCCTCCGTACAGCTTGCTTCTCTCTCCCAAAAGCTGTCGCGATTTCGCGACATGTCGCGAAATCGTGACCTTTCCGCACTTAGCCGCATTTTGACTTACCTGTCGCGATATCGCGACATTTCCGAAAAAGGAAGTGTCGCGATATCGCGACACTACCAAAAATGGAAAGTTTGATTTTTCGGTGAATTTATGCAAGCTGTTTTCGGATTTTCTCGGTACTGGTGCAAGATTTTGCTTGTGCATGAATGATTCTAGCATGTAAAAAGTGAATTCTTGGATAACACGGCTAGAATGCAAGAAAAAGCACAACTTTAAAAAGGAGGCAAGCAAAATTTGGATTTAAAACCTGAAAATGATCAAGAGGGTCCCTGCTCCAAAAATGGAAGTTCATAATTTTCTAAGGATGGAATCTCATTTTTCAGTGGGGGTGTGTTGCTTATCAACAAATGGCGATATCTGCGGGTAAAATAGTAGCACTATTTTAGAACCCAAGACTCTGGTTTCAAAACAAAAAGACCATGCATCATGCCTTGCCACAGGCATTCTTCACAATAAATTGACTACTAACTGCCAGCTGTTAAAATTTCCCAAGGACATACTGGGCTGGATTACTTCAAGGAAGATTTCCGATGTGCAATTACAAAGGTATAGAACTTTCTTCAAGGATGAATGAATTGAATGATAAACTTGGATTAATCAACTTTTCTAGATTGTAAAAGGGGAAACCGAGTAGAGCTCTGTTTACTAGTTTAGCTTTTTACAGCCTAGACAGAGTTACCCTTTAGATTTACACGACCCAATTTACAACTGTAGGGCAGAATCTAATATTGGCTGCCTCTTTTAATCATATAACTCTTTTTTTCTTTTTTTTTCTTATCTCTCTTTTTTTATCTCTCTTCTTTTTGAAATATATCACTATCTGGAAGACCTTAGAGAAATTACAATTTTCTTTTAATATTTGATCAATGCGGAACTGTTTCAGTCTAGGCATTGATAGCCTCTGGTGACACCCAAATAATTGCATGAACCATAGTCCCCTCTTATAACCGCTTTTCTTGGATTCCCCGGGAGTTCCTCCAACTAAACGACATAGCAGTTTTTCTATCATTAAAACAAGCGTGGCAAGTAAGACACAAGATCCAATCATCTCTCTACCTTCATCCTGGATAACAAAATAGTTCCACGAGTTTAGTGCAAGCGAGACTATCTCAATTAGAATAATGAGCGAGAATGGGGAGGCATTGGATTGAGGATTTATCGACTAAGAATAAAACAATTTTTAGCGGTGACTTTTCATTGATTGCTCGAGCAAAGGCAAAGGACAAAAAATTTTAGAAGCCAAAGGACTTTATACAGGCTTCCAAGGACAGGCACAGGCTTCTAAAGCAAAAACAAAATCAAAACTGCACAGACTGCAAATAAAATAAACTAAACAACAAAGCTACAGATATACGAGACAAAGGAATAAAACAAACTGCAAGGCTATTTACAAAGGATGCAAAGCACGTGTACAGAAGCAAAATTAAGACTAAAACAAATAAACTAAAGAACCAGAAGCAAATAAAAAGCAAAGAAATAAACTAAACGCAACAAGAAATAAACTAAACAAGCAAATAAAATAAAGAAAAAGAAATGCAATAAAGAAAAGACTAAGATAAAAAACTAAAATAAAAAGACAAAGAAAGGAAATAAAAAGCAACGACAAAAGAAATAAACTGCACAAGCTAAAAGCGAAAAACAACTAAAGAAAAGCGAAAAAGCGCAATCTGTACAGACATTTAAAAATAAAACTGCACTGACAAAGAAATAAACTGAAAAACAAATAAATTAAAACTGAAGAGCATTAAAATTAAACTGAAACAGATTAAAACTGCACAGACATTGAAATAAAAACTGCACTGACAAAGAAATAAAACTGAAAAACTTCAAAGCTTATTTACAATGCATACATATGTTACAACTTCCCTTCATACTCAAAAAATGCAGCAGTTGGGAAAGCAGAGAAATGGTGCTTTAAAAAATTTTGACCATGCAAGTAATTTAAAAAAAATTACCTTTCAAGTCCTGTTGACGAAATGCACTCCAGATCGTGCTTCAAAAATTTGCTATCTGGGAAAGACTTGGGTTTCTTGTCTTCCCTGTCCCATTTGAAAAACAAATCTGCAACTCCTTCAAATTAAACAAATCATATAATAACAAATCATATGATAACATGTTTATGCTTCTAATTAAAGGGTTTGCAGAGTTCTTTCAAAAGAATTTGAATGTAAAAAACCCCCGGGATCAAATACTTTAAAACCTTGACGGACCCAGGACCACCACATTTTCAAATTGATGTGACAAGCTGAAAGAAATCATGTTTTATCTCGTATGCCCTGGTTCTTAACAACTTGAACATTTTGTGGTTGCTTCACTGCTTCAATATCCAGGACTTCAATTTTTATCCCTCTAGCGAGAATGCTTACAATTTTCCTTTTCACCCGAGCCTTGCTTAGACTTAACCTCATCAATGTGCAATGTCCAAACATCATTGTTGTTATTGATTAGGGCTATAATTGTTCTCACCTTTTCGGTTGCCAAATCATAAACTCCAATATCTCGCATCAACACGGTTTATAGCCTCCTCTTTGACATTATGTTCAGAAGTTGCAGGCTTATGTTGAGACAGTTCATCAATTCCAAGTTGGCTGACCACATTCATATTTACCATCTTTTCCTCCTTTTCTTGAAATTCAACAGGTGGTCCAGAGTAAGCCTCAATCAAGTTAATGTTTTGTCCAACAATCTGAGGCAGTTCATAGAGGGTGATGTCAGCTTTAAGTTCCCTCATATCCTCAATGATGCTATCCTCCTCAGTTACTTCTGCATAGTGAGATTGAATCTCACTTTCATCATCCTCTGATGAGGAAGGATCATTATTAAGTTCTGGACTCTCACATTTCAAGTCATAACTGTCCATTTTGAACTGTTGAAAATCTTGCATTTCATCCACAGAAGTCTGTACAAGACTTTCTGTCTCTTCGGGAAAAGTGACAGAATCTAAAACCCTGGTTGTACTATTTTTGGGTGAACTAGAAATATCAATATTTCTTTGATCTCTAGGAAAATTTAACTCACCGGGAAAAACTTCAGATTTGGGTGGTGCCAGATCACAACTGTTCAGTTCAAGCACCTGCACTTTGAACTTGTCAGAACTTTTCTCTGTATTTTGCACATGCTGAGTGGATGTGACAGTTAACGGAGTCTCCTTGGGTAGAGCATGACATGTTGGCACTAACTCATGATGTGGAATGGGGTCTGGAACAGGCATGTTCTGTGTAACATAGGATATCAAAGGACTGCTCAAAATTTGAGGCCCTAAGTCTGTCTTTCAAGAATTAAGGCTTCTTTATAAGCCCCTGCCAGGGTTGTGATATTAATGTCTCTCTTGAGGAAAATAGAGGTCACCGAATCCAATGCATTCTTGTAGATTTCTAAGGCCGGATTTGCATTTGGGATGTAATGGCCGGTCATTCTACCGTAAGCTCTTTGGAACCTCATATTGAAAGACCTGACAGTTTCTCCCGACTCTCTCTTGATGCTGGAAAATTGTTGATATAAAATGCTGGGATCTATCACTTCACCGAACTGTGATATAAAAGCTTTCTCTAGATCATCCCAACTAGTAATGGAATTGCTGGTGAGGTTTAAAAACCAGTCATAAGCTCCCTCCTGGAGAGTGAACGGGAACAATCTGCAGGCAACATCTTCATGCTGTATATTCAATAATCTTAAAGCATTTTTAAAAGCTAGCAGATGTTCTTCTGCAGTTCTTGTCCCATCATGTTTGTACCTGGGGAGATACCTTTATGGACTTCTGGGCAGGTCATGGGCTATACCCGGAATGTTCAAAGCGGTGGGGCCCAACCAATTTGCCATTATTACTTGGCTGACAGTGATGTTCTGATTTGTAATTGGATAACCGCAAGTGATGATAGAAGCTGTTCTTAACAAACCACCGAACTTAAGGCCTTCTCTGGCAATTTCAAAAGCTGACGACAACTTTCAAAAGCGCGACAATTTAAGACAATTTTATTAAAAAGCTGCTGACAATTTATAAAGCTGTCCGGAGTTCACCATGGGTCCTTCAAATGTTGTATTATGCCCTTACAATACTTGAGCCGAGTTCATGCCCTCCTTCTATAGCGCCAATTAGTGTTGGGTGAGGGGGGGGAAAAAATTATCACCGATTTTTAAAAAAAAAATTTTTCTCACACACACCACCGCTGTCTCTAACCCAAAAAAAAAAAAAAAAAGAGTTGGCCCTCCTAGCGAGCGCCAATTAGGTGTTGGTCCGGCTTTCATGCACACCCGGGAAAAAGGATGAAGGCAAGGAAAGCTCCGGAGACACCCACGGGACTGATCCCACTCATCTTTAGGATCTAGTTGGTTATCCAAGGTGCGAGTTACAGAGTTGGGTCGAATGGCAATTCACTCTTTTCCACTTCCGGAATAGATTTCAATATGGATTGCTCTCGTTACCTTACGGGGGGTTCCTGAACTTGTTCAGTAGTTGCAAAAGTTGTTGACAATCAGATTTGACTTGAATTCTTTGATCTAGCTCTCATGGGTCAGCAGATTTAAATAAAAGGCAAATAAAGAAAATAAAAATGGATCATTCACGGAAAGCAAAGAGAGGGTAGGGTAAGGCAGAAAAGAGAAGTTTATCAAACATCAATTGTAAACCCAAACTGTCAATCTTATCTATGCTATCAGCTTCACAACGGAACAAATCCCGAGAAGAAAGTGTCCGATCGGTCTAAGATCACTTTCAACTAAGAGCACAAGGCGAGTGAAACGGATCTAGCGAGAAAATCATAAATCCAAGGGCAGCTGGTTAAAAGCGGTATCTTTCACCGGCGACCTAGCTCGCACAGGTGAAGACAGAGCAATTAGAACAAACTTACACCTCAAATCTGTAATTTCCCCTAGCGAGACAATAGAACAATCGAAGCCTAACAGACATATTTAATCTTGACAATGGCAGATTTACGACATATATCTAACAAACTTTAAATGGAACGGATAACAAAAGAAAATACACTTATCACACTCTGCAAAAGATTAGGCTCCCGGCCATGCTATCACGGAAAAGCTAAAGCACATCAACTCCAAGTCCGGAAACAAAGGATTTCACAAAATTTGCAAGAAATTGCTTATAAGCCTTTATTTCTAAGTCTCCGCCTCCTGCGATTACATTTAGAATTTGTATTTATAGACTCGGGACGGACCACGATCTTTTCCAAAATATCTTGCTCAAACCCTAAATCTTATCGCACTTAAACCCTAGGACCCGGGTTTTACAATAAAAATCCATTTAAAAATCAAAGTCCGGATAGAACTTAACCCTTCGGCAAATCTGTGCAGTCAGCTGCCATAAATGGAGAAGATAAAATAAAATGCAACTTGCATTCATTCGCAGCTGCAAATAAATGCTTTCATTAATTCTGCTGGTGAGCCGGATGAGTCACCACTTCTCCATCAATTCGATCTCCGCAAATCCATCCCGAAGTTGAAATGGTCTTCATGCTATCAAGTCTCGCAATAAATTTGCCATTGAATGCTCTCACCGGCAGATTCTCTCCTAGCATGGCGGTCCTTGACTAAATCCGCACTTTATCTTTGCCTTTATGGTCTTTCCCGGTTGTCCCGTAAGTGCCGGGTGGAATCCCGCATGAAAGACAAAAAGATGCATTAGATTAGCATTTTAATTAAATCGGAAGCTTAAAACATTAAAAACAGATTAAATCCGCAAAATAAGCTTGCATGTCGGCTTCTGTTTGTCCCATTCACGCTTTGACACGTGTCGCTACCCCAGGAAGCCTTCTGTTTCCCGCCGGAATGCACTTTCAGGTCAACTATGACTTTCTCTCTCCTCCGCGATTCTGCGACATGTCGCGATTTCGCGACATGTCGCGAAATCGCGACCCTGCCAGCGCATCGGCAACTTCCTCCCTCGTCGGCCGCGAAAACGCGACATGTCGCGATTTCGCGACATGTCGCGAAATCGCGACCCTTCCTGGCCTCCGTACGCTTCTTGATTTTCAGCCGCGATTCTAGAACACGTCGCGATATCGCGACAGTTCCCTTACCTGCATGCGTTGACCGCGTTGACCGCGATTTTGGAACATGTTTGCGACTTAGCCGATTTTTCATCCTGCAGCCCATTTTCTCTCTCCTGCCGCGAAAATGCGACATGTCGCGATTTCGCGACATGTCGCAAAATCGCGCCCTCCGTATAGCTTGCTTCTCTCTCCCAAAAACTGTCGCGATTTCGCGACATGTCGCGAAATCGCGACCTTTCTGGCACTTAGCCGCATTTTGACTTACCTGTCGCGATATCGCGACATTTCCGAAAATGGAAGTGTCGCGATATCGCGACACTACCAAAAATGGAAAGTTTGATTTTTCGGTGAATTATGCAAATTGTTTTCGGATTTTCTCGGTAACGGTGCAAGATTTTGCTTGTGCATGAATGATTCTAGCATGTAAAAAGTGAATTCTTGGATAACACGGCTAGAATGCAAGAAAAAGCACAACTTTAAAAAGGAGGCAAGCAAAATTTGGATTTAAAACCTGAAAAGATCAAGAGGGTCCCTGCTGTAAAAAATGGAAGTTCATAATTTTCTAAGGATGGAATCTCATTTTTCAGTGGGGGTGTGTTGCTTATCAACAAATGGCGATATCTGCGGGTAAAATAGTAGCACTATTTTAGAACCCAAGACTCTGGTTTCAAAACAAAAAGACCATGCATCATGCCTTGCCACAGGCATTCTTCACAATAAATTGACTACTAACTGCCAATTGTTAAAATTTCCCAAGGACATACTGGGCTGGATTACTTCAAGGAAGATTTATGATGTGCAATTACAAAGGTATAGAACTTTCTTCAAGGATGACTGAATTGAATGATAAACTTGGATTAATCAACTTTTCTAGATTGTAAAAGGGGAAACCGAGTAGAGCTCTGTTTACTAGTTTAGCTTTTTACAGCCTAGACAGAGTTACCCTTTAGATTTACACGACCCAATTTACAACTGTAGGGCAGAATCTAATATTGGCTGCCTCTTTTAATCATATAACTCTTTTTTTCTTTTTTTCTTTTTTTCTTATCTCTTTTTTTTATCTCTCTTCTTTTTGAAATATATCACTATCTGGAAGACCTTAGAGAAATTACAATTTTCTTTTAATATTTGATCAATCTGGAACTATTTCAGTCTAGGCATTGATAGCCTCTTATGACACCCAAATAATTGCATGAACCATAGTCCCCTCTTATAACCAGCTTTTCTTGGATTCCCAGGAGTTCCTCCAACTAAACAGCATAACAGTTTTTCTATCATTAAAACAAGCGTGGCAAGTAAGACACAAGATCCAATCATCTCTCTACCTTCATCCTGGATAACAAAATAGTTCCACAGTTTAGTGCAAGCAGACTATCTCAATTAGAATAATGAGCAGAATGGGGAGGCACTGGATTGAGGATTTATCAGCTAGGAATAAAACAATTTTCAGCAGGCTGACTTTTCATTGATTGCTCGAGCAGAGGTAAAACAGAAAATTTTAGAAGCCAAAGGACTTTATACAGGCTTCCAAGGACAGGCACAGGCTTTAAAGCAAAACAAAATAAAACTGCACGATGCAAATAAAATAAACTAAACAAAGCTACACTGTACAGACAAAGGAATAAAACAAACTGCAAGGCTATTTACAAAGGATGCAAAGCAAGCTGTACAGGCAACAAAATTAAGACTAAAACAAATAAACTAAGAACTGAAGCAAATAAAAAGCTGAAAAAGAAACTAAAGCAACAAAATGAAATAAACTAAACAATCGAAATAAAATAAAGAAAGAAATGCAATAAAGAAAAGACTATACAGACTAAAATAAAAAGACAAAGAAAGGAAATAAAAAGCACTGACAAAAGAAATAAACTGCACAAGCTAAAACTGAAAAACAACTAAAGAAAATTGAAAAGCTAAATCATACGGACATTTAAAAATAAAACTGCACTGACAAAGAAATAAACTGAAAAACAAATAAATTAAAACTGCAGAGCATTAAAATTAAATTGAAACAGATTAAAACTGCACAGACATTGAAATAAAAACTGCACTGACAAAGAAATAAAACTGAAAAACTTCAAAGCTTATTTACAATGCATACATATGTTACAACTTCCCTTCATACTCAAAAAATGCAGCAGTTGGGAAAGCAGAGAAATGGTGCTTTAAAAAATTTTGACCATGCAAGTAATTTAAAAAAAATTACCTTTCGAGTCCTGTTGACGAAATGCACTCCGATCGTGCTTCAAAAATTTGCTATCCGGGAAAGACTTGGGTTTCTTGTCTTCCCTGTCCCATTTGAAAAACAAATCCGCAACTCCTTCAAATTAAACAAATCATATAATAACAAATCATATGATAACATGTTTATGCTTCTAATTGAAGGGTTTGCAGAGTTCTTTCAAAAGGATTGAATGTAAAAAACCCCCAGGATCAAATACTTTAAAACCTTGACAGACCCAGACCACCACATTTTCAAATTGATGTGACAACTGAAAGAAATCATGTTTTATCTGTATGCCCTGGTTCTTAACAACTTGAACATTTTGTGGTTGCTGCACTGCTTCAATATCCAGGACTTCAATTTTTATCCCTCTAGCAGAATGCTTACAATTTTCCTTTTCACCTGAGCCTTGCTTAGACTTAACCTCATCAATGTGCAATGTCCAAACATCATTGTTGTTATTGATTAGGGCTATAATTGTTCTCACCTTTTCAGTTGCCAAATCATAAACTCCAATATCTCGCATCAACACAGTTTATAGCCTCCTCTTTGACATTATGTTCAGAAGTTGCAGGCTTATGTTGAGACAGTTCATCAATTCCAAGTTGGTTGACCACATTCATATTTACCATCTTTTCCTCCTTTTCTTGAAATTCAACAGGTGGTCCAGAGTAAGCCTCAATCAAGTTAATGTTTTGTCCAACAATCTGAGGCAGTTCATAGAGGGTGATGTCAGCTTTAAGTTCCCTCATATCCTCAATGATGCTATCCTCCTCAATTTCTCGCATAGTGAGATTGAATCTCACTTTCATCATCCTCAGATGAGGAAGGATCATTATTAAGTTATGGACTCTCACATTTCAAGTCATAACTGTCCATTTTGAACTCTTGAAAATCTTGCATTTCATCCACGGGAGTCCAGTACAAGACTTTCTCGTCTCTTCGGGAAAAGTGACAGAATCGAAACCCTGGTTGTACTATTTTTGGGTGAACTAGAAATATCAATATTTCTTTGATCTCTAGGAAAATTTAACTCACCGGGAAAAACTTCAGATTTGGGTGGTGCCAGATCACAACTGTTCAGTTCAAACACCTGCACTTTGAATTTGTCAGAACTCTTCTCTGTATTTTGCACATGCTGAGTGGATGTGACAGTTAACGGAGTCTCCTTGGGTAGAGCATGACATGTTGGCATTAACTCATGATGTGGAATGGGGTCTGGAACAGGCATGTTCTGTGTAACATAGGATATCAAAGGACTGCTCAGAATTTGAGGTCCTAGCTGTCTTTCAAGAATTAAGGCTTCTTTATAAGCCCCTGCCAGGGTTGTGATATTAATGTCTCTCTTGAGGAAAATAGAGGTCACCGAATCCAATGCATTCTTGTAGATTTCTAAGGCCAGATTTGCATTTGGGATGTAATGGCCAATCATTCTACCGTAAGCTCTTTGGAACCTCATATTGAAAGACCCGACAGTTTCTCCCGACTCTCTCTTGATGCTTGGAAAATTGTTGATATAAAATGTTGGGATCTATCACTTCACCGAACCGTGATATAAAAGCTTTCTCTAGATCATCCCGACTAGTAATGGAATTCTTTGGTGAGGTTTAAAAACCAGTCATAAGCTCCCTCCTGGAGAGTGAACGGGAACAATCTGCAGGCAACATCTTCATGCTGTATATTCAATAATCTTAAAGCATTTTTAAAAGCTAGCAGATGTTCTTCTGTAGTTCTTGTCCCATCATGTTTGTACCTGGGGAGATACCTTTCTGGACTTCTGGGCAGGTCATGGGCTATACCCGGAATGTTCAAAGCGGTGGGGCCCAACCAATTTGCCATTAATACTTGGCTGACAGTGATGTTCTGATTTGTAATTGGATAACTGCAAGTGATGATAGAACTGTTCTTAACAAACCACTGAACTTAAGGCCTTCTCCGGCAATTTCAAAAGCACTGACAACTTTCAAAAACACCCCACAATTTAAACCGACAATTTATAAAACTGTACTGACAATTTATAAAACCGTCCGGAGTTCACTGTGGGTCCTTCAAATGTTGCTTTTATGCCCTTACAATACTTGAACTGAGTTCATGCCCTCCTTCTAGCGCCAATTAGATGTTGGTTGAGGAGGAGGGAAAATTGGTCTAGATACTATGGATAAGAATTTCTCAACTCAAGTGCACTAAGAACAGATGTTCTGGCCCTCCTTCTAGCGCCAATTAGGTGTTGGTCCGGCTTTCATGCACACCCCGGGAAAAAGGATGAAGGCAAGGAAAGCTCCGGAGACACCCACGGGACTGATCCCACTCATCTTTAGGATCTAGTTGGTTATCCAAGGTGCGAGTTACAGAGTTGGGTCGAATGGCAATTCACTCTTTTCCACTTCTGGAATAGATTTCAATATGGACTGCTCTGTTACCTTACAGGGGGTTCCTGAACTTGTTCAGTAGTTGCAAAAGTTGTTGACAATCAGATTTGACTTGAATTCTTTGATCTAGCTCTCATGGGTCAGCAGATTTAAATAAAAGGCAAATAAAGAAAATAAAAATGGATCATTCACGGAAAGCAAAGAGAGGGTAGGGTAAGGCAGAAAAGAGAAGTTTATCAAACATCAATTGTAAACCCAAACTGTCAATCTTATCTATGCTATCGACTTCACAACGGAACAAATCCCGAGAAGAAAGTGTCCGGTTCGGGTCTAAGATCACTTTCAACTAAGAGCACAAGGCGAGTGAAACGGATCTAGCGAGAAAATCATAAATCCAAGGGGCAATTGGTTAAAAGCGGTATCTTTCACCGGCAGCCTAGCTCGCACGATGGAAGACAGAGCAATTAGAACAAACTTACACCTCAAATCTGTAATTTCCCCTAGCAGACAATAGAACAACTGAAGCCTAACAGCATATTTAATCTTGACAATGGCAGATTTATAGCATATATCTAACAAACTTTAAATGGAACGGATAACAAAAGAAAATACACTTATCACACTCTGCAAAAGATTAGGCTCCTGGCCATGCTATCACGGAAAAGCTAAAGCACATCAACTCCAAGTCCGGAAACAAAGGATTTCACAAAATTTGCAAGAAATTGCTTATAAGCCTTTATTTCTAAGTCTCCGCCTCCTGCGATTACATTTAGAATTTGTATTTATAGACTCGGGACGGACCCCGATCTTTTCCAAAATATCTTGCTCAAACCCTAAATCTTATCGCACTTAAACCCTAGGACCCGGGTTTTACAATAAAAATCCATTTAAAAATCAAAGTCCGGATAGAACTTAACCCTTCGGCAAATCATGTAGCGGTCGAGTTGCCATAAATGGAGAAGATAAAATAAAATGCAACTTGCATTCATCCGCAGCTGCAAATAAATGCTTCCATTAATTCTCGTTGGTGAGCCGGATGAGTCACCACTTCTCCATCAATTCGATCTCCGCAAATCCATCCCGAGTTGAAATGGTCTCCATGCTATCAAGTCTGCAATAAATTTGCTATTGAATGCTCTCACCGGCAGCCTTCTCTCCTAGCATGGCGGTCCTTGACTAAATCCGCACTTTATCTTTGCCTTTATGGTCTTTCCCGGTTGTCCCGTAAGTGCCGGGGTGGAATCCTGCATGAAAGACAAAAAGATGCATTAGATTAGCATTTTAATTAAATCAGAAGCTTAAAACATTAAAAACAGATTAAATCCGCAAAATAAGCTTGCATGTCGGCTTCTGTTTGTCCCATTCACGCTTTGACACGTGTCGCTACCCCAGGAAGCCTTCTGTTTCCCGCCGGAATGCACTTTCAGGTCAACTATGACTTTCTCTCTCCTGCCGCGATTCTGCGACATGTCGCGATTTCGCGACATGTCGCGAAATCGCGACCCTGCCAGCGCATCGGCAACTTCCTCCCTCGTCGGCCGCGAAACGCGACATGTCGCGATTTCGCGACATGTCGCGAAATCGCGACCCTTCCTGGCCTCCGTACGCTTCTTGATTTTCAGCCGCGATTCTAGAACACGTCGCGATATCGCGACAGTTCCCTTACCTGCATGCGTTGACCGCGTTGACCGCGATTTTGGAACATGTTTGCGACTTAGCCGATTTTTCATCCTGCAGCCCACTTTCTCTCTCCTTCCGCGAAAATGCGACATGTCGCGATTTCGCGACATGTCGCAAAATCGCGCCCTCCGTACAGCTTGCTTCTCTCTCCCAAAAACTGTCGCGATTTCGCGACATGTCGCGAAATCGCGACCTTCTCGGCACTTAGCCGCATTTTGACTTACCTGTCGCGATATCGCGACATTTCCGAAAATGGAAGTGTCGCGATATCGCGACACTACCAAAAATGGAAAGTTTGATTTTTCGGTGAATTATGCAACTGTTTTCTGGATTTTCTCGGTAACGGTGCAAGATTTTGCTTGTGCATGAATGATTCTAGCATGTAAAAAGTGAATTCTTGGATAACACAGCTAGAATGCAAGAAAAAGCACAACTTTAAAAAGGAGGCAAGCAAAATATGGATTTAAAAACCTGAAAAGATCAAGAGGGTCCCTGCTGCAAAAAATGAAAGTTCAGAATTTTCTAAGGATGGAATCTCATTTTTCAGTGGGGGTGTGTTGCTTATCAACACTACTCTTTAGGCTTTAGGCATACCAAGTGTTTGTTTGATTTAAATTTTGCTTGTTGTTTGCCCTAGAAAAAAGGGCTTATAATAGTCTTCAGTAATAATTCTTGAGCAAGCGTATTTCCAATATTGAGTGTTTAAGTATCGACTTGATTTGAGACAAGAATTTTGTAGTTATTGAATACCTCCTCAAGTGATGAGTATGTGGTGAAGATGTGAAATGATGAGAGTGACAAAGTGTTTGACAAATATGGAATGCTTAAAATAAAAATTTATTTTGGGGATTTTTTTTGGAATGAGTGTTCTTATGGTGATCTACCCATCTTACTGGATTGCATGGATAACCAATCGCTGCAACCGCTAGGTGACTAGAGTAAATTACTAGATACAAGGTTCACTCAAGGATTTAGGTTAGCTAATCTATGATCAAAAAACAAATCTTAAGCTATTGCAAGAAAGAAAAAGCTATTCTAAATGTTGACCAGAGGGATTTGGTGCCTCTAGAGCTTTTGAAATGATATGTGACCAAAGGGGTTAGGCCCCTTGGAGCCTTTGAATTGAAATTTGACCAAAGGGGTTAGGTGCCTTTGGAGCATTTTGAATTGAATTGACCAAAGAGGTTTTGATGCATTTGGAGAATTTTGAATTGAATTGACCAGAGGGGTTAGGCACCTTTGGAGCCTTTGAATTGAATTGACCTTATGGTAATCTACCCATCCTATCGGATTGTATGTATAACCAATCACTGAAACCACCAAGTTATTAGAGTAGATCACTATATACGAGGCTCACTTGAGAATATTTTGACCAAAGGGGTTTGGTGCCTTTGGAGCATTTTGAATTGAAATTTGACCAAAGGGGTTAGGTTCCTTTGGAGCCTTTGAATTGAATTGACCAAAGGGGTTTTGACACCTCTAGAGTATTTTGAATTGATATGTGACCAAAGGGGTTAGGCCCTTTGGAGCATTTGAATTGAAATTTGACCAAAGGGTTTAGGTTACTTTGGAGCCTTTGAATTGAAATATGATCAAAGAGATTAGGCCCTTTGGTTGAGCCTTTGAATTGAAATGTGATCAAAGGAGTTAGGTGCCTTTGGATCTTTTTGAATTGAATTGACCAAAGGGGTTTTGACACCTCTAGAGAATTTTGAATGGATATGTGACCAAAGGGGTTATTCCCTTTGGAGCCTTTATATTGAAATTTGACTAAAGATATTAGGTTCCTTTGGAGCCTTTGCATTGAAATGACCAAAGGTGTTTTGATGCCTCTGGAGCATTTTGAATTGAAATGTGACCAAAGAAGTTAGATGACTTTGGAGCTTTTTTAATTGAATTGACCTTATGGTAATCTACCCATCCTACCATATTGCATGGATAACCAGTTACTGTAACTGCTAGGTGACTAGAGTAGATCACTAGATACAAGGTTCACTTGAAAATATAGGCTAGTGAATCTAGTTGATGAATGCGAGAAAGTAAGGGTAAGAAAGTAAATAGAACCAATATTCTGTGTTTGTGAATGCAAGGTAAAGAGCATAACCTTTGATAAAAATATGCAACCTTTTGAACTTGGCAACTAATGTGTTTATTGATGTGAATCCAAGGTAAAGGGTGCAACCTTTGACAAAAGGATGTAACCTTTTAAACTTGGTAGCTAATGTGATGATTGAATGTTTGCATTGATAAAACCACACCAAAGACTTGATGGTAAGGCAAAAGCACTTGATTGAGTGATTGATGGATTTTATAGGGAAGGTGTGATACCTTGAGCATTCCCAAGATGTTGATAATTTTTTGATGTAAGTGATGGGGAAGGGGTGATACCTTGAAACCTCCCCCTGGTTGGTTGAATAATTGATGCGATTGTTGGAGCTGTGAGACCTTGAACCCCCGAGTTGGTTTTGATGTTTTTTTGTAATGGTAGATGATATTATATGTGTGCTTATACTTAAAAATATGATAATATTTGTGATATGATAGAGCTATTATGTATGCATTGAACTAGGTATGTATGTGATGGACTGATGGCATATGACAATTTGAATGATGTAAAATGTGAATGTTTGTGTAAATAATGGAATGATAATGAAATGAATATGTGATGCAATAACAAACTAAGTGTAGGCACTATAGAATGTATGAAAGTCACAAATCAAGATTTTAAACAATTTCATCAAGGGCATACACTTGAACATAAATTGAGCGAAACAAAGTATGAAATGCAAAATTGTGAATGTGGTAGATGGTGAACAATGAGAAATCACAAGGGAACAACTAGGCTTTCAGACTCAAACACCCTATTTAACCACTCAAAATTTGTATACTGACCATTCAGAAAATGAAAGATAAAAATATGCTAGGAAGACCAAGATATTCAATATCCCTATGTGTGCATAGTGAAATTCATTACTTAAAATTTGTATGCAATTGAACTTAACTATTATGTAATGCAAGCTACCAAAATCTAGCTCATCCACAAGTGGATATTGGTCTGTATAAAAGGTCACTAATATGTCCCAACGTGATCACCATTTAAAAGCATGAAAACTTGCACCATACAAAAGCAAATGTATAATTGAAACACAATAGATAATCAATAAAATAGATCTTTTATTAATCAATAGTTTCAAGGTGTTACAAGAGAATCCCCTTGAGGGATTTCATTCAGTGATATAATCAATACAATGAAAAGATGTTATCCCATTTTAATTCAAAAAAGGATCTTAGTGCAATGTGGGAGATTCCCATGCCAACACAGTCATTGGAGAACAGGTTTTTGAGACTACTATTGAGAATTAGATCTAGAATCTTACACTATCCTTGAATCCTGAAACCTACATACAATGGAAACATAAATGGATCAATAACATTTGTGGGATCCATTGAGGTTGGACCCATACTAAAAAAAAATACAAAACCATAAAAAATGAGAATCATGCATAAAATGGATGATCTGATGCTATAATGAATCATGCAAAATGAGAATCTAGAATAACATGCAAAAAAATGGTAAAATTTGATCACCTGATTGAGATCATCTTAGGTCAATATGGTCTCTATCTATGAACCATCTTGAGGTAATATGGTCACTATTGTAGACATGTAACTATGCGAAACAAGTTTCTAACAACATTGGGGTGATCCAAGAGGTGTTGATGGATTTTCTCATGAATGTAGGTGTGAGCTAGCTAATTTTAATGATCCAAAGTAGTGGTGTTGATCAAGTGAGGATGAGGAAGGCAACATAAAATCTTACATGGAAATATGGTATCATGGCAGCAGCAAGAAGGTTTTGGCAAGCGATTTTAGTAGCACTTCATGGAGACAACGTTCAAAATTTGGATCTCTTTCTCTCAGCAAGGGGGTGCCAATTTATAGCCTTGGTATGGGGTAAAAGAGGAAATGGGGGAGCAATAAATGGTAGCATGATTTTTTCTATCAAAAAATAAAATATCACCAGGAGGTGACTATAGGTGGTAGGTGCTACCAATTGACACTGATGTGAAGTTAGGTGCGATGTTGACAGGAAGTTAGTTACCTATTAATTTTTTTATTTTTAGTTTTGCATGACCATCTTAGGTTGAGATGATCATGACCTTGAGACAATCTCAGGTCAATATGGTCATAACCTTGAGATCCTCTCGAGTTGATACAGTTAGGCTTCCTATGGGGAAAGATGACCTTTTGTTGGAGAACGACACTAAACTAACCCTGAGGCTACCCAAGGTGGGTTGAATGGGTTAGAAGGAGGGATCTTTGGGAGACTCCTTGTGATGATGCATTTAGGTGTCTACATTAGGTAAATCTATCTATTTTTTTACATTTATAGATGTTTTTTTAAGAAAACAAATATGATTTTTTCAATAAATTTAAAGAGTTTAAGGCTCTTGTAGAAAATTATATAGAGAAAAATATAAAGGTTTTGAGAAATGACAATGGTGGTGAGTATAGATCTAATTAATTTGGACAATTTTACAAGAATTATGGAATAGAAAAGTAAATAACAACTCTGTATACTCCACAACAGAATGGAGTTGCATAATGGATGAATAGAATATTGATGGATAAGGCCAAAAATATGCTAAGTGGTGTACGGTTAGAAAGTAAATTTTGGAAAAAAGCTATGTTAATTTCTTGTTACCTCATCAATAGATATATTACCTTAGCTTTGGTGGATGAGACTCCACAAGAAGTGTGAACTGGTAAGAAACCCTCTCTCGATCATATAAGGGTTTTTGGTTACAATGCTTATATGTATGTCCCAAAAGAGAAAAGGACTAAGCTAGACTATAAATATAAAAAATGCATATTTGTGGGTTATAGTATTGGTGTTAAAGGATATAAGTTGTGGAACCTAGAAACATAGAAGATTGTTTATAGTCATAATGTGATCTTTAGAGAAACAAAAGGGGTTCTAAAATAGGAAATGCAATCAAACAAAGAACCTAAAATAGTTCAAGTAGAATTGGAAGTGGAGGAAGAGCCTGTGGTATAACCTGGTTCTATAGAAGAAGATGAACTGCAAAGAGATTCTAAAGAGGAAAATTTAGAGGAATAAGGTGTTGAGAAATCTAAATATGCAGAACTTAGAACTCCAACTTTTAGGAGACTAAATATAGTGAGAAGACTCTTAGAAAGGTAGAGCCCTTCAAATATTTATTCTATATTTAATATATCAATTATTGATGAAGAAACCAAGATTGTAAAGGAGACACTTCAATCAAGTGAGAATAAGTCTTGGAAAAGGGCTATGGAGGAAGAAATGGAGTCCTTGGATAAAAATAAGACGTGGGACTTGGTGAAATTACCCCTAGAAGAAAACCATTTGGTTGTAAGTGGGTATTCAAGAAGTAAAATGGAGAAGTACAAGGCTCACCTGGTAGCAAAAGGATTTTCTCAAGTTGAGGAAATTGACTTTGGTGAGATTTTTTCTCTTGTGGCTAAACTAACTTCAATTAGATTTTTGTTGACTATTTTTGTTGCTTTTGATCTTGAAATAGAACATATGGATGTAAAGACAACATTTCTACATGGTGAACTTGATGAAGATATATAAATAAATAAATAAATAAATAAATAAATAAATAAATAAATAAATAAATAAATAAATAAATATAATATATATATATATATATATATATATATATATATATATATATATATATATATATATATATATATGTCACAACCAAAATGCTTTAGGGTAAAAGGTAAGGAGGACTTGGTATGCAAGTTGAAAAAGTTTCTTTATAGCTTGAAGCAATCTCCAAGAATATGGAACCACAAATTTTATAGGTTTGTTTTGACACTTGGGCTTGGAAAAAGTAAAGTAGACCTGTGTGTGTATTTAAACAAGAAGGTGACAATTTTGTTATGATTTTTTTGTATGTGGATGACATATTGTTAATTGGTAACAATAAGAAGATGATAATGTTACTAAAATCTTAGTTAACTTTTGAATTTGACATGAAGGATTTGGGTCCTACAAAATTTATTTTGGGTCTAGAAATAATAAGGGATTGTGCAAATAGAAAGTTATGGTTAAATCAAAGGAAATATGTTTATTTGATACTACAGAGGTTTAGGATGAATGATTGTAAATCAATATGTACTCCATATCCCATTGGTTAAAAGTTATCTACTAAATAATGTGCTAAAATAAATGAGGAAATTGAAGAAATGCATCATGTTCCTTATGCTAGTGCTATTGGCAGTTTAATGTATGCAATGGTCTGTACTAGACATGATATTGCACATGCAGTGGGATTAGTTGGCAGATATATGTCCAATTCAAAAAGGAATATTGGACAACTATGAAGAGGATATTCAGATACTTATGTGGAACTTTAGACTGTTATAT
Organism: Wollemia nobilis; assembly: GCA_028583015.1. Taxonomy (NCBI): domain Eukaryota; kingdom Viridiplantae; phylum Streptophyta; class Pinopsida; order Araucariales; family Araucariaceae; genus Wollemia; species Wollemia nobilis. The sequence goes on from JAQPPZ010015824.1 coordinate 33,602,523, forward strand.
ATTACCAAGGAAAATATGGAGATAGTAACACTGTAAATATATAAGGTTTTGTGGATGCTGACTGGGCTTGAGATATGGACAAGAGAAGATCCACGAGTGCTTATGTGTTTAAACTATTTGGAGGGGTAGTAAGTTAGATGAGTAAAAAGTAATCAATGGTTGATTTTTCCACAATAGAGGTAGAGTACATTGTAGAAACTCATACCTGTAAAGAATTAGTGTGGATATAGAGGTTGTGTTCAACATTTGGTCTTAAGAAAAAGGTTGTGAGAATTGATACTGATAGTTAGAGTGCAATATTTTTGGTCAAAAATCTTGGTTTTCATGATCGATCAAAAAATATTAATATCAAGTACCATTTTGTGAGAGATATGGTTGAAGGGAATCAAGTGATGTTGGAGAAATTTGATATTGAGAATAATGTTGTTGATTCATTAACAAAGAATGTACCTTCTCAAAATCTTGGTATAGAAGATCTATGGATATGGTTGCCCTTAACAGTTGAGAATGGTAGTTTTTGGTCCCTATAGAAAGTATTCAACAAGTAGGAGAACATTGGAAATATATTGAATATTTTCCATGTTATTCTCGTAGGTTTAACTCTAAAAGGTATTGGAAACTCTCCATGTATCCTCATCGAGGTTTGAGGCTAGGTTGGGCCTCAAGTAGGGGTTCAAGGGTGACAACCCTTGAAAAGTGAGGGTCAAGGGGTGGAAGCCCCCGACAAAAGTTTTAAGGTTTCTTAAGCTATTTTTAGACCCATATGGGTTGTTTAGGGTTAAATATTTGAATCCATGGTTTTTCTCCCATGGTATTGTAAAATATGTTCTTGTGCTATTATTTAATTGCAGTTGCATCAAGGTTTGAATAAAGATGAAAGATGAACATTATTGTATTGGAGATAATTGAGTTTATATAAATATGAAATATTACTATGTTGGATTTTTTATCGTTAGAGTTTCCTAGGTGAAATACTATGTTATGTATGTATCGGTTATCTTCTTTTTTATTTGATTATGTATTTACTATTTTTTTAGATTTAGTTTATCGGGACCTTTTTCTCTTTAGTGACAAGCTATTGACAATTTGATCATATAAAATACTTCATATGCAAACAACTAAAGATTTAAATAGATTAAAATGATTAGTAATGACAAAGCAAAATACAAATATAATGAATGAGATAAGAGTGATAGCCAAAATCTAACTGTCATGGATAGGAATCTTATTGTGGTCCCAAAAGCATTTCCATGTATGACCTTGAGTAGTGCTCTTATCTTGGTGAGATTTCACTATGCCAAAAGAATACCATCAATTAAATAAGGCTTTTGCTACTTCCAACAAGTCATGAATAAATTTAGCAAGGTTTCACTATTGCAAGAGACAATTTCACAATTTTATAGGGATTTTCTAAGTTAGAAAAGGTATTCACTAATTTTATAAGACTACTAATTCAAAATATCATGGATAATATATCCCAAGGGTTGAATTTATAGGAATCCATGGCTCCCTTGGAAGATCCTCTAAAAAATCTATTAGGATTGATAAGTTGAAGATGTGGTGAGTTGCATGGATAGAATCTAGTTGATTAAAGGGAAGACTAAGAAAAGCTAATATACAAAGATGAATGGAGAAAAAATTTGGAGATAAAAAGGGAAATTTTTAAGACTGAATTGCCAATCAAAGTGGAGGATATGACGAGCATAGTGAAATCAATATTTTGTAGGTAATTGATGCATGCAAGTTACATGCCTTTCTTTTATTATTTTTTAATAGTCAATAGTATTGACATCATGAGTGTTAGTAGTGGTAAAAATACTAATGTTAATGCCAAAATTACTATTGATAGGATGACTAGGTAGGATTTGTTTTTTGATATTTTGGTAAAATCATTGTTGGGCAGTCAATAGCACTGTTAGTGCTACCACCTTGGGTATAACACTTTTTCTTTGGGGTAATAAATACCCCTAAGTTTGGTCCTTGGATGCTTAATTTGATTGAGATGTTTGATTGACTAGATGATACATATGTTGGTAAGTTTTGGATATTTGATAATATGCTCAAAATTGGGTGTCTATATTATCCCTTTTTGATGCAGTTATCAAATGATTAATGCCTTCATGCCCTAATTTTGAGATAAATATATTTGATTTTGCTTAAGATTCATGATTTAAGATGATCGATGATTTTGATTCATTGATTACTAGTGATGTTAAAATTTGCCTTTTCAACAACATTAAATGCTACCATGCCCTAGTGTGCCCCTCAAGTTTCAAAGGGAAATCAAGTTTGACCGAGGAAACTCAACTTGACCATGATACACAATGGTGTAGTGATGAAAAATTATCATAAAATAATAGAAATTGGCTTGGGTGGGGAGGGAAAATGGCTAAGGGGCAAAAATAAAATTATTTTTATGATGAACACCAATGATTTAGAGCTCTATATGCTCAATTATAACATAAATTTTAATGGCATAGCAGGCGATACCACCACACTATGTAGACAACGTGAGACAACTAATAGTAGGAGTAGGAGATCAACCTCAGGTAAGGTCTTTAAAAATAAGCTTAGTTTTATACTTCCACCTCAAAAAGCATACCAAAAGTAAAGGGCAATACTTTTACACATCAATGGCACTATTATGTCAAAAAATTTAGCATATGTTAGTGCTTTCACCATTGAGAAACACTGTCACTATGCTAACAATGTTTTTATTGAGTGATAGCACTTTCATGTCATGCCAATAATTTTTCCATCGAGTGGTGCTTTTGCCATACTCATAATGCTTTCATTTTATGGTGGTAATTTTGTCTTGTGATGATTGTTTTACTTGGTGGTAATTTTGTGAGTCACTTTTTTTGAGGTTGATTTTTTTGTTAAGGCTAGATTTGAGACTAGGATGAAAATTAATCAATTAGCCTTTTTATGGTTGTAGGAGGGGCCCCAAACATTGGATTGTTATGAGTAAAGACTAAATATATTAAAGACCATATTGGCTCTTCTTGAATACATAGATCATGTACTCTTAGTGGTAGTAGGATTGAACCATATGGCCCTAATGCCTAAGATAGAGTTTGATAAAGATCTCTTAACAATGCTAGCAGAATAATGAATACCTTCTAGCTACCTTGTAGAGAGCTAAACATGAATTTATAACACCTAAATTTTTCTAAGTATGCCAATCAAAGAGACTCCTGTGTATGAGCCATAGTCAGTAGTGGAGCGTAAAGCGACTAATAGAGTATGCACACTTGCTAGTCATGTAGTCAAGCATTGATATAAATGCCACATATATAAGCAATCATACTATAATCTATAGTATCATGGGTAATTATTGGGAATACCCATTGATGAATGATACATTGGGATAAAGAGAGGTTGTCATTGTTATATTTTGAGGATATATTTAGTAGAAAAGATCTAACACAGGTCCTAATAAAATACTGTAAATAGGAGAGAAAGTGATTCTGCAATATGACTAAAATATATTATAAATAGAAATGACAAAATATAATGTAGTATGGAGGTAATGATCATTCCATAATTATAAGCTAAAAAACTACATTGTACTCCATACATGAGTTCTACTCCTATCTACTATAATGCACTTGATATGAATTTGATATATGCTTGATATGATCTATCACTATGAGGCCCTTTATATAGGAAGATAGATTCCTTGGCCAAAACTCTACCTAGATGTACAAGTGGACACCTTACACATTACAACATGCACATTGACACTTGTAAATTTATTACATTGTTTGAAGTAACTAGCTAACTTCCCCCTAAAGTAATATCCTATTCTAACTATGTACCAAAGGTGGTACATTTACATGACCCAAATGATTCAATATACTCTAACTCTAACACCCCCTGTATTATATTATTTGGGTATTGAATATTTCAATATTCAATATGGATCTTCATCATGTGGATGCTCTTTCACTTGATCTCGATCTTTCAATTCCCATTGCATTGTATGATTCCTTGAGCCGATTCCTCTTCTTCTTCTTCTTCTTCTTGGAGTCAAAACTAGAACTTGTATTCTCCTTCATTGCTTACTGTAATATGATCAAGCAAGTAGTTAGTGTCTCCATATGATGCAAAGAGAGCTGTAGCTGAGGGTTCTTAAGTCTTTATGATTTCTTTGATATTCATGTCTTCTTTGCTATGATCTATTTTAACATATATTTTCTTCCTTTTCCTCCTTCTCCTATGATTCTGCATTGATACTAGTGGAATTTATACTTCATGAGGAGTTAGTATATCATCACAATAATATTAATTTGTATTGCTATCTTGATTCATGTGTTGAGTGAGTACAAACATAATTAATTATAGGTAAATCATCAAACACTCCTCAAATATGAATATAACCATATTTTGTGAATTCTACCATTTCCTGACAATATTTTCATGAAGATAACCAATTAATGCTTCAAATCTACCTTCTTTTGCTTCTTTAGAAAATAAGGAGAATATCTCCTTATAATTAGTTGATAGATTCTCATATCCTTCAAGGGTATCTATCAAGTTTTGAGAATACAATTCCATTTCATGAAATAATTCTTAATTAAAAAATGCATTTCTTATAATTTCATCCATATTCCTTCTTGATAGGTTTTGAGATAGTGTTTCTTGCTATTCCTTAGAATTGTAGATATGGATTTGATAGAAGTCCTTTGAATACTCTAAATTAAATATTTTGAAGTAGTCTACCTTATGAATCCCTAGTTTAGAGTATGTGGATTTGATTTGGTAAAACCTTTATAGAGCTTAGGTTTTGTAGGCATCTCTAGTTAGGAGATGTGAATTTGATTTAATTCTTGAAGAATAATTTTGTAGAAATTGTATAAATATTATGACTCCCAAATGAATGGAGTACTTGATAATCTTTGATGAATGCTATTATGATCAATTTTTGCAGAATGCCTTATGTCTCCCTAGTATTTTTGGATATGCTTTATGATTGATAAAGTACTCTTTGAGAATAGTAGTTCAATATTTGAGTTGATTTTGTAATGTTTTGTAAGTAGAAAAAATCGACTTTTATTACACCTTATTACTCCTATTGAACTTAAGCACTTTCTAATTTGACAAGGTTCTATTGGTTGGATTTATTTTATCCCTTTAATGTGGTTTTGAGACAAGTATACCAAATCTTGTTTTTTCTTAATGAATATTCTTTTATAGCCTTTCATATTTTGATATTTAATGTTTCTAAATTCCAATAACCTACTTTGGTGTAGAATTCCTTATAACTCCCTAATATGGAATATTAGAAAATAATAATATTTGCAATAATAGATGTTTAATTTATCCAGGTAGAAATCCTTATTTCTCCTATGTTTTAGATTACAAATATTAGGCTATTTTAATATATATTTTTCTTTTAATTTTAACTTCAAATATGGTTGATTTCCCTTAATATTTCAACCTTAGATTGTATCCTTATGACTCCATTTAATGAAAGAAAATTAGAGTAAGGTAAAATCTTACCTTTATAATGCTTCAAACCTCTACGTATTTAGTGACAGATTCGTACGTGTATGACAACAACATTCAATGTTTATCTTGGGCACTGTGAGCAATAATAGACTTTGATTCTTCATTGACTTCAATGCTTGAATGGTGGTGCCTCAAGTCTGGCCTCTTTGACCAACTTTGAATACCTTGACCAAGAGATTTTAATGCTCTTCTTAATGCAACTCATTACTACTCTAAATGCTTTTGAATGTTGTTTCCTCCTTGGTTTTAAGCACCTTAAATAGGAGGATGATCTTCTTGAGAAGGACGAGTGTCACAATAATTTCTTTCAATGCTCGAAAATACTATTAGACACTTAGAATTCACTATAGAATGGAGATGTTACAATCTTTATGTAAAAGATTGTATACCTTGGTTACAAGTGTCACCCTTTCTCTAATATTCCAAATGCTGACCTATGTACCGCTTCTTCAGATTATTCCTTTCACGTGTGGAAATTTAAATTTTATTTTAAAGGTATTAGGGTTTCTTCTAAGGTGAAAAGTGGCACCTTATTTCCTTTGCATGTACCAATCTTATTAACATATTTTAGCAAGTTTCTCCAATGTATATTTCAACCTTTTCTTTGCTATGTTTTGATGGCGTTGAGTTGGTTCCAACTGAGCAATGCTATGGTGGATCTCAAGTGGCTTTGAGTGCCTCTTAGGTGGAGCTCGAGTGGCTTTGAGCTAGAGCAATGAGTAGGGCTTCGTTGGAGACTTTGTGATGTTCCAATTATGATATAGAATGCTCCTTGGATGTACATCTAGCTCTGGTATTTGCTTTTATTTTCTCCTACTTTTAAGCTGATAGGTTTCTTCATTTATGAATGATATATCTCCTTCCTTGTGCTTTGATTTGTGTATTTGTAGGTTACCTATTGTGGCTGTCCAAACCATGGGTGATGTGAGCCTTTTGACGACTCTTATAGCCTTTCTTGGATGATGCTTTTCTACACTCACTTTGAGATGCTTCTTTCTTGTGAAGTATGTATCTCTGTGACACTGAAGCTTTACCCTTTTCCTACGTAGGATAGAATATCACAATGGAAGACAATGTAAATAAAATTTGTAAATACAAAACATTTTTACACATCCTTTTGTAATCTATTTCTATTGGTTTTAATGGTGGCTTTCTTGCAGGCAAGGGCTGATTTGACATTATCTCCTTTGCTGGACAACTCTCACTTTTTTCTTGATTAATCTGGTAATAAAAACGTAGATATAAGCTCTTGTAGAAGTAATTTCTGCACTAGTTTTCACCCGTATAAAAACCTTTAGTGCACCTCGAATCTGAGACTCACCAAGTCTCGATTTGTAGCTTCTTTTACTAATTTTGAAGGTGGATTTATTCTCCAATCCTTGGAGGAATCTGATATGATTTTAGTGGCTTATTTGGGCCATAAAATTTTGTATATTTTATGCACAAAATAGTGTCTCTAGACACTTTGATAATCTACTATTTTTGTGCCCTTGATCTTTAAAAATCAAAGAACACAAACTAACCCTTTTGATAGTAACTAGTTAAAGATCAACTAGTATAATGCAAATAGATAATATCTCCAACTTAATGCACTTTTAAAGGTAACAATAATATCACCTTATTGCTTATATAAATAAGCTCTCAAAGTAATTTTAAATGCACTTAATAATTTATGCAACTTTAAAGAGTAATTTGTAATGAACCCTTAATGAATATTATGTAAATTTTTACTACAAACAATATTGTAGGATATAGTATTCTTGTTTTCTAGATAGATAATAGGTAGGTGATAATTATATTTCTTTCAAAAAATATCCAACTCCTATTTAATGTGCAAATATATCTTAAAATGAATTCTTATTTTTGCACTTTCTTGAATACTATAATATGAGCCCTTCTCCTTGCAATTTTAATCCAAATATGGTGCTTAATGGAATTTCATAATGAAACCTAATTTGAAGTTCAACTAAATGCACCCTATTTGCTTACCTTTAATGGTATCTATAGATGATGTAGATATTGGTGTTTTGATTTACCATATGTAGATGATGTAGATATTGGTATTTTGATTCATCAAGCTACTACCTTGTAATGGATGAATCCACAACTTCTTGTTGATTGTACAAAATAGCTTTTTGCTCCACCAAACTGTGGTCTTGAAATTTATTTCTTGAGCTTGGAGTTTGGTGGCTTAATTTTTCTAGTGATCTATTTTATACTATATATTCAGAGAAATATTTTCTATGAACTGTGCCTTCTTACTGTGAGAGGTAATCTCCAAATCTCCTAGATTTGGTAGGCTTCTTCTATCTGAATCTTCCTTCAATATTCTTGTCAAATTTTAACTTCAAATAGGATATTATCCTTCTCAAGATTCTGAATGTCTTGAGGTCTTCACTTGATTCTTCTTCTAGGATTTGAAACTCCTTACCAAATTCTTCTTCTCTTGGGATTTTTTTTGGATGAGGACAATTGTCCCAAGTACTTCACTATCAGGGGATTCTCCTTGGTAGTGAATGTTTCCAATGAGTTTTCCTAGGAACTCTTTTGGTGATGCTTCTTCGAGCTCTACAACAAGGATCTCTAAGCCTTCTATTTTACTCCTTGAGACCTCTCTAAGGTCTTTTATCTTGTAGATTCTATGGTATTCAAACTGAGACCTTTTATTCAACCTTCTACTTCTAGAAGTGTTGGTCAACCTTCAACTACTATATTTGAACAAGACTCTCCTAGTCCTTCTCTTTCTTACAAGAATGGAAGTTATTCAATAGGATCTTCTCTTAGTATCTTCAGCTTATTCTACAAGAAGTCTTTAATCAGTAAAGGAGATCACCAACCTCCTATTTCAACGATTTTTCTTTGGAGTCTACTTTAGAAACTCTTCTTCGAAGTTTTATTTTGAATCAGGAACTTTTCTTCTAAATTAAGAATTCTTAGACTTTTTCTTCAAGATTAAGGTTTATATGGAATTCTATTTTGGACTAAGGCTTCTCTAACCTCTTCTTCTAGATCAAGGCTTTTGTGGCATTTTCTTCTGGATCAAGGCTTTTGTGGCCTTTTATGCTTCTACACTCTATAGATATTTATATTGAATGAAGATCACTAATTTTCTATATCCTCCTTGACTCATATTCTAGAGTATCTTCTTTCTTGAGTTTACTATAAGGCTATTGTGTCATTTTCTTCACTTCTATAGTTTTTAGGATTGTAGCTCTTGTAATGGGACATTTTTTTAGGTATTTGAAATCTTTAGTCTTCTCCTTGTTTTTGCAAGTGTTGGAATGATTCTAAGAAGATATTATTCCTAAATATCTTGTAGGAAGCTTCCCAAAATTTTCTTGAATCTCCTTTTCCTACAACAAGTTGTTAGAATCTGGAATGGAAGAATTTATAATTCTGGAGATAATAATCTTCACTAGTTGATCTATCAAACTAGTGGAATGAATGTTGAGTCATAGTATTCACGTGTTTTCCTGCAACTTTGTGGAAAGACTCTAGCTAGATGTAATCTCAATTTTTTTGTAATTGAGATTTATTTCAATCCTTTTAATCTTTCTTGTGACTCTCTCTAATCCTATTGACCTACTATGTCTCTTTCTTTCAAATGATTCCTAATGGTAAATTTTTCATGTAGTGGTGCACAACGATATATTTGAATTGTAAAGATGTAGGCCCATAGTATCAATGGTGATTATCCCTAATCCTATCTCAATTTATCATGGCTCTGATACCACTATTATATTTTGAGGATATATGTAGGAGGAGAGATATAACACAGGTCCTAATAAGATATAGTAAATATGAGAGAAAGTGATTTTGCAATATGACTAAAATATACTATAAATAGAAATGACAAAAATACAATGCAGTATGGAGGTAATGGTCACTCCATAAATATAATCTAAAGAACTACATTGTACTCCATACAGGAGTTCTACTCCTATCTACTATAATGCACTTGATAGGAACTTGATATATGGTTGATATTAGATTGATATAATCTATCACTGTGAGGCTCTTTATATAGGAAGATAGATTCCTTGGTCAACACTCTACCTAGCTATACAAGTGGAAACCTTGTACATTACAACATGTACATTAACTCTTGTGCATTACATTCCTTTAAGTAACTAGCTAATTTTTCCTTAAAGTAATATCCTATTCTAACTATGTACCAAAGGTGGTACATTTACATGATCCAAATGATGTAATACAATCTAACTCGAATAGTTATAAATATGCTTGAGCGATAGAATTTTTTTGCATAACAACCATTCACCCTAAGTTGGATATACCAATCATTTTACTAAGTGATGTATAGAGGAGGAGGTTATCTTATTACACACTACTCTAGGTGTGGGTCTAGGAGCATATAGTAGTTGCGATATAGAGGTACCTGGTAGCTTACATTTGGGCACACCAACTAGAGGGAGGACAAGGAATTCTTCACAAAAGTATTTTGAGAAGGGTGTGCTAATTAATATATGACTTGCAAAGGAGCAAGTTACATAGCAACCCTACAAGGGTCATTTAGGCTAGGTAGAGTATGATTACCAATTAGAGTGGGTGAAGCAAATGAGATGGTTGGTCATGCCACAAGAAGAGTGAGAGCTCTTCCATTTTGAGTGTGGCATATAATAGTTCAAATTACAATAAGGCATCCCACCATATCTAGTCTAGTATCATCAATGGTCTCAAGAGTAAGGGTTCAACCCTTTATTGAACCCTAACTTATATCTAAAGCACAATTTTGATGATTGATAATTTTGGATCCTAGACTTGATGACCTCAACATCAGTAATGGATAATGGGGTGGTGCTAGACCATTCATTGGAGGATCAAAATTGCTGGGTTGAGAATAGATGAGAGGATATGGATAGGGAGACAATACAATGGGGAATCAATAGACTATCCACCTAGTGTTATGCATAGTGACAAAAATTCATTAATAAGTGAATATTAACATTTTTCAAAATGAAAATTGGTGAATTCTGGGACCTTGGAAATCGGTCCATTCACCCACATTTTTTGGAAAAATATATATTTTTGGGTCGGTTCACCCAAAAATTATAAATTTTTAACTTTTGAAATTTTAAATCACCTGCCATCCCACCCAAATTTTGGACCGATTTGTCTTAAAATTATATGTAAATTTATTAACCTAGACAAATTTTCCCACTATATATACCAAAACATACTATTACTTGTTATACATTCAACAAAAAAGGAGAAGCTAAAATTCGAGCCAAAAAAAGAACAAAACCAAAGAAGCCAAAAAAAGAGTGATTGGCAACAAACGAAGGACAAAATACAAGACTAAAAAAAAAGACTACATGTACACAATTTCTTTTGTTGCCTTATTTTACTTTTATCATCACTGCTTCCATGCATACAGACTCCCAACTTTTTCCAACTTGGATGACTATATGCTCTCCCAGGTTGTACCTCACATGAGGTCTACCAACCCACCCAGGTCATCCCTTGCATGAGGTCTATAGACTCATGCAGGTCATCCCTTGCATGATGTCTATGAACTTATAGACACCAAATCCTAGCCACTTGTCCTTCATCCTGGTCATTCTACCACCCACTTGTCCACCATCACCCTTTCCTGCCATTCAATTGGCCATTCCATGCCTTTCCCACCATCCAATGGCCCACTTTAGCATTTTCCCATAATTTCCTGACCCTTATTTGAATTATTTATGTTTATTATATATTATTTATATTTAAATATAATATTTTGTATTATATTTTAATATATTTATTATAAAATATATCTTTATAATCCAAATTAACCTCAACCATCCGATCCGATCTAATATCAGCCATCCATATTCTTTAATCCGTGTCACACTTAAAGTTTAATATCAACCTTTGGATCCAATTTAATATTAGCCACATGATCAAAAGTGTTAGGCTAAAACCCTAAGAAAACCCTAGGCTTGATAATAAATAGGAGCATTTTCAATTCTCAACCCCTAGAAAAAATTGAATGCTGGAGCTTTAATTTACTTGTGAGGCCTAACCTTACCGAGAGCTTATTTCTTGTGAGTAGATTATCCCCTAGCCTATCCTTCCCAAAAATCCTAGCTTGCCCTAGGATTTTTGTATTCCAACCATCTTTGCATCCCATTTATGCCATCGCCATTATCGTTTATCCGTCGATCCTTTCGCATCCTCTTGATATGCTTCTGTAGATTCAACCCTAATTCATAGGCACAACCAAATGCCTACCTCATACCACAGGTATAGTAGTGCACCTATTTCATTCTACAAGAACAACACCGTGCTTGCTGTCCCCATAGCCATATACCAGATTTTGCCACATAAGATCGTTAGGTGCCACCAAGGCACCCTACCATCAATCTACGATAGAGAAACATAATAGAAAAGTAAATATTTTTGTGCATTTTGTTATTTTGTGTTCTTTAGATTTTGCATGTTTTATTCACTTAAATCTAGGGTTTTTAGTTTACATTTTTAAGGGTTCACACTATGGAACCCTCATTGTGTATGCTAACGATTTTATGTTTGTAATCTGTGTAAGATTAGCTAGTATTCATCAAGGATTGTTGAGTAGCTACTGAAGGTAGAGTGGCTCAATTACGGATAACTAGAAGCCCACTCACCTTGTCGAAAGCAAGATACATTGAGGACACTACTTATTTTGTAGGCAGGGTTTCAAAGAACCCTAGCATCTGTAATTGTTGTATCAAAATAATTCCTTTGAATGGATCAATTATAACAAAGGAGTTTCTCAAATCCCCCCATATATTGAATAAAATCATATTTTGTGCAATATCTTGTTCATTGGGTTATTTTACTTTCATATCTATTTTAGTGTCGTATTTTTGCTTCAAAAATGGTGATCATGGTGGGACCCCATAAGGGTTCTACTTTATTATTTACTTTGATGTACTAATTTCATTATGTTTTTCCATTTTATAGGGTTCTCTAGAGCGAAAAACTAGCCAAAATCATAGTTTAAGGTTTTTGGAAGGTCCTATGATAGTTTGCAGAAGGCATGCAGGCACCCTGTGACACCTGCTAATCCCTAAAAGTGCCCTGCTACACCTACGTAGGTTCCCTGCTACACCTACATAGGTTACCTGCTATGCCTACACAGGTACCCAACTATGCCTAGTATTAATTTGAAGCAGAGCTTAGGGTTTTGAGTAATCCTCGTAGCCATTCTGTTCAAATTCATTTTTTTTATGTATTTCATCATTTCACTATTTATTTTTAGATTTCAAGCTTAAAACAAACATACATTAAGTAATATAGAAATAAATTCATTGTATATTGCATCTAGGGCATCTGTGCATTCATTCATTACATATTTTGGGTTTTCTATTTTGAAAAGAATTGCAAATTCAAATAATTCATGCATCTTTTTGTTTGCATTTGAAAGTGAAAAGCATTGATTAGAATTTGCATCTTAGGAGTTAAGGGTTGCTTATTTTACTTATCTAAGTAGGAACAATACTTAAATGCAAAAAGTATTCCTACCCTTGGGTGGCACCTTTGCCAGAGAGGTGGATGAACCCTCCAGTTGCTATCTAGGCAAGGGGTTTTAAGCGATGTACTTCACACTCTTTAGAAGAAATTTGCATTTATGTGTTGGATTCTAATTTAGATTTGTGAAATTTGTTATCTTTAACATTGTTTGTCCACAATAGAGAACAAAAAAATTTAAAATTAATCACACACAACACATTACACTTTAAACAATAGTAATTGGATTTCATCATCGGTTGCTACTTGAGGTTTGGTGATGGTGGCAATCATTTCCATCCACCAACCTCTCCCCTTAGACACCTTAGGACTACCCCCGAGCAAACTTGTTGGATTTCATCACCAAGAATCTCGTTGCCCCATTCAGCCATAGTCTTTTACCTTTATTTTTTATTAAACAAGATTAGGATACACCAAACACACAAAACTATCATATCTAAAAGGAATTTACACTAAAAAGAGATAATCAATGAATAAGGTAAGCCACACAAGTTGAAAATTAGATTTGATTATTTTCTTTGTTTCTAAATTCTTTAGCTCTATTTTTAGTTTTAAAATTTAATTATCCTAAAATTATATTTTGATTTAATATTTTTATGATTTTAACTCGAAATCAGACAAAAATATTAAATCAAAATAATTTAATGGAAAATATAACAAACACACCCGCTACTTCAATAGCCAACCCTTCCAATCCTATCCAACCTAGTCCATCTAGGCCCAATTGCTCATCTCTCATACAGGAGGGATCCATTCCATAAAAAATTGAGCAACCATCCATGCAAATTGATATGGACAACGTAGAAGCCATCTACAGGTCTTCTAACTATGTCCTAGAACCCATTAGCCAAGACTATGTTGAACAACCAAAATTGGCTACATCCTACCCATCCAACCCCACCCGAGGATATCCTAATTCTACTTATGAATATGGTATGCCCTCTTCTCCTAGTCTAGCCCAACAAAACCTAAGTGTTTTTAACACATGTCCTCCATCTGGCTATACCCAAACCAATTCCAATCCTTTGTATGAAGAGTATGTCAATCCTACCTCACAGGTACCAACCTCTCAAGTTGCCATATCAAGTGCAACCTACCCCATGCCCATTTCCTCAAATCCATCCACATCCATACCTTCATATTCTAATTTACCCGTAGCCTTGTCAATTTCTTCCATGTTCAAGCAAGAACTTTAGGATATATCGGGTCTCATGAAAAGATTGCTTATACAACATCAAAATGCTAGACATCAAGTTCATGTGAATCTTAAACTTCCTATAGTTTCAATCCAACCAACCATGGCCAACCAAAATTCAACTTAGGTATACCAATATTTGGTGGTGTCCATCCCCAATCCACCTCCAATTCAAAACCCAATCCCTCCAATCACAATTTCTTCTTGCCAACCCAAACAATTCTTCCAAAATCTTCCTCCTCATCAATCTTCTCCTTATTTCAATAATCAATCTTCCCCCATCAATTTCAAACCAATAAATTCCATCAAAACCATCTCATCACTCCCCAACATTTTTCTTCTAATCCATCTCCAAATCATCAGGTTATCCAAGACTTCCATATTCCTGGGAAAGATCTTAGGATTCAGGCCATGCAAAAAAAAATAGATTAGTTGATGCAAAACACTCCTGGCATGTCAATCCAAAAACTAACTCAAAGCCAATTAATCCATAAACCAATCCATCCTTCGGTACCATCATCGCCATATCCGAAAGACTTTACATTACTGAAGTTTGACAAATTTAGGGGAACCGAGGACCCTAAGGAGCATGTTAGCTCATTTGTTCATGCATGCTTTTGGATTCAAACCGACAATGCTCTCATGCTCCAAATATTTCCTCAAACTTTAGGAGGAGATGCCATAGATTGGTTCAATCAGTTACCAACCCATAGTATTTATACTTTTTCTCAACTGATTGACCTATTACTTGAGCATTTTGTCCTAAATATGAAGAAGAAGGTTTCATTATCAAATGTATATGAATTAAGACAATGGGATGATGAAACTATCTACAACTTTGGAAACTGTTGGAGGGTAGTCATTACCAAATTAGCATTCTCCCTCCCAATAGATGAAATTATCAAATTATTTACCAATATTTACTTAAAACCCATCTCTTGGATGCTTCAACTTCATACCTATCGATCATTTGAAGAAGCCTTAGCACATGCTAGCATCATTGAGGAGATAAAAATCAAAAAGGGCGTAATTAAGCCTAAAAATAAAGAATGGCAAAACAAGGGCCAATTTAAAAGAAATCAATAAGACTAAAATAAGTCTTCACAAGTCTCTTAGGCTAGTCCATCTAATCAGGTAAATCAAGTGGTGATGAGCCAACCCATAATGTCTCAAAAACTAGTGCAACAACCACAACAAATTAATTATCATGCGGTCCCATCGGTAACTCAAGCACTCATAATACAAAACACAATAACAACTATGGAAAACCCCTCTCGTTGGAAATACGCTCGATCCCAATGCCAATACACTCCTTTAACAGAGTCGTATTCTTCTATATTCTAAAGGTTGTATGAAACAAACAAGTTTCATACAACCTTCAAATCAACCACCAATTCAAACCTCTCCAAATCAAAGGTAAAATAAAAAAAATGCCCAAAAACCAAACACACAACCTTCAAATCAACCACCCATTCAAACCTCTCCAAATCCATCCCCACCAATCCATATTTCTAGTCCACCCAATCAACCCATTTGTCATCCTCTAAGGCTAGAAGTATCCTTAAGCAGCCGATTAACCACAAGTTTGAATATGACTTCAACCAAATTGTCTTTATATGAGCTCATCCAATAATACCCTAAGCATTGAGAAGCCCTAATGGAAATTCTTAAATCCATTGAGTTTGAATCTCAAAACCCTAATGCCTTCAAAAAATTTATAGGGAGCATTAGAACATGCATGGAGCAATCCATCACCTTCTATAACTTTGAAATAAAGTTAATGACCTTAGAATCTATAGATCCTCCATTACATATCATGGACTTGATAGACAAGAAGCCATTTAAGAGAGTCTTAATTGATACTGGCTCATCCATAAACATTATCACTACCGTTGCCCTTAGCAACCTCAAACTTCCACCTTCTCATATTTCCAAGTCCTCATTTACCCTCAAAGCATTTAATGATGCTTTGTGTACCACAGTTGGAACTATTGTTTTACCCATTAAAGTAGGGGTTAAAATGTTGCACACTATGTTCCACATCTTGGAAGGGCCCATGGCATACAATGTACTCCTTGGTAGACCTTGGATGAGGGAAATGAAATGTGTTCCATCAATTCTGCAACAATGCCTGAAATACGTTCATGATCGTTCAGGCTTAGGATATACCCCACTTTCCACAACCACTTCGCTTGAGCAAGCCTTCCAAAGGCTTAGCCTCAATGAAGAAGACAAAGCCTCCATTCCATTTTACTCAACCGTTTCTCTTGAAAAATCTCTTCAAGAGCTTAGCTTCAATGAAGAAGAAGATCCCCTAAATTTTTCCTACCCGCTTCTAGATTTCGATGATGAAAGTTATGAAGAGTATGAACTTATGTCCAACACTTCTAATGATTCTGAAGAGGAATTTCAGCCCATTGTTCCCCTTACCCAACAGGATAAGTTTTACCCCAAAATGTTTCCCATCCATCGGCCCATCTTTCACTTACTTCTTCCACAAGAACAACCTGATCCACCTGGTGAACCATCCCCATACAGATTCCTTTGAGCCATTCAGCCAAGCCAAAATTTGTAACATATGTATATAAACATTAAAAAATTCAAAAGAAAAAAAAAAAATCAAAATATTCAAAAACATAAACAAAATTTTTCTTTGCATGTACATAGCATTTAATTTCATGATTTGTTGTTCCTATCCAAGGTTAACAAGATTCAACATCGGTTCCCATACATTCTTCCAATCCATTCTCTCCTACTAAGTTAGTATGATTCCTACTAACTTATTCACCCCACTCTATAATCCATACAACCCAGCTAGGACAATTCCAATTGACATAAGCCTTGTTGACATGGATCGGATTTCTTCCCCATCCTCCTCGGAGTTTGTCCTATCTGAGGAATTTTTAAGGGCACTAAATTCCTACTTTCCCTCCACCTTCACCTCCATATTCTACCAATAATCTTGAGGTCTTTCATGTAGAGTTAGGTGATGATAAGCATGAAGAATTAGATGACATCATAGACTATCTTGACTGGCTCTCAGGCATGGTACCCATTCGTAAGCTTAATGGGGTGATATGTATTTGCATTGATTTTTGAGACCGGTCTTAGCTCTTCCTTGTCTGGGGATCCTCTTCTATGCATGATTTGATTATTATATATACATGGCTAAAAAAAAACAAACAAAAACAAATCATTCACATAGGCATGCTACCATATTGCATTTACATATAGGCATCTTTACATGTATTTTTCACATTGCATTCATATTCCACATGCATTTCTCACATTGAATTCATACATAGCTCACACATATTCCATTTGCATTCATTCTACATGCATTCCATTACATTCATTCATATTGCATTCATTCCATCCCAGGTTCAATGATATTTTACAGTAGTGATGATATGGCCAAATAAAAAGTCAAGTTTCCACAATTGGGGGTACCTATTTTTGGAATTTATGCAATTTTCTCCAATATCATAATCCAACAATATAATTTATCAAAATTCATAAATCCCAAGTTTTCATTCACTCAGCCACTACTAGTGTGTCTAGAAACCTCCAAAAAGATGTCCGATTTTCTTTAGGACCAAAAAACACCTTTTCACATTAAGAAAATATTGAGTCTCGCCAATTTATTCCAAAAACAATCTTGCACCAACAACACTTTTTCACATCCTAAAAACATTTTGAGTCAAAGAGGGATAACACCATACTTGGGTGGCACCTTGAAGTGAAAAAAGTATTCCTCACTTGTCCTATCATGCAACATAGTCCAAAATAAAAAATAATGGTTCTCACCACTATCATAGTTTCTCTCCAAATATAAACACAAAATATAGAGTAGTAAGGATAGGGTCACATTCTCATCACACTTCGGTTGAGAATACGATTCCACAAAGCTATTTTCAAAGTTAACCATTTCTGTGCACACATCACAGATCCCTAATGTTGTAAGGATCATACTACATTTCCCTCAAAAATTTATGTAGCCATCCCCAAGGCCTAAAGATCATATAATTGGAATATGGAGTGAGTCTCCATAGGGGCTATAGATTATTTACTGGCAATGGAGTAAGCTTATGCAGGGTGGCATGTCTCTCTTCCAAAAAGAGAGACCTCTAACCGCACATACAGACAAGTTAGCTTCTTCGTCCTCTCCATAACAAGTCATGCCTAAGTTACTCATAATGGGTTAATGAAATTCACATGCACCAATTAGTTCTTGATTTCCTAGGGTCATTGCCATGCTCAAGATTTGGTACATGAACTTCAATTACACATACATTGGTACTAAATAAAGTTAGACAACCTTTAGTGAGTTGGATTGATAACACTAGTCTATTTGAGTCTCTGAAAATCCCTCAATATTCCATATCAACATCCATATCTTCTTCCATATCAACATCCATATCTTCTTCCATATCAACATCCATATATTCTTCCATATCAAAATCTATATCTTCTTCCATGTCAGCATCCATGTCTTCATCGTGGATCAACCCACATAAATCCACCAAGATTGGTGCCTCGATTGCAAAACAATGAACAAAAATTGCCAACAAAATTTTGAACTAAAAATGATCATTCGAACATCATGCATTCCTCTCATATAGGTTGCATTCATATACATGGAATTTTTCTTACATTAATCATCTATATAAGCACTACGGATACACATCATGATTAGCTTGCATTAATCATCCATAACACTACACATACACATCATAATTATATTGCATTAAACATCCATAAAATATTCATAAAAAATTTCCATAAAACATGCATTACATACACATAAAAACATTAACACAAAAGATAACATAAATATAAAATCCATGTATATATATATATATATATATATATATCAAAAATATCATATGTACAATGAATTCCAAAAAGGCTACAATGGAGCACCAAGGCTCATATACAAAAGTACATCTAAGCACTAAGCTAATGTCCATGAGAGGACCCCTAAGACCTAGTAGGATCCCTAGACCTAGAACTCTGCCTATATGTTGTATGCCTTGATGACTTAGTCCTAGAGGATGATAGAGGATTCGACAAAGGAATGTGATTAGCCATGCACAAATCCTCCAAGGAGTGTGCATATGTCTCACTAGCATGTAGTCATTGTAAGTCAATCTATTGTCGACGTTCTTTCACCAAAATATCTACACAAAGCCTCGTGATCATATTTTAATCACTAGCCCTATATTTCATCTGATCTACCTCCATTCAAACTATAGTAACCCGTAACCTAGCTATGAACCCATCTCATCCTACATGAGACTCCCTATGAGCCTCCAGCGTAGTATCTCAATCCTTGCAGAGCTGCTCCACCTCAGTCCGCAACCTAGACACCTTGAAGATCTCTCCCATATCCTCATCTTCCTCCCACTCATCCTTTGTTACCTCCACCTCAAGAGTCTGTTGGGATCCTCCCCTTGATCATCTTCAACTCACTGATCACTATGACCTCGTCCTCTTTGGATTCATTCTCAACTCTGCAGCTGCCGCATCCTCACCCATCACCACCTTTGGCACCCATACTGGTTGGGTAATAAACCATGTTGTATACTCTAGAGTCACCCCAATATCATCTATATTTGGGACCTCCAACTACTCATCATCTTCTATCTACACCCTCCATGACTCTACACATGGAAGCCCTACCTCATCCCATCGATGCTGGTACAACACTAGCTCATTCGACACACCCTGAGGTAAACCAAACTGCCTCAAAACTCACGAGTATTAAAAGTACTCCACCTTCTCATATATCCTCCCAACAAGCCACTATGCCTATCTCACCTATCACAACTGCTCCTCATCACCCTCCCACATGGCTCCTTGCCATGGCATCCATATCACCTGAGCCAGATTCAACTCTACCCACATATACCTATACCACTTGCTGGTATGCACCTCATGACTTGGCTACACCTCCTCAACCACTACCCATATCCTCACACAGGGCTCACTCATATGCCATGCCTGGAAAGGTAACCCCTCTGGATGAGCTACTCTAAAATACTCCCAA
This sequence comes from Wollemia nobilis, assembly GCA_028583015.1. Taxonomy (NCBI): domain Eukaryota; kingdom Viridiplantae; phylum Streptophyta; class Pinopsida; order Araucariales; family Araucariaceae; genus Wollemia; species Wollemia nobilis. The sequence goes on from JAQPPZ010015824.1 coordinate 33,622,799, forward strand.
GCCCAATACTGAAGAAGGAAGTTGTATCTAATCCCCTTCCTCTCTCTTTGTGTCACCTCATATAGCTCTTGGTATAACTACACCAGTAATGTAGGAGCCCATGCATACACCCTTGGATTTGTGAGTAGGTCACTCATTAATCCCAATAGGTTCCAAGGGAACCTACACACCATGCTATTAGGGAGCACTATTTCACTAACATGAACACGATCAATACTGGGATTGCATCCAACTCCTTTTCCTTGTACATGCTCAAATAGCATATACCCTTGTCTCCCATCCTTGCATCTCACCACCACTCACTAAACATATTCATCATCATCACCTTCTTATCGTGCCCAAATATCACATTTTCCCCCTCCACTGGTATCTTGAGGATGCGGTATGCATCCTCAAGGGTGACAATAGCCTCTCCAATCAGCTGGAATGTCCCTCTATCCTAGCCCCATCTCTCTATAAATGATGAGAGATACCATCATTCACCCTCACCACATCCAACTGAGCCACTCCCTCGAAGCCAAACTCCCTTTGAAGATCCCAATCACCCTTTGTAATCCTCTTATTCATATTGAGAATGAGAGGAGAGAACCAATGTCGAGGCTTTATCTCCCTCAACTGCAGCAACAAACATTTTACATTACTATTATTTCAAAAAAAAATTCAAAATTTTTGCACAAAAGAACAAAGTATTTTTCAACATTGCCAGTGCAAATCGTGTCTCAAACCCACCAGTAGCATTTGCTTCCTCCTCCACCATAGCTCTCGCGTAAAATTCCACCAACCTCACTTCCATCACCAATGTACTCCACTCCTTAGGCATAGATTTAGAAACTCACAAGCACACAAATGAGCCACAAAATCTGCCCTCTAAGCTATTTATAGCTGTAGCTTACTCAAGCGTAGGGTGGTGCCTATGGGCTACAGGTGCACCCAAGCACAATCAGGTGCTTGTAGGATACTGCAAGTGCAATAGGGTACCTGGAACCAAGAATTACATGAAAATAAAAGGAATTAAAACAGTAGCTTGCCCCCTCAAAATATCACCAAATTTCATTCACACATCATGCATATCATATAATCACGTTTTGTGAAATCAAGAATAATTTTGTACACATATTTTTTGAATATGACACAAATTTGTAAAATACACAAATCGAGTCATAAAACACATCAAACAATTCCAAATTTTTACAAAACCGATACTCATATCCTCTACTCTATATTATTCATTATTACACAAATTTTCATGACAATTGGAGTTGATTTGACCATCAAATCAATAATCAACCACTAAAAGCTCTCACATTTACAAATCGACTCCAACTTTGGCAACATCATCACATTCTTCCAATATCATAATCTACCATCATTTCTTCCAACATGTGTTAAAATTACAAGTGAATCTCGTATATAGTGTTTTATTCTATATACTTGGTGATTACAACGATTTACATCAATGCAATTCGGTAAGATGAATTAATTACCATAAGAACACTTGGTCATCATCATCATTTATCTCCTTGCTCGAAATCACAATCATATTTGGTATTTCCTCATATTTAGAGTGAAACATTGCCAAAAGAAATTTTCACAACCGTTGTCATTGATGGCCTAGTTTGTGGGGCTTAAAACATGAACACAACTCAAATTTCATCATTCAAAATCCCCTTAACACCTTCGAGATAGGCACTAGCTAGGATGATTGGTTCCAATTATGGGAATTATTCAAATAGTCACTAGCAGTACATCCAAGGTTGATTCCTTTTTCCTTTGCATCATCATTTTGCATATCAATGACGTCAAAAAGGCAAAATGTTCCAACAACATCGAATCACCCCAAATTTGGGGCAATCAAAATTTGATTATGATTTTCCCATGACAGGATACACCTTACATGATCATGACATCTACATTTAACACAACCCCTTCCCACCGTTGGGGTAAAAATGGTATCACATTTTACATCATTCATATTGGCCACATCATATCACATTTTACATCATTTATATTGTTCACATCACATCACATTTGCACAAAATACTTCATCTGTTAGGGTAAACACATACACATCATATCACATTTTACACCACCTCCCTTCGCACCATTGGGATAAAAATAGTATCACATCATTCGTCATTTGCAAAAAAAATTCAATTGGCTCATGAGATTCATTCGTAGTCTCATTCACCAATTAAGGGGGTAAGCTACGCAAATTCCAAAATTCTTTATTCTTTTATCTTCAACATTATTGCTTAAAAATCCAACGAGAGAGAGAAGCTACTTCTGCATCCAAAGCCCAACCAGGTGTCTTGTATTTTTGCACCATATTGTATTTCACTCAACATGGTACAAAAAGAGGCATCTATAGACACCAAATCCTAGCCACTTGTCCTTCATCTTGGTCATTCTACTATCCACTTGTCCACCGCCACCCTTTCCCACCATTCAATTGGCCATTCTATGCCTTTCCTGCCACCAATGGCCCAATTTAGCCTTTTCCTACCATTTTTCGACCCTTATTTGACTTATTTATGTTTATTTTATATTATTTATATTTAAATATAATATTTATATTATATTTTAATATATTTATTATAAAATATATCTTTATAATCCAAATTAACCTTAGCCATCCGATCCGATCTAATCTCAACCGTCCATCTTCCTTAATTCGTGTCACATTTAAAGTTTATATCAACCTTTGGATCTACTTTAATATCAGCCACTCGATCAAAATTTTTAGGCTAAAACCCTAAGAAAACCCTATGCTTGATAATAAATAAGAGCATTCTCAATGCTCAACCCCTGGAAAAACTTCAACGCTGGAGCTTTGATTTACTTATGAGGCCTAACCTTATCGAAAGCTTATTTCTTGTGAGTAGATTGTGCCCTAGCCTATCCTTCCCAAAAACCTTAGCTTGCCCTAGGATTTTTGGATTCTAACCATCTTCGCATTCCATTTTTTCCACCACCATTATCGTTCATCCACCGATCCTTTTGCATTCTCCTGATTTGATTATGCAGATTCAACCCTAATTTGTAGGCGTAGCCGAGCACCTGCCCCATCCCATAGGCACAATAGTGCACCTGCTACATTCTGTAGGTTCATCACTATTCCTACTATCCCCACAACCATAGACCAAAGTTTGCCACACAAGATCATCAGGTGCCGTCGGGGCTCCCTGCCATCAATCTGCAACAAAGCAACATAACAACAAAGTAAGTATTTTTGTGAATTTTGTTATTTGGTGTTATTTAGATTTTGCATGTTTTATTCACTCAAATCTATAGTTTTTAGTTTATATTTTCGAGGGTTCACACTATGGAACACTCATTATGTTTGCTAATGGATTTATGTTTGTAATGTGTGCAAGATCATGTAGCATTCATCAAGGATTATTGAGTAGATGTTGAAGCTAGAGTGGCCTGATTATAGATAACCAAAAGCCCATTTGCCATGTTGTAAGCAAGATACATTGAGGACACTACTTATTTTGTAGCTAGGGTTTCAAATAACCCTAGCATATGTAATTGTTGTATCAAAATAATTCCTTTGAACGGATCAATTATAACAACGGAGTTTCTCAGCCGCCCCCATCTATTGAATAAAATCATATTTTGTGCAATCTCTTGTTCATTAGGTTATTTTACTTTGATATCTATTTTAGTGTCATATTTTTGCTTCATAGAAATCATACAGGTCATCCCTCACATGATGTCTATGAAATCATGTAGGCCATCCCTTGTAGGTCATTCCTTATAGGTTATCCCTTATAGGTTATTCCTCACATGAGGTCTACAGACTTACCCATGTCATCCCTTGTAGGTCGTCCCTCATATGAGGTCCCCCAACTTACCCAAGTTGTCCCTACAGGTCATCCCTTATAGATCATACCTTGCATGTGGTCTACAGACTTACCCAAGTCATCCCTTGTAGGTCATACCTCACATGATGTCTATGGACTAACACAGGTTGTCCTTTGCATGATGTCTACAAATTCATGCAAGTCATCCCTTGATGGTCGTCCCTTGTAGGTCATCCCTCGCATGAGGTCTATAGACTTACCCAGGTCATCCCTTGTAGGTCATCCCTCGCATGAGGTCTACAGACTTACCCAGGTCATCCCTTGAAGGTCATCCCTTATAGGTCATCCCTCGCATGATGTCTACAGACTCACATAGGTCATCCCTTGCAGGTCATCCCTTGTAGGTCATCCCTTACAGGTCATCCCTTGCATGAGGTCTATAGACTTACCTAGGTCATCCCTTGTAGGTCATCCCTCGCATGATGTCTATAGACTTACCCAAGTCATCCCTTACATGATGTCTACGAACTCATGTAGGTCATCCCTTACATGATGTCTATAGAATCATGTAGGTCATCCCTCACATGAGGTCTATAGACTTACCCAGGTCATCCCTTGCATGAGGTCTATAGACTTACCCAAGTCATTCCTTGCAGGTCATCCCTCACATGTTGTAGGTCATTCCTTGCAAGTCATCCCTTGCATGATGTCTAAAGACTCACATATGTCATCCCTCGCATGATATCTATGAACTCACACAAGTCATCCCTCACATGATGTCTACAGACTTACCTAGGTCATCCCTTGTAGGTCATCCCTTGCATGATGTCTACAGACTTACCCAAGTCATCTCTTGCAGGTCATCCCTCGCATGAGGTCTACCAACTCACACAAACTCTTCCAGATCATCTCTATTTACTGCACCTTGATCATCCCAACTTTGCTGATTGCATTATCATCTTTGCTTCCTTGCCTACAGACTTCCTACTCATATATTCTTTGATGCCTATAGACTCTACCTTTATGACTCTTCATTGATACCTATAGACTCATCCCAATTTCATACCTGCAGACTCTCTCTATCATCTCTTGAATGATGCCTACAGACTCTTCTAGGTCATCTCTATTTATTGCACCTTAATCATCCCAGATTTATTGATTGCATTATCATATTTGCTTCCTTACCTATAGACTTCCTACTCATCTATTCTTTTCCTAACATTTCCCTTCATAAGTACAATGGCTCCAACTCGCAATGGAAACAAGGGAGAAAAATATTTTAAAAAAAAGAGTATCCTAAAATATTTTAGCAATATCTCAAAATCCAAGGAGGCATCAAAATCCATTGAGGCACCAGAACCTGCACAGTTACAAGGTACATACCTGTTTTACCTACTTAATTAGTAATTTTAATAAATAATTTCAAAATATGATATAAAACATCTTTGAATGTAGAATACCCAATTGATCCTGATATGCCTCTACTAGAAGATATTCCCTAGGATGAAATACATCACGAAAATTTCATCAACAATGACATGCAACAACTTAAGCAGTTACAAGGTACATACCCATTTTTTCTACTTAATAGTAATTTTAATAAGTAATTTCAGAAAATGATATAGAACATACTTGAATGCAGAGTACCCAGTTGATCCTGATATGTCTCCACTAGAAGATAATCCCCAAGATGAAATACATCAAGAAAATTTAATTAACAATGACATGCAACAACTTGAACAGAATCCTGAAACTGGCATACAAAGTCAAAATGAAAATGATCTTTCCAATGAAATGTACACTACAAGGGAATCTTTGGTTAAGTCTAAGAAATGTAGACGTAGAAGCTCAACAAGCTGGATTATTGGAAGGTCATTTCAGTTTGAATGGTCATCAAAGTATCCATTTATTGAACCAGTGCTGCAAGAAGATAGTAATGCAGAACCAAAAGAAGCTAGATGTATTATTTGCAGTTGGAAATTAGGAAAAGATAAGAGAATGCAACCTAAGATAGATACAATAGAAAAACATTGTGGAAAATTTTATGTTAAAGTAAAACAAGCTGATGGAAAATTTAAGAGAACCCATAGGTGGAAGAATGCATCAGAATGCGCACATGTGAGATATGCACTAGACTATGAAAAAGCGATGAAACAAAAACAAATACTATCTGAGAATGGTGGAACGATTCCAACACAGTTTCAAAAAATTCATAAAACCACGTTAGCTTCAAAAAGCTTGCAGTTTGCTATCGTATTTACTATTCTTAAAAAAGGTAGAGCTATGTCAGACTTTATTGATTTTAAGCATCTCTTTCGACTAGCTGATGTACAAAACCTCCCTAATGCTCATTGGTCAGATCGAAGTGGTTGGAAAATGGTAAAATGTCTATCTTTAGTTGAGAAGGAGGACTTGAAAGAGAATGTTAAAAATTCTAAATTCATTTCACTTTCTATTGATGAGGTAACTGTAGTTGACAATACATCTTGGATTTGCATGCATGTTTACACCTTTCAAAATCATGTAAGGCAACCTCATTTGCTAGCAATACATAAGATGGTGGAAAACTGTAATGCTGAAAATATTTACAATGTTGTTGTTACTAGCTTAAAGGATATTGCTGGAATGGATGATGCAACAATAGCCAGTAAATTAATATGTGTTGGAGCTGATGGTGTTGTTGTAATGCAAGGTAACAAAAATGGTCTTTGTGTTCGACTTCAAACATTTGTTACCCCATATTTGATCCCGATTCACTGCATGGCTCATAGAATGAATCTTGCATACAAAATTGTGAGCACATTTCAAAATGTTGCAAGAGTTGAAGAACTCGTCCGGGAAGTACATTCATATTTTTTGTGCAGTCCAAAAAGGTTTGCAGAGTTTCAACAATTTGCACTAGGACTTACAAAAAGTAAAAAATTGTTGCAAGATGTAGATACCAGGTGGATTTCATTGTTTCAACCCACAACAAGAGTTTTCAAACAATATAAATCCATAGTAGGCTTTATGTATGAAAATCGGAGGGCAGTTGATAAAGCGAAATATTTGTTATATCGTATGAGAGACCTGGAAACACTACTCACTTTATGTGGTATTCTTCCAATGTTGCATGAAATGAATACATTGATAAAACTTGCACAACAAAGATCCATTTATATAGTTGATTTCATCAGAATTAGAAAATAAATTTGTGTGCGTATCGATACGTTATACTTATCAAGTGAGAATTTTATGGATCCTTTGTTTGATGATTGGAGAACTCTAACAAATGTCAATGAACAAAATAGTTTGTTGCAGTTCAACATTCACGATCATCTCTGTATTAATGTTCACGAAAAAGAGATACCTTTATATTATTTTGATAAGCGATTGGATATAGTTAGTGAAGATTTTGAACAGATGCCAATCACATACAACATATTTGAAGAAGTTTTACAGAATACAAGGATTAAGTTGAGAAAAATAGCAGAATCATTGACAAAAGAAATTAGAAGTCATTTTCAAAGAGATGAGTTGCTAGAAGCAATGGGTGTGGTTAACCCTGCATTTTGGGATTCAGGAACAGATAATAATAGCAAAAAAACCTTGTTTATAAAATATATGGGTACACTTATCAATCATTTTTCTAAAAGTGTGGAAGTCAACGATACTGAGATCAATGGTATTTTGAATAAAGATCTTTTGACCAAACAATCCTCATATTTTGGAAATACAATGCTTGATCAAATTCCACATTTGACTAATTCTAGCGAACCAGGTTCTATTATACGTTTGTGGAAAAATTTGTACCCTAGTAGTGTTTTATAGGAAATGATGAGCGAATATTTCCACTTATATGAATTGTGTCAAACAATGGTTTTGGGATCAGTGGAAGATGAAAGGGTTTTTAGTGCATTGTCTTTTGTGAAATCTAAAGTTCGTAACCGACTGGATAAAAATTTAGAAAACTACTTGAGAATATATGTCTCATCTTATGAGGTGCACAATTTTCCTTATGATAGAGCTCTGACATATTGGCAATCTATAACAAGCAGAAGAGGTATCACGAATATTGATGATGATAAGGAAAATGAGAACAATGATCTGATTGTTGAGACACAGAGATCAACTATGTCTACAAATGATGTTGCAGAAGATGGGAATTGTTCATTTCAACTTCCTCCAATGTAATATTTGCATCCTTTTTGCAACATATGTCCCTAGGATAATGGATTTTATTGGATAGATGGAATTTATACAGATTGCATGATATTTATATAATCTTGATGTGGGGAATCAGGATTATGAAGTTTTGTTTGGATTAATGTGTTTTTCAATTATGAATTTTTCATTGGATTAATGTGTTTTTCAACTTCCTCCAATGTAATATTTACATCTTTTGGCAACATGTCACATACATAATTACATTGCATGATTTTTATATTATCCAAATGTTGCAAAACAGGATTATGAATTTTGTTTTGGATTGATGAGTTTGGAAAATAATGTCATAGATGTTAATTGTTTAAGATTATGAATTTTTCATTGAATTGATGAGTTTTTCATATAATGTCAAATATTTTCCTTGGATGGATATAATGTCAAATATTTTGTTCAAAATTATAGGCTTGCCTTGTTGTATATGAATTTTTCCTTGGATGGATATAATGTCAAATATTTTGTTCAAAATTATAGGCTTGCTTTGTTGTATTTGCTTTGTAACATAGGATTGCTTTGTTGTATATGAATTTTTCCTTGGAGGGATATAATATCAAATATTTTGTTCAAAATTATATGTTTGCTTTATTGTATGAGTATTTTATTATTGATAATGATGCCTACAAACCTACCCAAGTCATCCCTTGCATGAGGTCTATGGACTCACATAGGGCATCCCTTACATGAGGTCTACGGACTCACGTAGGTCATCCCTCGCATGATGTCTACCGACTAACCTAGGTCATCCCTCACATGAGGTCTACGAAATCACGAAGGTCATCCCTCGCATGAGGTCTACGGACTCACATAGGTCATCCCTTGCATGAGGTCTACGGACTCACAAAGGTCATCCCTCACATGAGGTCTACGAACTCACATAGGTCATCCCTCGCATGATGTCTACTAACTTACCTAGGTCATCCCTCACATGAGGTCTACAAACTCATGAAGGTCATCCCTCGCATGATGTCTACCGACTTACATAGGTCATCCCTTGCATGAAGTCTATAGACTTACCTAGGTCATCCCTTGAGGTCTCACGTGAGGTCTACAGACTTACCAGTCATCCCTTGCATGAAGTCTACAAACTCACTTAGGTCATCCCTCGCATGATGTCTACCACATTACCAGGTCATCTCTCACATGGTGCCTACAGACTTACTTAGGTCATCCCTTGCATGAGGTCTATGGACTCACTTAGGTCATCCCTCACATGATGTCTACCACATTACCAGGTCATCTCTCGCATGGTGCCTATAGACTTACTTAGGTCATCCCTTGCATGAGGTCTACGAACTCACTTAGGTCATCCCTCACATGATGTCTACCACATTACCAGGTCATCTCTCGCATGGTGCCTACAAACTTACTTTGGTCATCCCTTGTAGGTCATCCCTTGCATGAGTTCTACAAACTCACATAGGTCATCCCTTGCATGATGTCTTTTGAGCAATAAAATCATTTTTTATTCTACTCATATATTTATGTTCTAATTTGTTATTGTTATTTCTAAATTGCACTCTTTCATAATATTAATTCAAAATTCTAAGTTTCGTATCAATTACAAACATCATTCAAAATCAAATGTTTGAAGGTTGTATATAAACACTATAATTTTTATTCCTAAACTTGGTTTTGTTAGCTGATTTAAATAAAGTTCTAATTGTATTTAGAAATGTATTAATAGAAACTTTGTACTAGTTTTTCATACCCAATGTGACATTTATTTAAAATCAACATAATAAGGAGCCAAATCAAGATGTATGTTTAGTTTTTTTAATTTAGTTCTTATGTTTAGGTTTTTTGAACATATGTTAGACATCATTTTGTTATTTGTAATAGCAAATATCAAGAAAAATGGTACCATTTTGTGCCCTGCATTTGGATAATTTTCACATGATAAACATGTTAGTTATTTGTAATAAGGATGATCTAAACAGAGATAAAGCAATTTATATCTATGGTGATTTAAGGGAAAGATAAATTATTGGTAGACTTCAAATTTTCCCAAAGCACAAAATCATAAGATGCCATTGCACAAAATCAAGATTGAACCATGGTAAAACTATGAACAAAGGCTCATAGGGAGTCAAAAATATTCATTCAAACATCAGAGTTACAAAAAGTCTTTATTTATTTTGAACAAAATTTCATTACAAAGCAAGTGAATTGTGCGTCCACTTTCAAACTATTGGGTTGAAGGGCATGTTTCAAGTATTTGCACAGATGAAGGATCTGGCTACTTTTCTTCATGACCTTTCCTAGATGCCACCTCTAATGATGTTTCTCCTAACACGCCAGCTCTCCGTAGGTTCTCTTCACCAATATTCAAACTTTCTACCAATCCCCTCTCCTCTGTAGCTGGATCATCTTTTGGAGGTATTTCGTTCTCTTGTTCCACGAGAAAAATATTTGGATCCATATTATGTTTGATGATGATTCTTTTGAGGGCATTATTCTATCTGATGGTCTCATAGAATCATTCTTTGAATTCAATTACATTTAGTATACTTTGCTTTATCATGACCAAAAAGACCTTCATGCTTTCCACTTGATTTTTGACATTCTCAAAATTGGACTGCACAACAGAATATTTAAAATGTTAGTTAATAAAGATCAAAATATTATAAAAATAAATTAATTTAGAAAAATATTGTTGACTTACCTCTGCAACTACCTGGGCAGCCTTTGCCACTTTAATTTTTTTCTATCAATTGTCCACTTATTGAAATAGGCTTGAGCTTCAACATTCAGATTCTCGAGCCTATTCAAAAGGTGATCTATAATTTCATCACCATAAATATTAGTGGCCTTTACAATTCCTGAGGTTGCTTCATATAACAAAGCATCCACATTTTTAGGGTGTTGTTGAACCAAAGAAAATAATTCTTCTCTTTTTGTAAAATTTTTGTATCGGGCATTAATTTCTTTGACTAGAACTTTTGCCCGATACTCCCAAACTTTCAGTTCAAAAATATCCGAAAGCACAATATCCTTCACTATGGCTTCCAAATTTTTTGCTAATAAATCTGATTCTAAAAAATCTAATATTTGATCCTCAGTAAGAGGAGCATCTTGACCAGTTGGATCGGGGGAGGGGAGCTGTGAGCAGTGGTTGCTCTTCCACCAGTTTGCAATGCTTTATCAATGGTTGCTCTTCTTTGAGTTTGAAGCATATCAGATGCTTTAAAACTATCAAGAAACAAACCTTGCATAAGGAAGTCCTGATCCAGGGGAGGAATAGGCAACCCAGGACAATCATGCAAAACTTTTGAAACATTTTCCAGTGTAAAACTAGGAAAGTTTGAAAGGCCAAGGGATGGGCCTACTGAACTCCTTTCAGCATGTAACTCTTTTCCATGCATATGTTGAGGCCTCATGAACTGTTGTCTATGTGGAGGTGGTGGTGGTGGTATAGATTGTTGCGCGGGCCGTTGTGATCGACCTAAGGCCAAAATAAAAAAATAAAATAAATGTTTGAAGAAAATATTTTAATAAAAATATTGGGAAACTCAATTTTTAATTATGTATACCATGCTCTGATCTGGTCTCTTGCCTTGTTTCAATCATTTGTTCAGAAATTTGTATGTGCTCATGTTGTAGAGGACGTAGAGGCGGTGGTGGTGGATGTGCCATCATTTGTTGTCGGTGATGATGACTTGAACCTACAAAAAATAAAAATAATATTTATTGTAAAAAAAATTATAATAAAATTTACTATGAAATTAATACTCAACTGTAATTGCCCATACCAGATGTCGTTGTGTCATTTTTGGGTCGGACTGGTTCTAAAATATGTCTGGGATGATGCCCTAAAAACATTTAAAAATATTAATTTAAATTAATGGTAACTAAAATTAATTAAAGAGAGAATTTATGGTCATAAAAAAACAACACAACAACAATGACTAAATGCAAATAGTCAAGATGCTCTAATCTCAAAATCACAATAGCAACCAATGTCATCTAACAACCTCCCAAATTAAATCTATTAACAATAGTTATATCTTGTACTCTCTCAATGACAACATCATCCTTAGTTCTCTTCTTCTTAGAATACCATTAATTAAAATTTAAATTTAAATTAATGGTAACTAAAATTAATTAAAGAGAAATTAATTACTTCCTCACTCCCAAGTGAAAAAGAAACTTTACCTGTCAAGGCTTGGCTATCTTCCTCAACATCGATGGCATGTGGACGTGAAATAGAAGAGGGAGTTAGATGAAAAAAAGGAGATTTTGAAGACCTAATGCATTTTGTAGACCTTGTTAGCAGACGTTCTGGTGATAGTGTGTCAGAATATGCACTACCCTCTAGGTTGATTCCCCTATTTAGAGCATCTCTTCTATTCAAAGCAGGCATCACTCTTCTCTACATTAAAGCAAATTTAAAAATTAAAAATATAAACACTAAAAAAATTATTGTAAATTTTTATGTAAAAAAATTACCTTCATCTGTTCGATGGTTAAGGTAACTAACTTCAATTTTGTATGGAGGGAGGTGGGCATGGTGGTATTGCTTACATTAAAATATGCTTCATAATAAAAACCAATCAAGTAATTGCTAGTAGCAACAATGGTAGAAGTGGTCGTAGTATTTGTGCGTGCATTTTGAAGTTCATTTTTTATTTTGGTGGAAACATACGAGGACCAGTCATATTTGTTCTTTTCGAGACAACGCACAATATACCCCAAAGCCCATAAAGGTATGTCTGATGTTCTTCCCTACAAAATAATACGTGACTGGAAGAACTCGATGATCACTTTAAGGAAGCTATTGTTAATAGACTGAAAAGGGAGGCCCCTTCTAGATGGAGTTGCATCCACTACAAAAACATTATAACAAAATGGAATGCTTAAATCGAAATGCTATGTTTAAGATATTTAATGTAGTTTGGGAAGTATTCAAGTCATGCAATGACAACATATATAGTGCAGTAATATAATAAAGCAATAAAGTAATGTGCAATGAGATACTACACTATGGATTTGAAGACAACAAAAGATCAATCATATGCACTTCTGCTTGTTATAGATTGCCATACATGAGGGAATTGAGTCCATGGTATCATCAGCATGTCTATCATCCCTCGAATGAAGTCTACAGACTCACTTGGGTCATCCCTCATCGAGGGATGACCTGAGTGAGTCCATCGACATCATGCGAGGGACGACCTAGGTGAGTCCATCGACATCATGCGAGGGACGATCACCAAGGATGACTGAATGTGCTAGAATTAGTCAATGATGCTTTTCTCTAAGTCTCTAAATATATCACATTATAGTTTAGCCACTTCAATGTGCATCTAACTTATGTCCTCCCATAAAATTAAATCTATTGAGACAATGGTTATATCTTGTACTCTCTCAATGACAACATCATCCTTAGTTCTCTTCTTCTTAGAATACTTCCCCTTTAAAGATTTAGATTTTTCATGATAGTGTACAATGTCCCAGATTCCCTATGATAAAATATCCCATGCAAAAAGAAATGTGTGGAAAACACATGGAGGTGGGCCAGTGAATTACCCATCATACGATAAGCTACCTCTTTGAGCAACATTTTATTGGGAACACACTTTGGTAATAAATTTGACTTCCCTTTGAATCCTAATAATTTATGTATGTACAATGGGCTTGGATAAATAGGGTATTATATGGTTACAAAGCCTTCTTGGATTCCTCAATGAAGCAAGGACACGATTAATTATTTAATAATGAATAAATATAGGAGAAAATAAGAGTGAATGTAATAAAATTTTTCTTGTTCTTCGTGTTTTATTTCTAGAGATTTCAAAAAGATATATATACAAGTGGCCTCTTTAATCAATTAAAAATGAAAACTTCTCTAATCTTGAGGGGTGTAATTGTGCATAAGATATCTATCAAAAAGACAATCATGTAGAATCTAAGCCTCTCTAAGAATAATTGATTTGTTTGTTTGTTTTTTTTAATAATTTGATTAGATATTAAGGTGGGGAATCAGGATGGACAATGAGCATAGAATACAAACATCTAGAAAAATTAAAAAATAGTGTTGGATATTTTACATCATGCTAGTTGATTACAATGACTGAGCCATTGAGTTAATATTTTGAAATGGCCCAATTGAGCATATAACATGTAGCCCTATGAGCAGAGGTTGGTAGAACGCAACCATTTTACCTTTTCAACTACCTACACATTAACAAAACTTAAATTTACCCCTAAACATAACTTCATAAATTCTAGTTTGTTTGGATAAAACGAAAATTAAAACTCGCAATTTGGAAGACATACCTTGTAATGCAGTGGACGAGAGATTATAGTAAGTCTCCAGATAGATTTTTTCTTCATCAGTCAGAGAAAAATTTGATGAGACACATTCACAATTTTGATGGGGAAGGCCTATTAATCGATGCACATCAGACGGTTTCACCGAGAAGGTAAGGGTTTTATTATCGATCGTCATTGTAACAACTGACCCCTGATTTTCATAGGACTAAACAATTATAGTCAACAAATGAACATCCATGTCAAATTGGGGCATTTGTGCTAGCCCTAGCAGCCTGGATTCCCTCATCCATGTTGAATCATTGTTGGGATCATTGACAATTTGTGAGATGAGTGGGAAAACCAGGTTTTTGAATGAAATTCTACCTTGACTGGAAGAAGTTGTGGCCATTGCTAGGACTTCGAAGGCTTGGAAGGGTTTCGAATGATTTTTGAAGGTTTTTGGAGTTTTTTGTGTTGTGCATAAAATGAAGTGAGTGGGTTTCGAACGGTTTATATAGGCGTTTGCATGTAGAGTCATAACGAGATGGTGACACATGGCAATGTGAATGACACATGGTACACAACCAAGCTATCATCCCTCGAATGGTGCCTACTCTCATTTCTTGGTCATCTCTCGTATGATGTCTATGGACCCACCTGGTCATCTCTTGTATGATGTCAGTCATCCCTGGCGAGTCATCCCTCGCATGATGTTGATGGACTCACTCGGGTCATCCCTCGCATGATGTCGATGGACTCACCTGGGTCATCCCTCGATGAGGGATGACCCAAGTGAGTCCATAGACTTCATTCGAGGGACGATGGACACACTGATGATGCCACACATGATGTCTACGAGGGATGACCCAAGTGAGTCCATAGACTTCATTCGAGGGTCATCCCTCGAGTGAAGTCTATGGACTCACCTGGGTCATCCCTCGAATGAAGTCTACTGACTCACTTGGGTCATCCCTATGAGTCCGTAGACATCATGCATGGGAATCAGAGCATGTTTAGTGATTATTTATATCTTATGGTACGTTTGTCAAAATTTTTGGTGAATTCACCAAAAATTTTTCTTGTGGAAAAAAAGGCAATTCGCCATGTCCTCTACATGACTTTGAACCATATTCACCTTGGTTTCAAAACTGATTCACCTTATTTTTCTATATACATTTTTGGGCCTACCCCTTATGCATAACCCTGTATCCACCACTAATTATATAATGATAAGAGTTTCAATAGATGTAGTACATGGTAACAATAAAAGTGACATGAGGAGCTCCAATAATAGTTGTATAGATAATAATGATAAAGGAGACAATACCTAGTAGATCCCTTTAGTTTACTATAGGGGTAGAGAGATGCACTAGCCTAGTAGGTGGCTAGTTACAGGTTTCATAGATTGTAGAGTGAGACACAACATAGACCAAGGAACTGGTTAAAATATAAGAGTCAGATAGGTTGGTGCACTAGATCTCCATGATGAAATCTATGATTATTAGCTTGACTATAGAGAGGGATGTGGCTATGACAAAGGCTATATGGTAACCGGGGCCAATCATAGCCAATTGGTCTACATATTTCTAGATTAGATGGTTACTATACAATATTAACACTCAATAAAGTTGGCATGCATATAGAAAAAAATTATAATAGAGGTCAAGAAATTGATCTATTATTTCACAACCTACCATGCAACACTGCTAGCAAACCTTACCTACTATAATTGGCTAAGACATGGACAATACAGATCCACTTATAGTCCATGACGTGGTAGTCACAATAATCTATTAGAATACCACCACTCCTTGGAGGAGGAGCCCCAAACACTAACTCATAGAGCTAGCAGCTATGTTGCTCTTGTGATGGCCAATTTTGAATATGTTATTGTAATAGATGAGGATGATTATACTATATGATGATGTACATAATATTTTTTGTTTATATATCAATTTGTATTATTCACGATGATGTATAAAAATTAATGAATGCATGTTATTTTTATATTGCATGTGATTATGTTTATGATGGATGATTTATGACATGACTTTATTGTGTTATGATGAGTTAACTTGGATTATATCTTATGATAAAATAATGCATGGTGATGTTATGCCAATACTTTATTGATGATAATGTAAGGTTATTATTTGTCTTGAAAAAATGTGAGTTGATGATTTGATAGGAAAAATGGATTTAGAATGTATAGATATTTAAATTTAGGTAGCTATTTGATTTGGATATCCATGATACAAGTATAATATAAGTATATTAAAAATAATGGGCCTGTTGGAGCCAAATTTGACTCAACTTTGAAACCCTCAAATTTAAATTTTTGGTTTCAATCAAACTACTAATACTGCTGGTCATTGCTTAAGTTGTGAGTAATTCAATTTTTCTTTGGTTGGTTTGATAAAGTTTCACCTTAGAATTTTTAATAATGTGGGCTTCATGGTATAAATTGAAGTACCTCAAATGGTTAGAGAAGAAAATTTCAAATTAAAAACCTGTAGGCCCAAAATGGCCACATACTTAGTAAAATTTTGTGTGATTTTTTTTTTTTGGTAAGTAGTGTTTGTATTTACAGCAGGTTTTAACAAGGATCCCAAAACTTGATTACATAAGCAATGGGCCTAGGGCATCAATCCCTTGAAACTGAACACCAAAACAGAAATACCGCCCAGCGGTAATAGTAAGCATGAAACAATCCCTCTCAGAGGGAAACAAACAAAAAAGAAAGAAAGTATTTTTGGAGATCCCACCCAGTGGGGAGTAGCCAAAAACCACCATCGAGAAGATCTCGCCCAGCAGGAAGCAAAGAAAAACTGTTACAATAAAATCCTGCCTCCCGGGAAGCAGTCAAAACCACCACAAACAGTCCCGCCTAGCGGGAAGCAACAGGGAAATCCCGCCATTCGAGAAACCAACAGAAAATAAAGGATCCCGCCTCGCGAGAAAACCAGCGGATTTTGTGGATCCCGCCCTGTGGAGAAACCAGCCCGCCCACCAGGAAAACATTCCGTTCAGCGAGAGCCATCCTGAAGGAAGCTAATAGCCAGCACAGAGAGGATCCAGCCCATCAGGAAGTGACTAGAGAGTTGCACCACAAGGAACCCACCCCGAGAAAATAGAAGAGGATCCCAGCAGCAGGGACCAAGAATCCCGTCCAAGCACAGAGCCCGTCGAGGATTCACAAGAAAAATGGGGAAGCTATCCAAACCCTAAACCGTCACCTCCACCGCATCGAGAAACGCAGGGGACCAGATCCACACGAATAACCTGCAAAAAACCCCAGGGGGAAGCCTGAGGGAAAAAGGGAAGGGATCCCCAACCAAACAGGGATCCCTGGGAAGCACCAGTCCGAAAAAACAACCAAGGAAACCCTAGCCGGCCGAGAGGGGCACAGATAGTGGAGAAGGATCTCCCCCCAGGAGATCATCCGCAAACAACCACTCCCCGGGAGGGATGACCTGGGTTGAGCCAAGAACTGGGCAGGAACCAGGAGCCATGGGAGGGGGAGCAGGGGAGGGACCAGAGCCCTCCCCTCTCAGGGGTTAAACCATCTTCAAAAATTTTGTGTGATTTTTACTAAGTGATAAAACTGCCATTCCGCTCTGGAACAAGGTTGATAAGACAAATCCGCTCAACAGTCATGCAGTTTTGCTTGTTTAAAATGATTCTGGGGAACTCCATTCCGGGTCTAGATTGGAGTAGGATTGCAAAATCCATAAAAGTTTGTGAAAGGTGGTGACGTCAGCAAGAAAAAAGTGTGGAATGGCCCTTTTGCATATACCCAATTCTGAAAACTCTTTTGCTCCCCGTCCCGGATTAGCGTTATCCTCAAATCCACAAAAGTCTCAAGGAGATGATGACGTAAGCAGATTAAAAGTGTGGATTGACAATCCAGAGAATAAATGAGTCTTTTTCTATCCAGAATGAAGATAAGGCAGAATGGCGGGATGATGTAAGAACTTGACTCCGGATCCGGACTAAGGAAGACGCTCATTCTATCCGAAATGGAATCCACACAAGTTATAAAGAAGAAGTGACATCATCAATTTTTTAATGCGGATTAGAAAAGATAAAAGCTCGAGCAGATTTAAGGTTTGAATTTCCAAGATCCGGATTGGATGTTTACTGCTAATTAAAGTGACGTCGTCCAACGGATGGGCTCTCAGCTTATACCAGATCTAATCTGGACCATGGGATAAAGAAGATCAATGGTGGAGGTTAGTCTACTAAATATGGGCCATTTAAAAGGATGTTCTTGCACCAGAACTGTAACATATTGGCCGAAAGATGAAGCGTCGAGAGTTTCCAAGAAGATCAAACCAGAGACAGTTGCAGATCGACGGTCGCGAAGGCTTGTAGTGGTGGCAAAATATCCAAAGCTAAATAAAGATGCTTTAAGGATACACAAATCAAACGACAACGCTCATTGATCACCTAGATCCAATGGTGCGCATACAAAAAATCAACCGAAGGTTAATCTAAGCATTATTATTTCAAAAGGTTGATTAATTAAACCAAGGTACGTATAAATGTTTCCCATTTATTAAAAACCATGTGCATATATACAATCCAATGGTCGCGCCTCACCATAGTATGATCTAACGATGACCACAATAGAAAAATTCCCATGTCATATGTTACCATCGATTAATACGAGTTGTTAAGGTTTAAAATATGAAGATTAACATTAGATAAATCATGATTAAATGAGGACCAATAAACCATGTCATTTCAAATGTTTATATATGAACAGGTATACTAACTATCGTGCAGATCCTCGAGACATCAACGGTCATGCTAATACCTTTCAGGAAATTCGACGACAACGCACGCCCTGAAGATAACTCAAAAAGGTCTAAGAACATCAGAAGTAGCCATGATAGAGCTTGAGAAGATTGTAAACTGGAAAAATCTGTGTACTCATTTGTAAGGAAGATTCGATGGACCGAGCCCCTAAGAGAAGGACGATCACTATGAAGAAACACCCTCAACATATACCAAGGTAGAAATCAAATAAGTGATCCACTCACAGCAAGGTACACTGAAAGATGATTATGAAGACCGATAACCAAGATAGGGTCAAAACAGTACGCATGGACGCTATGAATCTAGAAGAGCATTCATGGAAGGAAAAATTCAAGGAAATCAGAGAAAATCCCATAAATAGTACTTTGGTAAGGACAAAGCGAACCAAACAGAAAATAAATCCTAGCGCTCAAGCATGCAGCCAGATCATGTATATCTCACTGGAATAATGGTGTACCACAAGATAAGACTACAAAGCATAGTCACAGGCTTATAAATAAGAGACAGTAGGGAAGGGTTGAAACATCAACAAAAAGAAACAATGGAGCGTAAAGGATTCAAATACTATCATTTTATGTTCTGCAAATACTTAAGGTGAAGGAAGCATATGAAGAAAAAAGCATGGCTTCGATTTTTAGAAAGTCATTTAATCCGCACTTTGACGAAATATAGTTACCAGGGGAGCACTTCGACGGAGTATAGTTATGGAAGTAAATTATAGGTGCTTCCAGATCTTGTTGTCCATTCCCACCTTCTTCCTATTTACCACTACCCTCCTCCTCCTGGGCATTCCTCCTTTACCATCTTGACATTTTTCCTAGTATGTCACCCTCACCCACTATCGCTTCTTACCATTTACCCCCCTTCATTCCATCCATCAGACCCTCACCATCCTTACTTCTTCACTCTATCTCGTGATCAATGCAACTCCATTTTTTTACCACTGGCATGCCACCCCTTGTCTTCACCATTACATTGAGTCCCCCTCCATTCCTCATCTAGAATTCATGATGACAACTTGGCCGGTCCCTAACAACCAAGTATAGTGGCCAGGACAAGCAGAACAAAAAGAAAAAATATATTGTTGAATCCTTAGTTTCTAGGGCCAACCAAAGAGAGAAAAAAGGCCAAATTAAAATAACAAAGAGCTCCCTTCAGTCTAGAGAAGAACCTTAACAGTCAGTTCAGAGCCACACTAGCTGGACAGCACGTAGAATGGATTCAATCAGATGCTGCCAAGTGTACAACCAAAATTCAACCAGAAATAACAGAATCAAGAACCAACAACTATAAAAGGAAGTAGGCAGGTCTAGATTCTGCATCAAGCAATTAGAGAATAGCATTTTTGCTAAGAGGTATACTTGAGTGCCCTGTTAGTTGTGCTATTGTATTTCTTTGTGTCTATTTTATTTTATTCATTCTTTCTTCCTCCCCTTGCTGTGTAGGATTGTATGATAGGAAAGCGTTCAAGAAGCTGAGAATATTTCTAGTCTTATTGAGCCTAGGATTCAGAGATTCTTCTATTACCATATTGGAACAAGGAGAGTTGGAGAGACCTGTTACATTATTTGAACAGAGTCCTCTTCATTGTATTGATGTATTTATTTAAGAAAAATAGAGTTAAAAGGCATCCCGCCCACTCTGCATGTAATATTTTATGAAATCAATACAATTCTAGGTTTTATTCCTATCATTTCTTTGTCTCAGTATTGTGTGTATCTGTATAATGGGTTACATTATTTGAATGCATTATATACGTTTCTTTCATTGGTTAACTCTTGATTTTATTACGATATTCGAATGAGATTAAGAACACCAATTTTCTTCTCCCCTTCTCTCTATTTCATATTAAAATTGTTGTTAAATTGCTATAACAACCCAATGAATCTAGGCACCGGTCTACATAAGGCATAACAATTGGTTATTTTCATGCTTGGTAATTTTTAATAAAAATACTTATAGTTTAATATAAATATGGAGCATGCAAATTAGAAGTTTAATTAAAGAATTATCATTGGGGTTTCCTTACCCATTCTACCATCTTCTTTAGCAATATTCAGGTTTAACAGAACATGAGGTAGGTCGACTAGAGCCTGTAATAGCTCATTGGTTTCAAAAATATTCTTGTAGCATGACAATTGATTTCCTACAGATGCAAGAATCGGTTCCAATAGTTTTTTGGCATCGTTGTCGGGGAGGACTTCTTAGAAAGATTCAATTATCTTCTTAAAGTTTTCTTCAACGATTATTTTTAATCAACGGATGACCAGTTAAAGTAAAGAACCAACATTTTAATTTTCACTTTGTTAGAAGTTCTTTATTTTTCCTATGTCCATAGTTTATGTTTTGAAGTAAGTTTTTACGTTCTTGATTTTCTTGAAAATTTCTCTTTCTTGATTTTCTTGAAATTTTGGTTTCTTGATTTTCTTGATTTTCCCCAAGAACCCACTCCTGTGAGGATGAGAGATAATATCAAGCATTCTTGATAAGAGTATACAATGTTCTTTATGCACCCTAGTGCTGGCGACTCTACTAGACGAACCCAGAAGAAAAATATAAAAAAGGAGAGAACATAATGTGCTAGTGAACACCAGGAGAAGTGGTAAGGAGCTATTCTCGAAACTCGAGAATCTAGAGGTATTTATACATACCCAAAAATCTCCACTTTTTAAGAATACTATTTATAATAGTAGATTAAATTCTAGTGGTAAAAGGTACGTGAAGAAAATCTAGAATACTATTACTGCTGATATTACTATAGATGAACGTTTAAAATCAGTAGTAGAAGATATATGTGATTATCCTCATTTAAAGGTAGATAATTCATCAATCTACGTTCAAACTACCCAGACCCATACCACCATAGGTACTACATCTGTGAAATTAAATTCAACAGTAGCTATGGCTCAGGGTAATGTTCATTTGTGGAGAACTAATAGATATAGGCCTTTTGTATTACCAGTAAATTTAAATGCCTTACCCAATAAAGCTCACAAATACCTCCCTAAGTTTTTAGGAAACAGTGCAGTAACTGGAGAGGATCATATCAAAAGTTTCTTATATGCAATGGATAGTCTGGAAGTTGAACATGAAGATGTAGTATTAAGATTGTTTCTGCAGACTTTAGAAAAAGATGCTAGAGAATGGTTTAATTCCCTTCCTAACAATGATATCCCAGACTTCACCAAAATGGAAGAGGTGTTCCTAAAGAAGTATGGTGAAAGGAAAAATGAACAATCATTGTTAACCGAGCTAGCCACTATGAAGAAGAAAGAAAATGAGGTTGTTAGTGATTTTAACAGAAGATTTTCAAAAACAAGAAACAAAATCCCTGCCAACCTCGGGCCTAGTGATATTCAGTCTATTTGTTTTTATAAGAATGCTTTTCAAGGAGAATTTAACTATGAATTAAGGCAAGAACAAGCCACTACCATTGATGGTTGTATGGAAAAAGCAATGGATATAGAAAGAAATATGCTTGATAGTGGTAAGATGAAGCCTTATTCTTTAGAAGTTAACATGCCTAAGAGAAAACCTAAGAGAGTGGCTTTTGATATACAAAGAAGAACTAAAATTGATCCTGTGGAGAAGTTGACCAGTCAAATGACAGAAATGTTCAACAACATGAGTAACAGGTTAGCAAGAATTGAAAGAAATGGAAATAATGGTGAATCTTCACAGACAGAGCGACCACATGTTGACAACCGTCCCCCATTTAAGAAAAATTACAACAAGAATTGGGGAAACAACAATGGTTATGAAGAAGGGAATAGGAATAGGGGTAATGGGAATAACAACTGGAAAAATAGAGATTCTGACAGGGATCAGAACAATGTCCCTAACCCAATTCCATCTGCCAATGTAGCCAAAGGTTTTCCTTATTTTTGCTCTACTTGTGATGCACCCCATAACCCTGATGCATGTGGAATACACCTGAGTGATCAACGTAATGTAGATATGCATGCAAAATCAGAGGAAGATATAAGAATCAATGCATGTTGGTCCATTGAAGATGAATCCAGAGAAAGGTTGTTTGAAGAAGACATGGATAAATATGCTTCAAATCATCATCCTCAGATCTTAGTAACTGAAGGAACTAAAATCTTGCAGAAATCACATGAGTCAAGATATGATAAGATGAAGCAAGGGAAATTGATTCCCACTGCTCAAGAGGTTGAAGAATTAGAGGCAACCCATGCTTTAAATTTAAGAAATAGAACAATCCCTGAAAGAATAGAGAAATCATCTACAAATGAAACAAGAAGATAAACTTTCACCAATAAAAATATCAGTAAAGAGAAAACTGATAGGGACCCTAACAAAATTACTCCTGAGGTAATAGAATCAACAGAAGAAGTTCCCAAAGAAGAAAGTAATAAACCATTGGATATAAAGAAGATAGAATTTGATGTTGGGTCAGAACTCAGTAAGAAAAAAGTTAATATCACATTTGGTGAACTTATGAAAGTTCAAACATACAGAGAACAAGTATGCAGAGCTTTTGGATTAGTAGAGTAGAAAGAAGACCCTACTTGTCATGTTGCTAGACAAAATCAACATGATACAAGATCACCATCTTCTATCAGACCCTTCTACGTGTCATTAAGATATAATTCAGATGAAGGGGAAATATATGTGATTCATAATTGCATGCTTGATAGTGGAGCTTCACATAATATCATGCCTAAGTTAATAGCTGACCAAATGGGATTAATCTATACTAGAGATTTTGCCCCTATTTATGTAATGGACAAAAAAATTCCCTGTGTAGGGGTGATAACTGGATTATTAGTTTTCCTAGACCAACACCCCAAAAAGGGCATTGTCATGGATGTAGCAGTAGTTGATGTTGACCCATTCTTCTCACTATTACTCAGTAGGCATTGGGCAGAACAACTAGGGGGATCAATACAACTAGACTGGTCTTATGCTACCATCCCCATATCAGATAAGGAGAATATAATTTTGAGAAGAGAACCATTCAACAAACACTCCATAGAGTTAATTCAAATAGATGAAACCATGATTAACTTAGTTAACTCTATGGAAGAAAAAGGGATGGGAGTCTATTCAATATGGCACAACCCATTCCTGATGGAAGTACCAGATGCAAAGAACATGGATCCAGAAGATATGAGAATAATTGATGCTGAATCAAATCGAGTATTAACCCAAGAAATGTGGACCATGTCATTTGATGGGGCTAAATCCCAATCTGGAGCAGGTGCAAGTGTAAATTTGATTGATATTAAAGGAAATTACCTTGGTATCCCTTACAGATTGCAATTTCCTTGCACAAACAATGTAGTTGAGTACGAAGCTTTACTATTAGGGCTAAGGAAAGCAAAAGAGTTAGGTATTAACTACTTAACTATAACAGGGGATGCATAACTTATTATACTACAAATAAAAGGTAAATATCAGACCAAGCATCCTAGACTTAAGCAATATAGAAATGCAATACTGGAAGAAATTGATAAATTTTTGGCTTTCAATATTTCATATATTCCTAGAGAACAAAATCATGTTGCAGATCTCTTAGTTGTGAATGCCTCAGGTCTAGATCACCCAGAAATAACTACAAAATATATGGACAGATTTCCAACTATCTCAGTCTATAAACCTTCTATGCCAGATAACATAGTCTATCTTCAGGTTTTTCAAGATGATATAGATATTAAGGATTTTATGACTTTGCAAAATCAGTATGCAGATGTCATATGTGATGAAAAATATGAAGAAAAGCTAAAATATCAAATAGGAGAACCAATAGAAGTAATCCAATTGAAAACTAATAGAATACCCAAAGGATTGGTGTCTCTTGAAAGCCTATTTGATGATTTTGACAAAGCCTATAAACCTATATGCAGAGAAGTGATATCCGAGGATATTAATATTGGCTCAATGAAAGAACCCAGAATAGTGAAAGTAGACATGGCACTACCTCCTAAAGAAAAAGTTGGATATATCAGTTTCCTAAAAAAGAACAAAGAACATTTTGCTTGGACCTATGAAGATCTCAAAACTTTCAAAACGGATGTGATGACACATATAATACCCTTGAAAGAAGAGGCCAAGCCATTTAGACAAAAATAGAGAAAGTACAATCCAACTCTGCACCCAGTAATGCAAAAAGAGGTTCAAAAATTGTTGGACTCCAAGATAATAAGAAAAGTCAGATTTTCCTCCTGGATATCCAACTTAGTACCAGTTAGGAAAAATAATGGGGACATTAGACTATGCATGGATTTTAGAAATTTAAACAAGAGCTCACTAAAATACAATTACCCATTGCCTAACATGGAACAACTATTGCAAGAAGTAGTAGGTTCAACTAGATTGTCCCTGTTAGATGGATTTTCAGGGTACAATCAAATTCTGATAAATCCAGAAGATAGACACAAGGCAACATTCACCACACCCTGGGGCACATTTGAATATTTAAGAATACCTTTTGGATTGATGAATGCAGGTGCTACTTTCCAAAGAGCGATGGACTTTGCTTTCAAAGGACTAATGTTCAAAATTGTAGTAGTGTACTTAGATGATATCACAATTTTTTCTAAAAATCCAGAAGATCATCTAGAACATTTGACTGCAGTTTTTTCCCGATGCAAGGAATTTGGAATTTCTCTAAATCCAAAAAAATGCATATTTGGAACTACACAAGGAAAATTGCTAGGTCATATAGTTTTAGAAAAAGGGATAAGCATTGATCCAAAAAGGATAGAAGCCATTTCTAAAATTCCCCCACCCAAGAATCTAAAAGGGGTAAGGTCATTCTTTGGAAAAATAAATTTTATCAGAATATTTGTCCCAAATTTTGCAGAAATGACCAAACCCATAAATGATATGGTGAAGAAAACTGGAGAAATAAAATGGACATTAGAAAATATGGAAACATTCAACAAAATTAAAGAAGCCATATCAACCACTCCAGCTTTAAGTTGCCCTGATTATGCAAAGGATTTTAATATCTACTCCTATGCATCTGAACATTCTATTGCAGCAGTTCTTTCATAGAAAGATGAAGAAAATAATGAAAGGCCAATAGCCTTTATGAGTTCAGGTCTAAAAGGAGCACATATCAAATACACCCTGCTGGAAAAACATGCCTATGCAGTCATCCAATATTTAGAACACTTCAAAGGTATATTTGGTTCAAACAAAGTTTACTGTTGTATTCCCTTTATAGCAATAAAAGATATCTTTTCTCAATCAGAGCCATTGGGAAGACCGGCAAGATGGATGGTAAAACTTTTGCAATATGATGTTGAATTCAAAATTGTTAAAATAGTCAAAGGGCAGGGTTTAGCTAAACTGTTGGCTAACAAAGAAGAAGCAGGATCTGAAAATATCCTTACCATAGATCAGACATATGATGACAGAAGAATAAAAAATGAAGAATGTAAATGGTATGAAGAAATATTGTCATACCTACAAACGTTGTCTTTCCTCGGAGATATGACAATAAACAGAATGAGGTCAGTCAAACTTCAAGCTCAAAAGTATTATATACAAAATGGAGTATTATATTGGAAACATCCTGATGGAGTATTATTAGTCTGCTTATATGAAAGAGAAGTCCCAAAAATAATTAATGAATTTCATAATGGTTTCTGTGGAGGACATTTTGCCCCAAGGGCTACAACTAATAAAATTATGAGGGCAGGATATTATTGGCCATCCCTTTTTAAGGATGTATATAAATATGTTAGGAATTGTCATAACTGCCAAGTTTTTATAGGGAAAAAGCATCTACCAGCCATGCCCCTCAAGCCAGTAATCATTGAAGCACCTTTTGCTCAATGGGGTATTGACCTGATTGGAGAGATCAAGCCTAATTCATCTGGCCAGCATAAGTGGATCATAACTGCAACAGATTACTTCACAAAGTGGGTGGAAGTTGCACCTTTGAGAACATCTACATCTACTGCAGTCATCGGATTCATAGAGGAAAATATCTTGACCAGGTATGGAGTTCCTAAAAATCTTGTAACTGATAATGCTCAATATTTTGTGTCATATGAAATGGTAGAATTTTGTGCTGAATATGGAATTGAATTATCTCATTCTGCTAATTATTATCCCCAAGGAAATGGTCTAGCTCGAGTCATCAAATAAAAATGTAATAACAAGAATAAAAAGGTCATTAGGCAAAAACAAAAGGGGATGGGACAGTGAACTTAAATTTGCTTTATGGGCTGATAGGTTGTCTATTAAAAGAAATACAGGAAGAACCCCCTATGAGATGGTTTATGGAGAAAAAGCCCTACTACCCCCAAAAATGGAAAAAATGGCACTTTCCCTTTTATTGCAAGATCATGAAAACCCTGATCCCATTCAGAGAAGGCTTGACCAAATTGTCTTGTTAGAAGAACAAAGAAGAGAGACCCTCAATAGAATGATGGAACAAACCCAAAAAACTGTAAAATTGTTTAATAAGAAAGCCAAGGGTACTCCTTTTTCTCAAGGAGATATAGTCATCTATTGGGATCCTAAAAATGATAAGCATGGTGAAAAGGGTAAGTTTGAACCTAAATGGATTGGCCCATACCAAATTGCCCATGTTATCAGTCAGAATACTTACAAGCTATAGAATTTGCAGGGAGAAATAATGGCTATCCCTATTAATGGCCAACACCTCAAAATGTACAATCCCTGTTGAAGGTGTACTGTAAAAAAAAAAAGGCATTACAAAAAAAATATAGAAAAACAAAAATCCAAAAATAGAGTGGTGTATTTTGTTTATTAGTTAAGCTTCCCTTTTGTTCTTGAATAATTTTGAGTTTATTGTACACATGATATCTTAGTTTGATGAGTATATCTAACTGTTGATTCTACCAAAAACAATAAAAAGAAAAAAGGGAATTTATTTTAGATGTTGATGAGCTTTACAATGCTGTCAAAAATGAGTGTTTATGCAATAGTTGTTTGATATGAGATAAAACAGATAGAAAACAAAGTTGATTGAAACATCATGTCAAGCCTCACATTACAAATGATACTTAAAGTGACTTCAAAGGTCCAAAGAACTGAGTTATCTTTGAGAGGGTAGTTGAGCCAAAAATTATTACACTCATATTTTTTAGCCAGAAACTAATCCTCAACTCAGGCATACTTATTGCACAATTTGCTTATATATCCAAACACTTCTCTCACGAGAAAGAAAAATAAAAAATAAAGTAAAATTGAGTCACTACTTGAGATATCTTGGAAAACCTCTACCGGGGCTATAGACGCTTGACTGGTAGTAGGGTAAAACTAATATGGGATTAGAAGCAACTCCACCGAGGCTATAGACGCCTGACTAGCAGTGGAGCCCTACAGAATGGTGAAAATTTTTAAAGAGTGAAATCACATATTAGGCTTGGCTATTTTGCTCATATATGGTAAAGTTCTGAAAGATCTAGAAATCCAAAAAATAATGCACAAACACACACATGGGCAAAAATATGATGAGACAAATGGCTGTGACAAAATATGTGTAAACATATCTTATGACTTAGCTAAAACAAGCATTACAATATTTCAAAATAAAACTCATTGATTTCTAAAATTTTCTAACCTTTGTTTCCAAATTGAATGAAAAGGGATCTACAGTTTTCCATACTCTACTTGCTTTGATATCATGTTTTCAGTATATATAAAAAAAAATGAATGAATGATGAAGAAAAGAAAGAAAAAGAGGAAGGAAGTTTTTTCTGTTATGCATTTCAAGTTTTGCTTAGCAATCAAAATTTTGTTGTTTTTTGTTAAATTTTTGCAAAATAAAACCAGGATATTCTGTGGTTCTCAAGTGCTTCATGTTTTCAACACATTGTCCCAGTCAGAGCCTATGTTGGAGCCAAATTTGACTCAACTTTGAAACCCCCAAATTTAAATTTTTGGTTTCAATCAAACTGCTAATACTGCTGGTCATTGCTTAAGTTGTTGTGAGTAATTCGATTTTTCTTTGGTTGGTTTGATAAATTCTGACCTTAGCATTTTTAATAATGTGGGCTTCATGGTATAAATCAAAGTACCTCAAATGGTTAGGGAAGAAAATTTCAAATTAAAAACCTGTAGGCCCAAAATGGCCACATACTTAGTAAAATTTTGTGTGATTTTTACTAAGTGATAAAACTGCCATTCCGCTCCGGAACAAGGTTGATAAGACAAATCCGCTCAACAATCATGCAGTTTTGCTTGTTTAAAATGATTCTGGGGAACTCCAT
This sequence comes from Wollemia nobilis, assembly GCA_028583015.1. NCBI lineage: Eukaryota > Viridiplantae > Streptophyta > Pinopsida > Araucariales > Araucariaceae > Wollemia > Wollemia nobilis. Next base: position 33,652,098 of record JAQPPZ010015824.1, read on the forward strand.
TCCGGGTCCGGATTGGAGGTTCACCAAATAATCTGTAGGAAAATATATATCTCATAAAATTACTTGAATTAATACAAATAAAACTAAAGTACTTAAAATAAGATACTGAAGTAACAATCTAACAATATAACTTAAATAATCCTAATCCAAATAGAAATTAAGTAGAGAATTCAAAAGTAATCTACACTACGGTTATCAATAGAAAATCAAAAGCAAGGGTTAATCACAACATAGAATAACAAATTACTTGACACTTAGGGCATCACAAACAAAAACATCTCATAATAATCATAGTTAAATACTCACTCCTATTCTACCTTTCTTGTAATGTCACCATAGTAAGAAAGGAGAAGTCACACCTGAATTATATGCAAAGGATTTGACATGCCTTGCAAACTAGCCCTTGAGCAATAATTCTTGATCTTTGGCTACAAATCCTAGTAGAGAATCTCATCCTTCTTCATGGAAGGTAGTCAACCAGTGATTGATGGTATTGATTATACCTACAAGAATAAGAGAGAGAGAGAGAGAGAGAAAGAGCAAAAAAAATATGTCATGGTAATAATAGAGGTAGAGAGTTGAGAGTAATGCTAGAAAGAGAATAAGAATGGAATAAAAATATTTTGTAGATGTTTGGTAATATTTTGGTGAGAAAATGAAGAGGTGAAATGGATATTTATATTGGAATAAATGAGTAACTTTCCTTTTTAGAGCTAAAATATAAATTTCACTCTTTTAGGATCCATACAATTATGACTATTAGTCCAAATGATTCATTATTCTAACCTATGTGTAAAAACATGCTAGAATCATGATTGTACATCAAAAACCCTAAAATTTAATTAAGGAACGTGATCATCATTTAAATTGGTGATATTGACATTATCAATTTTTATAATGCATTCTTTGGGGGGCATGTAATAACACATCCTTTAATCATGACTCAATTATTATTTTGGGGATTTTAAAAAATTAGCAAGCCAAAACATCCAAAAGGTCACAAAAATGTAATAACTAGGTGAAGAAAGGAAACCAAAAACACTAGCCAACATAGATCGTTGTCATCCTACCCAAGGACTAAAAAAAGTAGTCCACCCCTATATAATATATAGGAGGACAAGGCTCTCCACCAACTACAATACAATAAAATAGGTACTCAGAGGAAAAATGAGAAGTGTTGAACTAGAACCCCCTAAAATTTTGCAAAGAATAAAAAATATTAATAGTTTATTCACATCTATTATGGTTGATCCTACATAACCTTTTTGTTGAACACAACCAACTAGGCCATCCTCTCAAGCCAACGTAATAAAAAAGTTGCTAGACAATTTTAGCAACTTTTTAAGTAGACCAAAGGTATTTTCCATGCATGAAAGTTTGACCATGACTATGATAACATCCAATGGCTGTCAAAATTTGTTTAACTTCTTAGTTTCTTTTTTTTGGGTGGTTTTATAGACTATCCTCTCAATTGTGTTGCTACTAGATAATAATATTTTTTTTTTTTTGAATTTACATGGTGGAATCCGTATCCACCACGAATCCGGGTAGGCTATCCAGCTTTTTATGGCCACCACCATATTCTGCGCTGTCTGCCTTAGAAGTCGCCACACAGATCTTCGTGTAGTCTACCCCTATAACTACCATGCCACAATCATTTTAAACCTTTTACGCCGCTGAAAGCACCAGGAAAGGGACAAGCGTTCAGTCCAATGAGGCCCGAGATTTGAACCTTGGACCTCCACCCCCATTATGGGGTTTGGATGAACCAATTGGTCTACACCTCGGACCTTAGATAATAAAATTTAAAAGAGAAAAAAAAATAGATTTTTTAATCCATGAAAGACATTATATTTTCAAGGGATATTAGAAAACTCAATCCTAAAACTAGGAAATTCATCTAGTCAAAAAATTAAACAAGATATTGGATTCAGTACTAAGAGAGGCAATGGGAACCTATTATTGAGTATTTATCCTAAATAAAATCTATTAGAACTAGTTAGATCCTCATGATCTAAGTACTTCTAGGGTTTTCAAAAAAAAAAACATTTTACAAGTTGTTGGAAACATGTGAAAATTCTAATTCTTTTAGTTACTTCAAACAATATCACCTTTAGGATACACCATAGAAGCTAACTTGTTGAATACAATAAATTGAGCAATGGAGATTCATACCCACTCTCGTAGCATGTTAGATTTTGTAATACATTCCAAAAATGAATGGAATCAACACATTACCAAGATATGCATGAATAACTCACAAAAAGAAAACACAGATGTAAAAGGGTGCCCTTGAACACCAAAACATCTCACTAAATAAAATAGAATATAATTCAACTAATAAAAAAATGGCTGGTATGAGGGGGTATTTATACCCAATTATAAGAGACCTTTAAGTAAAGGTTAGGGAAGTGACCTTTAGGTTCAATAATAATATATTATAAAATATTCATGTATACAAGGTGCATAAGAGCCCAAAGAGCATATACAAATAATATAACAGAAAGCCAATTTTTGCCTCAAGTGAACCTTAACCACTACACATTTCAATTCTTTACTATCTAATTACACAAACCCAAACAACCTAGTAGTTGGAATTTTAATAGGTAATACTCCTATCAAAGGGGGATTGGTAGACCTTAGATTAGCCATTAATATTGTGACTAAAAGTACAATGGTACAATTAGGATTACAAAGCCTTTATGTTGGATTTTGTAATACTTTCAAAAAACAAATGAAATTAATACATTACCTAGATATACATAAATAACTCAAAAAAACTAAATGCACAAAGTTAAAGGGTGCCTATGGACATAAAAATAAATCACTAAAGGAAAATATAATACACTTAAACTATTTACAAAATAGTTTCTATGAGGGGCTATTTATACCCAATTACAAGAGACATTTAGTTCAAGGCAAAGGAACCGACCTTTAGGTTAAATAATATAACATTAAAAAATATGTACAATGGCCTAAAGGGAATTTACAAATAATATAAGACAAAGTTATTTGTGGTCTCAAGTGAAGCTTAACCACCATATATTCCAACATCCTTCCTTAAGTTGAATGAAGTACACACACAGAGACCCTTTTCATTCATTCCACTTAAGGTATACACTCTTACACCAATATGATCTTGCATGTGCACAAATGGTACCTCATACATGACCTTGGTTAGGATATTCATTTCCTTCTATAAATACATTGCTCATAGTTTATCTGAATCCTGATGTGATTGGTTAGTTGAGAGAATAGTATATTGTAGTTAATCTTGATGGTGTTATGATTATCATATAAAGAGTGACTAGGTAGGACTAAGGAATTTCAACCTACTTAAAAATTATAAGCACCCATTGAAGGTGCTTGGTAGCCTCATTAGCATTGCAATATGCACGTTTTGTGGTGGACTAATGAAGAACACAAGCTTATACTGAGAGGGGAGGTGAATAGTATAAGACCACTTTTTAATTTTCTTTCCCAAACAATATTATCCAATATTATCAATGATAATATCAACAATAGTAACCAAAGTAATTCATAAATCATCACACACAATAGAGACACCAATTTAACGTGGTTCACCCAATGTGGGCTACTCCATAGAGAAAATATTTCACTAAACTTTTCTCAACAAATCTCATGGGAATCCTTCCCTATTACAATATTTATGGACCTCTATCCAAAGGCGATACCAATACCCTAATCTATTTTGTGGATCTCTATCCATAGGAGACACCAATCCCCTTAACTAGTTCATGGATATCTATCCATAGGAGAACTCCTTCTCCTCTGCTCTGGCTGGTGATCCTCTAGAAGACTACTGCCTCCACTACACTAGCTTGTGGATCTCTCTCCACTAAAGACCTATGTCCTCTCTACCCTGGCCAATGGATATCTATCCACTGGAGACTATTATCCTCTACTCTATCACCTCCAAATCTTACTCTCAGCTTTGCTTAATATCTATCTCAAATTTACACTAAAAATAGTCATTTGGTCTAGTATAAATCTACTCAATCTTTGTCTCAAATCTACACTAAACATAGTTTTTTGATATAGTACAAATCTGCTCAATATCTATCTCAAATATACACTAAACATAGTCCTTTGGTCTAGCACAAATCTGCTCAATATCTATCTCTGGTATGCACTAAACACAGTCCTTCAGTCTAGCATAAATTCTATCCTTAAATTTATCCTCAAGCCTTAACACAAAGCTAGAATCAATCACAAATCAACTCTACTAGATCTACCCCAAACCTTAACTCAATATTTGAACAAATTAATCAACCAACTCTGCTAATAAATATTCTCAAAGACTTACCTCAAATCTTTCCATAAGTCCTATCTAGAACTTGCTCTAACTGCTCTTGAGTATTTATCAAGACTTACCTCAAATATGCATTGTAAGATTCCACAAAAGCTCACACTAATCTGTTCACAAGTATTCACCAAGACTTACCTTATTTTTAAACCACATCCTCACTAGAACTTGTCCAATTGACTAAACAAGTCTTCACCAATACTTTTCTAAAATATGTCCACTAGATTTCACAAAAGTTTATTCAACTTAACTTAATCTATCACATAAAACATTTTCAATCACACAAACAAGTTTCACACATAATCTTGATTTAATCTCACATAAACATATAGAGAATGGTTAGAGACTCAATATATTTCATACTCACAATAATACTTAATCACTTTCAAACTCTCTTGTTTAATCACATAAAAATATGGAGAATGGTTAGAGACTCAATATGTTTCACTCTCACACAACACTCAATCACTTCCAAACTCTCTTCAAATCAATTAAGAATAAAGAACAATTTTTTCATAGAACTTGAACTATCACTCCAACACTTTCAATTAATTATGCTCAATCAACTTCACTCAACCAATCACTTGATGAAACACAACTTGCTTACAAACTCTAAACAAGTGTTTCACAATACTTTCAACAACTCACACTATGGAACTCAACCTAGACTCGAGATAATTCCAAATTCACATAACAATGATACTCATGGTATTTTTCACAAACCCCAATCAAGCATATGAAAGCTTTACTCAAATATTTCCAATAATTCTTATAAAACAATCTCACATAACAATGATACTCATGTTCTTTCACAAACCCTAGTTCAAGATAGTTCTCAATATCTCACTCAAATGTTTTCACAAACATTCATCAATCATGCACATGAAATATTACTCAACAATTCTTATCAAACAAACCTTTTCACTCCAAATTAGCATTCACAACATTCAAACCAACAATATTTCACTCACAAGGAAGATGTGCCCATACCTTTTGTTTAATGAAGAATTGACCTCAAAACCTGTCTCAATCACAATCAACTTCTTTGACAATCTCAATGGTTAGATATCAAGAAATTCTATCCTCAATATTTTCCTTCAAATATATTTCACCATGCCAAGTATTAAATCTCAACTATACCTTATTTCTCCTTTCAAATCAATTTTCACAATATGACTTTATATAACATATAACACCCTTGGCATACCTTATTACTCCTTTTATAAACTTTAACAACCAAAAATTAAACACACAATTAAAACTTTACTCACTCTTTTATCTCCCTCTTATAGCTCATAAACCCTTTTCATTTTTTCATAATGTAATTTTTACTTAAAAAAAATTTGGAAAAATTAAAAATTAATTTTCACACTTTTCAATTTTTGGATGCAACTTTAACATTAACAAATGTGAGTGCATATCTTTGTCAACCACACCAAAATGCCTTACCGGGATTCAAACACGAAATCCCCTTCTTCCAAGTGCCTTCGCATAATGCGTGCCCACCAAGTGGGCTACGTGCCCTCATGCAAAAGGAAAGGCACACGCCTTCCTTTTGTCCTTCTTCAATGGCATTGACCAAAACACCTTCTCCTCTTGCAAAACAAGGACCACATGGATTGAACCCCCAACCTTGCACCTACGAATGACTTAGCACAATCCTTGGCTTCCAATTGCACTACCGAACACTTTAGGCCAAACATTAGTGCTCCCACTTGTCTTTGTTCATTCGTATGCCCTTTGAAGTCTTTAAACACATGTGAGTTTCTTCCTCTCTAACCACAACACATGATTTCCTTAGTCAATATTACTTTCGCATGGATAATATTTTGAAATAAAACTTGTCCCTTTTATATGCAATGTGCCATATGCTCAAAATATCGGTGATCCTTGAAATTTGAATTTAATTCAAATTTAAATTAAACTTTGTGCCCTTATAACCCTAACCTTAGGGTTAATTAAATTAAATCATAAACTAATTTATAATGAAATTATTAAAATTAATTTAATAACTTTATATTTAATTAAATTAAGTTATAAATTAATTTATAATGAAATTATTATAATTAATTTATAACTAATATAAATTTTTAGGTCTTAACCTTAGACCTTTAATATTATAATAAAATATTATAATATTATTTTTCTTTTGCCTTCCTATTGCTCTTTAGACCTCATTTGACCACCTTGAATATTATAATATTATTTCCCTTAGGCCTAGAAGCAATATTTCTCTTGCACTACTTACTGAAATTGATTCTTGACATCCTTCCTTTTGCATTGCTCACTAAAATTAACTCTTGACATCAATGACAACAAAACTTGCTCATATTTCCAACAATCTCCCCCTTTTTCATTGATTGCAACCCATTTACGTTTTACCATTTCCTTTAACTCTTTCTTTTGGCTCCCTCTGAGAAATTTCTCCCCCTGACTGAATGCTTTCCTCTTAACTCAAATATCTCCCCCTTTGACATCAATGGCAAAGGGTCACCTTTGGGGCTCGGGGCTAAGAATGAGATTCTTAGCTTAGCCCCTCCCCCACCTCCTCTCTTGAGGTGGTTAATTTTGGGGTGGGAGTATTTCTACTCCTAGCATACATTGATCTTTACCTTTGTCCACCTTCTTTTTCCATACCTTTGAAGTCATACCTTTTTGAACCTTTTGAGAATCCTCTTTCTTGCCTATCCTTGGAGGTTTTGGAAATTATTCTCTACACCACTTGGCTATATGCCCAATATTATTGCACTTATAACACTTAATGTTGTGATTCCTTGAAGGTGCAAATATCTTGAAGTTTATCTTGGTGAAGCCATATCCATTCCTATCATGTACCCTACAATTAATTGCCTTATGACCAAACTGATTACAAGAGTAGCAATACCCTTGAAAGAGATGTCCATTTCTGAAATTTCTATTGGTGAAACCATATCCCTGTCTTTCATGTGTCCTGCATTGTGTAGCCTTGTGCCCAAACCTGTGACATGAGAAGCATCGTCCATTGAAGAAACCTTGCCTTGACCCCATTGGTCTCTTAGTCTCTTCTTCCCTGTGTTGTTTCATGTTCCATCTGTTTCTCATTTGTGCATTGTTCCTTTCCTTGTTGATATTTCTATTGTCCAAATTATCCTTAAAAGTCTCACTTTCTCTTACACTCTCTTCTTCTGAAGCTTCTTCTTCTTTGGTGCTTGAGCTTGACTCTCCTTTTTCTACTTCCTGTTTCCCTTGTTCTTCTTCAAAACCAAGTCCTATTTTGGTGATTGATGATCTTTGTGCATTGATAATCCTATCCAAGGACTTTTAATTTTTCTCAAACTTGTGTAGCTTGTCCTTAGATTCTTTCACTTCCATCCTTAGTGAAACTATCTCATGTTCTAATATTTCACACTCTAGATCTTTTATCTTTAATTTTTCAGCCATACCTTCTTCAATTTTCCTTGCTTCTTCAACCTTAATTTTGAAGTTAATGAGCTCTTGTAGAAACTTTGCTCTTGCTTTCTCATCTTCTTGAGATTGAACCCTTAATCCTGAGTTCTCCCTTTTTAATTCTTCAATATCAACAATAAGTCTTTCATATTCTAGCTCTTTTACCTTTGACTATTCAACCATACCTTTTTCAACTCTCCTTGCCTTTTCAACCTTATCTTTCAAGTTAGAGAGATCTTGTAGAAGCTTTGTCTTAAATTTCTCATCCTCTTGTATTTGAGCCTTCAATTCTAAGTTCTCCATTTTCAACTCAACAAGTTCCTTAAGAGTGGCTTCCTCCTTTTCTTTTTCTAAATTTTTCTCTTTTCTTTGGTCTTCAATAGGAGCATTTTCTTCTATTGTCAAAAGTAGAGTTTCTTCTTCATACCTATTTTGATTGTGCTTGTTTTCCTTGAGTTCCATTTCATCTTCACTACTACTAAACCCATTGCAATAACCTGCATCATGACCGAGTTGACCACAAATAAAATATTCTTCACCATATTGTGGATAATAAGTTGCATGGTGACCTGTCTTCCTACATTTGGTACAAAATTTTATCAATTTAGTCTCTTCTCTACTACTTGATTCATCTCTTGAATCTATTTCCACTTCTCCTCTTAGAGAAATAATCTCTTTGAAAACAAAATCAAATTCATATTCCTTTTCTTTCATGACTGTGTGTGTTCTTTTACTTTTAGGTCTCATGGTTTTGCTTTTGCCTTTCTTTGCCATGTGTGTTCTTGTAAGATCTTTCTTCAAGTTGTTAGACCATTTCTAAAGGAACCAGCTCTGATACCAATTGAAGAACACAAGCTTATACTGAGAGGGGGGTGAACAATATAAGACCACTTTTTAATTTTCTTTCCCAAATAATATTATCCAATATTATCAATGGCAATATCAACAGTAGTAACCAAAGTAATGCATAAATCATCACATACAATAGAGACATCAATTTAACGTGGTTCACCCAATGTGGGCTACTCCACGGAGAAAATATTTCACTAAAATTTTCTCAATAAATCTCTTGGGAATCCTTCCTTATTACAATTTTTATGGACCTCTATCCAAAGGAGACACCAATCCCCTAATCAAGTTTATGGATATCTATCCACAAGATATGCCAATCCTCATAGCTAGTTTGTGGATCTCTATCCACAGGAGAACTCCTTCTCCTAAGCTCTAGCTGGTGATCCTCTAGAAGACTACTGCCTCCACTACACTGGCTTGTGGATCTCTCTCCTCTAAAGACCTCTATCCTCTCTACCTTAGCTAATGGATCTCTATCCACTAGAGACTACTATCCTCTACTTTGTCACCTCCAAAGCTTACTCTCATCTCTACTCAATATTTGTCTCAAATTTACTAAACATAGTCCTTTGGTCTAGCACAAATCTACTCAATCTCTATCTAAAATCTACACTAAACATAGTCCTTTGATCTAGCACAAATCTGCTCAATCTTTGTCTTCACTAAACATAGTCCTTTGATCTAGCACAAATATACTCAATCTCTATATCTGGTTTGCAATAAACACATTCCTTCAATATAGCACAAATTTTATCCTCAAATCTATCCTCAAGCCTTAACACAAAGCTTGACTTCAATCACAAATCAAATCTACTAGATCTGCCCCAAACCTTAACTCAAGGTTTGAACAAAATCAATAAATCAACTCTTCTCACAAGTCTTCTCAAAGAATTACCTCAAATCTGTCCACAAGTCCTCTCTAGAACTTGCTCTAACTACTCTCAAGTCTTCACCAAGACTTACCTTAAATTTACATTGTAAGATTCCACAAAAGCTCACACTAATCTGTTCATAAGTCTTCACCAAGACTTACCTCAAATCTGCTCAACAAGTCCTCACTAGAACTTGTCAAATATGCTCAACAAGTCTTCACCAAGACTTGTCTCAAATTTGTCCACTAGCTTTCACAAAATCTTATTCAACTCAACTCAATCTATCATAGAAAACCTCTTCAATCACACAAACAAGTTTCACACAGAATCTTGTTTTAATCTCACAAAAACATATAGAGAATGGTTAGAGACTCAATATATTTAATACTTACAATAATACTTAATCACTTTCAAAGTCTCTTGTTTAATAATAGAAACATATGGAGAATGGTTAGAGACTCAATATGTTTCACTCTCACACAACACTCAATCACTTCCAAACTCTCTTCAAATCAATTAAGAATAAAGAAAAATTTGTTTCACATAACTTGAACTATCACTCCAACACTTTCAATCAATTATGCTCAATCAACTTCACTCAACCAATCACTTGATGAAACACAACTTTCTTACAAACCCTAAACAAGTGTTTCACAATGCTTTCAATAACTCACACTATGTAACTCAACCTTGACTCAATATAATTCCAAATTCACATAACAATGATACTCATGGTCTTTTTCACAAACCCTAATCAAGCATATGAAAGATTTACTCAAATATTCCAATAATGCTTATTAAACAATCTCACATAACAATGACACTCATGTTCTTACACAAACCCTAATTCAAGATAGTTCTCAATCTCTCACTCAAATTTTTTCACAAACATTCACCAATCATGCACATGAAAGCTTACTCAACAATGCTTATCAAACAAACCTTTTCACTCCAACTTAGCATTCATAACATTCAACCCAACAATATTTCACTCACAAGAAGGATGTGCCCAACAATGCTTATCAAAAAAACCTTTTCACTCCAACTTAGCATTCATAAAATTCAACCCAACAATATTTCACTCACAAGAAGGATGTGCCCATACCTTTTGTTTGATGAAGAATTGATCCAAAAACCTGTCTCAATCACAATCAACTTCTTTGACAATCTCAATGGTTAGATATCAAAAAAATTCTATCCCCAATATTTTCCTTAAAAAATATTTCACCATGCCGAGTATTAAATCTCAACTATACCTTATTTAACCTTTCAAATCAATTTTAACAATATGACTTTATATAACATATAACACCCTTGGCATACCTTATTACTCCTTTTATATTTTTAACAACCAAAAATTAAACACACAATTAAAACTTTACTCACCCTTTTATCTCCCTATTATAGCTCATAAACCCTTTTAAATTTTCCACTATGTAATTTCAACTTAATAAAACTTAAAAAAAAATAAAAATTAATTCTCACACCTTTCAATTTTCAAATGCAACTTTAATCTTAACAAAATGTGAGTGCATACCTTTGTCAACCACACCAAAAGGACTTGGCGGGATTCGAATATGCAATACCCTTCTTCCAAGTGCCTTTGCACAATGTACACCCACCAAGTGGGCTGCGTGCCCTCATGCAAAAGGAAAGGCACACACCTTCCTTTTGTCCTTCTCTGATGGTGCAGACCAAAACACCCTCTCCTCTTGCAAAACAAAAATCGCGTGGATCGAACCCCCAACCTTGCACCTACGAATGACTTAGTGTAGCCCTTGGCTGCCAATTGCACTACCCAATGCTTTGGACAAACATTAGTGCTCCCACTTGTCTTTATTCCTTTGTCTGCCCTTTGAAGTCTCTAAACACATGCGAGTTTCTTCCTCTCTAACCACAACGCACAATTTCCTTTTACAATATTACTTTCGCATGGATAATATTTTGAAATAAAACTTGCCCCTTTTATATGCAATGTGCCATATGCTCAAAACGTCGATGATCCTTGAAATTCAAATTTAATTCAAATTTAAATTAAACTTTGTGCCCTTATAACCCTAACCTTAGGGTTAATTAAATTAAATCATAAACTAATTTATAATAAAATTATTATAATTAATTTAATAACTTTAGGGTTAATTAAATTAAGTTATAAATTAATTTATAATGAAATTATTATAATTAATTTAAATCTTTAGGTCTTAACCTTAGACCTTTAATATTATAATAAAATATTATAATATTATTTTTCTTGGGCCTTCCTATTACTCTTTAGACCTCATCTGACCACCTTGAATATTATAATAAGAGATATTATAATATTATTTCCCTTAGGTCTAGAAGAAATCTTTCTCTTGCATTGTTTATTGAAACCGATTCTTGACATCCTTCCTTTTGCATTGCTCACTGAAAATGACTCTTGACATCAATGACAACAAAACTTGCTCATATTTCCAACAACTAGGAGTTAGTGGACTACCATATACAACACTAAGAAATAGAGCTAAATCCAAGATAGAAAAAATCTAGTAGTGAAGCGTCATTGATCTAAATCACTAGGCCAATTCGCATCTAAGAAGTCTATCAAAATTGGAGGTGTGTCAATTGAGTAATGAATACTCATATGATATATACCCCTAATGTAGAAAAGGATTTATTTTATCATTGTCTAGTGACTCTCCTTAGGTGCCTACATATACCTAAAATAATAGCTTATGGTAAATACAAAATCCAACCAAGTGTGAGTCAAGTAAAGGAGATATCCCATAAAAATATCAATATAATATAGCATCTATCAAAAGGTAGTACAATCTACTTGGAACATCAAGCCAAAAGTAAAACGAGTCTAATCAAACTTGCAATCCTCCATTAAAAAAATCTATAAAATATCCAAAGCATACTTAGACTATGAAATGATGATCTTGGAAGACATTTGATCAATATAAACATCCAATTAACTGTGTAAAAACCCTTACTTTACCATATTAAAGGTATCATAAAGTCATGAATTTATGTTCTCAATAAAAGCATATGCGTTGCCTATAATGAAAATATCATTCACATCTAGAACAATTACCAATGTATTTACATCCTATTATTTGATGTAAACATCATGCTCTACCTTACATTGTTGAAATCCATAATTAGGAAAGGAGGAGTGGATCTTCTTATAACAAGCATGTAGTGCTTGCTTAAGCACATATAAGGACTTAGTCAAATAACACACCTAGGAAACAAGACCCTCAAGCTCAAAACCACATGACTACTGCATGTAAATATCCTCCTAAAACTCACTATGAAGAAAGACACTCTTCACATCCACGTAATATACCTTCTAATCATATGAAGCAACTATGGATAATGTAGTTAATTCCCCCCATGAGAAAACCTTAGTAATAATACACGCCTTATGCTTCTAGATTTTACCATATAAAGTGTACTTGATCCTATAAAACAATTTGCATAGAATAATTTTCTTCTCTTATAGAAGAAGTATAATACCTCATGTCTAATTCTTCATTAGGTATTCATACCAGAAAAGCATGAAATATTTCCATTTTTATTGGTCCTCGGCATGGGAGTAGATGATATGATCTCTAGAATTATCAACCTATGAGATCAAGGCCCAAGAAAAGGCCTTCTAATGTCATTCCATAAAAACAAAGAGTTGAGCATCCTAAAAGATATTTCAAATCAACTTGGGTCTTGGATGAACCATAGAAGATCTAGGCACATCTTGAGAAGGAGCAAAATTAAAAGCTAAAATTATAACATCCAAAGCATACTCATAATCTACCTAAAAATTCAATATAATCATACACACCTTGGGAGGAACAAGCTCATCACTTCTAGAGTTGGAAATTGATAGGGTGCTACCTAAAGGGAACAATCTCATCACTTCTAGAATCCCCACTAGAGGGTGAACATGTAGGAACAACTATAATGGGACCAAGAAGAATATATGAGGGTGTTTCTATAACAATTAGATATTATAGAGGATATTATACCAAATCAATAAGAGCACTTAAAATTAAAATTGGAAGAACCTCATCAAAAGTCATATAGAGTTGAACAAAAACTTTATATCTCTTAGGATCATGGATTTGATAGGCCTTAGAACTCCATAAAAATATGTCTATGACTCTTTGGTGTCTCTTTCTTATGAGTATCATTTGGTATATGAGCCCATGTTGTGGGTCCAAAGATATAGAAGTAGGACACATCAAGCTTTTCACCTATTAATTTCTCAAGAGAATTCATTGCCTAAATGGTTTGGGTTAGAACTAGGTTGATAATATGTGCTACATAGATGACTTCTTCACATAAACATTTGGTATAAATAGGATACAACCATACATACTAGGAGAAATCATCAACAAAAATAATAAAGTACTTATTCCTAGAAAGGGATGGTGTACCCATGGGTATCACTATGAATAATCTCCAAGGGTCACCAGTGAGAACTCATATACCTAAATGACTGATTACCAAGATGCCCAAGTCTATGATGCCATCATTGAATTCCATCATCTGCCTATGTTATTATAGCCATAAAATCTCTCTTTCAAGAGGATAAAGTAGGAGTCAATTTCTAATGCAGCTTGTACATTTGATCTTAGTCATAATGATACCCTGAGGTAGCTATCTTGAGCCCATCATCAATTAACCAAGGTAGACTTCCACCTTCTTATTTCTATGATGATTTTATAAATGGATAAAATATTGAAGATTGTTCTTGAAACATGAATAACCTCATCAAATAAGGAAGGACCGATACTAACTTCACCACATCCAACTACCTATAAGAAGGATTCAAACCTAATAACAAAACACTCCCTAAAATATTGTATGTTATAATTATGTAGAAGGTGGTGGTGTTTGGTTATGTGTTAAATTGCCATTGAATATGCAATTCACTCATATAAAAAGCAAATATATAATATGTTGAATGAACAACTACACGAGGTTATGAGGTTTTAACATCATGATTATCCTCACTTTGAGCATAAAAGAGAGTAGCATGAGTACCCTTATTTTGCTACTTTCTCAAGCTTCTTGAAGCATAGTAGGAAAAATTATACTTTATGTCCTTCCTTCTTAAAAAAATCCTAAGCTAGTTTCTTAAATGGATTCTTAGTCTTCTTCTCACTTTGCTTTAGTTTTTCAGTCTCATGTTTGATCACTTCTTTTTCATGAGCCTAAATAGTAAGAGAATTAATATTACATTAATATTTAAGCTTGTTGGTAAATGAGGTATTTGAACACTTCATAAATTAAATGGGGAGAAGAATGTGGTAAGTAGACATGAAACATTTTAAATGTAATACCAATAATCTAAAATATCTCAAAAATATTGTTGAACATAGCATTGAGAAGTTCAATATTTTTCTTAGGATTGATAATGTTACTAACATGGGTGTCATAGATCTTGTCAACATGAAGATCTATCACACCAATAGTCTTTTCATTCTTATCCCTAGATGCTTAATTTATATATTTGTAATAAGTCTCTAGAGGTTTGTCATTCACATACTTAAGCAACCCCTTATTTCATTGTAGAGCTTCAATATTGATTTTTCAAGTGGCATAGTTTGTACCATTCAAAAAGGGTACATGTTGATCCATATTTTTATTTTCCAAACATAAAATAATGTGTCCAATTGTGACCAAAAATCCACTACCAATATCGAGAATTAAAATTTTTTATGATTGAAAAAAATGGTTCAAAACACTTCCATATGCAAAAGTTATGGCCCTTAATAATTTGACCCAAGAATCACACAAAATGCCTCTAAAAACTTTATAAAATAAAAAAATATTTTGATACCTACAATGAATGGGAAGTTACTTCATGTCAGTATGTTAATGATTGAGAGGGTGTCAATTGATCATTGATTAGATAAGGTACTAGTAACTTTTGGTGCTAGTACCTAATTGGTACCTAGCTAAGCAAGGGGTGCTAGCTAGGTGCTAACTAGGCCATTGGGTAATGTACCTATACATACCCAATTTTGAGCACACCATAAAATATCTAAAGCTTACTAGTATTTAAATCATCCAACCAATTAGGAATATCATTCAAATAAAGCATATAAAGACTATACTTAGAGGTGTTTATTACCCCAAAGCAAAAGTATCATACTTGAGGTGGTAGCCTTGATGGTGCTAGTGACTAATTGGTAGTGCTTTTTCTAAAATATCAAATTTTATCTTTTCCCACCCATTCAACTTGACAACAATCATTTTAGAACTAGCATTGGCATCTTTACTGCTACCAACATTTATAATCCCTGTATTATTGATTGTTAGAAAATGAAAGAGAAAACCAACTTCCCTCCAAATCCAAAATTGAGTTTGCCACTCTCATCTACCATATCAATTGCACCTTGATTGATAATCCTATATCAAAATTTATCCATTTGTCTCTTGTATAATCTTCCATCCCTCTTTTTAATATTAACTTTTCTCAATCTTTCCTTCAATCATCTAGCTTCTATGCATGCAACTTGTCATCTATCCAACTTACTAATCTTGGTAAATTTTCCAAAGGATCTTCCAAGGTAGCCATGTATTCCTATAAATTCAACCCTTGGGGGAATCCAATTCATGATCTTTTAAAGTAGCAAAGCCCTTTCAAATTAGTGAAATTATTGTCCAACATAGTAAATCCCTCTCATATTGAGGAACCATCTTTTGTAATAGCAAAGCTTTATTGAATTGATGAGTGACTTGTTGAAAACAACAAAAGCCTTATCCAATTAATTATCTTATTTTAATATAGCAAAGTCTTAACAATATGATAGTCTTACTTAGGATTGTATGTGACAAGGATTTTTGAACCATAGCAAGCTTCCTACCTATGGTCATTGGGTTGTGCCTCTCACTTTTATCTCTCATTCCTTATCTTTGTCTTTTTCTTTTTTGTTACTAGTCATTTTAATCTATGTAACTCTATAGTTTTATGCATTTAAAGTGTTTTCTATGATAAAATAGTCAATAGCCTCTCCCTATAAAACCTCTGCATCTTTTAGTTAGAATTATTTATTATATTATCATGTCATCATGGGTTTTTTCTTGAAATTCTTTCTAATATGGTTGCAGGTAGCAGCACCATAAACTATAATCTTAATGGCATAGTAGAATTCTATTTCTATTATAGTGGGGACTATAACTTTACAATCAACAATCTATCAAAGATAGCAAAAGCAACATTACTTTATGGAAGCATCAATGACACTATCCCTCCACTATGGTACTTATATCTTTATACACCAAGTCAACATTTCATTATATAGCTTTGTATCATTTCACTTGGTTGAATAGGGGTCTGATGTTAGTTGAGCGAATTGTAACTCTCCACTAACCTAGGTAGACCCCTCTATATTTGACTCCATATTTTTCTATCTATTTTTGTAGGTTTTCCATAAAAGCGATAATCATGAGTGAAAGTGCCATCAATCATCAAAAGCATCAATGGTATTGTTGTACCCCATAGTTACAACTTAGTTTTCACCCCAATTTTTTGAAAAATTTCATCAAATTGATGTCTAGGTGAGCTTAGGGTGCAAGGCTCAATTTTTCAATGATTCCAGAGAATTAAAGTTTGGGTTTAATCTAAATTTTTGGCTTGCAAAAGTGCCGATATTTGTGCGTCTTGAAGACCTAGATCTAGTGGCAATGATTTGGATTGAGCATTTTTGAACATTTGTATCTTAAACACATTATTTCAAATTAAATGCTGTAGAAAATTCAAGTTCTAAAGTCTGTCAAAGGTTTAATTAATTAAATTTCATTTTAGGGCTGCTCCAATTTTGTCACTTTTACCCTACATTTGGATGCAAATTGATATGGCCACAACTTGAGCTAGATGTCTTTGTTTGAGTTGATTCAAAAATTGGTGGAAAGAGCTTGATCTAATCTTCACAATGACATTGAATGTTAAGAATTTTAACTGCTAGGTTTTTTCAGAATTAGTGATTTATAGTAGCATCTTGTGATCTTTAAAATGATGTATTTAATAAATCGTGATGATTTTTTTTATGATATCAACTTATTTGAGTACCCATTTGGCCCATTTAGATGCCTATGAATTTTTGCAAGATTTTAAGCACTTTTAATTTTACCCTATTTTTGGAGCGCATAAAAGTCTAAGGGGTTTGTGAGTTTGTGCGCCCCATTTTAAAGTTGTGCATCCCATTTTAAAGTTGTGCACTTAATTTCATATGGATCACATGAAGGTCTTAAGGTGCACATGAATTCATGCACCTGGATTTAAATTCGTGCACCCCATTTCATATGGAGCGCACAAAGGTCTTAAGGGGTAATTTACAATAACATCACGTGAAATTTAAAATGATGTATCTCATGAACCATGATGAATTTTTTGATGATATCAACTGATTTGAGTACCCATTTGGCCCATTTAGATGCTTGTGAATTTTTGTAAGATTTTGAGCACTTTGAATTTTACCCTATTTTTGGAGCACATGAAAGTCTAAGGGGTGCATGAGTTTATTTGCCCCATTTTAAAGTCATGCACCCCATTTCATATGGAGTGCATGAAGGTCTTAAGGGGTGCATGAATTTGTGCACCCCGATTTAAAGTCGTGTGCCCCATTTCATATGGAGCGCACGAAGGTCTTAAGGGGTAATTTACAACAACATCATGTGAACTTTAAAATGATGTATCTCATGAACCATGATGAATATTTTTATGATCTCAATCGATTTGAGTACCCATTTGGCCCATTTAGATTCTTGTGAATTTTTGTAAGATTCTAAGCACTTTGAATTTTACCCTATTTTTGGAGCGCACGAAAGTCTAAGGGGTGCGTGAGTTCATGCACTTCATTTTTAAATTCATGCACCCCATTTCACATGGAGTGCATGAAGGTCTTAAGGGGTGCATGAATTCATTCACCCAAATTTAATGGGGCACATAAAGGTCTTAAGGGGTAATTTACAGTAGCATCATGTCAACTTTAAAATTATGTATATCATGAACCGTGGTGAATTTGTTGATGATCTCAATTGATTTGAGTACCCATTTGGTCCATTTATATTCTTGAGAATATTTGTAAGATTTTGAGAACTTTGAATTTTACCCTATTTTTGGAGTGCATGAAGGTCTAAAGGGCACACGAGTTCATGCGTCCCGTTCTAATATTGTAGAATGTGGTAGTTAGCAAATAAAAGGATCAATCTAATATATCCAGTCATTCAAAAATGCAAGGAGTGGTGGGGGCCCACAAGGAGAGATGCCCAGTAATGAATAACATGGAGTGGAGTCCAACACAGCAAAGGACGTAATTGATCAAGGTACACTAGAGTCACCTTCTCAAGGTTGTGGAGAGGTTGACACACAAGAAGAATAGCCATAGGAAGAATGGTGTGGGCCACCTATCCCTTTCATCCCTGCCACGATTTTGTACAGGACAGGAGATTAGGCCAAATGGAGGGCCAATACAAAAATGGTTACAACACAACCCGATCTCCCCAATGCTATACATAGAGGATCATTGCAGCAAAGATGATCATCAAGCCTTAGAGAGTAAATTCAGAGTCCAGGTATAACCATCTCTAAAAGTTAATCGTATTTTCCTCTGTGTCTATCTTTCCTTTGTTTCTCATGTCACCTTTTCCTCTGTCAATATCCAGGGATTGCCTAGGAAGCTAGGCCAGCTGAGATCATTTCTAGCAGATGTGAAAATAATTGGATACTCTCACATCACTATAATAAGGATGGAGAGAAATACCCCCTATTATGATATTCAAACAAGGGGTGAAATTTTAATTGTGGCCACATAAACTCGAGCACTCTATTGGGTTCTGTTGTAAATCTTTTAATAAATATAAATTCTAATTCTATTCCTGACATCTTTCGTGTTAATGATTTGTGTGTTACCTGATTGCATATTACGGTATCCAAATATACAAATAACACTTTATCTTTGCTAGTTTAAATGGTTCAAGATTATTACATTATTTGAATAAATCTGAATGAACTAGTTCCTCTCTCCCATTCTCCCTTCTGGTTCATGAAGTTTATTAACCTGCTATGATTACCCAATGGACATGGCACCGATCTGGTATAAATAAATTTAAATGCTACATGGTTTGGTCAAAAAAAAGAACAAAACTAACATAATATCATTAAATATGGTAAGACATGGGTTATAATATCATAATGGCAAACATCCAAAACCATCATCTGGGGTTTCCTTACCCGACCTGGTCTGTCTAGAGTCTTATAGATAATATTTTTCTAGGTCAAAGAGGTAGATCCACTAGAGTCTACAAACTGCTTGTGATTCTTGGGATTCCTGTGACGTGACATGTTTTAAGGAGGTAAGCAGTAAATCCCCACAATAGGTACTTCTGCATCTAGCAATGGTACTACCATAGAGGCAAAAATATGTTAGAGGATTCCTTTTAGTACATTTTGTTGATTTTAGCTTAAGTTTCTAATGTTTGTTGCCTCTTTGATTGTCTAATCATCCCATGTTTAGTAATTGTTTTATTAAATAAAAGAGAAAGAATAATAATCTCTTATTTTTGTTCGAAGACCAATCATACCATTACATCATCACTAAAATCAAATTGTATGTAGGAACTTAGGTTTGTTTGCTTGCATCTTCCCCTTATATCCTTTCTCAAAATAATAAAAAAACATCTTTTATTTATCAGTTAAAATGAAAAGCACATAGCAATAGGCCTATTTGTCATATTGTGTGATTGCATTTGTACCTAGGATAACACTCAATTAAGTTTAGGTAGTCATAGGAATTCCTTAGGGAAAATGAAGGTGTTTTCAAGTTGAATCCATAAAATCATTGACAAGGATCACAAATTCTCCTATTCTTGAAGTGCGACATCGTATATCTGATACCGTATGAGAACAAGGAGGCCGATATAACCAATTTCATAGGCCAATTGGAGGCCCTCTATGATTTTATTGTCTCACATTTTGGTGAAATTGACATAAAAAACCCATTGGGTCAATATTTTTTGTTGACTAAGCCAAATCTTAATCAAACTTAAAATTTATAGACTTTAATTAAAACTATTAATATTTTTTGCTTACCTAGATCATATAAATTATAGATAACAAAAATATAACCAATTTCTAGTCCTACTAGGGATATTTTGTATCCTCTAAGTAATTTTTGTATAAACCTCTATGCTATATTGGTTATATAATGAGCTTGAGACACTAGCCATCAATACAAGATCTCATGCATATATTCATCTAGTAGGGAGTATATCACAATGAGTTAGTGGGAGTCATAAGGAGGTGAATTATTTCCCTTCACATACCATCTTGGCCATGTATCTAGGAGGTCACTTCCATGTATTTTTAGAGTTTGATATATCATGCTTATATCACATATTTAATGGTATATGTAATGAAATTTCACTACATTAGGTAAATCTAGCCTGAGTAATAGAATGTTGAGTTGAGTTATAGACCAAAAAGATGAGAGGCCTTGAAGTTCCTTCCATCTGCCAAGTAGTCAATGTTGTTAAAATACCAAAGATGCTAACTAATGAGAGTTTCTGAAGAAATTTTATGGCAAATTCTAAACTCCCTACACCATGAAGCAATGCTAACCAACTAGACTAGATGAATGTAAACTTTCAACCTTTTTGGTGGTAGTTAAGCCAAACCTTGCCATAGGTTGTAATCCTGAAACCTTTTTGGTGGTAACTAAAAGGGTTCCACTATTGGCAAGGTCTCTATCTACTTAGTAGACATGGATTCACTTCTAAAAAAGAGGAATGGATTCAATAATTGAGCTATCATCTTTTGGTAATTGGGCTTGGAATTACCATATGCTCCAATTTTCCTAAGAAATACCAATAATAATAGAGGAAAAAAAGAGGGTGACAAGGTACTCTCCTGAGGGGTTAGTAAGCTTGACCAAGCTTACTATGCAATATGAGAGTCACCCTAAAGATCATGGCAACTTCAAAAGCATCAAATATCAAGTGATGAGCAAAAATATCTAAGAGCATAAGTCAAATTGGGAGAAGGAGAATCATGCAAAAGGACTAGTTTAGAGCCAAAAACTTACATTTGGACTAGCTTGTTGTGAGACCTATAAAAGAGACAAGCCAAAATATTTTTATATTTATGCTAGTAGGCGCTTCAAGTTCTAGAAAAGTGGAGAAATCATAAAGCAAAAGTGGATAATTTTAGCCTCTTCTAAAGCTAGTTGGATAATTCTTGTGATGGCATTAGCAACCCTATTTTCAAAATTTCTAGATAAGCATAGAGAAAAGACATGAAATATTAAATAGCTTTCTGCCTATATAACTAGAACACTTTATCAGACAAAATTAGCCAATTTTTCAAGGACTCTGGCATAATGCAGCTCACAAGGTAGTATGAAATGCAAAGTAGAGTAGAATGATAACTTATATTACTAAAGCTAGCATATAAGAGGTCTAAAATACTAGCCTTAAGTTGAGAGGGAGCCTGAAAGAAAAAGGATTCAAAAACAACTCTCTAGACAAAAGGATCTTGACATAGGGAACACCTAGCACTCTAGTAATGGGAAGTTAAACCATATAACATCTTTTAGAGTTGTAAAGTGACAATCACCTTCAAGCATGAAAAATTATATCAAGAACTATAATTGCCTAACAAATACATGTAAAGTAGAATTAAGAGGTCTAGTGGTGCTAGCTCAGCCGAAGATAATGCCTAATCAATTTTGGACAATATTTTATGTAATAATTTATTTCATTTTTAGGTTAAGCAAAAGCTATATAAGGAGCAATGCTCCTCATTTGTAAGGGCCAAAAACTTTAGTGTTCTCCTTTTGTGATTTGAGGCTCTAAGCTATCCTAATAACAATCAAGGTTCTTTGGATTCTTTTTATCAAAATTTATGCATCATATTCTATAATATATTACACTTTTAGTATTTTACTATAGCTTTAATGGTAGTGAATTTTATTAGACTCAATGTTTTTTGCCTTATTTCAACTTATATTGGAGTAAATATTGTTAGGCTTGAAGCTATTTAGATCATTTTTGTTGGGGTGTTTGAGGTGTTGAATGTTGTAGTAATTACACTCCTGATATTTCTATTAGTTTCAACTAGGTGAATTATGTTAGGTGAAATAGTTGTTTGGGTCATTCATTAAAATGATTGGAATATAGGATTCTATGATTTTTTTGCTTATCTAACTTGATCTTTGATGGGAGGAAATTTTGTTAGGCTCTTGATTGTAATAGATAGTTTATGTTCTCTCATTTGGCATTCTTGTTATTAGTTGAACTTCATCCACTTTAATCTTGTCTATACCCCTTCTCCCATTGTTTCTATTTTCCTTTTCTTTTATGTTTTAAAGCATTCTAAAGGAACCAACCTTTTATAGAGGTTGATCTAGAAGCAATTTTAGGTCATCCAATATTGACTTTGTCTTAATGTCAACCAGACCATCAAGAGTTTTGACATGCTCGATGGGACCTAAATCATAATAAATATTTGATTCTAAATCAAATCCACCATGTGCATATGAGCATTTGGCATTCCTGCATTTTCAAATGATCAAGTATTGGTAAATAGCTTGATCTCACCAAGTAGATAAGATAAATTCACCTGATGACTCCACTATTGAAAGAGCCTGAAGACAATGAACCTGTTGAATGATGTAGATCCAAAATCACATGATCACCAAATAAAAAGCTAAAAATCTAACAAAACCAGTGTAATTTGTTGATTTACTAGCTATCCAAACATGTAAGAAAGGTAAGTCGCTTTCTCTTGTTTTAGTATTCTCAATTCAAAACTCCACTCCTTTACAGGCCATATCTCCATAGTCACCTGCTAGATCTCCCATAGAATTTATGGCTAGACACACTTTTTCTAGTTGGAATAGTGTCAAACCCCTCAATATTCCAAATATCCATGATATTCCTTGGTCTACATTAAAATATTTTCCCTACTATGATGGTAGCGAGAAGACTACCTAAAAACACTATCGAGATATTGTTGCTTTAGCTATTATTCATAATATTATCCATGAAGATGTAATGGTCCAATTACTTGCTCTATCTTTTAGATGTAAAATATTATCTTGGTATTTTGCACTAGAGGAAGGAATAATTAGTACTTGGATTGATTTTTTTGAACCATTCATTATGGAGTTTAATGATATAGGGAACCTCTTTTCTCTACTTACCCAGTTCACTACTATTCAAAGGTACCCTTAAGAAAATACTACAAAATTTCATATCTAGTTTAGTAAGACTTGCAGGATAATTCCTCAAGAGATACGGCCACCACTTGCCCAAGCCTACACATATCATCTCCATGCTTTCACTCCAAAATTAGGGCTTCAAATGTGGAATACCAATGAAATGATATTTTCTTAAATTTTACAAGTAGTCATTGCAGCTAAAAATACACTCATCTTAGTTGGTAATATTCCTTCTAAATTTATAATGCCATATTTTCTTGAGATCTAGTAGCCAATCCACCATGTTTTTCTTCTCACCCTAGAAAGTTACTCATAGACTACTCTGCTTGCACCTAGATCATATCCTCAACTTACTAGTCTAGAAAGCATAATGTCATCCCTACCTACCCCAAATACAAAAGAGTCAGAAAAGATCCAAAAGCTATAGGTTGTAATTAAAAATCTCACAAATAAGGTTACAATAATTGAGTGATAAATTTGTAAAAAGAGATGATGAATATAAAAAAAGAAGATACCCTTACATATCAAACTATGAAGGGGCTTCTACTAGCCATGTTTCTAGAAAGCAAGTAGTTGTTGTTGAAATTCAAAGGGAAGAAGTATCTATAGCTCTAGAAAAATAATAATTTTTAACATGTAGTGATCCACATAATGCTAAGACATATATAGTTTATCAACATTAGTGCTAGCTAGTTGTATCCCAAGAAGTAGAAAATAAATAAAAAGGACTTGTAGACATGTTGATAGATCTAGAATAAAATCATGTTGTTGAGGAGCCTCCAACTTCTTATATGCTCTACATATTGATAAGATTAAAAAAAAACCTTTGTAGTAAGATCCTCAAAATTTGAAAGTTCCCCCACAACCTCAAAATGAGCAGAAGAAAGACCCACCTAAGGAGTAGCCTAGTATAAAAGCATCAAAATCTTATCAAAGGTTAAAATAGACTTAGCCAAAAGCACCAATAATCTACCAAAAGCTAGAAGTGACTAAGGAACAAGACATATCAATCGCTACCCAAAAATAGGATCTAAACCTATAGCCTAAAGCACTTCCTTTGATGCTAGTTTTAGGGACTACTTGAAGCAGCTCTAAATATAACTCTTTTAGAAAGGATAGATTATAGTGGTTCTAATACCACTATTGGATTTTTAGCCATATTATCACAAGGTCAAGGTCTCAATATCTAGGATCTTGAGTAGTCTCAAAAATAATAATAATCACTATATTAAATGGCCAAAATAATGAACATAACATTCATGAAAATAAAAATAATATGAATAAAATGGTCACTATCCTTCATGCAATAACATGAAGAAAACTTACAATATAACTGATTAAAATATACATATAAGCTTCAATATTATTGATGCTTGAATGTAATCTAAGATACTTTTATAATCGATGATACATTACATGGAGATTTATCTCCATAATATACCCTTACAAAGATGAATCTTAAATACTTGACTATTTCTCTCCTCACATATCTAGGATATGTGAGGGTTTGAAGAGAAAGAGCCACATAAGGGTTTGAAGAGAAAGAGCTGCAGAAGGATTAAGGATACAAGGAAGAGACTAGGTGGACCCATGGATAAAATAAATTTCAAATATTTTGTAAGGGATGCTCAACTTCCAATAACTCCAACTCAATGATAGGTTTTTTTGCATCAACCTCTTTGTATGCCAAGGATTGATCCCAAGAAAATAGACTATGGTTGCATGCAAGCAATGAATGGATCTCCAATTTTTAATCTACAATGATCTGACATTCAAGATGGAATTGCTACAATGGAGCAATGAGGGTTGATCTATTGATTCTTGGGCTTTCGACCATCCTTATCTACTTTTAAAAGTTGGGCTTTGCAACAATGGAAACTCCAGGTGAGTTTAGCATCTCAAATTATCCTAATGGGTATTTTTTGGTGTTATTTTCTAATGAGTATAGACAACAAATATTCTAGGGTGGTCCTTGGTTTTTTGGTTGAGCTGATTTGTTCATGAAACCCTGGCATGCTTTATTTAAGGCTAAAGAGGAAATGCCTTTAGTAGGACCTGTCTGGGTCAAAATTTTTGGTTTACCGACTAAATTCTAGAATCCTATAGTCTTCTCAGATATTAGTAACACTTTATGCACCTACATGATGATATAAAATAGCACAATATAGTTTGAGCATTTTATTTATGCTCATATTTGTGTGCTCATGGACTTTAATAATCTCCCTACAAAAAAAATCACTTTGTAATTTGGGGAAGAAACTTGGGAGCAAGAAGTTGATTATGAAAATATTCCCTTTAGGTGTTGGGTTTGTCATGAATACGATCACTTAGTAAAATATTGCAAATATGTAGTCTTGGAGCAAAAAAAGCAGGATCAAGGTCAGGAGGAATTTTAGGTTCCTAAAAAAACATGTTACTAAGAAAATGAAGCCTATAGATAAGTCAACCTCCTCAGATAATAGGTTTTCAAAACTTGCAATGGAAGATGACTTAGAGGATGTGGATGATTCTATGAAGATGGAGATTTTGGAAACCCAATTTTTGGATAGCTCACAAATTTCCCACCCAAAAATATTCAAAAACTCCTCAAAGATAGCCACTGGTCTGGTTAATAATAATTTTAAGATCTATCCTCAACAAGGGAAAACTCACCAGCAAAAACATAAAATGGAGAAGAAGGTCAAACAAGGCTTTAGTTCTCAAGGAGGATCCCAGGGATCTATGAATCAATATTTAGTCATGTATTCTCAATCTGCAAAAATAGATTTAAATCTAGAGCAATCAGGAGTTAGTGAAAACTCTAATAAAAAATGAAGTTGGATACAAACCAAAAAGTAGAAAGGAAAACAAATGTGGTTCAAATTCAAAAAGAAGGGGTAAAGTTGTCTACCAAAGGCTTTTGGATGAAATGATTGGGAAAAATGCAAATCGGGAATGAAAAGTCTGGTGGGCTTTGCAAATCAGGGATGCTCTTCTTTCTATCCTTTCTTTGTTTGGATCCAATTATAAAATTACCTTGTTCATTTTCTCTTTGTATTAGCTTCTCTCTAGTTTAGTCAGGGTTTTTCAGTTCCTTGCTCAAATATTTATTTCTCATGTTTCCTTTGTTGAATATTGGCTAAAAGGCCTATTGGATTGGTTTAGAAATATATGTAATCTATTTTTCCTTGCCTTTTTTTTTTGTGTGTGTGTTGTGTTACGTTTTGTTTTTTTGAGTTTTTTGTACTTTTGTTGATTTTTTTTTTGTGTTTTGTGTTTTTGTATTGTTTTTTTTTGTTTTCTATTTTGTGTTTTATTGTGTTTTGTATTTTTGTGTTGTTTTTATTTTTATTTTTTACTTTTGTGTTTTGTGTGTGTTTGTTGTTTTTTTTGTTTGTTTGTTTTGTGTATTTTGTTTTTATGTTTTTTTGTGTTTTGTTGTTGTTGTTGTTGTTTGTCATTTGTGTTTTTTGTTGTTTTAGGTATGCTCTTTGAGTGTGTCAAAGAGGGCAGGCCAGGTGCGAGCCCTGGACATATTTTTGTGAAATAGATACCCTTGCCTCCTTGGGTCTTACCCAAAAGTGGTACCCTGAAAGGGGTGTTTTCCACAAACAAAATAGAAAACTATATCTAGGAGATGTAAGTTTTCATATTCCATGCATAAGATAAGCCCTCTCATCTCTTTTGTCTTCTCATCTTGCCACTTGTATACATGAATCTTGAATCTCTATGTACTCTTGCACACTTTATTCTATGATACTTGCACACTCTTATTTTCACACTTGCACACTTTACTATATGACACATTGTGCACTCCTACATCTATACACATGCACACTCTATTACATGATACTTGTGTATATCCTGCATATAGACACATACATAAAGGGAAAATATAAATCACACTCCTAAACTATAGACTCATATCTAATACATATTTATATTGTACCATAGAGGTACTATGAGGGTACATTAGCAAGTACCATTTAATATAATATTCTCTTATATAATCCAACATATATTGGAGTAAATTCTATTAGGCTTTAAGCTATTTGGATCAATATTATTGGGGTATTTGAGGTGTTGAATGTTGTAATAATCACACTACTAATATTTCTATTAGTTTTAGCTAGGTAAATTTTGTTAGGTGAAATAATTTTTTGGATCATTTAGTGAGATGTTTGGAATATAGGATGGTGTGGATTCTATGCTCATATTTCATGAGCTTTAGTAGGGAAATTTTTGTTAGGCTCTTGATTGCAATAGGTAGTTTATGTTTTCTTAGCTTGCATTCTTGTTATTTTTTGAACTCTATCTACTTCAATCTTGTCTAAATCCCCTTATTCCTTGTTTCTCTTTCCATTTTATTTTTCTTTTAAATATTTCTAAAGGAGATAACCTTCTCTAAAGGTTGATATAGAAGAAATTTCAAGTCATACAATCTTGATATTGGTCTAATGTTGATCAGATTCTCATATAGGTAATCCCCATTCTTGTTGTTAGTTAAACTTCATCCACTTTAGTTTAACCTTTTGTATATAGGGAATCCCATGAGTTATATGGATTGAAATAGGTATACCAATTAAAGGGGATAGAAGGATATAAAACATATTCTCTTTCTTCTCTTAAATAATATTTTAGACAATTAAAATATGAAATAATCCTCTCTTCTTTCCTAGCCCCAAACCTATTGCTAAGAAATACTACATAAATTATAGTGTCATTAACCATTTGACCACTAATTCCAACCCTCCTATGTAGGGATAAGATGAACACCTTAGCCTTGATAACCCCATATTTTACCAAGAAGAGGAAGCCTTATAACCTCGAGGTTCTCTAAATCCCACCCATTAAGAGGATGGAATATTGGTCTTGTAATCCATAACCCATATGGATCACTTCTTAAAAAATCATAATGGAATCATAAAGGTCTTCCTAAGAGAGGGTAATGAAACCCTAGAAGCCTCTTCAAGGGTTTATTCACTATTGGATCAATCCCAACAACCTAACTCAAACCCTTTGAAAATAAACCAACTAGATCCATCTTTTGGGTCCATCAACATGAATATTTATTTATCAAGCTCTCATTTCATTTATTTAACTTCATATTCTATTAGCATATCAATGGATGTTGGGAGAAAATTTATCCCTTCTCCATTAGTACATCATTCATATTTATCTACCCTTGAGAAATTGTTGTAGGGTAGTGTTAGCTATCCCACATCTCAATAGGTATATACAAGCTACACTCTCAATCCAAGTGTCCCTCCAAATGCACAAACCTACAATTTTCACATTAATTTAACCAATGGTTCTCATTCCAATCCTATAAGTTCTAGGATAGATTTTGGATAAAACGTTAATCCTATCATATCTTTCACCCAATATGTCAACCCTCTAATCTTAGAAATTTTGTAAATAAGTTATACAATGCTAGCTTTAGCATAATATACCAAATTATATCAACCTCCATATTACATCAATTATCAAGTCCCTTCTATCCCTTAATATATCTCTCTTATCTCATAATATTATCAAATCTCATTTCTCCTAAAATTCAAGATCTTATTACCTAATTAGAGCAATGAAAGTAATAAATAGTTGTTATCCAAGGGTTATCTTCTAGTCACAAGTACTCATATGATTACTTGTGCAACTAATCCCTAGATCCCTTTGTAGTTAGTTGCCCATTTACTCCCAATTTTGGAACACCTATGTTTCAAATATACATGGGGAAAGAGGATCCCATCAACCACATTAGGCTATCTAGGATTGTTTGTAGTGATATTTTATATGATGAAACATTACTATTGAATATATTTCCTAAGAGTCTTAGTGGTCCCACCATGGAATAGTAATACCAAATATCAAAGAACTTCCTAAAAATATTTAAAGATCTTATAAAAATGTTTGTCAAGAAATTAAATATATGTATTGACAAAAAGGTGATCATTAATGACTTGTACCAAGTCAAACAAGGTGGTGATACCTAGTAGAAACATACAACATGTCCTCCCTCCTAGGTACCTACTTGACAATTTTATAGGAAAACTTATGAGCAATTAGAATTCTACTTAAAGATAACTAATGTGGATTCCCTTTAAGATGCAATTGACATGTCTAAGAAAGTAGAGATAGCCCTCATAAAATGAGGGCAACTAATTCCCAAGTTCAATAAGTAGGAAGATCATTCCTACTCCAAATCTAAGGAGAAGTATAAAAATAAATATATTTTTGGCGATGGGGTCATGGATTCTTCATACTCTAACAATATTGATTTTGTTGAGAACCTTCAAAAACTTTTCCTAGTGAAGTCTAATAAGTAAAATTCCAAAAGAAAATAAACCAAAGTGGAGAAACCCTTTCAGTTATCCTAGATCAACATTTTAGAGCTAAAATGATAAAGCTTCTTCCTATTGATCCTATAGATCCTAGAAGGGACTCTTGGTTTTGACCACATGAGCAATGTGCCTTCCATTGCATCAATAGTCATGCAATGGATAGATGTGCATGGGCCTCAAGAACATGATCCAAGACATTATTGATAATGACTAAAATATTCTCAATGGTTGTTATTCTTAGCCATCCTCTATTCGATACCTAAGAACTTTTTAAATCCACTACCTAATTATAATTAAAACCAAATGTTCCACCTCCAAAATAATGGATGGTGAGTGCATTCAATTTCCCTCATTGTAATCATTATATCTCTCACATTTGTGTTGTAACAAGGCAATATCATAAAGATCAACCATTTGAGCAATCTTCAATAATTCAACCTACAAGACCCCCATTGGTCCTTCATTTGAAATGAACTTCCCTACCCTAAGGACCCCCTTTAATCATTCAATATGATTCCAATTCCAAAGGTGCTTTTGATTTGATAAGGCAACTTGAGAACACATCGGCTAAGATCTCCCTTCTTGAACTTCTTAAGTCTTCTCTAGCGCAACTTGAGAACACATCGGCTAAGATCTCCCTTCTTGAACTTCTTAAGTCTTCTCTAGCACATCGATACATCCTAATAAAAATTGAGTGAGTAAATTGTTCCTAAAGACCTAAACCATGATAATTTCACTTTCATTGTGGGATCTATAAACACTTAAAAAGTATCACATTTGAAATGGTTAATATTAATATTTAATAATATGTGTAATTATTTTAATTATTATATCTCAACCTTATAAATTATTTAATGTTGATTATTATAGCCCCTTTGACCTAATTAAGCCCCTTCCTATGCCTAACCCATGATAATCATGAGACCATCCTACTATTTTTAACCTAGGCTCACCTAACTCTGATTAGCATTAATTCCCCTCTTTCCTCCATATTTTAAGCGCATTAATGCACATGGGTGAGGATTCCCTCCACCCAAGCACATTTATTAAGCACATAATTTTTTGTGGGTGAGGAATATCTCCATAAAAAGAGCATTAGTGAGGCATGTTATGATGTGTTATAATGTGTCGTATTGTGCAATAGGGTGTCATAGCCCAAATAGAGAAAGTTGCACATTTGTTCACCTATGGGAAATCCATAAGATTACTCTATTACGAACCCATGCCACTTTTAACCCACTCTCTTCCATACTTATAACCCTCCTCCACCCATGGGATACTTCACAAATAGGTCTCCATTTTCATGTTCATGTATGCACAAGAACCATAGCGAAGCTATGCTCAAAGCTTATTTGATTTGTTGTATACATGTTTTTACATGTAATTGAAAGTATACCATTTAGAGAGCTCAAAGGCTTAAATAATGGAGGGTATTGGGAATGTTTTCTAATAATTTTTTGTAGACACACCCACAATTTACATCTAGTAGTGCACTGGATATGCATCAAAGGCTCCAAAACATGTCTAGGAAAGGTAAAATCTAGTTAGATCCATCCTCATTGTTTTGGGCATAACTTCCTCATCTAGGATTGGATTACCCTTAAATATTAAGGGAATATTATTTATATCATAAAGGAGGTATCAACCAAATTTAACTCCATTTTTATCAGCAAAGACCCAACTATCAAACATCTAAAAACCTGCACTTGAGGTCCATATGTTTAGTCATAATTTGTATGACTTGTTTTATGTGCAAATTGTAGGTCCAAGCTCCAATAACCACAAAATTTGGAGGGAATATTTATGACACAATAAAGTAGGTATAAATTGTTTTTTGATCTATTATGAGTAGTGGAGGCCTAACTTTAAACCCTCTAAAAACCTATAGTCAGGATCCATACTTTCAATCAAAAATTGCTTGACTTGTTTTGTGTACAGATTGCAGGTCCGAGATCCAATCACCATAAAATTTGGATGGAAGATTTTTCACATCATAAATTATTTCTAGGAATAATTTTACTCCATTATAAGTATCAAATACCCAAATTTATACCCTCTAAAAACCTACAATGGGGGTCCATACTTTTAGTCAAAAATTGCCTCACTTTTTTTGTGTGCAGATTGTAACTTCATGCTCCAATAACCACTAAATTTGGATGAATGATTGCTGAAATCAATAGGAATATATCAAAAAAAAATTATATCATTTGGAGTAATATAAATCACTCTAAAATTGGTTTTGTAATCTATTGTATTTTTTTATGATTTAGGGCCTTATCTTGAAAGGTCAAGCATAAACAATTGATGTTGTCATTGTGAGATTGTGTGCAAGTATTGGATACACATGGAAGATGAGGAGGTCAAGAAGTGTGTCTTATAAACCATTTCACAACCTAGTGTGCACTCAAGAATATAACTTACCACACCATAGACCTTACTTGTAAAAGGAAATCCTCCATTTTGGGAGGTTGATTGTAATAAAAAAGGCCTATTTGTAAAAGATAAAGTTTATCAATATCAAATCTATTGCAAATATTTATTTTTGTCACTCTTTGAATATTTTAATTGTTATGGTGTATTTCCTATTTCACATAAATTATGATCACGATAGAATCCTTTGTCCACAACACATTTGATGCTTATCGTTTTATGTGAGCTTTAGCACTTACATCGAGCATACTATATCTTATATATTTTTCTTAGGATTATTTGTATTTGAATGCTTATTTAGCTTGGTTTTCTAAACTCCTACTTGATTTATCTATTACAAAAATTTAAGGTAAGGATAGACATATTCACACTTCTCAAATTAGGGTAATATCTTGCAAGATCTACCCTTACAGACTCAGTTTCAACTACGCATGGCGATTCTCAATCACAGTCTTAACCACCTATGGTGGTTCTTAGGCTCATTCTAAACCACCCATGATGGTTCTCAAGCATATTATCAACCACCCATGGTGGTTATCAAGCTCAAAAAATAGTTGTACAGGCTCAAGCTTAGGCTTAGGTACACAATACGCTCAATTTTCATTTTTCTTTTAGCATAGGCTTCCATTTTTTGATTTTGCAAAGAAAACAATTGCACAGGCTCAAAATAAAAATCTAGATCAAAATTTTTTAGCATAGTTCTTTTCAATTGTTTTTTTGAATATCTTTATTCCCCTTCTCTCTTTCAAATTTCAAAAAAAAACTTCAAAGGCACATTACTTTACTTATTTATTTCTATTACTTTTCAAACATTCAAAGGCACAATACCTTATTTATCTATTTTTTTCTCTCAAAACACTCAAGGTGCATTAAAATACTCCATAACCACCTGCATTCCTCAACAACCATCTCAAACTCCACATACTTTATCTTATCCCTTGGATCAAGGATCATTCTTCTTGCAATCACCATCTTGGACCTCATGTCTACCCACGGTACCCACAATTTATTTCCATCCTCATAACTCTCATTACTGGCCTACAACAAAGTTGCATAGCCCACACCCTCATCAACCACCATCTCATAAATACCATTCCACTCCTAATTTGTATCAATACACTTCTCAACCATACCAATCACACTCCATCCAACACATGAATAATTTGACCTCTACACAACCCCTTTATTCTTACCCATCATCATATCCCCCACTCTATCCACCTACCTATAATCAACACCACATTCAACAACCACCATCACACCCCTTGCACACCCACAATCACTCTCATCAAAACTATCAATATTTACCTTCAAGATCCTAGGTTTTGCAAGAATCATCTTCTAACTGTAATCACCATCACCATCATATCTATTTACACCAATCATATCCCTCATAAATCCATATCATCTTACTCATCATATCACCCACTACTCAAATTCCCAAACTGCTCCTAATGCATTCCAATAGTTAGCCAACAAAGTCAATAGCTTGGAATCACAAGTCATAGGTACAGGATATCAATGTTAGAGTTAGAGTATATTACATTATTTGGTTCATGTAAATGTAGCACCTTTGGTACATAGTTAGAGTAGGAGATTACTTTAGGGGGAGTTTAGCTAGTTACTTCAAACAATGTAATAAATACACAAGTTGCAATGTGCAAGTTGTAATGTGCAAGGTGTCCACTTGTACAACTAGGTAGAGTGTTGGCCAAGAAATCTATTTAAATAAAGGGTCTCATAGTGATAGATCATAAGATGCAACATATAAATATCAATATAATTGTAGTAGAGTAGTAGATAGTGGTAGAGCTCCTAATGGAGTACGATGTAGTTTTTTAGCTTATATTAATGGAGTGATCATATCCTCCATACCGCATTGTATTTTCACCTCTTTCTATTTATAGTATATTTTAGTCATATTGTAGACTCACTTTATTTCATTTTATCAGGACCTATGTTAGATCTCTTCCACTGCATGTATCCTCAAAAGATAATAGTGGTATAAGAGACACAGTGAATCAAGAATAGGAGGGCTTACATCCATTATAAGAGAAATATTGTAGGTTAAGAGGAATAGGGATAGTCACAAGTGAGGATTAAAATAAATATCAGTTGTAGAAATTCTAAGATGATATTTGGCTAGAGTTTTTCCACCAAGTTTTAAAAAAACTTGTGAAGACTAGGACTCAACATTCATACCACTAAATTGACAAAGGAACTAGTGAAGATTATTATCTCTAGATTTATAAGTTATTCCATTCCAGTTTCTAACAACTTGTTGAAGGAAAAGGAGATTCAATAAAAAGGTTGGGAAGCTTCCTACAAGAGAGTTAGGAAGAATATCTTCTTAGAATAATTTTAGTACTTACAGTAACAAGGAAGAAGATTGAAGATTTTAAAGACCTTGAAAAAGGTTCCATTACAAGATTTGTAATTCTGCTAAGTGTAGAAGTAAATAAAAAAGCCACAATAGCCTTATAGCAAAATCAAGTAATAAAATACTCTAGAAGACAAGTCAAGAAGGAGATAGAAGATTAGTGATCTTTGTTCAAGATCAATACCTACAAAGTGTAGAAGAAGAAAAGTCCAAAGAAGCCTAGAAGAATAATAGGCCAGAGAAGCCTAGAATAAGAATAGGCCAAAGAAGCTTTAAATAATAATATGCTAGAGAAGCCTTAAACAATAAAAGGCCAAAGAAGCCTTGAAGAAGAAAAGTCCAGAGAAGCCTTGAATAAGAAAAGGCCAAAGAAGCCTTGATCCAAAAAAGAAGGCCATAAAAGCCTTAATTTTGAAGAAAATTTTAGAAAAAAATTCCTGATTTAGAAGATAAAGTTCATGATTTAGAATAAGACTCTAGAGAAGAGTCCAAGAAAGAGGAGATTGGTGATCTCCATCAAAGCCTACAAATTATAGAATAAATATAAAGGACCAACGAAGTCCTATTCTAGAATCGAAAAGTAGTAGAATTAGAGATCTAAGAAGAAGATATTATCACCAACACTTCTAGAAGAAGAAGGTTGAATAATATATCTTAGTTGGAAGACCAGAGAAGCTACAAGATAGAAGACCTAGGAGAGGTCTCAAGTAGAAAAAGAAGGCTTGGAAAGTATTATTGCAGAGCTCGTAGAAGCATCATTAAAAGAGTTTCTAGGAGAACTCATTGGATAAATCCACTACCAAGGAGAAAGCTCTTGATAGTTAAGGAATTGGGACAATTATTGCCATCCGATAACAAGCCCAAGAGAAGAATTTTGCAAGGAGTGTCAAATATATAAGAAGAATCCATTGAATACCTCAAGACATTCATAATATTGACAAGAAGAAGATCTTATTTGAAGTTAAAATTCAACAAGAATATTGAAGGAAGATTCGGATAAAATAAGCCTACCAATCCAAGATTATTGGAGATTGCATCTCATAGCAAGAAGGCACAAGTTCAAAGAAAGGATTTCTCTAAATCTATATCAGAAGGTATAATATCACTAGCAAGATCAATCCACCAAACCTAAGGCTTAATATAGAAAGTTCAAGACCACAGTTTGGTGAAGCAGGAAGCTATTCAAGACATCCAACAACAAGTTGTGAATTCATCCACTACAAGGTAGAAACTTGGTGAAATAAAACACCAAGATATACATAATCTATAAAAGCCATTAAAGGTAAGCAACTAGAGTACAATTAGTTGAACTTAAATTTGGGTTCATTATCAAATTCCATTAAGCACCATATTTGGATTAAATTTGTAAGAAGGACTCATATTATAGTCTTCCAAAAAGTGCAAAAAGGAGAATTCATTTTAAGATATATTTGCACATTAATAGGATTTGGATATTTTTGAAATAAATAAAATTATCATCTACCTATTATCTATCTAGAAAGCAAAGAAGACTACATCCTACAATATTGATTGTAGTAAAAATTATAGAATATTCATTAAGGGTTCTTTATAGATTACTCTTAAGAATTGCAAAATATTATTGAGTGCATTAGAATTCATTCTAAGATTTTATTATCATTAAAAGTGTGTTATTAATCCATTAAGCACTATACTAGTTGATCTTTAACTAGTTACTCTCAAGAAATTAGTTTGTGTTGTTAAAGGTACAAAAAGCACAAAAATTTGTAGCACTACGTGGCCAAAGGAAGCCACCAATACAAGCAAAAATGTGGAGAAAGAAGCCACCATTAATATCCTTGAAGGAAGCCTCAAATCAAGACTTGGTGAGTCTCAAGATTCAAGGAGAATATAAGGATTTCATTTAAGTGCAGAGTGCAGAAATCCTTACTTCAAAAGAAGCATCTTATTAGATTGGATTAACTATCATTAAAAGATTCAAGGATGTAGATTATTAGAGGAAAGAAGCATTTCATAAAAATGTCCTTCATATTGGTGCAAATATAACTATTACAAAGCACCTCTTTTTTTCCTTTGAAAGGAAAAAAGTAATTCTATATATAGGAAGAAGTGCAAACATCATATTTTGTAGGTTGAAAGGCAGAGTTTGAGTAAGAGTAAGGAGCCACCGAAGAGCTCACACATCTAATAATCAAGGTGTTTAAAAACACCATTTCTCCACATCCAATATAGCCCTAGAAGCAAGTGTGTCACTTGTAAAATTGGAGCTATTATAAGAAGCTTTTACCATTCAAGTCTACGTAGAGAAAAAGGTAGTATACAGAGGGAGATCATCTATGTAGAAGAAGCACTATCAAAGCCAAGAAAAATGATAGAAAATGACTATTATAAAAGACATACAAACAATATATTACAGGTGTAAATATACAAAGGAAGAAGTGCTACACCCAATATTTCTACTTGGAGAGAACAAACATCATTGAAGAGCACAAGAAGCTGGTATAGGACCACCATTGAAGAGCACAAGGAGATACCATAGGACCATTATTGATAACTCCATAGAACCAAGAAGTAATACATCTGGTGCCAATGATTATCTTCATCAAGAAAACATGTGAACAGAGAAGAGGGAATGCTTGTGTTTCAAGAAACATAGAAAGACAATGCATATTTTAAAGATATAGGCAAAGATAGGGCATCAAAATCCATAATTTGAGTATTAGAAGAAAGGTTTACATGCACAAGTTATGAGTGCTACTTGCCACATGAGCTCTAAGCATCCAACATTTGTAAATAAGCTAATGCTCACCCAAGAAGAGTTAAAATTATTTGAGAGGTTACCACCAAACTCATCATTGCATACATTAGAATATCAATGCCTATAAAGTAACACTGAAAGTGACACTTATCCAAAAGTCACAAAGGAAGCAGTCATATTTAAGGTATCCATAAAAAAGAAGGAAAAGCATCAGAGGTCAAAGAGAAGACCAACATTGAATGGTGTGAAGCATATTCAGAGGAAGAAGGCTAATTCAAGCCTCTGCACCATTCAAAGGAGAAAGCCAACATTTAGGAAGCTATCATAAGATTAGTAATTTAGTGTCTCATTCATGGAAGGAATATGCCATAAAACCATCCATACCAGCATCTAATTTGTAGAGGATAAGACCAAGTATTCTTTAAAAGAATACCAGTGTTGGCTATAGAGAAAAAAGTGCTACGTAAGGGAGAATTCAGTGTTGGTCAAAGAAGGCATTGACTACCATTTCAAAGAACACAAATCTGCCACCTCACAATGTCAAGGTAAAGGAATACGAAGGTAAATACTATACTATTTATTACTTGCTATATGCTAAGGATATATTGGAGTTATAAGGGCACATTATATTTACATAGAATTAGTAATATATTAAGCAAGCATACTTCAAAATACTTATATTTGTAAATAATAAAGTAGGAGGAATAAGGATTTCAACTTGAAAATTAAAAACCCTATTATTGCAAATATTATATTGTTTTATAATATTCCAAATTAGGGAGTCATAAGGAATACTACACCAAATAAATTATTGGAAATTAGAAACATTAAATATCAAAGGCTATAAAGGAGGTCTATTAAGGAAAATCAAGAGTTGTAAATAAACCGGCATACTTGTCTCAAACCATATTAAAGGGACAAAAGAAATCCTTTAGAATACGAAAGCATACCATACATGGCACTACTTACATTCAAATGTTATAAGGATGAAAATATAGAATAGAAAGGATTGATAGAATTACTTAAGCTAAAAATAGAAATGGATGAATCATCACTAGCAAAGATATTTCAATCCTCATGCAGTATTAGTACTTCAAGTTCTACTAACTCAAAATATTATCATGATGCTCTAAGTGTATGTTCAGAAGCTTCTATACATGATACAAATAATGATGACAAGAACAAAAGCAAAGAGAAAATATCTTTGCAATAATTAGGTGATAACACATCCACCTATGAAAGTACTAACTCCAATAAAGAAGAAGAAGAAAAATCAATGCAATAAGGCATACGATGCAATTTGAATTAAAAATGATACAAAGGACCATATAAAACTGAAGAACATATGAAGAAAGAAGATCCATATTGAAGATCTTCAATACCCAAATAATTTAATAAAGGGGGGTGTTAGAGTTAGATTATATTACTTCATTTGGGTCATGTAAATGTACCATCTTTGGTATATAGTTAGAGTAGGAGATTGCTTTAGGGGGAAGTTATATAGTTCCTTCAAGCAATGTAATAAATGCACAAGTGGCAATTTGCAAGTTGTAATGCGCAAGGTGTCCACTTGTATAGCTAGGTAGAGTGTTAGCCAAGTAATCTATTTTCCTATATAAAAGGCCTCATAGTGATAGATCATAAGACACAACATATAGATTTCAAGAGCATTGAAGTAGAGTAGTAGATAGTGGTAGAGATCCTGTATGGAGCATAA
Source organism: Wollemia nobilis (assembly GCA_028583015.1). Taxonomy (NCBI): domain Eukaryota; kingdom Viridiplantae; phylum Streptophyta; class Pinopsida; order Araucariales; family Araucariaceae; genus Wollemia; species Wollemia nobilis. Next base: position 33,691,369 of record JAQPPZ010015824.1, read on the forward strand.
TATAGTTCTTTAGTTTATATTACTGAAGTGACCATATCCTCCATACTGCATTGTATTTTACCACTTTCTATTTATAGTATATGTCAGTCATATTGCAAAATCACTTTCTTTCATATTATTATGACCTATGTTAGATCTCTCCCACTGCATATATCCTCAAAATCTAACAATCAAAATCCAACCTTGAGTCAACATCAAAATATGCTATCAACCCCTCGGTCCTAGTGCTACCTTATCCTCTCCTATTTGAAATACCCAAATTCAAATAAATCAAGGGTATAGAGGATCCTCAAGATCATTTGAGCACATTCATCAACGCTTGTTATCTCATCAATGAGATAGACCCTCTCATGCTCCGTATATTTTTGCTATTTCTTATGGGAGGAGCCTTGGATTGATACAAAAATTTGTCCAAACATAGCTAATATAATTTTGAACAGTTTTCCAATCTCTTCCTAGAGAACTTTGCTCTAAACATTAAGAAGAAGACCACCTTAATGAGTCTCACCAACCTTCATCAATTTTATGATGAGTCCATCCTTGATTATGGAAATCAATGGAGATAAATTCTAATTGAGTTACCCTTCTCCATCCCCATCATTGAGATAACTTGGATGTTTACTAGGAGTTGTTCCAAATCAATATATCTTCTTCTTCAACTCCAATAGTATATAACTCTTAAGGAAGCTCTCACTCAATCCAAACTTATTTAGGATATTAAGATCCAATATGGGGAAATCAAGATCCTAAAGAAGGAATGTCCAAGTACAAATACCAAGGACAAAAACACAAATAATCAATCCAAATCTACCAAGGTCAACTAGTTAGTGTTGAACGATCTAACCACTCAATATTCCCAACAACAATTTCAACTTCAACACAAACAACCTTCTCATTTTTCATAGCAATCGACATACAATATTGTCTCACCTCCTATCCAAAATCAGGCTGCACTCCCTCAACAGTCCTAATGCAATTTCACAACTCTCTCAAAGCCCTTGTCCATCATATTTTAAAAACTTATGGATGCACAACTAATCTCTTTACCCAATGTGAAGCCTAAATATCTAAATAAACCTCGAGGAAGAGGGTATAGAGAATATCAGTACTATAACTTTCATTGACATAAGGGATATGATATCAATGGTTGCATGTAACTCAAGTACACAATACATGATCTGATCAAAGGAGGATCTATCAAAGTTAACAATCGTATTGTCCCACCTAACCAAAACCTTAACATTTATCAAACTTCTCTATCTCAACATGGGGTAACACAACCAAATAATGGGGACTCAACATCCCCTCAACCAAATCATGTCAATCACATCAATAATGTACCATCTTAACAAGGTTTTATGGGAATAATAAGTCATGACCACTCTCATTCCACTTCATCTATCCCATTTTACACTCCTCAAGAGAGTCAATCTTAGGAACAGTGCACTACCTAGTTGTACTTTCAACTAGCAAATCCCCCTCAATATACTTTTGCATCAACCACAACATAGGTTACTAAATCAGCTTCCTCCTCAACTTCATCTTCTATATCATCTACTCCAACTACTTCTTCTCTTCTTGCTATCACATCATCTTCTCAAACCACTCCATCTAGCTCCTCTTCTAATTTGTCATCCTCTCAATATACACCACCATCCTCTTCCTCCACTCTTTTTGAGCTCTCATCCTTTACTATTGTGCCCCCCACTTTTTCCAAGTTATCTCACTTAACTTCTCCCCTCCACTCATTCCATAAAGAGTCTCCTCCTATCTCTATACAAACATCCAGTCTTGGCTTGGGAGAGTGCTTTATCCATAGGTCACTATCTCTCCCCCTATTATCGAGTTAGTTAAGTATTTTGGTCACTCTCGTGGCATCCCCTTAAATTTTGGCATTGTCATCCCCATTATTTTTTCCACCAATTATACTAAATTTATCTATGGGTGTATTGATGCTTACTTTGAGCCACCTATTTATATAAATTCTATAGTGTAATTTTATGGTATATCAATTATCTACCCAATTTGTCCTTTGCTATGAAATATTTTTAAAATTTCAATTAGCATGGATTTGGTCTTGGTTGATATCAACAGGGTTTGTTCTCTATTGTTGATCCTCCCTACCAGCTATCAAATGACAAATTTGGTTTAGGGTATTATAAAACCTCATCGATAGTCCTCCTTGGGAATGACCTCCAATGTCTTACTCTTGATCTTGAGGATGATAATTTTGATGAGTATATTGATCTTGAAAATACTCATTTGCTTCCTCAAAAATTTATCCAAGTTACAACCATCCATGCCCTTTCCCCTAACTTATTTGAATGATATCCCTTACCTTATTATGTAGCACATGTGTGCCTTGTCATTATCCCTCCCCTCATGCCATGGATTGTTCAGAACCTCATAATTAGGCCTAATTCATCAGGCCCCTCCAACCATGTCACATAAGCATTGTCATAAGAAGACCATGAACAACTCGTATCAATCCCCCTCATGTATTCCACCTCTTCTCTCAACACCATCTCTACCACCTCTTATTCCAACCAACATTTTTCTTAGTGGTGAATATTCACAAATTGGGCGAATATTAGCATTTTTGAAAATGCCAATTTGCGATTTTGGGGGACCCTGGACGTCGGCCATTTCGCCCAAAATTTTTGGGTCAAAAAAATTTTGAAGTGTCGATTCGTCGTGCGTTGATAATAGTATTAGGTATTTTTTTAAATTCGCCGACACTCCCGCCTAAGTCGTGGAGCATTTTTGCCAAATTTTTTAAAATTTTTAAATTATCCCACCAAATTCGCTAACTATACCACTATATATAAGTAACAAGCCAGAGATAGTTTTCATTTATAACATTCGAAAAGTAAAACTCTAAAGCGAAAAGATGAACTGAAACATTCGATCTATTGTAGATTCCATCGGACTTCAAAGTTCTGTACACGGATCGACACGACATAGTTCTCCACCCGACACGATGACCGGATGTTATATCCACCCGGATCGGTAGTCGGTCTACTTGTTCCACCCGGATAACTAGTTCCAACCGGGTCATCTATCGGACTGCATATTCCACCCGGACCATTAGCCGGTGAGCTTCTTCCACCTAGACCGATTGTTGAACTTCCTATTAATCACAATTTGATGATCGACATATAATTTCTACTTGGATCAAATACCGGTCTTCTAGTTCCACCCAGACCGCAAGCCGGATCGACCATTCACCTAGACCGACCACCCATTTCCTGCACGAACTGCCCGATGGGTCTCTTTTTAGATGGACCTTTTCCTACAATAGGTACTCTATTTCTCTTTAGACATTTGAATCTGTGATCCTATGTTTTTTGGTTTTATAGAGAATAATAGTTGTAGCACTTGTAATAATAAGATCTATTTTTTTATCATCTAATTTTTGGTTTTTCTTTAGCTATGTTTTTATCATTTACTAAAAATAAATCAATGCTCTATTCTCCATTTTTCCTCCTATTTTCTATCTATATTAAAACTCTTTGATTCTCTATTTCCATTAAGATCCCCTTTTCTGTTACAATATTTTTAAATAGGTAAATATTGTGGTTCTCTATGGACAAAGTGATGCTCTACTTCTTGTCCACTTTGTACTAGAATTTTATATTTTTCAACATTTTGTATCTCTGATTGTATCTCTGATTAAATTGTATTTCAAATTTTATATTGATTGGTTTTTTGCTCTTATTAGTTACAGGTACTATCTCCAGAAAATAGAGTATTTGAATACTCTAAAAAAATCATAATAAAGAATGATTGGAAATAGGTATTTATTTTCTTCCAACCATCTATACGTTTATTCTAATTACAATATTATCTTAAGGCTTCACAGAAGTAAGATGTCTTCAACATTTTATTACTTTTCTAAATTGAAAAATATTTTCTTTACAAGTAAAATGTCACCTACTGGCGATGCAAAGAAAGGGGGCCAAATCTGAAAAGAGTCTCCTGAATTATTTTAGCCATACGTTGAAATCGAGCGAGCCATCGACATCTGTGCAAATTCAAGGTACAAATGATTTTTGACTACTTAACAGTTAGGTGTATTTGTTAGTTTAAATAATGCTTTCTTCCTCAAATGGTTAGGGTGCCTCTAGCCATATTGCATGATGATATAAACCATATTTATGTTTGTTAGTTTATTTTGTTAAATTAAAAAATAATTAAGAATAGTATTGTATGCTACTATGCAGAATACCATGTGGACCTTGATATGCATCCGCTTGAAGATATTCATCACCAAGAGATGACTTCTAATGAAAATTCTCTTAACAATGACATCCAACAAGCACTTGAAGATAATCCTCAAAATAACATAGTTGAAAATGAAAGCGATAAATCAAATACATTACAAAATTCTTTTGAATCTACAAGCGAGAAAAATAAAAAGTGGAAGGCATCTAACTGGGCTATTGGAAGGGCATTTAAGAATGAATGGGCAGAAAAATTTCCATGGATAGAGCCTATCCTAACTAATGACAACCAAGTCGATGATAAAGTATGTAGATGCAAAATTTGTAGTTGGAAACTGGGCAAGGAGCATAGGTTGCAAAATAAGATAGATACAATAGAAAAACATGTTGGCAAAGTTTATGTAAAAGTTAAAGGAAGTGATGGTGAAATTATTAAAATAGTTAGGTGGAAGGATGCATCAGAATGTATGCATGTCAGATATGCAATAGAATATGACAATCACTTAAAGGAACAACAATCTCTTGTTGAGAAAGGTGCAACAATTGAAGCCCATTTTCAAAAAATGAAAAAGATCACCTTAGGGGTAAAAGGTTTATAGTTTGTTGTTGTACTTAGTATTCTCAAGAAGGGTAGACCCATGTCCGATTTTATTGATTATAAGCACCTATTTCAGTTGGATGGTTTGCAAAAAATTTGAGTTGCCATTGGTCTGATCGAAGTGGTTGGGAAATGGTAAAATGTCTATCATTAGTAGAGAAGGAGGACCTGAGGGAGAGAGTAAAACTTTCCAGATTCATTTCACTATCTATTGATGAGGTGATGGTTGTGGACAACACATCTTGGATTTGTATGCATGTGTATACTTTTCAAAATAATGTCAGGCAACCTAGTTTGCTAGGATTACATAAGATGGTTGAAAATTCAAATGCAGAAAATATTTATAATGTTGTTGTGACTAGTTTAAAAGATATTGTGGGAATGAATGACATAGACATAGCCTCAAAGTTAATATGTGTTGGAGTTGATGGAGCTGCTATAATGCAAGGGCATAGGAGTGGTCTCTGTGTTCGACTGCAAACCATAATTGCACCATATATGATACCCATTCATTGCATGGCTCATAGAGTGAATCTTGCATATAAAATCATGAGCACTTTTGAAAATGTTGCGAGAGTGGAAGACCTCATTCATGAAATACATTCTTATTTTTCTTGTAGTCCAAAAAGGTTTTCAGAGTTTCAACAGTTTGCACTAGGAGTTACAGAAGGAAAAAAATGTTAAAATATGTAGATACAAGGTGGATTTCATTGTATCAACCTGCACACAGAGTTTTTATAGAATATCAGTCATTAACAGGGTTTATGTACGCAAGTAGTCGAGGAGTTGATAAGGCAAAATATTTGTTGTTTCATTTGACTAACTTTGAAACCTTGCTGACGTTATGTGGTATTCTTCCAATGTTACAAGAAATGAGTAGATTGATAAAATTTGCACAAGAGAGATCCATCTATATCATTGATTTCATAAGGATGAGAAAACAAATATGTGTTGTTATTGAAAATTTATGTGTTCAAAGTAGATTTTAAAGATCCCTTGTTTCATAGTTGGAATACATTGACAAACGTGAACGATCCAGAAAGCTATTTGAAGTTTGACATCAATGATCATCTTTGTATTAACAATCATGGAAAGTTGATACCTCTTTATTATTTTGAAAGGCAATCAAGTATAGGTGTGGATGGTGTTGAACAAGTTCCTGTAACACACAATAGATTTCATGTTGTATTACAGAAAACTAGAACAAATTTGTCCAATATAGCAAAATATTTGACAAGTGAGATAAGAGATCGGTTTCAGAGAGATGAGTTGCTTGAGGCCATGGGTGTGGTTAACCCCATGTTTTGGGGTTCTAATAGTGACTTCAATTCGACAAATGAGTTGTTTGTTAAATATATGATGAAACTTATTCAGCATTTCAGTAAAATTGTGGAAATGAATGGTGTTACAATCAATGGTATACTCAACAAAAATATTTTGAAAGAACAGTCAACACATTTTGGAAGAACAATGGTTGGGCAAACATCACTTTTGAGTAACATCCATGAGACTGGTTCCATTGCACGTTTGTGGCAAAAATTGTATCCAAGTACTATCCTACAAGATACTATAAGTGAATACTTCTGTTTATATGAATTATGTCAAACAATGATTTTGGGATCAGTGGAAGACGAGAGGGTTTTTAGTGCACTATATTTTGTGAAATCTAAGCTTCGCAATAGGTTGGACAAAAATTTAGAAAATTGTTTGAGAATTTATGTATCATCCTATCAGTTGGAAAATTTTCCCTATGATAGAGCAATTGTAGTGTGGAATTCCCTTGCAGGAAGGAGTGTGTTGAATATGACCGATATGGAAGATGATGATGTTGTCAGTGATCAGAATGTGGAGACACAGATATCCACTATGCTTCATAGTGATGCAGAACAAGCAGAAAAATATTTGTTCAAGCTACCTGATTTGTGATTTTTTTAGTATTACAATTTTTCAAGTATTTCACAATTTGAATTCATTTGACATCAGATTTCACAATAGAGATTCTGGACAAGCTGAGCATTGTTTGTTTCAGCTACTTAATTTGTGATTTATCCAGTATTGTGATTTTTCCAGTATTTCACAATATATTGGAATTGATTTGATATCAGATTTCACAAAATTTGATTATTAAGAAGTTTTCATGTTCTGCTCTTTGTTGTTTTTGAAATAGGTTTAATTGCCTTTATATCATAGTATTTGTTTGTTTCCATGACCTGAATTGTAATTTTTTACAAGTATTTACAACATTGATTAATATGAATTTGTTAGTTATCATTTTCATCTATAAATTTTTTACAAGTATTTACAACATTGATCAATATGAATTTGTTAGTTATCATTTTCATTTTCAATATGAATTTGTGTTTATTTGTTATCACAAGATTGTTTCATCTATCTTAATTGTAACTATGATTTATAACACAACATTGTCATTCAAATTATATGTTTTATGATTTATAACATAGCATTGTCTTTCATAATTGATTATAAATGTATGAGTATTGTTGTTTTTGAAATGATTTCAACTGCATTCATATTGATTTTAACTACATTCATATTGATATTGAGATTATAAACAGTTAAAATCATTTCAAAAACAAGAAGAGCATTCATATTGATTTTATCTGACATAAGTAGAGCATTCATATTGACACAAGAAGAGCATTCATATTTATCATTTTGGACAAGAAGAGCATTCATATAGATTTTAACTGCATTCATATTGATTTTATGACACAAGAAGAGCATTCATATTGACACAAGAAGAGCATTCATATTGATTTTATGACACAAAAAGAGCATTCATATTGACACAAGAAGAGCATTCATATTTATCATTTTGGACAAGAAGAGCATTCATATTGATTTTAACTGCATTCATATTGATTTCAACTGCATTCATATTGATATTGAGATTATAAACAATTAAAATCATTTCAAAAACAAGAAGAGCATTCATATTGACACAAGAAGAGCATTCATATTTATCATTTTGGAAAAGAAGAGCATTCATATTGATTTTAACTGCATTCATATTGATTTTAACTGCATTCACATTCATATTGAGATTATAAACAGTTAAAATCATTTCAAAAACAACAATATTCATATTCATATTCATATTGCCATAGACAAAAAATGCATCAAAATATTATAAATAGGAAGAACAACAAAATTAAAGAGGATACAAAATTTGTAAATTGACTTTTTCATATATAGATTTAAAATATATTATAATGTCTTTAGTTGTTCTGAAAAACAACACAATTTTCATGCAACATGCAAATTTTTCAAACTACTTTTGACATTCTGGATTCTCTATCGATGTTTTTCCTGGACCTGAGGTTTCTCCTGTACCTACCTGTTCTATTAATTTTTCTACATCTTCTACACCAGGCGTTGATAGTGCTCTAGATCTGACTAAACTTTCTTGTCCTTTCTTAAAATTTTCCAACAACCCAACTTCTTCTTTGGCGGGATCTTGAAGCACTTTCAAACCAAGATTTTTCTCCAGTCCTTCCCTTATCAGGAGATCTAGATCCACTTTAAGTTTCTCCCACAAATATTTTTTGAGAATGTTATTATCTCTTACTTTTTTTGGGTTGTTCTCTTCATAATAATGGTAGTTTCCAAAAATTTCTTTGCAGCCTCTATGTTGACTTGCATGCTCTGAACCTGTAATTTCAAATTTTCAAGATTTGACTACAAAAGAAAAAAAACATAAGTTAGTAGAGTTATATGACATAATTTAAGCAACTTCAATAGTTTTATGACATAAGTTAGTAGATTTAGAAAAATAAAAATATGCATCTAAATTCTCACCTCGACCACATCTCTTGCAACTAAAGCAACTTCAACAGTTTTCTTGTTGAAAGCCCATTGGTTATAGTACGCTTGGGCTTCAACATTGATGTTCTCAATTCTATTCAACATGATATTTAAAACTTCATCATCGGATGAAGTCCTACACATGTCACTAATCCTGGCTTATTGTAGCAGACCACTAAGCTTCTCTGGTTCATTCTCATAACGAGAAAAAAAAGTCTCCCTTCTATTAAAGTTTTTATAATGGGTATTTATTTGCTTAATAAGCACTTTAGCCCGAATTTCCCACTATTTCATAAATTGTAAATCTTTAAGCACCCTCTCTTGGAGGGTTGCTTCAATACCATCACTCATAGAAGACTGAATATCAAATTTAACTTTGTCATCCTCGAATTGAGGATGACAGTGGGCTTCCATTGCAGGAGCGGATACTATTTGCTCAGCTATTGTGGGTGCTTGTTCTTCTACCTCTGCATGTGGATCTTCAAGCACATCTATCACCTGAAAGCCCTCAATGTTTCCTTGCAAAAAAAATTCATCATCAAGTGGAATATTATCTAATCCAACATTTGTGGTTGACACCTCTGGTACTTGACTTGTGTTAAATGAAAAAGTGGGGAAAACACCCTACGATCTTGGTTGCATAAGTATTTTACCCCTTCCACGGGCCATATGGATTTGCCCTCTCATTTGTTGCACCTATGGTTGTTGTGGTGTTGGCGGTGGCCTCATGACTTGCTGCTCCTGGCTTCTCATGATTTGATCTTGAGAGCCACCTGACATTCAAATACAAAATTGCCAAAACTATTTTCATAAAACAAAAAAAAAAATTTCAAGAAAAGAGAATGATTTACCGGATGACGATTGGATCTCATGTACAATGTGATGGCCAAGGGTTGTGCGCAATTCTAAAAACATGAAAATTTTAATAAAACTTATTATAATTTTATGTAACACACTAAGTAATATACTGATAAAATATTGAAAGTGAAACTTACGTGTAGGACGGTTGATCTGACTAGATTCAGGTTGAGGTCGATGAGAAGGAGGAGTAACCTACCATGTACGTTTTGCTGGCCTCGAAAATGGTGATGATTCTGATTCATTATCTTCAGAATCACCACATACCTCATGCATGTGACCCCTTACACCAACATCCTATTTTTTAGTTTTGGTCACTGACTTTCTCTGCAATCATGTGCAAAAAAAATGAAAACTAAAAATAGAGCTAAAATATATTAAAAATTGGATTTGAAACATGGACTTACCCTCAATTCCTCTGAACTCATACCCAAGTTCAGCAGTGTGGGATGCAATGTTGTTGGTACTTCAGTTTTTTTAAATCATAAAAACTTTCATAAAAAAGAACTAAAATAAAGTTAACGGTCACCACCATTTTGACTTCTTCTATTTTGACGTCATGCAACTCTATTCTGATGCATTCTGAAATGTACGTGCACCAGTCGAACTATGTGCCTTGAACAGTGTGAATGATATAGGTCAATGCCCATAATGGAAGTTCTGTTCTTCCAAGCAAAAATAGTCTTGCTTGGAAGAACTCAATAATGGCCTTCAGATTTTTATTTTCAACATAGCTATAAGTTAAGCCTCTCTTAGACTTAGCCACGAAAGTTGCATCAAAAAAATTAGATGAAAAAACATGTTAAATTTTGAACAATAATAGAAATAATTGATGGGAATTATACCTTCAACCACTTTCCAAGAAAGATCGTATTCATCGTCCAAGTATTTTTTGTCACGCTTAGCCATAGAGAACCTCGGAGACACGATAGGGAAACTCTTGTGTGGAAGTTCTATTAACCTCTGGATGTCCGAAGGTGTGATGGTGAATGACACTTGTTTATTCCGAAATATGACATTCACTATTGCACGGTCATGGTCGTAACCATCAATGATACTCTACAAAAGGTGCTTGTCGGTCTTGAGCTACGACATTGTTAGCAAGTGTTGCAAACTTGATGTAGAGAGCCACGTATTGTCATAACCAGGGGTGGTTGACAAATCTATCATGGTGGTGCAAGTAGCATTCTTGAAAACCAAATTTCCAATGGCAGTTTGAGTAGAGGTGGTAGGATTGGCCATTGTTCGATAAAGTAAAAGGAGAAAGTGGATTGCAAAGAGTGTGGGGTGATGGTGTATCGGAAGGAGTTCGAGAGCAATCATAGAAATGTAACCAAAAAAATGACTTCCCGATGTCTATTTATAGATAGAAATGATAGGATTTGGACACGTGGTAGAATGTCATTTGGTATGAGGTTGATAGATAGACTGACACATGGTAGAGTAAACATTGGTCCAGTGATGGATCTTTTCCACCCGATCGGTATGTCGGACTTTGTTTTCACCCGGTCCATTTATCGGACCTCAAAAATCACCCGATCCATCAGCCGGACTATGGTTTCCATCCGGGTCATTATTGGTCTATGATTTACATCCGGTCCGCTATCCGGACCTCTATTTTCACCCGACTTGTTAGCCGGTTCTCGAATTCCACCCGGGTCATTGGTCGATCGAGGATTTCCATCCGGGTCGTTACCCGTCCTCGATTTCCACCCGGGCCATTGGTCATACTTTGATTTTCACCCAACCCGTATCACCGTTTCTTGCTTTCCACCCGGTCGGTCATCGGTCTATGTTTTGCACCCAGTCCATTTCCTAGATTTGTATATTACCCGATATGAAATCGGGTTGTGTTTTCACCCGGTCCATTCCTGGTCTATGTTTTCCCTCTATTTTTTCCAATTTTTTTCAAAAATTAAGATAATTCGCCATGTCCTCCGACATGAGGTTGACCTGGATTCGCCAGGGATTCGCAATGGATTCACAATTTTTTTACAAGGACATTTTGGGTCCGACCCCTTATGCATAACCCTACTTCCAACACCTTGCCTTTGGTCTCATACCCCATGCAGCCCAACCCTCACCACTTTGTTGCTCATATTATCCTTTTCTTTGTACCTCTTACATGGTTCAACCCCAACAAACTCATCACTCACCCTATCATCTTCATCCATATTTGCTTCCTTCATTTCGTCATCCCTTCCAACTTAATCCTCACCATCGCATCCATCCATCCCCACCTATCTTGCCTACTCCAAGTCCACCACCAGTTATCTTGCAATAAATATGGGACCAATTCACCACCCTTAATCACAAGTTAAGCCATTAAAGAGCCTCTATGCCACACTCCAAATATTCCTCCATCTAATACTTTTACACTCCACCTTCTTCATCCTTCCTCTCCAATTGATCTCAACCTCTTCATGTCTACCTTGTCCCTAAACATCCATATCAGAGCCATTTTCAAATATCTTCCAATGATTAAATGATGTAAATGTGATATTATTACCTGACATCTATCCAGAGTGAATTAGCAAGTCTAAACCTAAATGCTATAAAGAAGATCACTATTGCATCTACCACCATCAAAAGGATCATGACATCGAGGAATGTCAATATTTTAAGCATCTAGTACAAGATCTACTAGATCACAGGGAATTAAGTACCTCATCTACATAATCCTCTCCTAGTCACCCATTTCTACTTTAGTTTCCTCCTCTTAATCATTCTACCTCTTCTTTACACTTGCATATCGTACACACCTACCAATCAAATTCATCCACCCAAATCATGCACATCCTAAATTATCTTGTTCCTTGAGTTGGATGATACTACCCACTCAATGTTATCATGAATCTTGATAAATATCCAACACCTATTCTTGGAATCAATCTCTATCCAAGAACCTTGCCTGAGATCATCATGAACCCTACTCTACCAAGTTAATATGCAAAATAATATTTCTCAACACAAAATCTAATCAAATTTAATTTGCTACACGTCATGCCTATGTTTGTATGAGTCTACATGCCCATGTTGCATTAATATGGTAAAATTTATCGACCATCTACAATTTATTATAGCATCATGAGGACACCTACCATATGGCTAGCTCATTCGCCACACCTAAATATGCTCAATTGCTATCAATGATCAGGTTCAAATATTTGCACCACTTCCATCACTAGGGTATATCACATTGATCATAGTTTGAGATAATATTATGTCTCATTCTCAAGTGTCACTCCAGTCCCCTTACATCCATCATCAACCACAATCAACATCCTTCACTTGTGCATATTTTATGCCTAGCTCATATTCAACTTTGTCTTCTTGCACATAATCAATTTAAAAAAAATAAAAATTCAAATAAAAAATAGAATGCACAATCAATCAATCAACTAGTTCATATCATAAGCACTATTTTTTTAATCAGTTCACCTTCACTTAATGTTTCCTTTCTTTTTTTTATTTTTCTCACATTCCTCGCACATCACTCCTCATTGTACAATCACACTTCGAGTGGCTATGTACCATGGACCGATGTGTTTCTCTTTCCTCATTTTTACCTTTTTCTTCTTTCTCCTATTTCTTCTTTCTTCTTACTCCCCCTTCTATTTTTATTTTATTTTATTTTTTATTTTTCACTTTATCACCATCTAATTACGTTTTCATACTTTGTTTTCTATTCTCATTTTATTTGACAATGCTATTTAGATCATAGTTCAATTAAGTTTCACACACATCATTACAAAGGATTTTGGTTGCTGTAATTAAGGGTGTCTCCATAGTCATAGTTGTATAACCTCTTATATATGTAATTTTCCATCACATTCACTATGTTCACCATTCATAATACGCCATGCTTTATCTCTTTCCTCTTGTAGGTCTAGATAATATTTGGATTCTTTCAATTGTTCAACCATACCTAGTGTCTTAGTCATCCTTCATTGTCAGTAATTTATTATTTTAGTACTATAGGTCTTCTTGGTTACCTAAAGTTTTATCTTTTACCATAAACATTTCACATACTAATCATGTTTTGAGTTTAAAAAGATGAAGTCATGTGTAGCTTTAAGCCTTAAAGTGAACGGTTTCCCTTGCTCATATTATCATGACATAATTTTACCCCAAGGATCCAAATTACAAATAAAAGAGCACTATCATTTCTATCAGTTATCATGGATCCTAAGGAATTTTTAGACTTTTCCATCAGGGCTATAAATATCTAACTGGTAGTGGATCAACATCGAAGGATTATAGGGATATCTCCATTAGGGCTATAGGTACCTAACTGGTAATGGAGTATACCCTCATGTTGTGATATTTCTATCATATTAGTGATCTTTTGTACAAATCTAGATTTGCTCATGGATGAGCTAGCTTATAATGGCTTAAGCTACAATTGGTCAATCCTACCTCTCTCAAAATAAAAAATGAACATCACTACACACACATTGGTCTCTAAGAAACTTCACTCCCCTAGTTGGTCTTAGTATCTTCAAGCACTTATTTGATCAGTATACGAGTTTGATTGATGTCACTAGGGTGTTTGAGCTTCTAGAAAGCACTTTTTAATCCTTCCTTACCTAGGATACGCAAACTGACAAGGAATGCCCCCTTTGTACATAAATTTTATGTATCCCCCATATTCATATTATTACATTCACTCCATTCCATTCTATAGTTATGTCAGTACCATTGTGTTGATGCCCTTGATTAATCAATCACTTCATGAGTAAGTGATGTGTTGATAAATATTTTTGAACAAATATCAAAAATGCATTTATCCTAGCATCTTCTTGCATGCATAATTTCATAATAATTGCATTTCATGTTTGTCACATTTATCATGTCATAAATATAACCATATATCTGTTGGAATATTTTCAACATTGCCTCCTTTGTCTTAAGTATTAAGTCCTAGTATTTAGTTTTAGTTTAATGTTTTGATTTACATATTTCTAGTTAATTTGATTAGCATACGTTGAGGTTTTGGCTTGGTTGATCAATGTTTGACCATAGTCCAAGATTAGCATGTTTTTAGGATAAGAGCTATCTTTAAGTTAGTTTGTTGTAATAATTTTAAGAGGATTTCTCTCAACCACCGTGTCTATTTTTAGTTCTTTCAAGAACTATAAAAGTATGTAATGCATTGTTGATCAATAGAACAATTTCACCATTGTTTCTCATTTGGTATCAAAGCATGTTTTCTTAGATGGATCAAAACCTATGGAGAGTGGCATGAAGAGATCTGAAGCACACACTTTGTTAGAGAAACTCAAGTGGCCAACACTCAGCAGAGTTGCAAGGAAGAGCTCGAGTAAATCATTAATATCTCATGCATCCTGAGGTATTTGATTATGAAATTTTGAGGGTTGTTAGATAATTGTATCAAGAGGATGCTATCAAAATTTTAGGAAAGGAGTTGCTGAGAGCTAGGTGGAATATTGATGAGTGGTGGATTGCAGAATGGCCACCATGTATAAAGAATTCGAAGTGCCCAAATTCAATGGAGATAATTATGCTATTTGGAGCATAATGATGAAGACCTTCTTGAAGGCTCAAAACTTATGGGATATAGTTCAAGAAGGCTATGAGGAACCCTCTTGGAGCAAGCTACAAGGTGTGGAGAGAAAAGAAAATAAGGAGCATCAATATGCAAATTGCTTATCTCTTATGGATTTGAGGAGAGGAATGGAAAAGAATGTTTTTCCTCTCATATCCAATTGTAGATCATCTACAATGGCATGACAAGTGTTGAAGGATGTTTATGGGTTTGATGAGGACACCCATAAAGCCATGTGTGACAATCATGAATATTGTTTAAGCAAGGAGGAACATTGCTTCCTTGAAGAAGTTTCTGCATTAGATCCTTTTGAAGGAGTTTTTGAAGAGTCTTTTCAAGAATCATATGAAGACATACAATCTTATGATGGTGAATTCTTCCTTGAAGAGGAAGACATGTTTGAAGAAAAGAGTGATTACATTGCAGAAAGAGAGTTGTCTTGAAAAGGCAACAATGTATGATTGCTTGAATGAATGGTGTTTTAGCACACCAACATGGATTGAACAAATGAGGAGAACTCTTAGTGAAGAGTTAATGGTTGATCTTGAAACAAAATACCCTAAAGGAGAACTTCTACAAAATAGATTTATGGGAAGCACCAAATATACTCATACTAAAGGTAATGTTTTTATGATTAATGATTTGTTTTTTGCAAGTAGGAATGAAAAGAAAGGCGATTGTCTCATTGAGACAAATTTTATGAAGAGTCTTCTTGGAGAGAATACAGTGATGGAGAACTTGGGTCACATGGATCAAAATGATATGTTCAAAATTCCTTGGGAGAAGGATTCTTGTAAAGTCATTGTTTTGAGAGAATATTTGTGTGAGGAGCAACTTTATGTTGCATATGTAGTTGGTCATTATATGGCCATATTTATTGTGATATTTTATGTGGAAATATGTGAAAGAGTTGTATGGTATAATCATCTATGTGAGATGATTAATTGTAAATACTCATGTGGAGTATTGTTTAGTGTTGAAGATGTAAAAGAAGATCAAAATGTGAGAGCATGGTTTAAAGACCATAATGATAAATATGTAAGAGAGTGGTTGCTAAAAACCACAAGAGGAGATACTTTTGTTGAAGGGGGAGCTAATAAACAAAAGAAGGCACTCAAGCATTTGCAGGAAATTCCACATGAAGAGTGGAAGGAGTGCCACCATAAGTATTTTGTAAATTCTGATTTCTTGATTCAAGATTGGAGGAAACGTAAGAGAAATATTTTCTTCCAACTCTGTGATGCTTAAAGAACTCTTGCATGAGTGTCTTTAGCATCAAGGGGGAGAATCTTGGAATATTTTCAACATTGCCTCCTTTGTCCTAAGTATTAAGTCCTAGTATTTAGTTTTAATTTAATGTTTTGATTTACATATTTCTAGTTAATTTGATTAGCATACGTTGAGGTTTTGGCTTGGTTGATCAATGTTTGACCATAGTCCAAGATTAGCATGTTGTTAGGATAAGAGCTATCTTTAATTTAGTTTGTTGTAATAAGTTTAAGAGGATTTCTCTCAACCACCGTGTCTATTTTTAGTTCTTTCAAGAACTATAAAAGTATGTAATGCATTGTTGATCAATAGAAAAATTTCACCATTGTTTCTCAATATCATGAATATCCTCACATGCATCTCATTTCAATCACTATATCCATATATGCATCATAATCAAATTCACATCAAGTCATCACACATCACATAATTATAAAAAACACAACAATTTTACACACAAAAAATTACAAATTTTAAAACTAACCCACAAATCACATTTTGTGCACCTTCCCTCCTTCCATGGTATTATTCTCATCCATATTTTGTCAATAGACTTGTGTTCATTGCCAATTTCTCATCATCCAATCACAATTTGAGGGGGGTGACAAGTACCCACAAAATTTTATCTCAAATCAGTTCAGCATGCAAACATCTAATTTTGAAGTCATATGTGTCCAAGAACCTTTGTTCAAGGCTATCATTAACCCTCTTTATGTTGGGGAAAATATAACTTATCTTCTATTTTCAAAATTTAAAATTTCTAATCAAAACCTTGATTCTAACACTAAAAATTCTAATCAGATTGTTTTTTTCAATTTATCAAAAACAAATATTCAAGGATATTTATCGCTTCCATGATAGGAGCATCTTACATTTTTCTTGATTTAAGATAATTTTATGTCACCCTCCTCAAGGCAATATTCACTTTCGTAATTCACCAATCATTATCATTGTCCATCATCAATCTAGAAGTCAATGTCATCAAGTTTTGTACCATATTATGGTTTTACATAATGTGGTACAAAAAGGAGCATCTATAGACACCTCAAAAGCGTCATAGTTGTAATGGTTATTATTAATATTTAATAATGTGTGCCATTATTTTAATTAGTATATTTCAACCTTATAAATTATCTAATGTTGATTTTTCTAACCCCTTTGACCCATTTAAGCCCCTTCCTATGCCTAACCCATGGTCATCATGAGGCCATCCCATTATTTCTAACCCTAGTTCACCTAATTTTAATTGGCATTAATTCCCCTCTTTCCTCCACATTTTAAGTGCATTAATGCATATGGGTGAGGATTCCCCCACCCAAGCACATTGATATGAACTTCATTTTTGGTGGGTGGGGAATCTCTCCATAAAATGAGCATTATAGAGGCATGTTATGACGTGTCATAATGTATCATAATGTGTCATAGGGTCTCATAGCCCAAATAGAAAAAAATGCATATTTGTCCACCCAAGTGGTAAATCCATAAGATTCCTCTCTTACGCAACCATGCCACTTGTCACCCACTCTCTTCCATCCTCATAATTGTTGAGGATACTTAGGATTACCCATTTAAGCCTAATTTAGTATTATTTATTATTTTATTAATTTCCTATTTCTTGCACTTTGTATTCACGTGACGTATAGTATACCCATGTTGAAAATAGGTTTTTAAGTTATTTGGATGTTTAGTTAATTTTTAGGATGTGTCTTGTCTTCTAGTAGTTAGTTGTCATCCTAGATTAGCAAATTGTTATCTGTTAGTTAAGTGGTTGGCCATGTTTGGTAACTTGTTACAACCACTTAACCTACGTGAGATTCCATTGTATTGCTTATATATTATTCTATTGCTAATAAGAAATCAGCTTCACATTGAGTTCCTACATCATTGGTAATCAGAGTTGAGGATTCATTCTTTGCAGGAAGGAGGACAAGTTTCCACTTTTTTGTTAGGTGCCTAGTTAGATTTTTCTAGTGCATCAGATCCTAGGTAGGTGCTAGTGGAAATTGAATTGAAGCCACCCACAACACCAAGTTAATTTGAGGTAGTAGAGGGCAGAAATTACCCCTACACCAAAAATATATGGCAAAAACCAGAGGACAAGAAATTTTTTTCTTGTTTGAAAAATTTACATGTATGCTTTGAAGATCCAAAGGCAAATATTTGAGGATTAATTCCAAAGTTTACAGGCTAATTTTTGGCCAAGAGGAATTTTTGGCACTCCTTGCCAAGAACACACCATTTTTGAGAAGAAGATAAGTTCATGCATGTGAGTTGGACAAATTAAACTCTCCATGAAATTATTAAGCCTATTTAGGTTCAAATAAAATTAATATTAATATTAATATTACCCTATATTGGGTAGATCAAGATTTTGTTTTACCCAAGAGTGGCACATCACCACTTAACAAGTTAACTGCCAATCAACACCGATGGTCATCTGACACCAACATCAACCAGTAATCGATCGACCACCAACTAGGTGACCCTCAACCATTAGTGGCTGACCGACACCACAGGTTGGCTGCACAGGCTTCTACAACCAAAACAGTCGATTGATAGCCCAAATATACATGGGTCACTCTTGGTAGCAACAATAGGTCATTATCCTTATTTGGTTGCACCACCAAACATTTGTTATAGACAAGCAAAGGCTTAAGGCATTCATAAGAACTTATGATACCAACCCACATGAGCTCAGAGGCACAAATTACAGGGAAGCTCAATGAAAGTTACAATTAGGGGAAGAATCACAATATTACAAAACAACAAATTAGTAGTGTAGGAACTAACAAACATGATCATGCAGATGACGAAGCAACAAGGGGGACCAAAAATGATTTATAGAAAAAAAATAATAAAACATAGCCCAAAGGTTTTATTCATCTAATCAAGTTGCACACCTAAAACCCTAGACACTCTCCTTCAACACATGGATGCGTTAGATCTATGTGTGTTCTGATAATTTGTAGTTTTTTTGGTACATCACCTGCAATATATCGATGAGATATTATGTCATCGATGTTTTTGGTGAAAGCTCATAATTCTGATGTTTAGCAGCAAATACTCGATGCTTTGACGATGAGAAATTAGATGATCTCTCACAAAATCGATAGCAAGAGAGGTTTGCAATGAGTGGACAATAATTTTTTGTGGTAAATAATTCACTTTGCTAAGGTTAATAAAATTTCTAGACAAGGACATAGAAAACAAAGCATTTCCAACAAAAGCAAATCAGGTAGTTTTCAAAAGTAAGATGACAGGTTGGTAGCATTCCGATGTCAGTCATGATTTTTTGAATGATGTTTTGATGACCATTTCCACGATCTTGGTGTGACTTCATTTTTTTTATAAGATGGCAGCTATGACATGACATCGCGAGGGTGGATTTGCACCCAAGGCAATATCCCACATTACCTGTATTAAGGGCAAAGAGGCATTCATAAGCACAAAGCCTCATATAGCATTGTGACCACCTCTTTGTGGTCACCCATGTCATGCTCACAGGTGAAAGTGCCCAGTGGTGGGGTGCACGAACTTCAAGTCTAACTAGGTAATTGATTGCCTAGCCTTTGTCGGTGACATTCTATGTTGAGTTCGTATGATTTTTGAGACTAACATTTACATCCGTTCTACATCGATTGTTGGCGTGTTTGACCATTGACCCTGGATTCACCTGGCCACTGATTTTTCAATGAAAATAATTCAAAAACCAATTTTTGGTGGTAAAATCAAATTTTGGCAGAAAATTTAAATTTTTAGTTTTGGTGCCAAAACCAGCAAAGGTGATATTTTTACCATTTTTGGTCAAATTTCAGCGATTTTTTTTTTTTTGTAATTTTTGCACATTTTGCAAATTTGATCAAGTATTTGCCTCCTAAGATGAATTTTTGCATTGTAAGGGCTAACTTTTGTAATTTTTAGTACTCTTTTTTTATTGCAAAATTGGTTTTAATTTTGTAAAAGCACTTAAAAAGCCCATTTTTGTCCATTTTTGGAAGGTACAATTGTTTTAAATTTAGGCAAATTTTCTACATTAGGAAACTTAAAATTGTTCCTAAATCCTAGATTAGTTCTTGCAAAACATTTTGTAATCCTCCTAGTCTGGCATATACATAGAAAAGCATGGCTAATGACCTCAAATCAAACATGGAAAACCTTACTATTGCAGTAGATATTTTGGCAGATAAGGTAAAAGACATTGTTGTGCAATTAAATCCTAGTGATAGAAAATTTTATCACAATAATGTCAACAAAGAAAAATGTGATATCAAATTGTATGATGGATCTAGGGATCTTGATGTCTTGTCTACTTTAATTTTGGATATGCAAACTTGGTTTGCTTATGCTGAAATTCTTGAAGATGAACAAGTTGCATTTGCAAAAGTCAAACTCACATGCCTAGCAAAAAATTTAATTGTAGAAAGACAAAGCTATAATGCCACCATAACTTGGAAATAATTGATCCAAATTTTGAAAAACACATTCTTTCCACCAAACTACCAAAGTGACCTCACTACCAAGTGGTATATATTGAGGTAATCCCATAGTATGCATGTTTCAGACTACATTTTTTAATTCAATAGGCTAAGGATGCTTCTTGGTGTGAAATATTCAGAAGAGGATTTGAATAATAAGTTCACTCGTGGATTACAAGATTAAATTTTTAGGGAAATCAAGTTCAATGTTTTCCTCACATTGGATGTGGTATTCAACCATACCATTCTTGCAGAGGATAAAGTTGGTGCATATCACAAATCTCATTCATAATAGGAGAGCTCTTCCATATGTAGGAATCAACATCAACAGAAGGTGAAGAAAACTTCTCATTCTTCTTCTCCTCCCACTTATCCTAAACCACATTCTTCTTCTTCTCATTTTAAAGATTCTCCTTATTCTTCAATGTATTATAAATTTTGTAAAAATCATGGTCATGTAAAATCCAAGTGCTTTACTTTTAAAATTTTTAGGAAGAAATCCCTATTTGTACAACCTACACATGAGGTGTCACGACCCGTTTTGGCAAGCCCTTCTACGTATGGGAATAGGACTTATTTCCTAGGTTGGTATCACTCTGTGAAGTCAATTAATATTAAATTGGGCATTAAATGGGTCAACTTATAGAGTAGAGATTACTTTTTAAATATGTTTAATTAATTTAATTACCTTCATTTTAGAAGGAAATTAGGTAGTTTGTTTCCTTTATAAAATAGTTCAATTTTGATTGGACTAAAAATTAGGAAAAACAACTACCTTGGAGAATTAAAGAAAAATCAATCTTTCCTAACACAAGGTTACTTTGGGAAAGTTGAGATAATGGATAATATTTTCTCTTGTCTTTATGGATTTTATTTCCATTAAAATATATATAATATATATTTATTTATATATATAAAAGGAAGCCTACTCATGGGATAAGAAAGAGAAGATTAATAATATATATATATATATATATATTTAAAAGCATCTTTTCTGAAAGAAAGAAAACAAAAAAATAAATAAAATATTTAAATATTTAGAAACCTCTTTCTTGTCAAAGAAGAAAGAGAGTTATAAATTACCAGTTAGATTGAGGAAAAAAGGTTAAGTTATGTTGAGGGTTGGAGGAGGATACGAAGGAAGGCTCCTCAATGAACTAAGCTCACATATTTGTAGTATCCAGGTGTGGAAGATTCCACTTTTACTTCATGTGTGTGACTTCTTTTAACAATCTACATGTCATATTAATCATTTATCAAGAATGTTGTAGTATGTGTTTATGAAACTAGTGCAATAATTTATCTATATGTATGACAAATATTAGATACAACAAATTATCGAAATGATTCTCGACTTTAGAATCCATGATTATTATAGACACCTATTGGAGATAATATATATTATAATTATGGGTGTCCGAATGAGTGCCTTTTCAGATAAAACCTTTATGTTTTTTGAGTTTTTAAATTATACTTTAATGGTGCAAGTTAGCCCATGATCCACTGCAAAGCAAGATAATTTTGTTTGCAAAAGTTTCAATCTATTCTATTAAGAGAAACTCAGCTATATATCCTTATTTCCAAAATGAGTATTTTCACCTTGGATAATAGAATCATTACTAGTTTGATCTATCTAGACTTGTATGCAAATCGGATCATACATGTTGAGATCTTGATATTTCCCCAAATCTCAGAACCGGTGTGCATGTTATAGACATATTAACCTTGGTTGGCAGTCAAATACTATCTATCCATTTATTGAGGGCTCATTTAACCTGATATTCGCCTACCCAAGTACCATGTATGACGCTATGAGTTAGATTTCTCATTTCGGAGTAAAGTCACATCCGATGAGAGTCTTCGCTGTCAATGTTTTGGCCTTCAACAAAACAAGTGGTCCAATTAACTTGATGATATAGAAATCTTGTACCTTCATGAAGTCTATGAGAATATGTAAGTATTTTCTTGGATACATCTGCTTTAGAGGAATGTTGAATATAATCCTATTATGCATGTTGAATTTGATCATAAAACATGGGTGATTTTTTTTGTATGTTGCTAAAATTGGATTCGAGGTTTCGTCCAATTTGTGCGATAAAATCTTTTGCACTGTGAACCACATTAGGTCTCACCATATCATTGTAATGCTTAATACTACTAAACTTTGTGAAAGCCATCTCTGAGTGAACTAAATGGTAGGCAGTTTTATCCTTTTAGCTTTAGGATGCTATAATAAAGTCTCAGGTGTAGTCCAATGGTTGCACCAAATACTAGATAACATAGCATAACCCATGTTGGTATCTAATTGCAGTAGGGTAACCACCATCGATAATTACCATGGATATTTCCAAAGGTGATGGGTTTTCCTTTGCTGCATTTGGTCATTGTAACCTATAATTAGTGGATTAATTACTGATTTTTCCAAAGATAGAACCCTTTGATGACTTAGAAAACCTAATAATACGTCTAACGTATTATAGTATTGGGATCCTTGTAAGAAAGGAGTGTGTCAAAAAAATGAAAATAAAGTATACAAGCTGATTCGAACAAGCATCAAGATCTCACAAGGAATGGTAGCCACTTTATTTTAGTCCTCAGAATGGAGTTTTGAAATAAGATAAAGACAACCAGAGGAAAAAAGAATTGATGTAGCAAAGCACACCAAATCCAAGAAAGTATTTATAAAGATGAGGAGCGGTGGAGGAAGCGGAGGAAGCGAAGAAGGAGCAAAAATGATAGGCAAGAATTTTTAACCAACAGAAGGAGAAGATCCAGAGGCAGGGCAGAATGCTGTAGCTAGAAAGGAAAAGGATTCCATGTCATCTCAGTTCAAAAATGCTAAAGGTACAGATCCTCCAGATAAACCCTTAGACAAAGGGTCCCTCTAGGGTTCGGGAGCTGGCAACAAGGGCCCAACCTTTTTGGAAATGCTGAAAGGGAAAAAGGAGTCAGTCAGTGAACTACCACCCCTAATACCAAACAATAATAGGTTAACTGTGCCAGTGGATATTATGGAAAGATTCTTGGATATGGAGGTATCATCCTTAGTTGGAAAGTTTTTGGGAGGAAGGCCGAACATTGAGACTATTCGCTCATGGGCCATGGAAAAGTGGAAAAATTTATGAAGCTTAGAAATTGTAGCCATGTCAAGAGGTTTTTTTATGATAAGACTCAACAACAAAGATGATTCAGAGCGCATCTTGACAGGAGGACCCTGGTTTCTAGGAAGACGTAGCCTCTTTCTGAGGAAGTGGAGGGAGGATTTCAACCCTGAGAAGTAGAACATTAATATTGCACACATTTGGGTCTGCTTACCAAACCTCCCAGCCTAGTTTGTTAATGAGTACTGGCTTAGTGGCATAGCAAATATGATAGGAGAGCTCATGGCAATAGAACATTCAACCCGAGAAAGGAATAGACTGATACATGCTAGGATCTGTGTAAATGCAAACTTGGATTTTGACCTACCTTCTCAGGTGGAACTAGCATATGGAGAGTTTCTAAGGATTCAGCCTATGGAGTATGAGAACAAGCTGGCATTTTGTAGTGTGTGCAAAACCCAAGGCCACCTTCAAGCCCAATGTCTGACAATAACTGCAAAAAAGGAAGCCACGAGCGAAGGTTTTCTAGGGAAAGCTAATGGGAGAGGGATCCCAAAGTTTCAAGGACCGCATATTAAATTGGAAGGATACAAACAAGTGAATAATAACCAAGCTGACCAAGCCAACACAGAACTAGCAAAAATACAAGAGAAAGGAAAGCAACATAATGAGGAAGGCAAAAATCATAAGGTATGTAATAAAGATCCCATCTTGAACATGTCTGATATCCTAGAAAATATAGAAGTTGAAAAAGAAAACAGTAAGGATGATACCATTAGTTTCAAGTTTCCTAAAACCCTAGACTCCCCATCCAAATCAGGACCATCCAAAGTTATGACAAAAGCCCCAAAAGCTATGCTCAAAATGAAAAAAAATTTCCAGGTCATTTCAGTTTAAACATGGAAAAAATAGATTCAAGAGTCGAAGTTGTGGAAACAAGAGGCAAGAATGTAGCTCCTAATCTGGTAGTGGAGAAAATTATCCCTTATTAGAAGATCCCAACGGTAAAATTTTCCTTGAAGGAAAGCCCTCTGTTTAGGAACCATATAGGAGAGGTGAACCAAAATAAGGCTGAGGATGAAGAGGGAATTGAAAACCCCCAAAATGAGAAAGAAGGTTCAAGCCCTAGACTATCACAATATATGCCCCCTCATTTTAGTCCAAAATAGACTAAAAGCACCACCAAGCCTTCGATAGATTATGGAAGTGAAAGAAATAAAGGGAGAATATCTACAACAGAGCACTATAGAATGAGAATCAATGAAGAAATTGCAAACGAAAAGCAAAGAACATTGTTACAGCAAGCTATTCCTGGCCAGGATAATAGAAAAATTGACAAAACCCCTTTGGATTAGGGAAGGGGGCGGGGAAAAAATATCAAACAGTCTAAATGAAGGTTCTCTCATGGAATGTGAGAGGCCTAAACGACCCACAAAAACAAAGGATGGTGAAGTCTATAAGGAAGGATTGGAATCCTACTATCATTTTTCTTCAAGAAACAACAATAGATGCGACACAATCAACACTTATAGCTAGAAGGATTTGGAAGCAATGGAAGTGGCCTTTCAACAAGCGAGAGGAGCATCTGGGGGCCTCATGATCTTATGGGATCCTATTAAAATAGAAGGAAGTATTATTCAGGAAAATGAAAGAGTCTTAAGCATATTATTTCATGATTTTGATACTAATAAGAACTGGATTATGTCAAATGTTTATGCCCCCACCTCTGTCCAAGGGCGGTCTGAACTGTGGGATTTTTTAGGGCATTTGAGTCAAGCTTTTAAATACATTCCTTGGATGATTGGGGGAGATTTCAATACCCCCATTTACCCATCTGATAAGAAGGGAGGATTTGGGTTACCCTCAAGGATCATGGAGGACTTCAATGAATTCATTAACACAAATGAATTGATGGATGTAAGACTAAAAGGAGCCAAATTTACATGGAGTAACAAGAGGATAGGAAGTCAGCTGATTCAAGAAAGGTTGGACAGGTTTTTTTTATCCAAGGAAGCTACAACAATTTTTGGTGATTCAGCGTTACAAGCCCTTCCTAAATGCGCTTCAGACCATAATATTATTCTATGGGAGGCATTTCAGGCTAACTCCTTTAAAAATCCATTCAGATTTTTGTCAATGTGGGTTAAACATCCGGACTTCAAGAAATGAATAGAGGAATGGTGGCAGCAGTCTATCCAGGGAAGTGCTTCCTTCAAACTATCTCAAAAACTTAAGATGGTGAAAAACAACCTTAGAATATGGAATAAAGAAGTCTTTGGAAATATTTTTGAGAATAAGAGAGCAGTGGGGGAAAAACTAAAAATAATAGAAAGCAAAATCCAAAATGGAACCTATGATGAGGCAACAAGGACTGAAGATAAGGAAACCCTTTGTGAGTTTTATAATATTTTAGCTTCTAAGGAGATGTATTGGAGGCAAAAATCAAGGGCATTATGGCTAAAGGAAGGGGACTAATTCAAAATTTTTCCATGTTACCACATTGAGCAATAGAAGCAACAATAATATTAGAAATTTAACTAAGGTGGATGGATCCTCAACTCAAAACATTTAGGAGATCAGGGATGAGGTTGTTAATTTCTTCAGTTCATTATTGGGTGAAGAACGGGCCTGTAATGCCCAAGCAAAGGACTCTCTCCTTAAATTCATTCCACAACTCATTGATGAAACAATTAACGAGTCTCTTACAGTAGCTTTTTAGATGAAGAGATCAAGGAGGCTTTGTTTAACATGGATCCTGACAAAGCTCCTGGGCTGGATGGGTTTTCACCACGGTTTTTCCAAGTTTGTTGGGATATTGTTGGAGTAGAAGTTATTGCTGTAATCAAGGAGTTCCAAAGTTCAAATCATATTCCAAGGGGTTTCAATTCAAATTTCATTGCTTTGACCCCTAAAGGCCCCAATCCCAAGACTATGGATGACTTTAGGCCAGTTAGCCTATGTAATATATCCTATAAAATTTTGTCCAAAGTTTTAGCCAACCGTTTGAAGAAAGTTCTACCGGTTATCGTTGATCCAAGTCAAGGAAGTTCTGTATAAGGAAGATCAATCTTAGATGGAGTTATTACTATTTATGAGGCTCTTCATACAACTGCTCTGACCAAAAAAGCAGTCATGGATTTAAAGTTAGACATGAACAAAGCTTATGACAGGATAAATTGGGAATTCCTAGAGGTAGTTTTATTAAAATTTGGCTTCAACATGAAATGGGTCAAGTTAATAAGAGAGTGTATTTCTAAGCCTTGTTTTTTAGTTTTGGTTAATGGGTCTACTACAGGTTTTTTTCAAAGCAAATGTGGTCTAAGACAAGGATATCCCATAAGTCCTATGATGTTCATCATCGTAGCTGAGGCCTTGGGAAGAACCATTAAGGTAGCAGCGGTAGCTGGACTCATATCAGGTATCAAGGCCACATCGCTAACTACACCAGTGACACAAAAAATTTGTTGATGATACATTGTTACTGACTTTGGCTTTTGTGGTTGAGGCAAGAAGGATTAAAAATATTCTCATAATGTATGAAGAAGCGGCTAGACAAAAAGTGAATTTTGATAAGAGCAAACTTTATTTCATCAATACCCCCATTCCTAGGCAAAACAACATAGCAAGGATCATGGAATGTCATATTGCATCCCTTCCCACCTCCTATTTAGGTCTTCCCCTGTTTACGGGGAAACCTGAAGGATCAATGTGGAACATAGTTCTGGAGAGGATCCAAAAAAAGCTAGTAGGATGGAAAGGACATCTGTTATCTCAAGCAGGAAAAGCAGTTTTAACTATGGCTTCACTTCAAAGTATACCCGTTTACTTGCTATCAGTGTTCAGAGCTTCCAGCAAGGTGTATCACAAAATTGAGTAGCTTCAAAAAAAATTTCTCTGGTCAAGGACTGAGGATAAGAAAAGGATCCATTTCGTAGGTTGGAACAAGGTTTACAAACCTAAAGCTGATGGGGGGTTAGGATTGAGGAGAGTTGCTCTTCTCAATATAGCTCTGTTAGCCAAACAAACATGGTGGTTATTGACTAAGGTCGATAATGAATGGACTGCCATAGTTAGGAGGAAATACCTCCAAGGTGTGAACTTCCTTAATGACAACTTAACAAGCAGGGGGTCTACTTTTTGGAAGGTAATCCTCACGAGCAGGGATCTTGTCAAGAAAGGCCTTAGATGGATTCTAGGAAATGGGAAAACAATAGACTTTTGGAAGGATCGGTGGGTGAGAGATGAGGAGTTATCCAAGAATCCTTATTTGGCTAGGATTCAAGAGCATATGGAGTAGCATATTGGGAAGAAGGTTGCAAATTATATGTGGTAGGATATAAATATCAACAGGTGGAAACACATCAGAGTATAGGGTTTTGAAGCAGAGTCTAAAGAGCTTTATAACATTTTAACTCAGCAAATTATTCCCTCTAGAGAGGATGAAGATCACATTGTTTGGGATGAGACTGAAAGTGGTGAATTCACAGTTAAGTCTACCTATAATTTGCTTCTCAATGTGGAAGGTCAACAATTTCAACCGATTTTGGTTTGGATAAAAGGCTTAATTCCTAAAATATTATTTTTTTCATGGTTGGTGATTCAAGGAAAAATCTTCACTATGGACAATATGTTATCCAAAGGTATGATTATTGCTAACCATTGCTACATGTGCAGGGTAGGATGGGAGACAACCCAACACTTGTTTTTGGAGTGTCCGATAGCGGAGTCCATCCTGGATGAACTTTTACAAGCATTTAGGATCTCGTGGGTTAAGCCTACTCTTATATTCAAAGTGTTCCATCAATGGCCTCAACCCTTTTTTAGCCTAAAACTTAAATACCTATGGAAAATCTATTGGCATAATTTTATCTGGCAGATTTGGCTAGAAAGGAACCATAGAGCCTTTAAGGATACCATTCACAACCCAAAAACCATCCTCAATAGGATTATTGTCTTTGCGAAAGAAAACCTTAGCACCTTAGTGGATGAGAACCACTCAATTCCTCCCCAATAAAAAC
Source organism: Wollemia nobilis (assembly GCA_028583015.1). Classification (NCBI taxonomy): domain Eukaryota; kingdom Viridiplantae; phylum Streptophyta; class Pinopsida; order Araucariales; family Araucariaceae; genus Wollemia; species Wollemia nobilis. The sequence goes on from JAQPPZ010015824.1 coordinate 33,720,305, forward strand.
AATTAGCTCGGGCCTTAGGTATTGAGGACAAACCTTCCATTCCTTTGCCCAATCCCAAAAATGGGATTTCTTGGGAGCCACCCCCTAGGGTTGGTTTAAACTAAATTTTGATAGTGCATCCAAGGAGAACCCGGGAAGAGCTTGAGCTGGAGGAATAATCAGAGATCATCAAGGAAATCTAGTCAAGGCCTTCACTGAACCATTGGAAATCTAAACTAATAATGAAGTAGAAGCTAGAGACCTTTGGAGAGGGTTGCAAGTAGCCCAAGCAAATCAAGGTAACTTTATGATTGAATATGATTCGATGAACATCATCAACCTATTAACCAATGGCAAAAAACCTCCATGGAGAATCGAGGGAGTCATCCATGAAGTGAGGATCCTTTTTGCGGTAAGACAGAATAGGAGGGCTTGTCATGTGTATCGTGAGACCAATAGGTCAGCTGACAAATTAGCCAACATAGGTGTTGATGTTGGTAGTTTGGTGACATGGACACAAGGTGTGCCACGTGAAGTGGAAAACATTATTAGTCATGAAAAGAAACCTACCCATTAAGGAGAAAGATGAATGGGTGTTATTTCCCCATGGAGCTGGTAATAACTATGGGGTTTCCCTCTAAATCATACCAAATTGGAAATGAAGGTAATAGGGTGTAAGCCTTGGAGGATTTCGACAGAGAATAGGAAATGGGCAAGCAATAGGTTTCACAAGTGCAAAGTTCCAAACTTCAATTTCCTGTCAATGTAAGTAATGTTTACAGTTATGTTTAGGTATGGGTGTGCCTTGTTAGTAAGGTGTTGTAGGGGATTCAACATAAGTTTTGGTAAGAAATTTTCAAGGATGACTAGGATCTACAATCTCAGTAGAAGGTTGGATATTGTAATAGGTTTTGGGTTAACCTGCAAAACCCGATAATTAATGAAGACTTTTATTTACCCAAAAAAAACAAGCATCAACCAACTAACACTTTTGAGGTCACATTTTATAGGATTCTATGAAAGAAATACCAAACTACTCACTTATTGGTATTCTTCTTTTCTAGCATATAATTATGGCTTTATAAAGTTTAAAATTCAGCTTTGATAGTCAGCTAGATAGAATATTGAATGAAAAGTTAATGTTGTAAAGGTATCCTTACATTTATGAAGTGATATTTATTGATAATTGAAGGAAAATGACATGAACTATTTGGTGTGGAAGAATAATTTTCTTTGTTGTCATATATGGATCACGAGAATCCATTGTTTTATATTCATGCATAATTTATGAAAATGTTGTAAAATGGAAATTATTCTATTTATAATAATGATCTAATATTGTTGAGCTCTCTTTTGGGATTGTTGTTAGTTAATAAAGATTTTTATTCAGTTTGATAAATAGAACTGAATGAATTCTTGAAGATATTGATCTTGTATGCTAGATTTAATAAGTAGAAGTAAATAGAAAATTACCCTAAATGTTATGATGGGATTTTACAAATAAATATAACCATCTAGAAGAATGGATAAATCTTCTTGTTTTTAGAAGGATTGGATTGGTGTCCATTCCTTGGAAGAGGTATGGGACTCTTCATTTCGTTTTGTGTTAATCCAAAAAAATGATGGTTAGAATCATGAATCAATATTTATTTATGAAAATATTAAAGATGGATAAATCATCTATTCATGACTGGTGATTTCTTTGTATGTGATATACATTTGGCAAATATGAGATGCATGATTAAATATAAATTATGGCTGGGATTAATAATTAATCCTTGTTATGACAATATTAATGTTGAATGGACTATTTATTCATGCTTGGTGAATTTCCATGTTAAATGTGAGAAGTAAATGAAAATATCGATTTTAATGAGATTATAGATTTTGTATGTAAATTACATACTATGATTGGATGATCTTGGTGTTCATCCAGGAAGAGGTATGTGGCTCTTCCAAACATCCCTGACAAGCAAAGGATTGGCATTTAATATTGGGATAAGAAAGATAAATTATTTAAATATGGATGAGAATTTCCTCTTTTGAGAGGTTAATTGAATAATGTTGAAGCAAATCTGAGAGGTTACTTTGGTATCATTTGGATATAAGAGAAATATCCTTTGGATTGGATTTTGGACAACCAAAATTAGCAAGTTAATTAGAGATTATGTTGGATCAAATTTTGGGGAAAATTTTGATAACAGTTTACAAATGCATTCTTGAAAACTGAATGCATATTGGGATCCAATTATGGAAATGAAATGATTAAAGAGCTAAATTTGGATTAAAATATAAAATTTGTATAGGATGTTTGATGCATCTTTAGCTCACAATTGGAAAAAGAATTGATAGGATTTGAAAAGTGATGAAATGGATTTTGGATCAAATTTAGGAAGCAAATTTGAGAGCAATTGGAAATCAATTGAATAGATCAATACGTTGTACTCAATGGGAAATTTAGACTCTTATTGGTCAAGGAAATAGCTCTAGTATAATGAGATTTATATTACCCATGTTAAAACTCTAAGGGTTTACTTTTACCCACCTAATATTAAGGAGAAAGGTGGTTGACATGGGATTGTTACAACCGGATACTATTATGAAATAATAGTTAATTTAAACCATTAGCTTAAATTATTAATTTAGGCATAATGGTTTACTAATGAATTAATGGTATGGGACATTAATTCATGGATTGAATTTGTGTCAATTATATAGAATGAATTTGGAATTCATTCTTGAGGGAAATTATATGGTTCTCTCTAATATTGATATGACTTCTCCAAAATAAGACTTTTATGATTATCATAAACATATGAGAATTATTAGGATGGCTTAGAATCAATAGATTCTTTATTTGCATCATGATTTTAAAAGGTATAGATGGAATCCTTATTGGTATGATAAATACCTTCATGATACAATGATGACTTAGAGAAAAGAATTAGAAAAATTCCTTAATTGCATCATGAGTTTAAAAAGAAAAAATGGATTCCTTATTGGTATGGTAAATACCTTAATGATACAATGATGACTTAGAGAAGGGAATTAGGAAAAATATTCTAATTGCATCATGAATTTGATAAGGAACGGTTGTATTCCTTGCCATGTAAAATTTATTGAAATGTAACCCATAGTGGCCCTTCTATATTTGTAATATTTGACATCCTAAGTTTATGAATATGAGGAAAGTACATATTTTGGAGGCTAGGTTTTTCCCCATGAGGGTTCCTAGGATAAACAATGTGTCACTCTACTTGTGGTTTGATCTGTTAATTATTGTGCATATTGTTTTTACTTCAAAATAAAAATGCTTTAAGTAAATGAGATAATCTAATGCTTGATGAAACAATTATGCAATTCTTAAATCATGTCAATGTGTACTATGATGCAAGGAATGTATGCTTAACTTTAATATGTTGATGATTTAATGATATTCGATTATGTCAATTATTTTCTAGAATATATTGGGAAAATTATGATTGATGTATTCAATGGTTGTATGGATGCAAAGAATAGAATGTATTGGAATGTAAATATTGCTCAATTGAATATCTCATGTGTAGAATCATAATGTAATGGATTATATCCCTCAAGGATTAATTAAAATTAGTCCACCTCATAATCATTCATGGTTGGTATAACTTAAAATATTATGATATCAAATTGTGGACTAATCCGAGTGGAATGTCGGAGTGGCTTGGAAACCACAAAGAGGAAATTGGGACTTGGGTTGTGAACCAAGCCAGAATTTACATTCTAAATTACGTATTTAATGTACATGAGGAGTGGGTACTCCCATGATGGGAAAATAATATCCTTTTGTAATGAACTTAATTGATTCATTTATATAACAAAAGGGATGCCTAAATAAAAAGGGTGGTCAAATAAGCCTTACGAAGTATAAGGTAATATAATCATGACATCCAAAGGATTTTAATCACGTGTAGTGATTTTATTATCTTAGTGACCCCATCGGGAAGATGTGGGTTGGATCTAAGATCTATGAATAACCAATGTTGAGGTTATATCATTATGATGGGTTTCCATCTTCAAGGCATTCACCTATATACTAGGACTTAGTTAAGGGTGATTTCCCATTTAAGGGGGATGAAGTTTAATGCTTGGCCAATGTTCCCATATCTTAGTGATATGAAGGTATTGTAGAAGTTGATCACTTCTACTTAATAATGACTCTGATCAAGTCATAATATATTTTGAAGCTATTTTTCTTGATAGCTTACAATCCAAATGGAATGATTCTATTTTAGCTCATGATTATGACCCTTGCCTCATGAAATATGAATGTTTATATATATAAAAAATATGGTAACAAATGGGGTTGTTACATGAGGAACCAAATGATGGTCCTATTGTGGCTATAGAGATAGAAGAAGATTATCTTTCTTTAAAATGTAAAGTAAAAAAGCTACCCTTATGTCAAATGTATTTGCTCAAGGGGGTCGTGACCATTATTTTGTCACTAGATCCCACCTTATGCATGATTTCTATATTTATTGTATTATAGATAATGGATCATAAAATAATCTCATTACGAAGTCCATTGTGGAGAAGTTGAAGCTTCTCATAAAGCCACATCACCAACCATATGCACTTGGGTGGAAATATATAGACTCCACATCTAACATCACCCACACTTGCACCTTGAATTTTGCTTTTGGTGGTAATTTTATGGACAAAGGAAGATGTGATGTCATAGAGATAGATTGTTGTGGACTCTTTATAGGTAAAACCTATAAATTTGATAGGAATGTTTTTTGTCATGCTAAAAATAACACCTACACATTGGATTTGCATGATAAAACCTACTTGATACAAAGCACTACATCCACATCAAATTTTATGCTAAGTTATAGGTAAGTTCATAAGCCACTAAGTCAGGCACTCATTTTGGATCCTACTTGCATAAGTTCCACACAAAATAAAGAACAAGCACCATCAAAGGCACATGAGAAAGAATATGTTTTACTCCCACAAAATGAACAATCACAATAGGAAGTGGTTAAGGAACCCATCACTCTCACTCATGAGAAATATTCCATTCATTCTATTGGTATCATTTTTGGTACACCCATGGACACACAACCGCTTATTCCAAAAATTTACCTTTAGCTTTGCCCACTCCTACCATTGTAAACATGGAGGATTAAGCTAAGGATACTTCATTCAGAATTGGGAGAGCCTTCTAGGCAATATAACATAGGACTTGTAGGAGACTCCACAGAAGTAGTAGAGCATGGTGTGCAAGCATCACAATCCTTACTTATCATAGGTTGGAGATAAATTTTGGCTTCCTTTGGATAATCACCACTTTCAAGAGACTCCATTTCAAGATCCTCTTTTGGTACCTGATATTGTCATCATCCCTACAATAATAGTGGCACCTGATCATCAAATTACACTCATTTAAAATAGATATTTTGAGATAAATACTCATGACACTAGATAAGGTTCTTCCACTACTTACCTTGTCACCCATCGTGATCACTTTCCACACATGGCTCGCTGGATTCCTCGCCATGATATGACCCATGACTTTCCATATTTGTTGATAGCATTAGGTTCCAATGCTTCTATGGTTGGGATGAGTGTTCAGTATACTTAGGATTACCCATTTAAGCCTAAGTTAGTACTATTTATTATTTTATTAATTTCCTATTTCTTGCACTTTGTATTCATGTGAGGTATAATATGCCCATGTTGGAAATATGTTTTTAAGTTGTTTGGATGTTTAGTTAACTATTAGGATGTGTCTTTTCATATAGTAATTAGTTGTCATCATAGATTAGCATATTGTTATATGTTAGTTAAGTGGTTGGCCATGTTTTGCAACTTGTTACAACAACTTAACCTACGTAAGATTCCATTGTATTTCTTATATATTCTTCTATTTCTAATAAAAAATCAGCTTCACATTGAGTTCCTACATCAATAACTCTCCTCCACCCATGGTAAATTTTAAAATAGGTCTCAGTTTTCATGTTCATATATGCACAAGAATCATAGTGAAGCTTTGCTTAAAGTTTATTCAATTTTTTGTATACATATTTTGACATTGTGATTACAGGTATACCATTTAGAGGGATTGAAGGATTCAACCATGGAGGCTATTGGGAATATTTTCTAATATATTTTTTGCAGCCCCACCCACATTTTACATCCAAAAATGCACCAAATATGCATCAAAGGCTCCAAAACACATCCAAGAAAGGCATAATCTAGCCAAACCCACCTTCATTATTTTAGGAATAAATTCCTCATCCATCTTAGATTTCCTTAAAATTTGGAGGGATGATTCTTGACATTATAAAGGAGGTCTCCACCAATTTTCACTCCATTCTAAGTAGCAAAGACCAAACTATAAACCCTTTAAAAATATGTATTTGGGGTCCATACTTTCGATCAAAAATTGCTTGACTTCTTTTGTGTGCATATTGCAGGTCTGAGCTCTAATCACCACCAAATTTGGATGGAATATTATTTTCATAATAATTAAGTCTCCACCAAATTTCAATTCATTCTGGGCATGGGATCACATAGCCATCAAATGATCTATGGGACTACCATTCATACCAAAATATTTTAGATTTATTGCAAGTTTTAGATAGTACAAATCCCATGAGGAGGGTAGGAAGGCCTTTAGGAGAGTGTTATTTTTAGCTCAAAGGGTGATTGTTAAAATCTAACCTAATAATATTATTTGGTGTCCTTTTAGGGAGCATGCAGGGTGGGCATTAGATGGCTTTAAGTTGGCCTGAGTCTAATGTATCAGATGGTTGAGGATATCATGGGGAGAGTTTGAAATCTATCGTCCATATAGGGTTCAATAATAGTTTGGTTTAATTTAAGGTATTAATGATTTAGGGGACCAATAATTCCAATGGATGACTTAGAAAAGATGAGGGGTTATGGTGACCTTCCTGATCCTAAGGGATTTTCTTAGGAGGATGTTGATGACCCTCCAATCGAGTAGTTGGATTTGGATGATATAGGGGTGGCCCCAAGGTACTTCCAATGGTATTTCCAATATTGTCCTAATCAATTCATACAAATGATCAAGCAACCTAGGATGGGTCCTAGACTAAGAAGGATGATCTATCAACATGTCTAGCTAGCACAAGATCACCTATGATGAAGACTGAGGGATGGTACGATGCCATCAAGAGGTTTGATGATAGTGAGGTAGGAATCAATAGGACAAAAATGGAGGCCTTTAAGTAGGAGAGAGATGCCATGAGGAGGAAAATAGAGCTACTGCAAGGGTAGTTGATACAGGCAATGATAGAGGGATCAAGTCATTTTTGAGAGAGACCAGGTTATTTTGGAGAGGTATTAGGACTAGATTAAGAGAGATCATATGAAAACAAAGCAATATTATACTTTGATGAGGGTGGCTATATTAGGGATTGTGAGCATCAACCTAGTTGTTTGAGGTTTGTTTGACTAGATAGCTAGTTTATGGGCCCAACATATGGCAGATATAGAAAGGAGAATGTCTACAAGGTGATGTACTATGCAAATAATCCTCCAAAGAAAATATAGTCATTGCCCTTGAGGACTCAATCTCATTCATGCTCTAGGATGAGATTGGTGACTCGACCATCATAACAATCGATCTAGTTAACATATTATCCAGTTGAGGGTGGATATAAGACTTAGGTCTATGTAATTGGCTCGATAATATTGATCTATGTGATTGGCGTGAGAACATCAATTTTGGGATATTTTAGCTTAATTATCTAGTCTGAGTATATAAATTTTGGTTGATTGTGGTACACCAAATCTACAAGATGACATATATATTGAGAATTTCTTTGATTCATTATTATTTTTATGTAGTATAAATTTATCATGATGTAAAAATTTTATTTGAATTGTATGAATGGGTAAATCTAGAACACGATGATTTGCTGATGTTAAATGAGTGTTATTGTATGACTTGATGAATGGAAATTTTGTTTCTAACTTGTTTGAAATTTTTACTAAATTAATTTTGTTTTAAAAAATTTAGTGCATTTAAAATGGACTATATTGGGATGAGGATGATGCAAGTGGGTCATTGCCTCTCTTAGACCCTAACTTCTCCAATTTTACAAATGTGTTAGTGTAAATTTTTTAAGCTTGGATTACCCTAAAATAATTATTGATGAAGAGTACTGTGAATAGGGGGATATCATATATGATCCTACCCAAGGTGATCCTTTAGATTATCTAGCCCAAAACCACTTTTATTTTAGGGGGTATTTTTCCAAATTATAAATATGACCATCTCACAGTAGATCAATGGCCATCATTCAACCATTGAACTTGTAGATTTTAAGATATTGGGAGTTCTTCCTTATCCCCCTTAGTTAGAAGACAAATCTTGTATTCTTATTAAGAACTATAGATATTAACATTGAAACCTTGGATAAGCCCAAGATCCTAAAACTAGGAAAGGTGTTGATCCTAACTCAGCATGAGGAATAAACTAATATTTTAAAGGAATTTAAGCATATATTTTATTTATCCTATGCTAACATGCCCAGTCTATATCCTTTCCTCATTATACATTACCTAGTCATCACCCCTGGTGCAAAACCCATAAAGTAGAAGTTATATAAAATGCACCCAAATGTCATATTTCTAGTCAAAGAAGACCTATAAAAACTCCTCAATGTTGGCTTCATAAAATATATTGACTACTCTAATTGGATCTCTAATGTTATCCCTATTTCTAAGAAAATAGGTAGTTTTAGAGTGTGTACTAAATTTTAGTACATCAATAGAGCATTTCCCAAAGACAACTTTCTTATGCCTAACTAAAACCTAAGTGGGCCTAATGATGGAGATTTTGGAACTATAAATAGAGGTGTAAGGTTTAAATTCTAGATAGGATAGGGTTGTACACCATGCTTTGGTAACTAGAGTATGGTTGGATAACCGTATATTAGATTAAAAACTTCCTCCATGAGGGTCATCGCATATGGCCTATGGCTATG